>OX388032.1:26900717-28100717 GCA_947578705.1 Lacanobia wlatinum
TTTTATTGGCATTTAGAACTAAATTATTTGTCGTAAACCAATCCGTAACCATTGAAAGAGCGTTGTTTACGTTATCGAAATCTTGTCTATTCCTATCTACTTTAAAGATAAGAGAGGTATCATCCGCAAACAATACTACGTCACAGATACCCTTTAAGAAGAATGGTAGATCGTTTATGTACACCAGAAACAAGAAGGGACCCAGTATTGAGCCTTGAGGCACACCTAGATACACTGGTAGCCCGGAAGATTTCACACCATTGACATCAACACATTGGAACCTATTATGTAAATATGAATCAATTACGTTAAGAGCTTCGCTTTGGAGACCGTAGTGACGTAGTTTACGCAAAAGCGTGTCATGGTGTACGCAATCAAAGGCTTTGGAGAGATCACAGAAAACTCCAATTGCATTTTGCGAGTTCTTCCATGCGTTAAATATATGTTTTAGGAGAGCGACACCCGCATCTGTAGTCGAACGACCTTTTGTAAAGCCGTACTGTTCATTATGGAGTAGTCTATTTAAATTAAAATGTATTAACAACTGCTTGAGTATTAACTTTTCAAATATTTTGCTAAATGCAGGTAAGATGGAGATAGGCCGGAAGTTGCCTATGTCATTTTTATTACCTGATTTAAATAAAGGCATGACTTTACTACTCTTCATAAGATCAGGAAAAGTTCCTAAATCCACACATTTATTAAACGTTACAGCCAGGTAGGGAGCTACTATGTCTATTATATTACTCAAAAGTTTTATGGAAATGCCCCAGAAGTCACCTGTGTTTTTAGATTTAAGTGTATTGAAAACGTCAACTACATCACTTGGTCCAACGTGCTCAAAACTAAATAATTGATTACACTTAGGCACACTACTATGCAACAGGTTTTCAGCTTTAGAAGAGGATGAATTTAAGGAGCGAGTTGTAGTTATAGGAATATTGGAAAAAAACTCATTAAATGCCTGAGCTACGACTGCAGCATCAGTCACTAATTTGCTGTCGACTATAATCTCTAACTGATTGTCTCGTTTAACCGATTTGCCCGTTTCATTGTTAATGATTTGCCAAGTGGCTTTTACTTTATTATTAGAATTTTTAATTTTCTCACTTAAAAATTTTGATTTAGCAACAACGCAAACCTTTTTATATAATTTAGAATATTTTTTAACATACTCTAAAAAAGGGATATCAAACCTGTATTTTTTAAAACCATATAACTCATATAATCTCGCTCTACTTTTATATATACCTGCAGTAGCCCATTGGTTGAAACCAACGGAGGTACCTTTAATGTTTATGGTTTTTGTCTTAAAAGTGGATTGATATTCTTTTTGCACAACATCAAAAAGAGCTCCATAAATTTTATTTGGATCCTCATGTTCTATCAAAGACGGTGTAATTTTATTAGCTATATTATTTTTGAACTTATTGCAACGACTAGTTGTATAAGGCCTGCATTCAATTTTATGCGACTTTTTATTTTTTGGCATAGGTAAGCTAATTAATAGGCCACAGTGGTCAGACGTTAAGTCACTTAACACTAATTTATGTTCGGCATCACAATTACTAAAGATATTATCTAGACAAGTCGATGAAGATGCCGTGATCCTAGTTGGTTCATAAAACAAGTTAACCAAGTTATAAGACCTAAATAGATTCAGAAGTCTGATACTTAATGGAGCAACATCTAAAATATTTACATTAAAATCTCCACATACAACTATACTTTTATTACTTGATTTTAATTTATTAAGTGAATCCTCCATTACCGATTCGAAAAGACCAAAATCACCAGAGGGCGGTCGATAAACGCAAACTATAACGTATCGCTCGAGTTCAACACAAGACAACTCAATAGTGCGCTCAATAGAAAGATTAACTAAATCTAAACGTTGTTTACATTTTAATTTGTTTGAAACAAGGACTAATGATCCACCGCGAATAGCACTTTTTCTCACAAACGCACTTTGTACGGTAAAGTAATCATCATTAATAAAAACTACTTCATGCTCTTTCAACCAATGCTCAGTTAAACATTACACCTGAACATCATAATTCTCTATGAATAAACTTAACTCAAGTTCCTTGCCGGACAGACCTTGCATATTTTGATGTACAATATTCAAAATATGAGGCTTTTCCGTTGTCGAGTTTAATAGTTTAAACTCTTATGTGTATCAATAGAAATTTTAGTATCATTACTAACAGTATGCGTTGGTACACCACATATACCGGTGTCACACTGTATATTGAATGCTAAAAGATTAGCAATATGTCTCCTACAACTAGGTGGTAAATACATTTCATAACTAGTCAGTTTGTAATCAGTAATAAATTGATTACAATCAAAATATAAAATAGCGTCACTATGACGATAGGTCCTATTATAAATAAGCATATTTAAATCAAAAATGTGCCTGTTTAGGTCCTCAGATAAATATTGAGAGTAAGGCAAAGCACAGAAAATAAATTTACAAGTATTTATCTCACTTAGATGTAACATTAAATTGACAGACTTAATTATGTCTTTTTTACCTACAGCTAAACTATCCCCAAATAATATTATAATAGTTGAGTTGGGGTTTATCTTTGACAATTTAATATTCCTAATTAATTGGCAAAAACTGGCGCCGGGTAAACAATTATTTATTACGTAATGGTTTGAACACTGGTTAAATACACTACCAAAACCCTGACCAAATTTGTCAGAAAATACATAAGTTGTGTTAATCAAATTATTTGAATTAATGCTATTATTAACAGTACAGCTACCTACAGGCTGAGCTACCGAGGGTGTGAGTGTAACATGCTGAGGCTGTGGTGCCTGGGAGCAAGCACAGCTGCAAGAGAGATTATTTGTCAGAGACTCATACCTCTCCGCATTGTACGTTACCAGGTCCACCAGCTCATTAGCCTCCTGCAAGCGTTTACTCAGATCCAGTTGAGAAGCCTCATATTTACTAAATATTTCCTTAAGGGTTTGTTCCCTAACAAATAGTTCATCCTGAAGGTGCTGAGTATCCTTTTCATACATGAGTTTACATAAATTTAACTCATCACTACTATCTTTTAATTCAAACATTAAATTGATATTTTTTTGCCTTAGTTCTAAATTCAATTTGTTGACTTTTTGTTTTTTTTAATTTTTTATGGATTCTCCTAATTAATCTATTAACTTTAATATATTTTTTTTATTTTATTATGGCCTCTAAATAAATTACATTTATTAATGGTTTCATTGGTTAAGTCTATTGTAACCATTGGTTCTACACAAATTGGTCCGGACCCGCTACCAACCAACTCATCATAAAGTCTGCTGGTCTTCGCAGACTCTTCACCGGCCTTAAGAGCTTCCAAGTGGGTAATAGAATTGTGGGCTCTGGTTAACTCCAATTCCAGCTCAGATATGCGTCTCAAAGCCAGTTCATGTGTGTCGCTGCAGTGCTGGAAATTAGACACAAGTAGACGGAGCTGTTGATGCTGGTCCAGTATGTCCATATGCTGAATGTCTAGTTCAGCCAGCTGGTTTTTTAACTGGGTGTTCTTTTGATTGATGAGTTCAATTTCCACTTCGCTATCATCCCTTTCCTGTAGCAGCTTATTGCACTGGTCCTTACAAGATTCCAACTCTTTCAACGTTGCCCTCAGTTTTTCCTCCAAGGATGCAGCTCTACGGGTCAACATGTTGACAGGTCAACCCCAGAGGCACCCTGGAATTTGAAAAGAGATAGCTAAGTATATGAGAGAATAGGAGATATAGAAAAGCTAGTAGAAAGTTTCTAAAGTGAGAGACTGATTTTAAGTTTAAAAACAAATTAAATGAACGAAATTAAGGTTAAATTAAAGGCAAGATGTATGTGATAGCTGAATTAGGAATTGTTATTTTATTTATTTATATGAAAAAAAAAACAGGGAAAAACACATTAATTTTGAGGGTACTACCTACAGTTTTATAGTGAAAGTTAATCTAATTTCTTATAATAAGCTGGAAAAATATGACCAATCAACTAATTATGACAGGAATAGTAATAACTGGTTACTTGATACTAATGATGTATATCTTAATCAAAATAAAATGTACAAAAAAAAAAAAAACATTCATGACCAGTGCAATAGAAGGGTTATTTATGACACTATTCACAGGGACGAGCTGTGAAAACGTTTATGGGCGATTTTTGTAATATTCATTATATAAATAAGCCAGTAATTAAAAGAAAATACTCCCCGGGTTAGGTGGTGATTTCAAATCCGTCCGTTAGGTGACAGCTGGAACTAGTTTAGCGATTTTCTCATTGATTTTGCAGTGAAACAACTCACTAACACAAATCCTTGATATT
This sequence comes from Lacanobia wlatinum, assembly GCA_947578705.1. Classification (NCBI taxonomy): domain Eukaryota; kingdom Metazoa; phylum Arthropoda; class Insecta; order Lepidoptera; family Noctuidae; genus Lacanobia; species Lacanobia wlatinum. The sequence goes on from OX388032.1 coordinate 26,905,057, forward strand.
TATAACTATATCTATTGTTTTTTAACACATTTATCAATTATTTAACACGAAACAATATTAAATTTATATTTTTATTTAACACGAAAAATTTTGACGGCCGGCGGCCAGTGTTGCCAATCACTTCCCCCTTTCGGAGATAAGGGGGGGGGGGGAATGGTCATTTTTCGTCTAGTTATTCAAGAAATTAGACGAAAATGACCATTCCCCCCCGTATCTCCAAAACTACTGTTCCTAAAATTTTGAAAAAAAAAAAATGAAGAGCGAATGAACGCGAGTCCAGCTCGCACTTGACCAGTTTTTTTTTACTCATGAACCACGATAGCTATTCTTTTACATCAATCTTCGTTATTGCAATGCTTAAACGAAATAAATGTTGGTACTACTTTTCTAGTTCCTCCAACTCCATCATAACGTACAGAAACGCAAGTCCCTTTGGAGTTGGACAACTTAGGTTTCAAACTAGTCTAGTGCTCAAAGAAGGCTTTTAGCGTACAGGTGGTAGTGCCAATCTCAATAATACGAGCCCTGAGAGAGCTTTGTATTTAGGTGACAGGTAGCTTGGCACTGAAAGACAACCGTAGGCTTTAGACAAAGTAGCATTCTATCACCGTAAACGATTGCTTTAAAGGTAAATTATCAAAAGGGTGACCTTATAGTGCATGACAATCTCATAACATGCTGGATTTTTTTAAACTTAACGTCGATAACTATCTCTGATAGGTTAGGTTTTTATTGTTCCGCACCCAAAACATTGTTTAATTTTTAGGGTTTTTTTATTTGTATAATGCCAATAAACACAATTTTCTTTCTCTTTATTTCTCAGAAGTCAATGGGACCCTATATCTAAACCTCCGCTGCCCGTCCGTTCGTCTGTCAGGCAGCGGGCTATATCTCATGAACCGTAATTTGTTATCAGTTGAATTCCCATTATTTCTCTATCATGGCTCTATGCCGTATAATATCGGCCGGTGCCGTATGGTGCCGTAAAAGAATAATACCGTCCCTTCACTTCTCGTGGGTGTCGTAAGAGGCGACTAAGGGACTCGCCAGAGAATGGGCAGCAGCGTTCTCTGTAAAACTCAACACCATACACTGCGATCACCAACCCGCCTGCCAAGCGTAGCGATTATGGCAAACCCCCCCCTTTTGGGGGAAGCCTATGTCCAGCATTGGACGTCTTTCGGCTGATATGATGATTTGTATTTCTGTTGCCGATATACAATAAATAATAAAAAAGATGGTGGATGGTGGGCTTCATCCACGATTCCGACTCGCACTTGCGTGGTTTTTATTTGCGATATTTTCAGTGTACTTGAAAATTTATAAGACAGTCGCTGGTCAAACTGTGAAGCGAATGTAACCCAGTATATCTTACTTCGGTCGAAGAGACAAGTCGAAATAAAGCTGCCTTACCATAGACGCGGAGTAAGGCAGTGGAGTGGAGAAGCAGATTAATTTTAACCAATGGCATTGTATAAAATCTCAGTGACTGACGCGGAGCGGAGATTTTATGCAATGCCATTGGTTGATATTTCTCTGCTCTTCTCCTCTTCGCGCCAATGGACAGTCAGCCATAATATTGATTTTATGTTGACGATTAAGCACTATCAAGAAGAAAAATTGTACATATAATACGCGCCACGAAAGATGAGACTTGACACACCACTTAAACTTTATTATTTCGTAAGAAATCTACACTAATATTATAAAGAGGAAAGATTTGTTTGTTTGTTTGTATGTTTGTTTGAAATGAATAGGCTCCGAAACTACTGGACCGATTTGAAAAATTCTTTCAGCAATGGATAGCTACATTATCAGGGAGTAACATAGGCATATTTTATCCCCGTACTCCCACGGGAACGGGAACTACGCGGGTGAAACCGCGTGATGTCCACTAGTATTATAATATAGCGGGTAGCCGATGGATGCGAGACGCACAGGGCCGGTCGTTGTGGCGACGCTTGGGGGAGGCTTATGTCCAGCAGTAGACGTCTTTCGGCTGATATGATGATGATGATGATTATAATATTAAGAATTTTAGTCTAAATGACATCGAAAAATGAATAGATATACAATTTTAACACGACTGTACCTACGCAAGCTTCCCACTACTGACGCTCGTCTCATCTTTCATGGCGCGTATTGTACCTATAGCTCGTTTTACGATGATTTTAATTGATTAACAAATTCAACTATTTTGTTTTTTCAAGATTTAATATTCATTCCATTATAAGGATTGCCCAATTAACTTAGTTAAGGCATTTAGTAAATATCACTCCGGTCAATGCCAACAAAATAAAGACATTAAACATGTATTTAATTTAATAGAAATAAAATACCTTCAACTGTTATTTTTATCCAAGATAACAATTGCAGTAAGTGCCCACTTTGTCTGCCCGAAATAACAGTAGAATTAAATGTTTTATTATTTATACGAACTAAAATAAAATTCAGTTACAATTCCCTTTGTAATAAAGGTCAGAAATCTCTTTGCAGTTTTTATAATCTTTGTTTCTCGTTTTCTGTCTGTTATGTAAGTGGTTGACTGCGTAATGGCTTTTTTTGTGAGTTTTATTAGAGTAAAAAGGGTATAAAGGGATGTGAGTGTTGTAAGGGATATTGCTGGTTTTGTATTAGTGTTTTAAGGATTATTTGCCTGTACTTACTAATTCAAAAAGTGTTTTCCCTGCCCTGTTACCCCTGTAAGAGCCGTGCAGTTTTTCGGGAATAATAATAGGCAAGCGTGCTCCATCTTCGACCATATCATCTCTTATCATCAGGTGAGATAGTGGTCAAACACGTGCTTATCAATAGTAAAAAAAACCAGCCAAGTGAGAGTGGAACTCGCCCACCGAGGGTTCCGTACAATTTTGTAGGTTCATTCGTTAGTTTAAGCAAAGACTATATTTTTTTATGATTACATTACAAATGTATAGTTTTCAGATTTTTTCCTGTACTTCGTACAGTATCAGTACAGATCAACGGGAAATACCCTATACATTTTGATTCCTTTAAGAGTGTCAAAATAAACGTTTTTGCGGCATAAACGGCCGTATCTTTTTTTTTACGTAAACTTTGAACTTTGTTTTTTTCACAGCTTGAAGGGATCGTAGACCTGATTATCTAGTAATTTGAAGTCGATACCTCCACGCGTTCCCGATACAAAGTTTCTTGACAGACACACGGACGGACAACAAAGTGATCTTATAAGGGTTCCGTTTTTTCCGTTTGAACCCTAAAAAAGAATACGTCTATTGCACTCGACAACAGCTATAGTAGAGTCCTTTAGCCGCACTCGGACTCACATTTGGTCCGTTATGCGTAGGAATCCTGGTTTACAAGGCTTTCTAGAGGCTTTTTAGGTGGATAAACCTCACTGTTTCAAGAATTTGTGCCCGTTACGAAATCGGGTGACACAGTGGGTGGCTGATTCCTAGGCTCCAAAGCAGCTCCTGAAGCGTTGGCTGGCTGTGTTGCCAATGTTATAATTTATTTAAAAAATGTCTAGTCTTTTTTTAGTTTTGTTCAATCGTAGAATGCTCAACAACAGAAATGTAGCTTTTTATCAGTAACGGATTTTCTTAAATAAGTTTAGTATATCCAGTTACATAAATTATATTTTTACTTTCTCAAATCTTAGGCATGTATTTTAAAGACTAACTTATGTAAGCGTTATAGTCACGATCATTTCTCTTTGAAATACAATAAGTCTGAAAAATTGAGTTGAACAAATAAATTCTGACACGCAGTCCTTGTAACAAATTCACCACATAACCCATTCTTTCTTCATATTCCAAAAATTAATTCACGACACATTATCACATGGAAATCCCACTGATTTGCCAGTTTCCGGCCCTTTTAGACTCAATAATATATTATTATTTCCCCCATGCCCTTGACAGCTTCTGTTGGTCAACCCCGCCCTGTATTTCGTGGGGCTAGTACGTCGTGCGTGTTCATACAAAATATTAGCTGGTATATAACTGGCACGCGAAGTGACCGGCTACTAGGGCATTGAAGATTAAGTACGTGGCACTTTGGTACGACAACACTAGTTCTCACGATACTGGCTTTTTACTTTTGTATGGTTGTCGTTTAGTTTTTATTTGTGGCCTTGCAGCTTTTGCCTGTAATAAATTTGTTAGCCTTGGCTTAGTTTCTTTTCCTATTTTCTAGTCGCATTGCTTTTTCATTTCACTTGTCTCAGTCTCCTGCCATCTTAAGTCACTTTTTTATAGTAGCTGTTCAAATTTAAACTGTTTTTTTTAGTTTTTAGGGTTCCATGCCAGAATGGTAACCAATGGAACCCTATTACTAAGCCTCCGCTGTCCATCCATTCGTCCATCCGTGCGTCCGTCTGCCTTTCAGCGGGCTGTATGTCGTAATAGGTTAACAGTTGAAATTTTTACAGTGTGTATTTCTATTGCCGCTATGAGAACAAATAATAATAATTACATTAAATTAAAATTAAAGGGGCCTCCCATACATTAATCATGTTTTTTTTTTCGGTTAGTTTTAAGTAACCCTTTGTGTGAAAGTCCGACTTGTACTTGGTTTTTCCATAGGTGTGCAAATATGCACTATCGTAGAATATTGCGTAGGAATAAAACACACTTGGTGAAATGTCTAATACTAAGGATACAATACACCTCTACCTAGTTCATCAAGGAATACAAGCGAGGTGATATGACGCCATTTAATCTTAGATTAATAATTGTTCTTTGATGGACTTTGTTATTTATTCTATCTTTAAAACCCCTAATGCAACAAGAAAGAAACTTAAAATAAAACAAAATATATACACTTTAAAATAAAAAAAATCCTAACTAAAATAAGGCGCCAAAAAATTCGTCCGCATCGCTGTCCACTGGAAGTGAGCCCAAAAGACTGGCTGCATTGCCACGCTGTATGGCAATGCTTAACCTCTGTCCGAGGTAAAAGCCAGCCCTTGAGTCATGCAAAGTGTCAACTAAGCGTTAAGCGTTTGTTTAAAGGTCAAAAGGTTTTACAAAATGTATTTTAAACAAAAACTTTTGTATTTTAAAATAATTAATCTGCTGATTCATTTAGTAAGTCTCAAGTATAATTATTATTTGAATGAAATTCTCCAGGACTGAAATAAACAAAAAACAAATAAATGTGAAAAAGAAATCATGACAATAATGTTGTCAATCATTTCTTTTTTCCAAAAGAATGATAATAATTTATTCTGATGAAGGTTTGACAACTCGTTTCACAGTTTTATCGGGACGCGAAATCCAAAGGAAGGATTGTGAAATATACACACTGTATATTTTATATAAAGAGCTGGATTTATACTGTATTCTTTGTTGTCGACTTCAAAACAAAACAAGTGCGAGTTCGACTCTCACATGCAGGATTCCGTACCATAAACTAAAAAAAACACGTTTCGTTCTTGTATGCCTATCATTTTGAATCTAATTTATTTTAAATATTTCCTGATAAAACAGCTGAAATAACTATACACTCTGTAATAATTTCAACTGTCTACCTATTACGGTTCTTGAGATGCAGCCCACTGACGGACATACAGACAGACGGACGATCTGACAAATAAAAATAATGTACCTATGAATCTGAATACCTTTGAACTCTGAAAATTATAGAAGTACCTACAGTATGGTTAATAAATTAGCAATTTTGAGAGAACCAAGTAGAATAAAATATTACCTAATTTCATTCCAAGAGTAAAACAAGTATTACACAACATTCCTGGCCTTGACTTATCTTGCCCACAAAATAACCTGCAGTGATAAAAAATAAAATAATAAACTTGACTTGAAATAATCTGTCTGGGTTCCATCCAAACTGGTAAGAAGACAGACGTATTTTTTTTTTTTTTCGATGATGAGAAATTATCAAATGTCTTTTTCAGCTCTGGGCGAAGCGGCAGGGAGTGTCAGAATCTTTTTGACTAAAACCCATCCGTGTTCTTCCTAATGCCCTTTGCGTTCCAGAGCCGCGGTGTCTCTTTCGAACATATTCCGCAACAAAAAGACGCATGGAGTCGTGAAAGATAAAAAGAAGTTAAGGGCGACAAAAGTGTGACAGCGCAACTAGCAAAACTAAAAGTTTGCTTGTCAAAATACGTCCAAAAACATTAATTTCAATATCTGTATCTGGATAAAACGGCTTAACTCCCCAACAATATAATTAACATTTTAGCAGCAGTAACAAAATTTGTTACTTGATTTCTCTCAATTATTTACTGACTGCTTTGTTTAAGGGGTAATATCAAAACTTGTCTAAAGCAGCGAAAGGGAAAATTATTATGAAAGTGACTGAAGCAGAGAAAACCAACAAGTTAACTCTTAACGGTTTAACGGGCCCACTTCCGTACTTAATTACTAACTTCACAACTGTTTTCAGACGTTTTTGCTTTCTGTAACAAACTTCAGGGGAGTTGACCTAAATTTTGTAATTATAATTTTATTTAAAATTCCGAAAACTTCGCCAGCGCGGCTATTTTGTAATTGTGTTGTTTACCATAGCATGATATTGCTTGCAGAAAATTTTCTGCTTTTTTTTGGTGGTAGTACCTACCTATTAATTTAAGATTACTTTCTAACGCAGAAATATTTCAACTATTGCTAATTGTTTTGTGAATGAGCTTTTTAGCGGACATGTCCACTCAAACTAGTTTAGTGCGTTCCTGAAAAAAAGCCTTAGACATAACACACATACTCTACATGATTTTCATGTGATTTGACGGGTAAAGATTTGACCGCTGTGTTTATTTCGCTGTTTTTTCTCTAATTAAAGTGGAGTGACGTGTAAATCGTACAAATAAAGATCAGTTATGATATTCTACGTGTGTATGTACTATATATTGTTGTTTACAAAACATATCTCTGTACACGTGCACCTTTGGATTCGATATACGCAAAGGGTCATACAACGCCCTATGAGTTCAGTATAATAATGCCTTCAGGGTGTTGTTGGGGCTCTCACGTTATTGCAGTGCATTAGAAATGTTTTCCGAAGCACACACCGGCCGTGGGAGCGTCAACGACATGCTGAGGGTCATTAGTGATAAGCCGTGTTGCGCCATCATGGCGCATTGGGGACATACACATGTGCATGTCTCCAGGGCGTCAGATGAGCGCAATAAATATATGAATTAAAACTGTTTTTTATTGTGTCTGTATCATTATAGATCAAGTTCTATTTTTTTTATCATTGCAATCGGTACAATGTATTATGTACCATGCATCACGCATGAAGCTAACCGATCAGATGTAACATAACATACACTTTTAAAATATTTGTCAACGAATCTATTGACACATTGGGTTACCATTTGACTTTACTTGCCACATCCCGCTCAAAACAAATATTTGTATGCTCTACAGACTCCAGTCTAGGTGCTTGTTTACGTGACATATAAATGCTGCCACTGCACCCACGATACAGAAAGTTGTTTTGTAAGGCATCCAAATATATACAATTCTTCCGTTACTAATGACTGACTGAGTGACTGACAGACAATGCATACTTGAAACTACTGGTCGTAGAAAGCTGCAATTTGGCATGTACTTCTAGGTTGCTAGGGGAGTGTAGGGGAGCACTAAGACAGGATTTCCCGATAGGCAAAGAACGGGATATGCGCGTACGAAGACGCAGGGCAAAGCTAGTAATAATATCAAACTTTTTAGGGTTCCGAAAAAAAAAGGAACCCTTATAGGATCACTCGGGTGTCTGTCTGTCTGTCTGTCTGTCTGTCCGTCTGTCACAGCCAGTTTTCTCCGGATCCAATGGACCGATTCTGTTGAAATTTAGTACACATATGGACTTCTATGACCCAAACACGGACGCGTTACTTAAATTATTAAATTTTTAGTATGGGGGTCACTTTTGGGGGTCAAACTAGAAAATTAAAAAAAAAAGATTTTTGATCAATATCGTGTGACGTATCAAATGAAAGGGCTTACTGTGAGGGTTTAAATTATATTTTTTTCATAATTTTAAAATAAATGATTTAGAAGTTATTCAAGAAATTAGACGAAAAATGACCATTCCCCCCCCCTTATCTCCGGAACTACTGAGCCTAAAATTTTGAAATAAAATGGAGATAATAGATCTTTACCTAAAGATTACAGGAAAACCTATTAGAAGTCTGTAGTGTTAAAATAACATGTTAAATAAATTAAATTCGTTCGGAACCCTTTGCACGCGAGTCCGACTCGCACTTGGCCAGTTTTTTTAACTGTCCAGTGGTCTGTGTAGTCATGGGTTCGGCTTCGAGTCAAGCAAAGGGTTATGGGTAATATTTAAACGCAAATCAAAAAATATCCTTTTTCTATGCAATAAGATTCCGAATTCCCATCAAAATTACTGATTGCACAGCAAAATATTCAACTCTAAATATCACTAAACACACTACAATTTATTTTCGCAGCGTACAGCGATTTTTCCTAAAGCAAAATTTTTCATCAATGCACAGCTAATAATCTTAATGCACGACAAAACTGTACTGCGATTCACCATAGTTCTGGGTGGTTTAAAAAAAAAATAGCCGCTCCGCTTCACTCCCGCCTTAGCCTTCTAACCTAACCTATCCGAGTCGGGGTAGTCTGAGTCGGGGTGTTGTCCATAAATATGGAAAATTTGTTGTGCAGTCAGTATTTATGCTATGTATGTAGTATTATTGTACAAAAATAAATTTAACAGTATTGCATTATGAGGAAAAAAGTAATATCATATTGATGTATGATTTCGAATTATCTGCAGTTTGAGTTTTGTTAAACATTTAGTTTATTTGTAGTGAAGAAAGTTTTTTGATGTAAAAAAGAATATAAATAATGAGTATGTATTGATAGGCGATTATTTATTTGATATGCAATTTATAATATCCCAAGGGTTATTGGGTACTTTCATAATGTGGCGTTTTTAGTAGCAGGTACATAATCCAAAGTCTGGGTTTAAACTTGGTTGATGGCATAAGTTATATCAGCTGTGAAGTCTGTTAGGTTTAAGTTAATCATATTTTAGTCTATTAGTATCTCTGTCGGGAAAATACAGTTACCGTGTTGTTATGCTATATACATTGTTTAAAATAATCGCGTGTTTTTTAAAGAAGAAGAAAAAATGCCAGCGTAGAAAGAAGATTAATAGCATAGTCATTTTCTCTGTTCGCGCCCGTGATTTACGCGGCGTGAATATAAATAAAGTTCATTTTTATTTTTAGTACGCTTTCTTACTGACTGGTACTAAAATGTTTATTTATGTTTTTAGCTTTATGGAGCATATCTTCCGGGCTTATGAAGTAAAACCTATTTTTACGAACTTGTATTTTTAGTTAATAAATTCTCAACCTAGTTTGAAGATAAGCTGATTAAGTTCGCTTTGGTAACTTTGCGTGTAGGTGAAAAATGTGACACGGTTTTTAAATTACTATGAAAAGCTGTAGTTCAGTTCTATTTACGTAACATTATAAAAATATGTTAGCCGCAGACACGCATCAAAGCAATATTTAAAAAAAAAAGAGTAAAATTCAATTGATATAGCTTCCTGCCAGCCATTATTAGGGTTCCGTTTTCAATGTGTAACCAACTGAAACTATCTTAGTAATAACTAAGACAGTTTAAATTTGCATAGAATGTGTATTTCTATTGCCGCTATAACATCAAATAATTTAAATTAAATTACATTAAAAATAATCAAATATTATAAAAAACGTGTTTTTCGGTTTATGGTACGGAACCCTTAGTGTTAGAGTCTGACTCGCACTTGACCGGCTTTTTAGGGTTCCGTACTAAAATGTTAAAAAAGGAACCCTTATTTATTTAACTCTTACAATGATTACGTTCCTGCCCTTGTCCTATGTTACTAAGGGTTGGCGCAAAACTTTCTTTCATTCTTCGCTGTCAACCATGATGCTATTCGTTAAGTCCCTTTTCTTTCATATCACCTCACACAATTTTTTTTTTTTTTTTTTACTATATATAGGCATACGTTTGACCACAATCTCACCTGATGGTAAGCGATGATGCGGTCGAAGATGGAGCACGTTTGCCTAGAAGCAACCTATTCACTCTTGTCTTAAAGACTCCCAGGTTGTAGCTATCTGGAAACACAGACTCTGGCAGGGAATTCCACTCCTTAGCTGTACGCACTATGAAATTCTTCAACTTTTGGAATAATAGCAGAAAAAAAACCGCTGGCCTAATATTTTTTAATAAGTGGGGTGCCTGAGGATCTGCCAGGGTTGCGGATTTTTTTCGGTCACCGCAGCCCTGGAACGCAAAGGGTATTACGAGGAACATGGTAGGAGTCATTTGATGATCTCCCATCCTTAAAAAAAAGGCAGTGCCTGAGAATGGACGGCGCCGCCATGGCTGGGCTGGTAAGAGGATGATGAACCTAGACGTTTACAGCAAGGGCATGTTTCAGGTGGCTTGGGAAAAAATACTTGAAAGAATTATCGGGAAGCTTTTACCCATCAGTGGGAAAACATTGCTTGAAAAAAAAAACGACTCAAACTACATCATCTTACGTGGTCGTACTTATCTGGTGTTGAAATGAAAATATAATTCTTAGAATAAATTACAACCTACAAACAAGTAAAACAAATACAAAAAGTACTAGGAGATCATAACTCAAAAGGCATCACAAGAACCGATCCCTTAGAGACTTCAGAAACTTTCTTCATAATATTTTTCAGTAGTTTAAATGAGCATTCCGCTGAGAGTTAACTAGAGACATGCTAGAACCTAATTTATTTTATAGATTTATAGTTCTTTTGATCATGGCTAGCAACATAAATTTAATTGCATAATTCATTCAACATACGCAATGATGATTTTACAATTTTTGACTTAAATGGTTACATTCAAGTCAGTGGCGGTTGGGAGTGTCATGCTCACTCAAAAGTCTAGCTGATGGTGGCGTATGCGAATCATTTGGCTATTGGGTGCTAGCGCATGCGTCATGTTTGTGAATGGGAGTTAGGACTGGTTGTTTCTCAGTTGCCATGGTTTGTTTTAATTATTTCTTTGAATTGTACCTTTTTTTCCGGACGCTTTTATCCTGCTCGTCTTTCACATCGTTCTCATATGTTTGTATAATTTCAACATGATGTAATCAAAACACTGTAAAAATTTATTATTTTTAAAGGATTGTCCATGGAGTTTCTTGCACGTTCTTCTCAATAGAGATATACGCTTGGGAACGTGCAAAGAGCTTCATCTTTTTGACCGACCGACCTTGACAGTTCAAAAGTGCCTTTAAATGGTTTAATTTAATTGAAATAAATGCTTTGAGTTTGAATTTAAAAATGACAAAAGCAAACTATGCTGTGGTCGACTAACATAACTTCTGACTAACGCTTAACAAAAATCAACCAAAGACTCGATGTGTTTTTGTGGCTCGGAGGAGTCTCGGTATCTTATGGACGGTCACCCACCCACGTGACGATCTCGGGAAATGTTGAACTTAAAGATCAACACGTGCAGCTGTCACTGTTTAGCCACGAGCTCCTCTCATTGACAAGTTTATTTTACTAGGAGTGAGCTGTTAACCACTGAAAGCAAAGAGAGTAAAAACCTTTGTGGCATAGCTGCCCGGCTGGTATCTTGTTTTTTTTAAAAAAAAAAATTAAGTCGTGGATTAGAATAATTTTAGGAATTATATTTATTCCATATTCATTTTGATTTATTCCAAATATTTGAATATAATCTACTAAATATAAGCACGTGCTTAGTTTATTTTTAACCGACTTCCAAAAAAGGAGGAGGGTCTCAATTCGACTGGTATTTTGTTTATGTATGAACACCGATTACTTTAAGGTTTCTGATGCGATTTCTGTGATTCTTTTTTAGTTCGATGCGTTCGATGCTACTTGCCATTTGGTCCCGTTAATTCAGTTTTTATTTTATGAGCATTTTTGCATATTTCAATTTCTGCATATACGAAGATATCGTCCAAATATCACCACTCAAAGGTGAAAAATAAAAAACTTTTTGTTCTATCTATAGAGCAATTTTATTGAACAACTAGTTTTGGCCCGCGACTTCATACGCGCATATCCCGTTTTTCCCGTTCCCCTAGGAATTTCGGGAAATTCTCTCTTAGTGCTCCCTTACACTCCCCAAGGAAGCTACATGGCAAATTTCAGCTTTCTACGACCAGTTTCGGCTGTGCGTTGTCTGTCAGTCACCAGTAACGGAAGAATATTATAAAAATTGGATTTCGAATCAAAGTATGAAAATAAAACAAAACCGACTTCCAAACAAAACACTACAAAATATCAAATAACTTTAATTTCGGAAGCCGGTGTTAAAAAACATAGAAACGAAACCATAAACACCGACTTCTGAAATTAAGGTTATTTTATACTTTGTAGTGTTTTGTTTGGAAGTCGGTTATATTTTTTGTAATAAAAAATATTTATAATTTTCACAGTTCTCACATGGCGGCTTTACCTAGAAATATCTCAGCAACCTGACAGTTTAGGACACCATGTTGTTAACAATTTTTGTATATTTATGTGTCCTCCAGCTACGCAAACATGTTTCATAGCACACCGCGATATTGAAAAATAAAATAAAATGCCAGCCCTATGAACAAATGTTCGAACCCCTTATGGCACTAAATATTTATTTACAAACGTCTTTTATCAATCAGGTACGTACATAAAGTAAACTACTACTTAATCACCACATTTGTTTGGCCTATTGGTTATTACCATTATATACGTACAGCTATTAAAATGCTATTAAACAAAATGGACTACCTATTCATAATCCAATTGAAAGATTAAAGTCCTCGTACGAAATAATAATGGTTTCCCTGAAAGCCGACTCCAACGAAGTTAAAAATATAATTTAATTAACAGTTATTTTAATGAAAGCTTGCGTTATATTCTGAATAAAATTATGGCGATTATCTTTAGAGTGCAATGGTCTTGTAATGGGCTGTTTTATAATTCAGTAAACCACTTAGGATTTAACTAAATTTTATTATGATATCATACAAGGTTAAGCAACACTTGCTGGGGTAAGTTCGATGATGGGTAATGATTTAACTTTTTTTTTTACAATTTTTACAATTTAATTTCACTGATAGTTTTATTGTTTGTCTAATGATTAAACTAACTTAGTATTTAGTGCTACTGTCACATTTTGTGGACCAAAAGGTTTCTTGTTTCTGAATAAATATATATAAAAACAGAGACTTATCATGTCAGTCGTTACATAACATAGCCTTAATGAAGGAGATCACCAATAAGATCTGTGTATATCCATCTATGGCGTCCCGGCGTTTCCACTCACGTCTGCCTTGTAAATATCTTTAATTAGTCGCGTTTCATTATCCTCTCAACATAATCAAATGGGTAGGGCAGCACAAAAAGGCGTGTATTTATATATGTACGACTGTATGTCACCGAAAGACAAACAGCGTAAAATGATTATTCGAAATATTGTGAAAATACTCGTTTCATTTCTAAAACATAGAGTTAGTGAATATATCCGTGTCTTGTTGGAAAGAGTAACTAATGCAGGCCTTACACGTATCGTATTGCTATTTGATCAAATAGTTAGAGGCCAGCCTAGAGTAAACCAGCCTGCTTGATCAAATTACTTGAACGTGTACGACACGCTTTATAAAAAAAATTATTTTTAAAATTATTTTATTCAATGCATTTATAAATAAAACAAGCAACAACTATTGGCACCGCGGTATTCATTGGCAGCATTGTATTTTATGTTACTATAAAACATATCCATTTTGAACAGTTGGCTCCAGTTAGGTTATATTTTTAGAGTGACCGATCAAAAACCAATAGGTAAGCTGCTTTTTTTGTTACGCTTTTTTGAACACTAGCTTGAAATTCAACGCAGGTTCGAAAGCTATTTCGATCCAAAAAACAATGGTTAAATTGTAGGTTTTCTTTGTATAAACAAATATAAAGTTTTAAAGAGCTTGTTCACTTGTTTCTGTAAATTACAAAAACAAGAGTATACACTGGGCGATTTGCGAGCAGAGACCTACCACGAATATTTTTGACATATAGTAACGTAACGTAAAATTTTACCATAGCTACAATACTCATTTCGCACATAATATTTATTTAAATTAGATACTATATTCATATTTTTGAATAATATAAATTGTGACTGTCCCATATTATTAAACCAATATACAGTGGGGTTGTAGTTTTTCACATTCAAAATTCATTTACGTTAATGTTACTACACGTAAAAATATTCGTACTAGGCCATCAGCACAGGGAAATCAGTAACATAAATCATTTGACTACAATTTCAATCCAAGGAAAACGATTGTATGGTTGACGATGGCTTACGCTTGTTTAGAAGTAGCTATCAGAAAACATAGATTCCAGCAAGGAATTCCACTCATTATCTGTATGCAGAATACCACTTTTCTCAATGTGGTATTTCCCAGTGCGATGGGTGAAGAAGAACCAACGCTTGAACAGATTTGGATGTAACTTGACACATTGGAGCTCCATGATCTGATAGACCTATGTAATAATAATAATTTATTTATCCAAGAAATTGTTACAGTTTGTACAGTATTAAAATTGAAATGTTGTTATTTGCAAAACAATAAAAATGAGCAACTGCGCCTGAGCTAGGCCGAGCCTGTATTTCTGGACGCAGTTTACTTTCCAGAAATAAATTACTAATAGTTACAGTAGATAGGTTTTACGTTTACATAATTATTATATCAGTCCAAAAAAAAATATATATATAACTTACAACAGATAACATATAATAGCAAAAAGCGTAAGTGTTGTGTGAGTGTTGTGAGGGAGTTTTGTGAATGTTGTGTGCTTGCGTTTAATGTGTTTGCGTGTGTAGTTTTAACTCAAAACTTTCAGAAGCTCTTCTGTAGTTTTATAATCACATGTTAGTAGAAAATCTAACACTTTAGTTTTGCATTCTTGTTTACTTAATGTATATATATTAAGTGTAGTATTTAGTTTATTATAGAGAAAGGGACCGGTGAAGCAGAAGAACCTATGTGTAAATGAATGCTTACATAGATGGGAACGGGAGACTACAGCATTGCGGCGACGTTTAAGCGTTTAAGAGTATTCCTGTCCAAGGGGGTAAGGGAGTGCTGTTTGAGTACCGTTGTTAAGATGTACAGCTGGCGAACGGTTGGTAGGTTCCAGGATCGATACAGGAGATGTGTAGGGTAGTCAATGGGTCGGAAGGAGCTGACCTTTAGAATTGCCCGCTGTGCTATTTCGAGAGGAAGTAGCGTGGTTTTGGAAGCTCCACCCCAACAAGAAATACAATAAGTTAGAAGCGATTGACAGAGTGCCCTATAAACTTTTTTAAGAATCAAAATATCTGCTACATGTCGTAGGTTCTTAAAAACATAAATCAATTTTCTAAGTCTGGATTGAAGTAACGAAATATGTGCATTGAAGTTCAGTGATGAGTCTAGAATGACGCCCAAATATTTTACTTCGGATCTCGTAACCAGACAGGAGCAGTTACATGTTACATGTGTAATAAACATAGGATAAGACTATCAATCCCGGTATTCAGTTTCGACTATCACTTAAAGTATTCTTTAACTGTTCTATGTGTATGAGTGATGGGGGTTACGAAGCTCGAACAGATTTTGACGTGACACCGATACGCCATGACTTTCACACCTTATATTACAAACATAGGATAGGACTTTATATCCTGGTAGTCCTTTTTGTTGTTGGCCTAGCTCTATTCTGTCTCCTGCTTGAAAAGGAGGGAAGTGGAAATTATACATATATTTATTTTCCTACTCCTCCGCTGTACTTTTCTGATTAAATTCGTTGCAGGATCCAAGACAGTTAAATCGTTTCTCCGGGACTCGTCGGGCTTCATTGGCTCGGCGTTTTTCTGGTGGTCGCCACTGTTGATTCTGGCTTTTAGGAGTTGCAGTGGTTGGGAATGTGTGGCGGGCTTGTCCCAAAAAAAAAAAAACCTGGTAGTCCGTTACCATGAGGTAAGATTTGACTTTCACGCGGATCTAGTCGCTAAAAACTACTAAACTCAAAGTCAAAGCATTGAATTCAATTAAACCATTAACAGACATTTTTGAATTCTAGGTCTAGTTTAGGTCGGTCGATCAAAAAATAATATGAAGCTCTTTGCACGTTCTAAAGCGTAGATCTCTATGGAGAAGAACGTGCAAGAAACTCCACGGACACTCTTTTACTAATCAACTGGAGAACTTACTAAAGATATTATTTCCCATGATCTAAGCTACATACTCACAGTTTAATACGTCAACATAAGCCCAACGATACATCATACAAATGTTAGTAGAACGTATATTTTTATTTGTAAATTACACTCGTATGTAACCGCCTCCTTCAGTATAACATGATATTTATGTAGCGAGACGGGCAAACGTTATTTTCTACTAATAAAGCGTTGAAAAAAGTCCTTTGTTTTTCTTTCTTGTGAATAAAGATGTTCTTTATTTTATGTTCTACTTGTAAGTTTTCGTTGGATTAAGGATATCATTGGGTTTGTGTTAGTAAGGTCTTTACATTTTTTTTTGCTTTAAAATTATGATGTTAATTTGAGTGTTTTTTTTATTTTAAATCAAACCTTGCGTTTACTTCATTTTGCATATGCTTTTGATGTGCGTACAAGGTTGGAATTCACTGCCGGAGCATCTTGATAGATACAACCTGGTGGTCTATAAGCCAAGCGTCCTTATAGGACATTGCAGGCTTGAATCACCTGATTGTCTGGTAAAAAGATGATCCCATGCTTCGGAAGGCACGTATAAGCCGGTGGTCCCGGCCGTAAAATGGTGGTCGTAAACCATGTCAGATGCCCTGAGGCGGTTTAGAAACTCTGACACTGGGGTGTGTGGTCGTTAGACTTTACTGCCCACAAGAGCTTAATGAAGAAGCGTTCTTCTTTGTCGACCACATCAGAAAGAGCTTAATGGTCCATCTTAACATAACCAATTTATTTGCTGTGCTAAATACTGCAAAATCTATTTCTTGAAATTAGTTTTGCAGTATTTACCAATGAAACATTATTTCACATCAAAATGATTCTGTTCGAATTTTGAACCATAACACATACGCTACTTACATTTTATCTTTCGCAAATGAGGCGTTAATATTATATATACCTATATCTGTCAATTTCTACGTCACATTTTAGTTGAACACAAATCACTTGACGCATATCAGCCCGGCTATCAGACTCGACATCATAGCAAGCGTCGTAGCAAGTCGGCGTAGCACTCACAACTGCTACGCTGTAGCCGCTACGAATGAACGTTTACTGATTTATGATTGTAATGTTGGATTTTAAGGCATCCTACTGATTATGATTGTCCGAATGGACTTATAAATGTTGCCATTGGTTCACCTTTTGGGAGGCCTTCTTATGCTACGTTTTTTGGGTACGCTGTCAAATCTCTAAAACCTGTCGACCCCATCAACAATCTGTTCTGCGAACAAATGTGCCTTGCCCACTGCCACTTACGTGTACTGATTTTTCTGGCGATGTCGGTAACCTTGGTTCTACTGCAGAAACTCCAGCCTCTTTCCACTGCCCTTTGGGGGACTTTAAGCACCTTCTGTTGAGGCCCATTGTATTTTTATTTATAGTAGTATAGAATTAATAAATTTAAAAATGTTATACATTTATTAAATTAAATCTTAAAGTCTAAGCCTAAATAATGACAAATTAAGCTTTTGCTATATATCCAAATAAAAATCTTCATGGTATAAACTAGTTGCGACTATCATTCAACGCATTAAGGCAAGTTTTAACGAAAAAAAAAGAAAACAAATTGCACTATTTTCCTTAGTAGGCTATTGGGAGCCGTGCCCCGGTACTTCCGGCTCATATTAAAACAGTTATCGTACAATCTTAACTGCCCTATACTCGAAACTACAGCGTCCGCTAAAAATGATATACTTACCTACAATCTACACACAATAACCAACCCTAACTGTTAAAGATAAGGTCGAATTTTCAACAAAAACACAACAACGCAGAAAGACCCTATTATTTCTCATTATTAATTTGATAAGAAAAATTTCCCGTATGTGAATAGAATTTTCAACTTTGTACTTAGCAATGTAAGGGGTGATTTCGTTTGACTGTTTAAACCGAAGTGTTTCGTAATCGTCCGATACAGTACTGTATTTAAACGGTCGTTGTAAATACAGATAGGGTTTTCATAGGCATCCCTTTGTCGTTTAGAACAATGAAAAACACTGGCCGCTTTTGGTTAAGCCAGCTGGTAAAAACATGGCCTAATGACAGGTTGTACCGACCCCAATATGGGGACACTTCATTATCGTATGCTTTTTGTTTTTGTCACAAAAGATGCGAAAAATAAAGGTACAATACGGACTTTTGCCGAATGATATACGAATATGATATCGAATTTATATTTATGTAACAATATGTCATTTTCCGAAGGTTAGGCACGAAAATGTAGGATAAACGATATGATTGATGCGTTAATAATGTATACCTACACAAGTGGGGCGTAGAATCAATAATGTTCTAGATGGTATGAGTACTCAATACACTGAGTGTTTGATACTAACAAAATGTACGGTGTCAGTCTACCATTACTATTTTATGCGATCATAAAAATGTAAGTGTCGGTTTCGTCTAGAATGTTCTACAGTCCTCGTTAAGGTTTAATTACATTTTTAAATACATTCTGTTCACAAACGGGAATTTTTTCGATATCACATAACAAAGATAATTATGAAAATCCATGTTTTCCTTGAGGAAAAATACTGAAAGAACCGAAATGTTAACTTCCACTGAAGTCCAATTAAGAATTTAATCAAGGTTATTACAAATATTTTTACACTAGTTTTAGACCCGCGCAACTTGGTCGGCGTCATATTTTTCATTAACAATGATGTTATATATATAACCTATAGCCATCCTCAATAAATGGGCTATCCATCACTACAATAATTTTTCATTTCCAACCAGTAGTTTCTGAGATTAGCGCATTCAACTAACCAAACAAACTCTTCGGCTTTATAATATTAGTATTATATGCCATTATAGTAAACTTTTACTACTAAACACGACCATAAGTATGCACAATACTACTTTATATTTGTGATCAAAAATAGGAATCAACTTTACCTATATTAACAAGCTTCAAAAATAAACAAAAGCTAATCTAACTACATAAAGTACCTTTCATCACCCCACACGAATTTTATCCAAACCCTTTTACTTTTACGGCGTGATAAGCCACCGTAAGCCTGTATTTGTATTCACTCCAAAATCTTGCAAACAAAAATAAAACGGTAATGGGTCAGCGTAAAAAAGGCCGTGCTAATTCTCTGCCTACATTAGGACAAACAAAATCGTCATGCGTACATCACCCCCCACAGGCTACGTACCATCACGTACGAAAAAAGTATTTCACTCCGAAAAAGGCAAACATTAAAGTTTTGGTTGAGTGCCATCTCTGTCATTTTAACTGCTCTGTGGTTTTGTATACAATGTCGCCTGTCGCCGTACCTTTGTTGGGGACAGTTCGTAATTTGAAATTTGCGTGTAGACTCGTAAAGGGTTTTTTTTAGTTACATGATGCCAGCACTTAGAGCTCTTTGTTTTTATACACGAGTGTCTTTTTTTTTCTAAGTACTGTGGCGTAAAAAGGAATTATTTTAAATTAAATATGTACTGTCTACGTTTGTTTTAAGTTTGTGTTTGTTTTTTGTGGTCTTTAAAAAGCTTGTTTATTTTGTTTCACTACGTTACCTGGTTTTAGATTTTGAACTGAAAATAGAACCTAAGTCAAAGCTGAATTAGACACATCAAAATGAAAAAATATTGTTATTTGCCTGATAACAAAGCCTTTGACTTCGCAATGTTTCAGCGTTTTTTTTTCATTTTTTTAACATCTTTATAATTCTCTTCATACTAAAAACGTACTCGTAGGTACTTATAATATTATTTATCACAGTTTCTCTGAGTGTACATCTATACTTACTTAATATATAAAGCTGAAGAGTTGGTTTGTTTGTTTTCTTGAACGCGCTAATCTCAGGAACTGCTGGTCCGATTTGAAAAATTCTTTCAGTGTTAGATAACCCGTTTATCGAGGAAGGCTATATATCTTCACGCTAAGACCAATAAGAGCGGGCCGACGAAGTTGCGCGGATCAACTAGTAAATAATAAAATACATCAATTTTACTGCAATAATCACTATCAATGCGAAAGTTTGGGTCGACGGTAGGATGTTTGTCGCTCAATCACACCAACGGCTAAACGGATCGTGATGAAAAATGTCACAGGGATAGATTATATAGTCTGGAATAGCACATACTTTTATTCTGAGAGTATGTTCTCATGGGATAATTTCTGATTTCGAAGCCGCTGCTAGAAGTTAGTGAATAAAATATATAAACCTATATTAATCTGAAAAGCAAATACCCTTGACATTCATAAACCAGAAATTATACGAAACATACAAAACAATCAATACGTTCCTCTGTCGTGTCGGGCTATTAAAATTCAGTTTACGTTTCACAGCCGGATATTGTGGCAGAACTTGTTTGTCACGGATAGTCACTTGAGTTCGTCACGTCACCCGCGAGCACCGAGCGACGAAATTGGTTTTAATGGCCCAATTCAAAGTCGTCTTGAGGAAATTAACTGGTTTTTGAAATGTGAGTGATTTTCTTTAACAGTTTAGGTTAATTGTTGGCGATTTGTGAGGGCTCTTATTAAAATAACACCTATGTGTTTGTAATAACATCTTTTTCGTTTGATTTTTTTACAATATTTTTTTTTTGTTTGCGTTCCAAAGCCGGGTATTGTGGCAGAACTGTTTTGTCACGGATAGTCACTTGAGTTCGTCACGTCACCCGCGAGCACCGAGCGACGAAATTGGTTTTAATGGCCTAATTCAAAGTCGTCTTGAGGAAATTAACTGGTATTTGAAATGTGAGTGATTTTCTTTAACCGTTTAGGTTAATTGTTGGTGATTTGCGAGGGCTCTTATTAAAATAACACCTATGTGTTTGTAATAACATCTTTTTCGTTTGATTTTTTTACAATATTTTTTTTTGTTTGCGTTCCAAAGCCGGGTATTGTGGCAGAACTGTTTTGTCACGGATAGTCACTTGAGTTCATCACGTCACTCGCGAGCAGCGAGCGATGAAATTAGTTTCAATAGCCCAATTCAAAGTTGTCGTGAGGAAATTAGCCGGTTTTTAAAATGTGAGTGATTTTCTTTAACAGTTTAGGTTAATTGTTGACGATTTGTGAGGGCTCTTATTAAAATAACACCTATGTGTTTGTAATAACATCTTTTTCGTTTGTTTTTTTTTACAATATTTTTTTTTCTTTACGTTCCACAGCCGGATATTGTGGCAGAACTTGTTTGTCACGGATAGTCACTTGAGTTCGTCACGTCACCCGCGAGCACCGAGCGACGAAATTGGTTTTAATGGCCCAATTCAAAGTCGTCTTGAGGAAATTAACCGGTATTTAAAATGTGTGATTTTCTTTAACAGTTTAGGTTAATTGTTGACGATTTGTGAGGGCTCTTATTAAAATAACACCTATATGTTTGTAATAACATCTTTTTCGTTTGTTTTTTTTTTACAATATTTTTTTTTTGCGTTCCAAAGCCGGATATTGTGGCAGAACTTGTTTGTCACGGATAGTCACTTGAGTTCATCACGTCACCCGCGAGCAGCGAGCGATGAAATTAGTTTTAATAGCCCAATTCAAAGTTGTCGTGAGGAAATTAGCCGGTTTTTAAAATGTGAGTGATTTTCTTTAACAGTTTAGGTTAATTGTTGACGATTTGTGAGGGCTCTTATTAAAATAACACCTATGTGTTTGTAATAACATCTTTTTCGTTTGTTTTTATTCACAATTATTTTTTGTTAGTCTATCAGATAAACACGTTATGTACTATTTTGTGAATATAAGATTATTTCAAAGGGCATAGAATTATTATGATATAGTCCTCCCCACCGCCACTTTGATTTTAGTTTTCAAAGTTGCTGCGCACAATCTAACATGCCGCCCATTGTATGTGTTTAGTTTTAAGTTTCCTTTTTGTTCATACTTTTGGTGTACAATAAAGTGTTTAGTAAATAAATGAATAAGTAATATTAATCAACTTGTATTATGGGTAGAGGATCCTTCAACAAACAAAAAATGTTAGGAATATGGTGCCCTAAAGTGTCCCGTTGCTGAGATATTTCGAGGTGAAGCCACCATGTGACAATCATGACTACCGTTAAAAAATTACTTAATTATGTACTTACATGCATTAATTACTTAGTTCCCTTACCATTTTATTTAGAACTTCACAAAATAATAGTGTTTCATTTATAAATATGTAAATGTTAAGGCGAGAACTATTTTAGAATACAATTTACTGCATATAAGCGCGAGATGATTTCATTTTAATGATTTCCATTGTTGTCACATGGCGACTTGACTTTAGTCCTGGCTGTCATTTGTAGTCGTTACGGATGGTCAGAAGCCAGTTAATCAGACGCCAGTCTTGCCAAGAATAACCTGGGTTATGGAGACCTAGTAGGCAGCCGCTCTACGTGATATACTGGTATTCAGTTAAATCCGGTTTAACTGAAAACACCTCAATATAGTCGAGAAAAGACTAAGCAGATGATGACAGCATTGCCATTTAAGGTGGCGATGTTGGTAGTGTTTTGGTCACATTTCCCTGTGACGAATTTTTCGATACCCAATGAGTTCTTCCAAAACTATACATTTTTTATAAGCTTGTAATTACTATTAACTTCAACATCGCATATTTATCAGTAAGAAATTCATTATAAATATCTAAGTATAAAGAGAAAATAAGAAAACAGCGGTGCGCCACAAGTCTAGGCAAGCTAAACCACGAATGCACTTAATTGGATTTCTCTTGTGGAAAATAAACGAGATTGGATT
The DNA here is from genome assembly GCA_947578705.1 of Lacanobia wlatinum. Taxonomy (NCBI): domain Eukaryota; kingdom Metazoa; phylum Arthropoda; class Insecta; order Lepidoptera; family Noctuidae; genus Lacanobia; species Lacanobia wlatinum. The sequence goes on from OX388032.1 coordinate 26,927,995, forward strand.
TCTTCCTGAACCTACAAGACCAGGCATATTGTTTTCACATTATAAGAATGAACAATTCTTATTTAGAACTGCTATCTATCCACTTAGTGATGGAACTCATTAAAAATAAGTAAATTATAGACTAGAGAACTCCTCATCGACCACAATATCATTGTATGCCATCGAACTATTAGGCTGACTGACCCGAAGCGGAGATTTTATGTAGTTCCATTGGTTAATATTTCTTCGCTCCTCTCCTCTCCGCTCCAGTTGACAGTAAGCCTTATAGTCCCTGTCACGAGAAGCTATTTTTGTTAACACACATTCAATTGATGAAAATGTCTGTTCCATGAATCAAACACGTTTCAGTACCACAAAACAATAGACGATAGCGCTTAATATCGCTAAAATATAACCCGTCCAAGTGAAGTTGCTCGTAAATTTCGTATTACACGTATGTTACTTTGAGTTTATTATTTGTAGTTGATTCGTAACTTAGTACAAGTTCTTTGTTTACAAAATTTATAGCTACTGTGAAATGAAATCCCCTGCCGAAGTCTATGTTTCCTGATAGCTACAACCTCGACCAAAGACCCCCCGTCTTTGAGTGAAGAGTGAACATTACTTTTAGACTAGCGTATTCCATCGTCAACCACAATATCATTGCTTACATGTGAGAATGTTTTCAAACGCCTTTCAATAATACCAATATTAAAAAATTAAGCCTATTTTGACTATTTAGGAAACAATTTATTCAAACTAGTCAATAATAATTCATTATTTATTCATAACACGAGCTTCTACTCAATGATTATTCACGCTCAACAACACTTAACCCTGCAAACGCCACTCTAATCTCCGGGATTAAAAAACCGAAAATACACAGATACTTACAGTCAAAGTCAAGCCTTTTTTGACTATTTAGGAAACAATTTATTCAAACTAGTCAATGATAATTCATTATTTATTTACAACACGAGCTTCTACTCAACAATTTTTCACGCTCAACAACACTTAACCCTGCAAACGCCACTCTAATCTCCGGGATTAAAAAACCGAAAATACACAGATACTTACATTCAAAGTCAAGCCTTTTTTGACTATTTAGGAAACAATTTAGACAAACTATTCAATGATAATTCATTATTTATTTACAACACGATTTTCTACTCAACAATTTTTCACGCTCAACAACACTTAACCCTGCAAACGCCACTCTAATCTCCAGGATTAAAAAACCGAAACTACACAGATACATTCAAAGTCACACTCGACATCACAAGCTCTTAAGCGAACATACAAACAGGATTAAGGAAGGGTTAGTTCCGCACAAGTAACCCTCTACTGCCGACAACTTGTACAGACAGCCTCATATCAACTGCGATGATATCAAAGGACGATGATCGCGGTCTTTGAGCAGTGTTTCTAAGATCTTACTCAACCTGTTATAGCGCATGTCAGACACACAGCTCTAGTTTTGACAAGTGAGGCATACTTTGTGCAAGATGTGTTTGGTTTGCGGTACTTTGGAATTGAGATTTTGGGAGTGTGTTTGTGGTGTGTTAAAGTTGAATGAGGTAGTGACAATGACGAAGGACAGAATAATGACAATTTTTCCAATTTAATTCTTTGAGAGTCAATGAAGTCTACTTTTTTAAAAATGTGGAATACTTTCAGTGTGAATTCCCGATGGAGTCAGGAATACTTTCAACCCTATTCACTAAAATAACCTTTTCAGTATTGACTTAAAAACCCCATTTTTAAGTCAAGAGTGAATAGGTTATTTTTAGGCAAGCATGCTATGTTGTGGTCGAGGATGGACGGTGTCTACGTCATCGTTTATCATCAGGTGAGATAGTGGTCAAACGTACACCAATCAAGTGGACAAAAATGTTCAGAAAAAGTTTTGTAAGGTTTTTTTTAGGGTTGCGTACCCAAAAGGTAGCCAACGAAACCCTATTACTAAGCCTCCGCTGTCCGTCCGTCCGTCCGTCCGTTCGTCCGTCTGTCAGCAGGCTGTATCTCAAGGACAGTATTAGGTAGACAGTTGAAATTTTCACAGATTGTGTATTTCTATTGCCGCTATAACAACAAATAATAAAAATTAAGGTTTATGTTACGGAACCCTTCGTGTGCGAGTCCGACTCGCACTTGGCCGGTTTTTAAATTAAACTCAGGGTCACGGTTGTGTTTCTCAAAAGGTAAGGCAGAAGTCTTCCTATATTTCAATCACAATTGCAGTCCCGTTTCTTCCCTGTCCCCTGGGAATTTTGGGAATTCCTCTCTTAGTGCTCCCCTGCACTGCCCAGAGAACCTACAAGCCAAATTTCAGCTTCCTACGTCCAGTTGTTTCGGCTGTGCGTTGTCTGTCAGTCACTCAATCAGTCAGTAACGGAAGAATTGTATATAATAATATATTAATACTGATTAACATTGATTTTATTTAATATTGTAGAATAAAAGACGTGTCGTTCATCTTGCTTCCGTCAATGTCAATCAATAATTTTCATATATTTTCAACCGACTTCCAAAAAAGGAGGAGGTTCTCAATTCGGCGGGTATTTTTTTTTATGTATGTACACCGATTACTCCAAGGTTTCTGATCCGATTTCTGTGATTCTTCTTTAGTTCGATGCAGTATAGTTGCCATTTGGTCCCATAAAAATTTGATACGGTTTAGTTCAGCAGTTTTTATTTTATGAGCATTTTTGCTTATTTCAATTTCTGCGTTATCGAAGACGTCGTCGAAGTATCACCACTTAAAAGTGAAAAATAAAAAAACTTTTTACAAAAAAATATAACCGACTTCCAAACAAAACATTACTAAGAATAAGTTCAGAAGTGGGCACTGGCCAAGTGCGAGTCGGCCATTGGCACTGGCCAAGTGCGAGTCGGACTCACATACAAAGGGTTCCGAACGAATTTCATTTATTCTAACATGTTAGTTTAATACTGTAGATTTCTTATAGATATCCTGTAATGTATAGGTATAGATCTATTATCTACATTTTTTCTAAATTTTAGGTTCAGTAGTTTCAGAGATATGGGGGGAATGGTCATTTTTCGTCTAATTTCTTGAATAACTTGATAACCATTTATTTTAAAATTATGAATAAAATATAATTAAAATTCTCACAGTAAGCCCTTTCATTTGATATGTCGCACAATATTGTTCAAAAAACTTTTTTTCTATTTTTTTTAGTTTGACCCCCAAAAGTGCCCCCATACTAAAAATTTAACTATGACAGACGGACAGACAGACAGGCACCCGAGTGATCCTATAAGGGTTCCGTTTTTTGTTCGGAATCCTAAAAATAACTAACACTATCAGTAAAAGTTATAACTACTAAGGCAACGAAACCCATATAATAGTTTTATTAGTTTTTGGAGAGAGCACTTATAGATTTCTTCTATTACAAGTATTATTCCATCATTCCCAAAACAATTTGACAATATTTTCCTAAAACACACACTAGAGATAAACCACAACAATGGCGCCGCAATCGTACAAAATGTCAGTTCCAATATTAATGTTGCGGTTATTTTACTTATTGACAACCCGAAGTAGTCACGATTTTCAAACATTTCCGAACGGACGAATCAAAATGGCGGGTCACTTCAACCTCAATTGCATTGAAATTGTTTGTTTCAAAGGAAATTGACAATTATTCATTGCAATCCGTTTAGAAGGTATAAATGTTATATTAGTATCTACAGAACTTTGCGCCCATTTAGATCTCAATTCTTTTTTCGCTGAAGTCGACAATCACGGATATTATTAAAATTGAACTTGGCTCCCATTTTCATATTTGTTTTAATGGGATGTTATTTTATTGAACTTCCATGTTTATTTGATTATATAATGGATAAAAAATGTGTCAGCGGGAAACTTACACGGGAGAGGCAAAAGCCAAGAATAACTATGCTTTGTCGTATCGTAGCGCCTTGTGACGCAGTTGATTGGGTAAATAACTCGTTGTGATATGACGCAGGACTCATTTGATTCGTTTGGCTAGTGTATTATACGCTTATTCTACGTCACGAAACACCACGACACAGTATGTGAACCTAGCTTTATGCGATATTTCAGGAATGACTATTAGAGCAAAATTAATGTAACAAATTAAATGTATAAGCTCGTTACCGACTGTCATTAGTTGAATTAATTTTACTATCGTTTTGATATTACGATCACAAATTCAAAATCTCATAATCTTCCCACCACCACTGTGCCACAGATGCTAAACACTTAAAAAAACACATACCGTCACAAACATGTTTAAATATTAATACCGCAACCCACCCTTAAAACCTTCGACAACAGGAAAAAGAACTAACACCACGTATTGTTGGCAACTTAACTAAAACGTTGGCAAAATACGAGAATGTTGAATAAGAAAAACCTTCGAGGACTGGCCATTACAGTCAGAGGTCACGCACGGGGGCAGAGCTCCCACAAAATTGGGCCGTAGCCCCCACAGGTCGGCTGCCCGCAAATTCTATAACTAACCATAAGGAAATGGTTGGAGGGGAACGAATTACTGACTAGCGACACTTGAACAAGTTTATCAAGAAAGTTAGGGATCGTAAAATAAAAAGGTTCTTCGGTTGGGTGCTTTGGTAAGACGTTGAGGGTCTGACCTCGGTGGTAAATCCAGGTTATGAAATATGTGACGGGTAGGGGGCAGTGATGTCGTTTAATTAACATATTGGGTTGCTGTAATAGAGTAGATGATTACAAAAAAAACCCGGCCAAGTGCGAGTCGGACCATAAACTGAAAAATCACGTTTCTTGTATAGGAGGTTCTTGAGATGCAGTCCGCTGACAGACAGACGAACGGACGGACGGACAGCGAAGGCTTAATAAAAGGGTTCCGTTGGTTATCTTTTGGATACGAAATGCTATGCAATGCAATGCATGCTATGCTAAGGCAATGCTAGATCAATTGATAACGTATGATTTACTAGCGTTCCCGTGGGAGTACAGGGATAAAATATAGCCTATATTACTCCCTGATAATGTAGCTATCCATTGCTGAAAGTATTTTTCATACCAGTAGATTTTAAGTTTATTCGTAACATACAAAAATGCAAATCTTTCCTCTTTATAATATTAGTAATGAAGTATAAATTTGTTGGCACACACACAAGTTACATATTACACATAAACAGTTTACATGGTTAGGAATATAGTTTTATTTTGTATTATAAGTGTAAATAGTTTGTTCTTTACAAATGTTTTTAAAAACTTTAAAACAACACAGGGTATAAGTAATTTGCATAAAAAAATATCAAAAATAAACTTGAGAATTCATTGGTCTTGTTAGGAATATAAATAAAGTAAACCGCGAATACAACAGAAGTGGCCATGGGCCCCAAAACTAGGCACAGCCTGTATCTTGGTTGCCTAGAATTATTGATTTAGCCTAATATGTGGCAGAACAATGTTACCTGCTTACCTCATCCCACAGATTCGTGCACATATCCAGGGTAATTTAAAATCTTCATAAAATGTGAGCACTGCAACACCGAAAAGCGTCCAGGTTTCATTAATTTAATGCAATATTTTAGCAACATTTTAATAGTTGGTTAGAGTTAATTTATTCAGCTAACGGTGGCCATTCATGCAAATAAATTAATCAATAGGTACTATTACCATGGCCAGTGAGTCCACAATGTTCGTATTGCACATTATGTAAATTCATGTGGTAATTATTATTATAGGTAATTAGTATTAATTTAGGTCTGATTTTCGAGTGTTTCGCGGTAAAGAACAATACATAAACATGGATGTGCGATGTTACGAGTTGTCTGTTCTGTACAGCCTACCACTACATGTCATCGCCATCGTGAATCTAATCGTTATAAAAAGAGATAATGCTATTTTGTTGTGTATAATTTTGCCTCTCTCTCATCGCGGAATTGTGTTGGCATTGGCACGTCATAGGTATTTAGCAGGGTGCCAATTCTACTAATTTTTAAACAAAGTTTGCATTCGTATCTCAGTCGCAATCTTTGACATATTGCGACTGAAATACGAATGTGAACGTTACATTTAAAAAAAGTTGAAAAATAATGGTAAAGAGTACTTACAAGTTTTCGCGAAAATCTAAATTTGCCCATATCTTTTTATCATGTTGAGTCCCTATTAGGTGTATAAAAATCAAGGTCCTGTGATTTTTACACACCTAATAGGGACTATAGACTCAGTATCTAGTATAAATTTCAACTTGCTAGTTCTGCCCGTTCCTGTGAAAATCGGTGGTGTGGACAGACAGACGGATAGACGGACAAGAGAATAATCCTATAAGGGTTCCTTTTTTAGCCTTTGAGGTACGGAACCCTAATTCGTAGAATTGGCACTCTGATCGCATTACAGAAATAAATACTAGTTCCTTATTTTATTTCTTTCTTTTGATAATATCATGAACGCTTGTAATTCCTAACCAATACAACCAATTTCAAACCAATGTAATGACTATCTAAAATGTACTAGTCTACATTTCATTACCAACTAGCTTTTTCTCGCAAATTCGTAAGTGCATATCCCGTTTATCCCGTTCCCGCAACAATTTCGGGAAATCTTCTCTTAGTACTCACCTAAACTCCCCAAAGAACCTACATGCCAAATTTCAGCTCTCTACGTCCAGTATTTTCGGCTCTGCATTGTCTGATAAATTGATGTTTTTGATAATCCATGTTCCTAAAAGCTGCACACATTTTTAATTCAGTTTTCATTTTAGTTCATTTGAAAACAAAAGCCGATTAGTTATTACTAAAGTGCAACACATTCAGTTAAACCCAATTCTACAGTTAAATAAAATAGCACATTTTGAACTGGGAGATATTATCATTGTCTGGTTGTCGTATTTTTATTTTATTTCAGTGAACAGTTGGACAGCATTTCGTTAAATGATAAATGTGAATTCTTGTTAAAACAATGTTTCTCTTTACTTTAACGAAAGTAACGGAAAAATTTATAGATTAGGTTTGAATGAGCAAGGTTCCTCGATATGTCTTTCTCTTTTCGACTGTACATATTTATTTCTGAGATAAACATAAAACCAAAAATGTCATCAGCATTCTTTGTAAAAAAATCTATACTAACAAATAAAGCTGAAGAGTTTGTTTGTTTGCTTGAACGCGCGAATCTCAGAAACTACTGGTCCGATTTGAAAAATTCTTTCAGGGTTAGATAGCCAATTTATTGAGGAAGGCTATAGGCTATATATTATCACGCTAAGACCAATAGGAGCGGAGCAGTAATCAAAATTGTGACGCAGACGAAGTTGCGCGAGTCTAAACATAAATTAGTTAGAATACTCATCTAAGCTAATATAATTATGGTCATAAACTTTTTGTACTTTCCTACAACCCCATCACGATACATTTAAATTGTTCCCAATAGTGACAAAATAATTTATTTCAAGTGGATTAACATGTCTCCAGTCGATAGATTACGCTGTCAATTCTAGCGAGCTCACAATTTCAATTTATACTGGTATAAACCTTTTTTGGGCAACGAAAACGATGAAAATTAGTAACTCGGAATTTATTTTGGTACCTAGAAATTTTCAGCTTTTAAATGACTATTACGTTGACGACTATCAATCAATATAATTATATAAAGTTCTCCCGTTACTAACTGGTTTTTTTTTACTATAGATAGGTATACGTTTGACCACTATCTCACCTGATGGTAAGCGATGATGCGGTCGAAGATGGAGCACGTTTGCCTAGAAGCAACCTATTCATTCTTGTCTTAAAGACTCCCAGGTTGTAGCTATCTGGAAACACAGACTCTGGCAGGAAATTGCACTCCTTAGCTGCACGCACTATGAATGTGTTCCCAAAACGTTTCGTGCGCGTGGGTGGGATGTCCACCATGTACCGGTGGCGCATCGCCGTTCATCTTGTGGTCCGATGATGGAACGGACTTGGCGGAATTAAATTATGCAATTCCGACGCACATTCCTCAAAATGCAATCGGTAGAAAACCGACAGGCTAGCAACTTGTGTATTGACAAATCGTTTAGTGATTCGATGAAGTAATTTAGTGACTGGGTGACTGTCAGACAACGCACAGCCGAAATACTGGTCTTAGGAAGTTGATATTTGGCATTTAGCTTATCTACACTCCGTAGGGAGCACTAAGAGTGGAAATTCCTATGGGAACGGGAAAAAACGGGATATACGTGTACAAATTCGCGGGAAAAGGCTAGTAACACATATTGCTGTTTGACTTAGACGTGCTTTTTTAAATCAGAATCGGGATCTTTCATGAAAGATCTCTAAATCAACAATTAAACAAACTCTTCAGTTTTATTTACATTGTAGTATTATAAAGCAGAAGAGTTTGTTTGTTTGGTTGAACTCGCTAATCTCAAGAACTACTGATTCAAATTTAAAATTGTTTTAGTATTGAATAGCCAATTTATCGAGGAAGGCTATAGGCTATATGACATCACGCCACGACTAATAGAAGCATAGCATTAATGAAAATTGTGATGCAGACGAAGTCGCGCGGGTCAGTTAGTAAGTACATAATGTAAGTGCACGTGTATCTTGACCTCTCTGTTCAGAAAAGTAAAAAAGGAGAATAGGACGAATGACTGAAAATCAAAATCTCACGATAACACACTTTTATGAGATCTACTTTTATTTCATGACATTGTATATTAAATGGAAAGTGTATCTGTAACTACTAGATTTCTGGCATTTAGATTAACTGGACTTATTTCGTGTGTCTGTGTCCAAGTAAACATTTTTTTTCTTTCTTTCTTTAACTTAAACTCGAAATCAGTGGTTCTTAACATTTTAGTCACAATGGATCATTTCACAAAATTTCTATTTTGCCTTGGACCACCAAATTTTTTAATAATGCAATAAATATAAATCAATAAAAATTCTGTTCTTAAACAAAACACAGCATGTTATTAAAACACTGCAAGGCAATATTTTTTATTAAATATTTCCATAAAGATAATATTTTAAAGCGGTTTTATGAACAATTTATTAATCTCTGAATTCTTGAATCAGTGCTGCTCACAGCCAAATGCACTGGCATCCGAGCGATTTCGGTGATTAAAATATCAAAAGTGCTTAAATAGAGGATTTAAGGATGGATTCGCGGACCACTTCGGGTGCTGCAATGGATCACCAGTGGTTCGCGGACCATCGGTTAAGAACCACTGCTCTAAATAAATAAATAAATATAAACGGGGCCTACGGATGGCGACCAATGGGTAGTTTGCCATCCGATAAGGGCCAGACCCGGGTCGACGGCGCGTTCTGTTCCACGCGCTCCTCAAAGAGATGTCAGCATAGTTGACGGGGCCGGCCAGTGCCCGCCAGGATTGTTGGATTGTTTGAAATAACTCTTTCAAACCGTAGGCCCGGAACGCGAAAGGCAATTGAAGGAAGACGGATGGGTTATTAGTAAACAAGAGACTAACACTCTCTCCAACTCCACTGTCCGCCCAGAGCGGGGGAATCAAACCATTCTTAAAAAAGCCTCTTCTATAACTTTATGGTCGATAGTTGGAATTAAAACCTTTATCCTGACAAAATATGAGTACACCACACCAAGTTTTCGTTACGGTCTCAGTTCTTAAACGTCAAAACTTCCAAAACAACTGCTGACACTAACACCCTTATATCAAAAATTAAATTTTAAACAAGCCTCTGATACACTTATGTTAATAAAGTGCTGTCGCTCCATCGAAACCCGGTCGAAAGTCGTGTGAGCGACGTATAGTAATGACATCTCGCGTCAAGATCTCTCTCCAAACCAAGCCGGGTTCGAGTGCCCTCCAGTTTACACGTCGCGTCGCCTCCCCACTCGACTCGGAGAAATTTAATCTGAGTAGGGACAAGAGGAAAATAATCGTATTATATCGTATTTTTGTGACTTACAAGGCCCTCGACAAGTTTTTGCGAGACCTACCTTTAGTTAAGATGTCGCGATGGGAGTGGACGATAAAAACACTGGTTGGTGTGTTTTTAAATGGATTCTTTCGTTCTTCTTACATTTTTTTTTATGAAGACATGGCCGCTATTCGGTAATGTTTTTGGGAGATATTGGAAGCAATGTTTGCAAAACTTAAAACCACTTTCTTGCTCTACGCCATTGTGACTTCTATCACATATTAATTAGGATCGCTTTTAAGTATCTTCTAGATAAATTAATTGTAGCTAAAGTTATTCTTACTCGATACTAAGAAAATTTCAGGATCAGAGTGTATGAAAAACTGTAAAAGTATATATAATGAAAAATATTTAAGTTTCGTTTGTCCCTTATGAAGGGCTATAAGATATTTCTTCCAAGTTTCATCTACTTGGATGATCAAACAACCTAAAAAACGCAGCGAATTAATTAAGTATGACTGACAACTAGTTATTGCAGAGAAACTCTGACAGCAATGTAAGAAAACTTCCGTACGAAACCCTAATCAATCTATAGGATCACTTTGTTATCCGTTCATCTGTTTGACAGTCAAGAACCTTTATCTCGGGAACGCGTGGAGGTATCGAGTTGAAATTAAAGTCAGAATTAAGGACTCAGGTCTATTATGGCCCCTTGCAGTTGTGAAAAAATCAAACGTAAAAGTGATACGGTCGTTTATGCCGCAAAAAACGTATGGTTCGACACTCTCAAGGGAATCAAAATGTATAGGTTATTTCCCGTTGACCTAGAACTATGAAAGGCAAGTAATACCGTCTTATACTACAAGTATAGGGAAAAGTCTGAAAAGTATACATTTGTAATTAAATCATAAAAAATTTAGTCTTTTTTTAAAGTAATTTGTAGCTACAAATTTGTACGGAACCCTCGGTGGGCAAGTCCGACTCGCACTTGGCCGGTTTTTTTTTTATTATGATAGAGTTTACCAAAGTTTCCGCCGACCACAACCGCCTTTCAACGCCGACTCACTAAGGAAAATTGCCAGTGTATTTTCGACCTTAAGTTATAGTTGGAAAGTCTCACGTATCTGTAATATTATCGATAGTAATTAGCTGGCTATTAGCTTCCAACCGGAATAGACTAATATCGCTTGGCGGTGGAAACAGATATGGTTTCAATACTTTCCCGACCAGTTTTATCTACACTATTAATTTTATCTGCGATGTTGAGAAACAAATTGCATGACCTTAATCGTTTTAGGGTTCTGTATATCCGTAAAAGACGGAACCTTTATCTGTCGGTCTGTCATAGCCACTTTTCTCCGAACCTTCTGGACCGATTGTGTCCTTGTTTTTTTGTTATAAGAGGCAATGTCTGGTAGGCTTTTTACGAAAACCCTTTTACTTAAGCCATACTGAGTACCAACAGTCCCTTAGTGCTTCAGTTCCTGCCAGGGTTGCGGAATTTGTTCGAAAGAGTCACCGCGGCCCTGGAACGCAAAGGGCATTAGGAGGAACACGGATGGGTTTTAGTCAGCAAGAGTCTGACATTCCCTTACACGCGGCCAGGCCAAAAGGACTCATGCGATGATTACCCATCCTTAAAAAAAAAACAGTGCTTCAGTTAATCAGTTACTTTTTACCAAATACCAGCTTGATGCCCTTGAGTCAATTGAGAAACGAACCAAGAGATTCATCGGTAATGACAGGCTCGTCGAGTCGAAGCTCCAAAGTCTTGGGCATCGACGCCGAGTTGCTAGCCTGTCGGTTTTCTATCGGTTGCATTTTGGGGAGTGTGCGACGGAATTGCATGATTTAATTCCGCCAAGCCCGTTCCATCATCGGACCACAAGACGAACGGCGATGCGCCACCGGTACATGGTGGACATCCCACCCACACGCACAAAACGTTTTGGGAACACATTCATAGAGCGTACAGCTAAGGGGTGGAATTCCCTGCCGGATTCTGTGTTTCAAGATAGCTACAACCCGGGGGTCTTTAAGATAAGAGTGAATAGGTTGCTTCTAGGCAAACGTGCTCCATCTTCGACCACATCATCGCTTACCATCAGGTGAGAGAGTGGTCAAACGTATGCCAATCTATATAGTCAAAAAAAAAAAAAATGTCTCACATTGGACAGGCCACGACAAAAAGTTGGTCTGCATAACTAAGAATAAAAAAATTGTTTAAAGATATCACATCACTAGTCTTCCCCACCGTTTATACAATTAATTGAAAGACTAATAATCAAAAGTCGTCGCCTTTTACCTTAGAAGCAGCGACCCGTATAATGAACAGCTATACTCATGCATACATAATGTCTGTGTATAATTTATTTTCTTGGCTGCTGTGTATATTCTCCGCGTTTTCAAATAGGTATTTGAAGACATGTTTAGAGTCTTAAGAAGTGTCTTTACTTGTACAAACTACGGCAAATACCAAAGGTTGTCTTCAATATGATCTAGATATCTATACTTCTATAACTTAATATTATAAAGTTGAAGATTTCGTTGGTATTTTGTTTTGTTGAACGCATTTATCTCAGGAACTACTGGTTCAAATTGAAAAAAAGATTTTTTTTAGGGTTCCGAACAAAAAACGGAAACCTTATAGGATCACTCGGGTGTCTGTCATTCTGTTTGTCTGTTTGTCCGTCTGTCACAGCCAGTTTTCTCCGGATCCACTGGACCGATTCTGATGAAATTTGGTGCATATATGGACTACTGTGACTCAAATACGGACATGTAACGTAATTTTTTTTTTTAGTATAGGGTTCACTTTTGGGGGTCAAACTAGAAATTAAAAAAAAGGTTTTTGAACAATATTGTATGACATATCAAATGAATGGGCTTACTGTGAGGGTTGTATTTATATTTTTTTCATAATTTTAAAATAAATGGTTTTGATGTTATTCAAGAAATAAGACGAACAATGCCCCTCCCCCCCCTTTATCGCCGAAACTACTGAACCTAAATATTTGAAAAAAAAATGGAGATAATAGATCTTTACTTATGAATTACAGGAAAACCTAGTAATTTATAAGTAAAGATCTATTCTAAAGAAAGAAGTCTGTGTCTGAGTGTTAAAATAACATATAAAAAAAAACTAAATTCGTTCGGAACCCTTTGCACGCGAGGCATCATCATCATCATCATCATCAGCTTATAACAGTCCACTGCTGGACATAGGCCTCTCCAAGTGCACGATATTCGGTTCGCTCTCCGGCAACTCTCATCTAGCTGCTACCAGCCACCTTGCAAAGATTGTCGCTCTACCCAGTCTAAGGGCGTCCTACTTTCCGTTTTCCTATTCGCGCTCTTCATCCAAGTACCACCGCGAACCATAGCCTCCTACAGTGCGCCCGCGCGTTCCGTCATTTGTCTATGACATTGACAAATGATACTGGAGCACTGGGCCATTGGGATTTGGTTAATTTTGTAATTATTTATTATATGTATTTATGTAGGTCCACATTTTATTTTGTTATGTATTTACACAAACTTTTATATTCATTACTTTATTTGTATCTTAGTGTTGTGTTCCGTATGTGTATCCGTGACATCACTTCAGGCCCTGTCATAACACCAGCGCTGTGATTTTTTTTTTTTAATATCGCAGCATATGCTGAGACAGGGACCTTTTTGGCCTCGCACAGATTAATTTAAGGATGCCGCTTAACTGCGTAAACATATTTGTATAACTGTTAGTTTTACGTATTTTACTACTGTGTCTTGTGCGAGTCCCAAATAAACACTTTTCTTTCTTTCTTTCTTTCTAAGTAGCGACAATAGAAATACACAATATGTGAAAATTTCAACAGTCTACCTATTACGGTTCTTGAGATACAGCCCGCTGATAGACGGACGGACGGATGGACAGACAGACGGACGGACAGCGGAGGCTTAGTAATAGGGTTCCGTTAATTACCCTTTTAAGCCCTAAAAATGTCGAAGCTAAAATTATTTATTAAGCAAGAACTTTCCTGAAAATTCCCTTCAAACTTATGAAAAACGGAACATTAATAATCCGGGGATTTCCGTAGGTATAATATTTTCGGTGAAGCGGTGTCAGGCTAGATGATTAGACCGTACCTCCGAAATTCCCAAGACCGTTTGTACGTCTTAATATTATCATAAAATATGCTAAATCCATTTAAGCGCAGTTTTTCTTTTCAGCTTACTGGCCTGAAATATTGTTATGGCGCTTGTCGGCTATGGGAATTTTAATAATAGCGCTCTTTTAACCTTATATTGCTACGTGTTATACTTAATAAAGTCTGGCGTTTTTGCGATGAGTTTAAAAACCTTGTAGGGGTTAACAAGTTGTTTTATAATATGTGAGTCGTAAGTTAATTAGGGGAGTGTAAAGTTGTATTAGATTTTTTGGTTGAACTGTTGTTTATTATTCTGTGAATTTTTTATCATGCTGTGATAAATAAATGTTCACGGTAAACTCTTTTATCCTTACTAATATTATGAATGCGAAAGTAACTCTGTCTGTCTATTTTTCGCGCTTTCACGCCAAAACTACTGAACCGATTTAAATGGGATTTGGTACACAGATAGTCTAGAGCCTAAGAAAGCACATAAACTTCTTTTTATCCCGGGAGTATGTTCCCTAGGGATACCGCGGGCGAAGCCGCTGGCAGAAGCTAGTTTACTTATTTAATTACTAGTGGACGTCACGCGGTTTCACCCGCGTAGGTCCCGTTCCCGTGGGAGTATGGGGATAAAATATAGCCTATGTTACTCCCTGATAATGTAGCTATCCATTGCTGAAAGAATTTTTCAAATCGGTCCAGTAGTTTCGGAGCCTATTCAATTCAAACAAACAAACAAACAAATAAATCTTTCCTCTTTATAATATTAGTGTAGATATAATAAACATTTTATTTTTAATCGTCATCATCATCATCATATCAGCCGAAAGACGTCCACTGCTGGACATAGATCTCCCCCAAGCGTCGCCACAACGAGCAAAGAAAAAAAAACAGTAAGTAAAATGTAAGTTAATAAGTAAAGAAAAATAAATACAAGAACATAAAGTACTGCTTATTTCAATAGAAATTTCTTGCAGGAGACCTGTGATAGATGAGCTGGATGAGAAATAAAATAGCATAGAAAACTGGTAGCATAGCATAGCATAACATAGTCGGCCTTATAATGTTCCCACTGTTGGGACTCAGGCCTCCTCTCTAGGAGAGGGAATGGGCCGTAATCCACCACGAATACTGGTAGACATACTCCTTATTTTACACCATACAAAAATATCATTAGAATCTTCAAAATAAAATAGAATAGATATTATTTATTTGCAAGAATACGAGTACAACAAGCTGATACGTACACATTATGTGCAAAAATGTATTGAAGGTTGTTACTAAATATATATACACTAGTTAACCCGCGCAATTTCGTCTGCTCCGCTCCTATTGGTCTTAGCGTGATGACATAGCCTATAGCCTTCCTCGATAAATGGGCTATCTAACACTGAAATAATTTTTCAAATCAGACGTAGTTCCTGAGATTAGCGCATTCAAGCAACAAACAAACTCTTCAGCTTTATATATTAGTATAGATATATCGAACAAAAAGCCCAGTAGGCTTTGAAAAATTACAAATGAAATAAAAAAAAACAATAAACAAATATACAGTAAAAACACCCAATGCCCAGCAGCTTATGTCCAGCAGTGGACATCTTTCGGCTGATATGATGATAGTAAAACGAGCTAGTTGGCATAACGCCATTATTAAACACTAGTGGACGTCACGCGGTTTCACCCGCGTAGTTCCCGTTCCCGTGGGAATACGGGGATAATATATAGCCTATGTTACTCCCTGATAATGTAGCTATCCAATGCTAATAGAATTTTTCAAATCGGTCCAGTAGTTTCGGAGCCTATTCAATTCAAACAAACAAACATACAAACAAACAAACAAATCTTTCCTCTTTATAATATTAGTGTAGATAATAAAAATAAAATAAAGCGGTAACAATAGGTGGTCTTATCGCTAAAGCGATCCATACAACCATTGCATGGATTCTACAGAGATGGAAAAAAGAATAACAACGATTTTTGAAAACTGTGTTTTTAACGCAAAAATATTGTCACAAAAATATTACATTTACAATATCGATTCCGTTGAGATGAACCAGAAAGAAATACAATCCGCTAAAATAACAAGACGTGAAAAATGCATCCAGTATTTTTGCAGCGACGAAAATTGAGAATTTATATTCACCGTGGTGATTGTTTTGAAACTCGACCGTGAGCAAAAAGAAAAAGTTGTGTGCAAGGAGTGCACTTTGAATCTAAAAACGGCTTCAGACGAAAGGCGGCGCTATTTGAGGGGAGACCGTCTATGTGTCTACTTGTCTTGTCTGAAACGGCACTACAGTTACACCGTGCCTGATATACTTATACAGGTATATTATGTGTTCATAAAACTTTTGAATGATATTTTATACAACCTGTAACAGAACAAACGCAATACCTCTTAAAGGGTCATTGAACACATCATTATGAACAACTTTCACTATGGGAGCAACAAAAAAATTCAGCTGTTCAAGTACATTTTTTCGAGTTATGCGCACAAAATTAATGTATGGGGGAGTCGATTTTTTATTGTACATAGCTAACGTTATATATAGCTAATTCTTAGTTTAATTTAAGCGGTGTGGTTTTTATATTGTGCTCACACCATAATTACAAAGTACTACCACTTTATGTGAGGATTTGTAATTGGCTTGACAGTTACACCGGGTCGTTGATACGTATACAGGTATATTATGTGTATATAAAACTTTTTAATGAATATATAGCAAATTTTTAGTTTAATGTAGTTGTTAGAAGTTAAAGTTGCTGTAAGTCCTCCATGAACCAAATAAATAAATAAATAATTTACTGGAAAAGAGTGCCAACTCTACAAATTTCTAAGCAACGTTTGCATTTGTATGTCAGTCGCAAAAACTGTCAAAAACTTGTAGACATTACGGTTTTTTATTCACAGATTGCGACTGAGATGTGAATGCAAACGTTGCTGAAAGATTAGTAGAATAGTTAGGAGTATGCACGAAAAAAATATTTATTATCTATACAGTTTATCCAAAAATATAATACTAACAGTGAAAATAGAATCAAAATTCCTTAGAAAGCAAACGAGATATACAAAAACAAAACATAAAAACAAATATCACGAAAACGCTGTTTTGTATGGCAGCTGCTTAAGCATCATGGAGTTTGACGTCAAAGCTCATATCGGACTTCTCCTTCTAATTGTAATCATTGAACCTTTATAACTGCATCGCTGACATTTAATTTAGCAATTAAAAAAAAAAATATTCCCTGTTGGGACTCTGATCATTGTTAGCCTTAGGAGATTTGAAAACTTAACTAATTCAAAAGATTTACTTCTGTACAAGACAAAAACATTTTTTTTCCCTTAAATAAATGATCAAGTAATAAAATGCAGTTAGCCATGGCCCCATATCGAAATCAATATCATCAATATAGATAAAATTCTTCCCTTAATGACTTATTGAATGATTGAGTGACTGAGTGACTGAGTGACTGACAGACAACGCACAGTCGAAACTACCGGACGTAGAAAGCTGAAATTTGGCATGTAGGTTCCTTGGGGAGTATAGGGGAGCACTAAGAAAGGATTCCCGATTTTTTTACGGGAACGGGAGAAAACAGGATGTGCGTTTACGAAGTCGCTGGCAAAAGCTAGTGGGTAATAAAGTGTAACTTGAGACACATACAAAGTGACAGTCTAGCATGAATTGTTAAATAAATAAAATAAAAAACTGGCCAAGTGCGAGTCGGACTCACACACGAAGGTTTCCGTAACCTTAATTTTTATTATAATGGAAATACAAATACAATATCTGTGAAAATTTCAATCGCCCGCTGACAGACAGACAGACGGACGGACGGTCGAACAGACGGATAGCGAAGACTTTGGTTACGGAACCCTAAAAATGGCAAACAAGAAGAATTTACAAGTGAGAAACAGTATAGTCAGCATAAACATAATCTGCTTTTACTTGCAATATATCTTGCCCAGACTCCAAATATTGAGCGCAAAGTTGGACCAGCAAGCCACGCTCGGCTCATCAATTTCTCTTACTTTTTTATTATAGCCTTGCCAAGGTGCGGATGTTCCAGGCATTTCTTCGCCTTCAGTTACTTATTCTTTTATTAATAAAAGTTTATGCGCCCCTTGCTCACCCCTCCTGCGATCGTTTATTTGGGAGAAGTATATGATAGGATCTAATGCCACATAATGTGCCTTTACGTAATTTTTCCTGATATTAAGCTCTTTGTGAGGGCGCTTTTCCGGGGAAGTGTCATAATCATTTCTATTCTTGCTGCAAAGCATTTTGTTTAGAGGGCTATGATTGCTCGAATGACATGCCTATAAAATATTTCACACATATATTGTCAAGTGTAAGTGTACGTTCTTTTGAAGGAAAGTTCCTCGACTGCAGTTGAGTCACTCATTATGACAACGGTAGTGTCAATAATATTAACAATCTATAAAGTGTCAATTTAATTGTGGGTGGCTGATTTGAGATGGAATCGATGAACCCTTGGTTGGCAAGCCACTTGGAATGCCCCTTCTTTAGCGAACGTCTGTGGGAGACTACTATCAAGCAAGCCATAACTCGTTTTTCCACTCAATTACAATAAAAAACCTAGTTTCCCCGAAGAAACAGACCTTATTCAGAACCCTTTTTTACTGCCCTAGACAAAACAAGCTTCCTTCATTTTCATATTACCCCATAAACCACGCTTCAAACTTCATTTTATTAACTACGTCATGACATCGGCAGAATTTTACAATGACGGGGTAACAATGGGGTTAATTAATTCTTAGTGCCTGTATATCTGCTAGTCATCGCGTGATTTGGTCAGGTCAGGTCAAGGCTTTTTCGAGACCCATTTAAATAGCAAGAAAGTAGCGGTAGCTATTGTTAAACATCAGATTGGCAGCGCATTGTGTTTCGACCTGAGACTGGATTATCAGACACTTTTTTTAAAGTTTGTTTATTTTTTTGCGGTTCCACAAAGTGATTCCACATAACATTGACTGCGTCTAACCAGGCCTCTGCGAGATAGCCCCTGGTACGCTTTCCAAAGATCCCGAACCCAAGGCATGTCCAAGATATCTAAAATAAAATTTAATATTATTATACGATAAAACAATCATAAACGAGCATAGAGGTATAATAATTGATTGTTCATGTCGCTACTATTATCCAAACTGGATAAGACCAGGCTCACAATTCCAAGTTTGACTTTTGCTAGTCATCAAAGACATCATGAAAGAAAAGTAAAATTATGGTAGGAGCCCGATAAATGTGCAATAACTGAAGTATTTAAGAAGGTTTATGAGGGAAAGGACAATGTACTTTATTGCAACTTCATCTGGCGCTTACCATAATCTCGGTCACCGTGACCGTATACGATAAATAGGAGTATATGTGCATTTATTATCCTGCAAAATTTGAAGAACAAAAGCAAACCATTACCTTACTTTCCTCTCATTTCATCCAATACCTCTCTATCATACTTTCAAGGCAAGTAGATAGATAGATATATTTATTTTGTAAAACATGAGTACAGCATACAGGTCTTATAAATAATGATGAGGTTGCTACATGTTTTGCCATTTAAGGCGTACAACATCAGTTTAACAAAACAACAAAAAAAAGAAAGTATTCAATGTCCAAATTTAAATTAAATTGAAATTATGATATGAAAAATAAAGTGACCTTACCAAGTGTAAGATGAAGGCAACCCATCGAGATTCTTATCATTACAACCAATATTTTACACATATTATTAAGAACCTGCCGACCCGTAAACGATATAATAAAGATGGAACTCCACGATACAGTTTATACATAGTCAAATTTTGTAAGCAATACATACATATAGTATCGTAAACTATCTGAATGCCGATTTGGGAAGGAAGCCAAATTCTTTGATGTTTATCTACCCGCATAAGTTATGAAGGGAAAGGGTTACTGTGTTCATAGAAGATAGGAATACTGATATCGCCAAGACATGTTTGGAACCCGTCGGTACAATCTTTACGGACACATTTTCAAGGTTTCAAAGGTTTTGCTTATCTTTAGTTTTAACCGCGGCTTCGGCTCTGATTTTTGCATTTTTATCATCCGCAGGGATTTCTTGGAGTACCGGGATCGGGAAGTTTTTGTGTGCATTGAGTACCATGGATATCCTTATTTTTATGGGATTTTTTTTTCGGTTCTTATTGAGACGTGAAATAAAAGTGGTCTGTGCTATTCTGTAAAAATCTCACGCTGATAACTTAAGTGAGATCTCATTTCAATCGATGCTAGACGTTGACAATTCCAAGTTCACTACACCTATGTAAGTTACCTCAGCGATATTGTCACATAACATCACTAATGTTAACATGTGTCATGTGTGTGTATGTGTGTGTGGGTGTGTGGGTGTGGGTGTGTATGTGTGTGTGTGTATGTGTGTGTGTATGTAATCTCTCAATCCATAGCTTCTGGGTGGAGTGACAGTTCAATTCGCGATGACACCACGTAAGTTTTCACGGTAAGATTTTAATAAAATAAACTGGCTGTATCAAATTGTTAGTTTATATATGTTACCTTCCTCGTCAATTTCTGCTAGTTGAGATCTATCCAGTTAATTGGGATCTCGTTTGTCGCGGGTCTAACCAAGTAGCCATCGGTACGCGCTGTGTCACCGCTGCTAATGACTTGTTCGTGATTGCCATCCAGAAAACCCACACTGATTCCTGTCAGATACGTCTGTTCGAACTTTAGGGCTTGTATTCTAGAACCTTGTACAAGCGTGTAGCTTCATTTGTAACAACTTAGGTTGGTATAGATGGATGGTTCTACGTGTGAACGTATGGATGGATTGTGTGGAAGAAAATGACTATGCCTAGACGGGAGGTGACACTGACTACACAGTCAATCTTCAAGGTTCAATGCTTGCCGAGGTTGATCTGTGGATGGGTGGCTTAATATACCGAGACGCACGTTAAACCGTTGGTCCCGGTTAGTATTTGTAGATTTTTGGCAGTCGTTATGGATAGCCAGAGCCCACAAAACCAGTCTTACCATGGAGTACTAGAGTTACTACTAATACTATCGCTAAGCAATTTTAGAAAGAAGGAAAGAAAGAATGAAATTTATTTAGCACATATATGAAACACGCACGGTACAAAGAATTAGAAATAACCCACAAAAATGGGTGTACCAGAAACTAGTGTGTGTCTCACGGTTGCACTAAAAAAGTCCATTTCAGCGATATGTTAATGCTGTCTGACGCTGGATTTCAAATGAAGTTTTTAAAGGACGAGCGACGGTTCATCTACACTAATATTATAAAGAGGAAAGATTTGTTTGTTTGTTTGAATTGAATAGGCTCCGAAACTACTGGACCGATTTGAAAAATTCTTTTAGCATTGGATAGCTACAATATCAGGGAGTAACATAGGCTATATATTATCCCCGTACTCCCACGGGAACGGGAACTACGCGGGTGAAACCGCGTGATGTCCACTAGTTTATAATATTATAATATAGTTATTGTTATAGTTATAAAGTAGATATAAGAGTACTTAAACATTTACTTATAGTTAAAACATGGTATAAATTACAATAAAAAATAATAATAAAAGTGATGAAGATATTATACGAATGTTTATGATTGTGCTTGTAATGTGTTCATAAATAATATCACAAACAGAAACGAAATAAGCTATTTGAGTATTTGTTGACAAAAAAAAATTGATATAACTAAAATGCGATGAAAATTAATTACGTAGGTACTTATTATTTCAATTGGTATACTTAGTGAGTCAATTGAAATTGTTTCGGAGAGGGTGTAAATTTTAGTTTAATTTTAAGTTATATTATAATTTGCTCACATGTCAGTTCTGTGACGTGTTTTGTCCTTTACGTCAATAAACATACACGTTCTTTACATATACACGCATCCGTTGAATTGTTATAAAATGCTTCAACACAAGGCAGACAATTTCCCACAAAATTCCTCATAAACGTTATTGAGCAAACCGAATTATTTACCTCAATTTTTCCTACTAACTGTTGTATTTACGCTATCACGAAATAAGGGCGAAGAACACGGCAAGGGAACTTGGGACGTCATTCCAGGCTTTATATTTATTATTTCCACCTCCCCTGTACGCTAATAAACCACTTTTTCAACGACCAAAGCCAGGGGTTTTTATAGAGCCGTCTTTCTTTGTAAAATATATTTTTATTTATTTTGTTTTAGTGCTGTGCTAAATTTTTGTGGTTCTTATTTGTGGGGCTATAGATTTTTTTTTATTTTATTTTGTTAGAGATAAGTTGAATTGAAATTCTTTTTTAGATGTCTTATCTGGATATTTGTCTCACATTTTGTTCCGTTTGATTTCCTTGTAGCCCATTTTAGGTTTCTCTTTCATTTGGGACTGAATCATTGTTTCTATTTATAACCTTGTAAATTGCTGAAATTAATTTATTTTTGGATCTCCAACAAAGGACACACAGTTACAACAAAAATCACAGTGATAAATATTTTCACTGTCAGTAATTTTTTTTTTAAACATCGACTAAAGTCGATGTGTTTTAAAAAAAATATTTACTAACTGTTCCATTATATTAAAAAAAAAACTTGACTATCATGATGTGCAGGTGACAACACAAAACGTACAGTAACTAGGTCTACCTAATTTAAAAATATAGTTTTAATAATTAAATTATTATAACGATCGTACGAGTTAACGATGCGATTTCGACGCACAATGAGATTAAACACACACATTTCTTTAGAGTGTCCTTAGTCCTCCAAGTGAAACTTGCAAATCATCGCGCGAGCACAGGAATCATGTTCATAGTGCGACAAAATTGCATCGTTAACTTGTACGATCGTTAGCCAATTAGGATGACGCCTTATGCATCAGATTTCAAGGCTCTAGTCGAACTGATATTTTATCGTTAGGCATTATCGCTGACGGAATGTTTCTGTCTCTTGGCCTACACAGCTTCTGAGTCGTGATAATGCCGTCCTATATTTTGTGTGTGACGGCGGTGCAAAATGCGGTGTTTAAAAAATGTATGCCTTCGAAACCCTTCGCAGACCACTCTGACTCGCACTTGGCCGACTTTTTTTATCTGGGGCAGCTGCATTTTAATCGATTGCCTATCAATCTATTTTATTATAAAAATCTCAATACGAAGTCATGAAGTCGAACTATCTACTATGAACTCAGACTATCGTAGTCCAGTGTTGGATTTAGGACTCACAATCTACGCTACAACACCCGGCCCGGAAGGCGAAGGACTGGGTGTACTCGTGAAGTACCTCATTAAAACAACAGAAAATTTTAATTACCTTTTGAATCAAATAACTTCACGACCATTTCATAAAATTAAATCTCTCAATAAATAAATAATGCCTATCGTTACGAGTCAAATCGCCTAATTTCACGATATTATTTAAATTCTCAAACAGAAATTTTAATTAGCAATCGCGTATTCAATTTCGTTACGTTGAAATATCGTTAATTTTAACGGTAACGATGTGCCGAACTGATACTGGGAAGATAAGACTACATTTAGCCGTATATAGACAAACCAATTAGCCCTGTAGACATTTTTGGCTTTTGCTAAAAAATATATCCATGGCTAATTGGCTTCTTGCGTTTCCGTACATGTAATATTCACGAGTTTTCCTTATGAAGTCCGGGGGTAATACCGTCATATACGGATGTGTATTTATCTCGCTTTTGGGGGTATCTGTACATTTGTATAGGGGTATATCCGGACTGACCCGCAGATTAAGGTTGCCTATCTCTTGGTCACCACAGTTAAGTCCAACGCACACCTTTTAATGAAAACCTGAAAATCATGGAGGATTGGGTTATTGTGACACGTGTTTTTGAATACAGGAATAACCTTTCTATGGGTCTATGTTAACGATTTATGTCAGTTTAACATACCCATTTTTGGAACGAAGTTCCTTATCACGCGTTGTGAAAGGGGGCTAGACGGAAAAAAATCATACGAAAAGTTGTAACGACACTTTTTGCTATAGTTGTAAGCCTTGCGGCGTGCGCGTGTTTCTCTGTCTGTCTCTCTCTCTCTCTCATAGAAAGCTAGCCTGTTATTTTCGTTTCGTCTTTCTATTTGTGTTTACGTTTTTTTTTGTTAATAATAAAAAAAAAATATTATAACTTATTTTTTTTTATAAATATATTTTTTTATTTTTTTTTTCTAATTAATCGAAAGGAACTTCGTTCCATCCGGGTGTCCCTTGACACCTCTCAAGTTTTTATTTGAATTCTACGGCATGATAAACCTAGGTTCCTAACTTCCCATCCTGGATAATTTTGTGACTGTAACAATGCTTCTTTAGATATTATTTTGAGTCAATTTAATGGCTATAATATAATTATAATATGTCAGTTTTAAGACTCCACAGACAGGTTGATGCGATTGTATGAAATATGTATTTTATTAGTAAAATATCTATGTATGTCTATCTTGAAGCCAAAACTACCTTTTTTAATCATGGGAAATCATCAAATGACTCCTGCCGCTCTGGACGGAGCGGGAGGGTGTTTCAGACTCTTGGTGACTAAAACCCATCCGTGTTCCTCCTAATGCCCTTTGCGTTCCAGGGCCGCGGTGACTCTATCGAACAATTTCCGCAGCAAGCCACAATTACCTAATTAGTCTACTATAAAAACCTCATTTTTATTTAGCAGCCATTAGGCTACCACCCAGTTGTTATTTATTTTAATTATTTTTTACCATCCATCAACATCATTGTTCCGCAGACTTAACGGCTTAATTTGAAAACAAAAGCAAAAAGTTTTTAATTAACGCTACTGTTTAGGTTTCGTCGATGTATCCGACGTATTTGCGGTACAGTTAACCTAGTTTCTTTTTTATTGAGCGAAGTAGGCAAGTAGTTTACAAGGTTTTGAGGCTTAGTATTTACTGGCACTGGTAATTTATTGGCAAAATCTTTGAAAATGGTTGAAAACGGTTAAAAGCGACGATTGTTAACCGACTTCCAAAAAAGGAGGAGGTTCTCAATTCGGCGGATATTTTGTGTGGATGTAAGGCGAAATCAAACGATGAAAAAAAAATATAACCGACTTCCAAACAAAACACTACAAAGTATAAAATAACCTAAATTTCGGCTGTCGGTGTTTTTGGTTTTGTTTCTTTGTTTTTTAACACCGACTTCCGAAATTTAGGTTATTTTATACTTTGTAGTGTTTTCAATTTTTACAAAATTATTTCGTTACTGGTGACTGACAGAAAACGCACAGCTGAAACTTCTGATCGTAGAAAGTTGAAATTTGCCATGTAGCTTCCTTGGGTAGCGCAAGGGAGCACTAAGACAGGATTTCCCGTATTTCCAAGGAGAACGGGAAAAACGAGATGTGCGCGTATGAAGTCACGGTCCAAAACTAGTTGTTCAATAAAATTGCTCTACAGATAGAACAAAAAGTGTTGTAGCATTGTTACATTGTTGAATCGCACGTGTCTGGCCTTTAGTTTGCATTAAAATATAGCAGTGACAAACAGACGTTACGTCGCAAATTAAGTTCTGTAATAAAATTATCAACAAGATGGCAAAGTAACTAAAACAAATTAGTAATATAGCTGTGGGTAAATGGGAGTCGGGTCTTTGGCTACAGGCATTACCGTCACCCAACACAGGTACTATGCTGAGTGACAGTACTTTCCGGATCGCTACGTGTCTGCGTCTGGGTGTTCCTAGTGGAGCTCCACATCTGTGTCAATACGTTGAAGCAGTGGATCGCCTGGTGTTCTGGGCACTTTTGCCATTGACAGCGATGTGGATTATTTTTGTGATGCCCAATGATTAATTTTGTTTTTATACGCGTTTGTACATAGTTTCTTGATAATTTGTGTAGTTCAGAATCAGAATCAGAATTAGATATTTATTTGCTCAAAATGTAGGTACAATATAAGATAATTTACACAAACACATAGATCAGCTACATTTTACCTTACGGCATGCAAATCATTAGGTAGAATAATAAAATAAATATAAAATGTCAACAATGCAAATAGAATTAAATATAATAATAAAAAAAACAAACAAAAGTAAAAAAAAAATATATCACAGTCAAGTTTAAGTCTTTATGTATAAATTAATATAGTGAATTAAAAAGTGCTTGAAAACTACTACAAAACAATAACCTAATAACACAAATGCGGAAGTGGAAGCGACTTATCCTATAGTTGGTTAAGACCAATAAAACTATAACTACAGTCATAGTTAAGACCAATATAACTCCAACTGATTGTACAATCATAACTCGTTGACAAATCACCACAACTTTACACCTGAAATACAAAATTTCTAAATTCCGAACACTAACTGCAATTTCGTCGTACCAATTCCAGAATCACAAAAGCTCGATCCAATCTAAGTAGCGTAGTAACTACGGGCGTATCACAAGGGATAGGCAGGTACAGAAGGTTGACTGCAAACAACGAGCGAAAACTGGCGCACGCACACATAGACACACATAAACGTACGGCAATCGGGGGTCGTAGTACTACGAGTCAAAGTCAACATGTTTCGGTTGTGAGATCGCGATGATGTAATGCAGGTCAAATAAAACCATATAATAAAAAACTATGTAATATAAACCAATTTTTACCAATCCCGCTGAAAACCTGCCAGTCGCAAGTGCGCCTGTTGGTAAAGCTTGCATGAAGAGATGAAATAAATACGAACATAGAAGTATTTTTGTCTTTTTCTGGATAAGTTTCCGCTGTGAGTCACGACGCCCTACCACTACAGCCTACACAAAAGAGATAAGTACATAGGTATTGGCCACAGTCACAGAGTCTCTGCCAACAGAGAAGTTATGTTGTGACTTAAAAGAAAAAAATAAATAAATAAAACACTGTTACGTGCTGATTACATACTTTTCTTTTTTTTCTGTTGTGTATGGACACAACAGCAAAAACCACTTGTTACAGAAGGAAAAGGCAGGTGAAGAAAGTATAGTCACTCCATTTTCTACGTTTATGGAGCCGACCTTCTGTGTGTATCTATACTATGGTAAGGTACTACAGACGTACAGCCTTCGGCTATACTCGGGTATAGTCGTACACACTCGCCAGTGTACATGAGGTTTAATTTCGACCGCGGGTTGAAATCTGGAGTGCCGTTAAGAAAATAACCCCGTTGAATATTCAGAAGCTAAACAACGCTCTATCGCATGGTTTGTTTTCATTAGCATGATTGGACTGACCCCATTAAATATCCACCATTACATAGCCTTATGTACAGTGTAGCGTTATTAGAATTTCTAAATGGATAAAAAAAGGTTTGAAATGCTGAACTTTCGCTTCGTTTATTTGTTTTACTTGTTTAGTTTTGCAAGTATTACCTGAGAGCATCAGCACCATGGAGCCAGAGTTGCAAAATCAGTAGATTATTATGAAGTTAAAGGAACCCAAAGGGCATTAGGAGGAACATGGATGGGTTTTAGTAAGAGTTTGACAATCCTTTCTGCCACGTCCAGAGCGGGAGGAGTCATATCCCATCCTTAAAATAAAAATATAATAAATAATGTGACTGTTCCGAAGTTACCCTAGGCTGATACAATTTTTGTTTTTTCAGGGTAACTTAGGAACAGTTTTATGCACTTATTTTATGACAATTTAAATTAGTTATCGAGGAAGGTGTCATAAAAGATTTACTTTAAAGACTTATAAGTATGTATAGACTACATACTTCAACGACTTACATTGTTTTTATAACAACATTTTTGTAGGCGACTGTACGTTTAATAATTAACTTTTTTCTTTTCATCACACGCGGCCTATGTACGATTTATAAATATAGCTCAAGGTTTCTTGGCGCCATGTTAACAACCGCGTTTAATCCTGCAGTACGCTTCTGTAAACCTCTCATCGTACAAGCTTAAGCGAAGTGATTTTGAAGTGAACTGTCCATCCATAAAAAAAAAACAAGTTTCTTTTTATTTCTTTAACTTTGCCCCACACTGGGAGTGTACGCACTTAGTGAAGCGTGAAGCTCAAGACCGCTCGCGATGGAGAACTACTGTGGGCGCCACCTGCTAGGGGTCATAGGACATTAGTCAAGTAAGTCCACACTAGGAATTTCTCCTGTACCGTGGGTGCGTTCACAAACATACCAACTCACATACACAGCCAGCCCGACCCGGAACAAATATCTGTAGGCCATACAAATATTTGTTCCGTGCGGGAATCGAACCCGCGACACGCAGCGCACAGCCAATCGCTCAAACACTGCGCCAACCGTGTCGTCTAGATGGAATGACACTCCACCTAAGTTTATATGTTGAGAGGTCTACAGTATAGACCGGCTGTATATATCTCAGCTGCGTGATATCTCTGAATCATCGATCCCACAATCCCTTAAGACCAGGGTCTATATAACCAGTGCGTCCTACCCGTAATGACTAACGGAGCCGAAACGTGGACACTCACCATAGGCCTGGTCCACAAATTCAAGGTTGCTCAGCGTGCAATATAGAGAGCAATGCTCGGGGTTTCTCTGGTGGATAGAATTCGAAACGAAGTCATTCGTTTAGAGAACTAAAGTCACCGATAATGCGATGTTGCTGATTCTATGCGGATGTGGGCCAGCCATGTCTGCAGACGGACAGACAGTCGATGGAGCAGACATGTGTTAGAGTGGAGACCGCGTATGGGCAAACGTAGTGTGGGACGCCCTGCGGCACGATGGATTGCGGACTGCTCAAAACCGGGATAGTTGGCGCTCTTTAGTAGGCTTACGTTCAGCAGTGGACGGAAATTGGCCAAAATGATATACATCTCGTAAGCTAAGGTCAAGTGAACATGAAGTGAGATGTCAATCCGTATATATACGATCGAATGACTTCACTTCATGTTCCCCCCACCTAAGTATACATGTTAAGAGGTTGACACAATAGACTGGCAGTATTTTACGTGAAGCGACTGCATATGGAACTGAAACGTGGTCGCTCACAATGGGCCTCATCAGAATGCTTAAAGTCACTCAGGAATGATAATATCCGTAAGAGAACCAAGGTTATCGACATAGCCCGAAGGATCGCCAAACTAAAGTGTCAGTGGGCAGGGCACATTGCTCGCAGAACAGACGGTCGATAGGGCCGTAACGTTGGAAGGCCTCCCACAAGGTGGATCGATAACTTGATAAGAATCGTGGGTAGCCGATGGATGCACGACGCACAGGACCGGTTGTTGTGGTGACACTTGGGGGAGGCCTATACCCAGCAGTGAACATCTTCGGCTAATATGTTGATGATGACTGCCTTTTTTTTTTTTTTAACGGGGGGAAATCCTCATGGATGTCCTCCGCCCTGGGGCGGGCGGAGGGGTCTGTCAGACTCTTACTGACTAAAACCACCCCGGTGTTCCATCTCTCACCTACGTCGGGGATCGCGAGAACTTATAAGGCTTCCGTAATCCCCGGCTGGTGCCGGCCCGCATCTGCGGGCCACCTCGGGTCAGCGGGAGGAGTGAGGTGTTTGACTCCCCCCGCGACATCAAAGAGGGGCGCGCGGGAACACCACGCGCCGCCACCTCGGGTCCGGATGAATGGGGGGCGACGGACATCCCCAAGTCCGCCGCCCCTGAACCCATTTAGGGGGGCCGGAAGAGAGCAGCGTATGCCCTCCTCCGACGCCCGGTGCGCCTGCTGCGGGCCGGGAGAGAGGTCGAGATCTCCCTCTCCCTTTCCGCAGCCTCCTTCTGCGCTAACTATTTCGCAGAAGGAGACCACCGCGTCCCAAGACTCCTCGCCGTCGACCATAGCACGAACTACGGCCGGCAGCGAGAGATCACTGCCTACCACAGAGATGAGGGCACGGCGCGGCTCCTCCCAAGCGGCACACTCTGCCAGCGTATGCCGCGCCGTGTCCTCCCGACAGTCGACGCAGTGGTGACACCGAGCGTCCGGCTCCCTGCCTATGCGACACAGGAACCTCCCGAAGCAGCCATGCTCTGAGAGGACCTGTGTCACACGAAACGACAAGGAGCCGTGCCTTCTCCCGAGCCACAGGTCGAGCACTGGCCGGATGGCCTCAATAGTGCCGAGGCCGGCGGAAGGGCTTGAGAGCCTCTCCCGCCATTCCGCCACCAGGACCTCGCGCAGCTGCGACCGACGCAGCTCAATGTGCCGCTGCATCAGTCGCTCGCCGCGCGCACGCGCGTCCTCACGCCACCGATGCAGTGACGCGAGGACTTTTGCCTCCAGATCCCAGGGCGGAGATCCGGCCAGTGCGCAAGCCGCCTCGTAGGAGATCGTGCGATAACCCCTGATGACTCTGACGGCCATCACCCTCTGCGGTTTCCGCAAAACAGTGATGGTGCTGGCCGTCAGGTCAGCCGCCCAGATTGGGGCCCCATACAGGGCCATTGATCGCACGATCCCTACGTACAACCGCCTGCAGGCGGTGCTCGGGTCCCCTAGATTGGGAAGCAGCGTTGACAGCGCCCCAGTTGATGATGACTGCCTACCTGAACTCCACAATCCTGTAACTAGGTAACACGATACTTCTTTGCAAGACTGGTTAACGTCAAACCCTCGAATGCACATTAATTTGAGTAAGTACCATTTAGTAGTAGACAATTAGAGCCTGAGTACTACTTGGAACCAATTTGGCGTTTGGTTTGTTAATTGACAAAACCGCAGCCTGTAATGTCAGGTATGTTGGCACTATGTCACCTTATCGAGTGTTTATTAAGGCGATGTACAGGCCAGAGACTGAATGGCTTAGGGGGCGTTTCTCTGTCTTAACAAACAAATCCCTCGCTACGCATCTTTGCACATGTCTTATGGAAAAGCATCGAAATCCTCGTACTTAAAAACTGGTCAAGTGCGAGTCGGACTCGCGTGCAAAAGTTTTCGAACAAATTTCAATTTTGTGACATGTTATTGTAATACTATAGACTTCTTATAGGTTTTCCTGTAATCTGTAGGTAAAGTACATTGATATATAAAAAACCCAAGATACACAATTAGCATCTCAAAAACGTCCGCAAAAAACAAGCGCAATATGTATAATTGTGCGCAAGTTTCAAACAGTCTCGCATCGCTCGCCATACTGCACTGCTTTGTAAAAACAACTTAAAGCGATCCGTGTAAGGTTGAATTTGCAAAAAAAAAATGCGCATTACTCGCCATACTGAACTGCTTTGTAAAAACAACCTGTGTAAGGTTGAATTTGCAAAAAAAATTGTTTATAGTATAACTACACACAACTCTCACATGACACTTGATACATGTCAGTCTTTGACGACAGTTTCGAGTGTTGCCTTTGTTCGAGACTGTGCATCTTGGGTTTTTTTATATATCAATGGTAAAGTACTATTATCTGCATTTTTTCATTAATTTTGGGCTCAGTAGTTTCGGAGATAGGGGGTGGGATGATCATTTTTGGTATAATTACTTGAATAAACTGGAGCGAATAAATGGTTTATTTTAAAATTATGAAATAAAATTAGTTAAAACCTTCATAGAGGACTATGGAGTTTCTTGTCTGTTCTTCTCCATAAAAATCAACCATTACTATTGCGAATGGATAACTCGAGTCACTTATTTTTTTTAATCTAACACACTAATTGTGCGTACAGCTAAAAAGTGGAATTCTCTGCCAGAGTCTGTGTTTCCTGATAGCTACAACCTGGGAGTCTTTAAGTCAAGAGTAAATAGGTTACTTCTAGGCTAGCGCTACATCTTCGACCGTATCATCGGTTACCATCAGGTGAGATAGTGGTCAAACGGCTGCCCAATAGTACAAAAATATATGTTTGTTGTTGTTTAAAAGTGGTTTTTAATGTTCCAATTGAAAATAACGAACTGATTTTGCCTTTTTTTAAGCTCAAACATCTCTACCATAAAATTCTGTATAATAACATGTATAGGTAATTTATTTATTTATTACTAGCTACTGCCAGAGGCTTCGCCCGCGTGGTCCCTAGGGAACATACTCCCGGGATAAAAAATAGCCTAAGTCCTTTCTCAGGCTCTAGACTATCTGTGTACCAAATCTCATTTAAATCGGTTCAGTTTTGGCGTGAAAGCGCGACATACAGACAGACAGAGTTACTTTCACATTTATAATATTAGTAAGGATTTGAATTCCAAACATCAGGATTTGCAGAAATTGTTTATTCCTTTGATTGAGCATCGTAACATGTATTTTGTAGCTCAAAGATACACAACGAACCCAACATGTTTAATTTAATATTCTATTAAAATTTCACAACCTCGTTGCTTATGTGTCCAATCGCCATTGACATAATTTTGCTCTCGTTACGGATCCCATGTGCGACAGTAATGATCGTACAATGTCACAAATTGACTGCCTGACACAATTCGCATAATTTCCACCCAAAATACCATTTACCATAAAATTATGTTCACGGTATTCACGCCAAGTTAAACTCGAACCAAAGTCACTGTGAACGTACATTTTGATTCGCATGGAACAGATTCAGAAATTACGCTGAAACTAATTTCTAATAAATCAAACGGTTTTCCTTGCGTATGGATTTTCGCGTTGCTCGACGTGATTTAGTAGGGAGCTAAAGCGCCATCTATCGTGTACCAATAAAGGCAGTAGTAGAGTTTTTAATTTATTCTCTTTTCGCTCGCACGGAATATCGAACTGAATTATATTAGAGGTAGTTTTGATTCATGAGTTTTTTAGTGGAACGAATGATAGTTTTGTTTTTAATCTTTTGTGGTGGATTTTTATCTCGTAATTTTGTAGAAATAAAATGCAATTTAAATATTTTATGCAACATACAAGAAATTTATACAACCTGTTACAAATAAACGCAATACCTCTTAAGGGATTAATGAACTCATTATTATGAACAACTTTCACTAGGGGACCAACACTGAAATCGCGAAAAAAAATCGACTCCCCCATACTTTTCTGTGCATAACTTGACAAAATGTACTGAACAGCTGATTTTTTCATCATGTGCATTTGACATACTAAATAATACCTGTGAAGGTATCACAACAAGCCACAACATATAAAATATCTACAGCACCTTGATAGAATTGGTACAAAAGAATATTATTATAATTAACTACGAAAAAAAGCATCAAATTAAAAATACCCTTTGTATATTCATTTGTAGGCAGTCACAAAATAACATAGATACACAAATAACGACATACTTTCAACATGTATTTATACTGTTTTCCCCCAGGACGTATGGTGTGTATGTGGATAATAAGGCGGGAAATTAGAAACACACGTACATACAACTGTTGTCCCTTTTATCTTTATTAAGGCAACACAATTATTTTAAGGGTTGTTATTGTTTATGTTTCGTGTTATTTTTTTTCGTTGTGATGTCATTACTATTTTTTGTTTTTATTTTAATGTCGGGTAATATTTTTTTTGACTAAATGACGATGTGTCTTATGTACTCAACAAAATCACTTGATGTGGACTATAAAGGGAACTGGATGTTGTTGGTGATGTTGTCATTATCATCATCATATCAGCCGAAAGACGTCCACTTCTGAACGGGAGTAATATGAAGATTCGAATGACGTTATTGCGACGCCCGCTATTTAAAAAAAAAAAAATGAGTGGTACGCCAGTTCGAAACCACATGAAGTCGAAAATCGCTATATCGAGTGAACAGGCTCCTTCTGGGTAAGCTCGCTCCATTGTAGACTTTGTTTCTGTCATCTCTGACCAAGACTAGCTGAATAAATGTTTTCTATTCTATTCTTTCTATTCACTCTTCTGTCGCAGGTCAGCTGGAAGAAATTTCTATTGAAATAAGCAGTACCTTTGTGCTCTTTTGTCTGTATTTAATTATATTTTTTTAAGTTTATTGTGTGTACATAGATAAATAAAAGAGTCAACAGCAAACCCATCACAAATTTAAAAATAATATATCGAATGACATTGTCGCGAACATGCTGATTTGAAAAACTTTTTGAATGTTACGCTAGTAAGAAAGTCTTGACATTGAAATCCACTGTTGCGAATAGCATATTCCAATCTAAATTTGTGTGGGGATCGAGTTTGCGACCCAGTGATTACCAAGAACTACCTACACTACGATGATAAAACTGACACTGAGCTGGTTGTCTATACTACTAAGTATGTACAATGTGCACTATTGACATAGACCTTCCCCAAGTGTCACCACAAGAACCGGCCTGGTCTTTTATATGTTGTAATAAAGACAAAATGTTTATTAAGCTATCCAAACTAAGGAAAAAGTTCTTCTCATAGAACTGATAAGTAAATATCTACTAAGTCCTGGAGCGGCAACCGCGTATCCGATATCTGTCCAGAACCACGAATCACACCGATGATCTGGTGAAGGTCGATGCGAGTCGCACAGGATCAGTTTATGTGGTGACTCTTGGTCGAGCAGTGTACGTCTTTCGGCTGAGCTTGTGAAAAAATTGAAGAGCAAAAACATAACCCTCGTTCTGGTGCGTTCGGGTAAAAATGTACAAGGTAGACATCCCACCTACACGAACAAAACGTTTTGGGAACACATTCATAGCGCGTACAGCTAAGGAGTGGAAGTCCCTGCCAGAGTCTGTTTCCTGATAGCTAAACCTGTTAGTCTTTAAGTCAAGAGTGAATAGGTTACTTACTTCTAGGGAAGCGTGCTACACCTTCGACCACATCATCGCTTACCATCAGGTGAGATAGTGGTCAAACGCGTGCCTATCAATGGTAAAAACAAAAAAAAAAAAACATTTTAGCTACAGAGAGCTTGCGATGACGTAGTTTAGAAACACACCGTTTAAAATATGTACCTCCAACTCACACAGGTAACTGTTTGAACATGAATCTCACACACTAAACACCCGGCACAAAGCACTGTACACATCTAAGGTCCAGCCAATATTTGTTAGGCAAATTGCTGAGCCACAGTGCCAATCAAGTGCTCCACATAATCGTTCAGTGTTGACCCCTGTTACGCCTTGAACTAAGATAAAATAGATGGTAAGAATTGGTCCCATCGAGTTCAAAATTGTGGGATTTCGACTAGCGATTTTCTTTGTATTGAACTTATTTTTACTAAGAGAAGGAGAAAATTTTAGATTGTTTGTGCACGACTATACATCTGAAAGACAGGTGAGGTAACTAAATAATTACCATAACTGGGCTTCTTTAAAGGGCATACCTACACAGACAACTGGTAATGTTCTTCAAAAAGGCTCGGATGATTATAACAAGAGGTTCTGTAGACAAAACAAAAATTAACATGTATGCAAGGATCGTAGCAGGTGGCGTTTCATAGCCTCTATGGGAAATAATAGGTATGAGTTTATAATTGTATGGACACTTAATCTTTTTGCGTTGTTTGCTGACTCAACCTCCTGCCATCCCTTTCGAAGCTATCTATGTCGGTGTACTCTAAGTTTTCTCAAAACCTACTTAAGGCTGCTCTCTAGAGAAATACTTAAAAACAGCGTGCAGATGAAGCAATTTTTCGTCGGCAATTACTGAGAAATTACATCTGAATAAAATAAATAGTAATCTACATGATATGATACGTAATTTTATTTAGCCAGAATTTATGTATCGGTATCACATAGCAAGAAAAAAAATCACCAAATCACCTCCAAATCGTTGAGATGAAACCATTTTACTCCTTCATTTTTTAACAAAAGTCTAAAAGAAATATCTACTGCTTTACAATACAAACGAAAATAATGTGGCTTTGTTACTTTTTTAAAATATGTGTTATTTTTTTATAATAAATTAAAAATGCGGGTACCGGAGTGGCGCGTAGCGCAGTAGTTAGCCCCGTTTAAATGCACAAGATCATTGACATGTATACAGGCCTTAACCTAACCTCGATTACATCATAAAATATGCAAAATCTACGAAATGTCCAGGACATAAACATACCTATAAAAAATATTTTCGATTACATTAGCCATATCGAAATAGGTACCTAATAGTCTTTATTGGTATTACAAGTCATACATTAGGTACATATTACAAGATCGTTTCGATACTAATCTATCTAAAACATCATTATCAATGGCTATTACCAGAATAGAGCTACAAAAAATCAATATATCATGTCAGTGGTAGCTGTCAGTCAAACGTTGGTGGGTCTAATGTTGACATAATAGTGATGGCCTATGTTATTTATATCTAAATAATAACATACAGGTGTTTTGATGGACAGGGGAGGCTTTCAGGCAGGAATAGTGCAGTGCGGCATAATATCTCATAAGTCTTAAGCTCCTGGCTGTTATTTTGAGATCAGCAGTCTTAACGGATAGTCAGAACCCAGAATATCCGACATCAGTAATGCGAAGGGATTTTGTGTTACCTAATAATTGGGTTGTAGTGGGTTGGGTTGTGGTGTAGACAGTCGCTTCATATAAAATACTAGTTGACCCGCGCAACTTCGTCTGCTCCGATCCTATTGATCTTAGCGTGATTATATATACCCTATAGCCTTCCTCGATAAATGGGCTATTTAACACTGATAGAATTTTTCAAATCTGACCAGAGGTTCCTGAGATTAGCGCGTTCAAGTAAACAAACAAACAAACTCTTCAGCTTTATATATTATTATACAGTATAGATTGGTACTTTTTATGCCAATAGTCATAAAAAAGACAGCTTAAAACACACAAAAATAAAGTCGATACTTGAATTTTTGGATGGATTTAAATTGTATCTAACTCTAAGTTGAAGTGTAGCTTTTTTCGTGGTTTCGGTTCTGTGGCTCATGCAGCAGGAACCGTGCTTATTTCCGTCATAAAAATAATTTATGGCAATCAGCAATAATTTCTTTTTAACAATGAAATAATTTGTGTAATACTTTAATATTATAAAGCTATAAAGTTTGTTTGTTTGGTTGAACCCGCTAATCTCAGGAACTCGTAGTTAGAATTGAAAAATTGTTTAATTTT
Organism: Lacanobia wlatinum; assembly: GCA_947578705.1. NCBI lineage: Eukaryota > Metazoa > Arthropoda > Insecta > Lepidoptera > Noctuidae > Lacanobia > Lacanobia wlatinum. The sequence goes on from OX388032.1 coordinate 26,964,891, forward strand.
GGACAGCCCATTTATCGAGGAAGGCTATAGGCTATGAAACATCACGCTACAACCAATAGGAACGAACAATACCGGAAAATGTGACGCAGAAAAAGTTGCGCGGGTCAGCTAGTCTCTTATCTACACTAATATTATAAAGAAGAAAGATTTCTTTGTTTGTTTGTTTGAATTGAATAGGCTCCGAAACTTTTCGACCGATTTGAAAAATTCTTTTAGCATTGGATAGCTATATTATCAGGGAGTAACATATGCTATATATTATCCCCGTACTCCCATGGAAACGGGAACTATGCGGGTGAAACCGCGTGACGTCCACTGGTAATTCTTATAAACAACCAGTTTTAAGTCAGATGAATACGTTCGTAGTATCTTAAATTGAGGACTATTATTTAATGTCACTAAAATCAATACACTCATACCAATCGCAGATGCTAACCAAACAAAACAAAAACGCAAAAAGCTATTTGTTGTTACGCGCTCAATCCATTCTCGTAACAGGCCGATATCTTAATCCACTCAATCTCACGCATTCCTTTCAAAAAGTTACTCTGCTCCGCTCGAGCAATTTATCGATTTATTCTAAAAGCTGCGACATATTTCGCAGCCATTAGGTAACCTCTACTTAAATCGGTGTTATCCTGTCTCAGAGCTTTCTCATTTCGCAAAATAGCGTCGAACGTTCGTTCGGTTGCCAGTGCCGACTCCTCGAGACAAATGGGCGTGTCAGCCGCAGTCTCCCTCTGACGAGCGTAAATTGCTTTGATTTTCTAACAAATCCTCCCGAGAAACTGTTGCCGCTTTTATATTTAGATTGCTGGGATTAAGCGTGTTTAGTTTCCTTGGAATGGGAATTCGTTGAGACGTTCCAATAATATTCAGGAGTAGATTGAGAGTAAGTGGTAGTCGCGTGGATCGAGCGATCAATCCACACTAGTATTATAAAACTGAAGAGTTGGTTTGTTTGGCTGAACGTGCTAATCTCAGGGAATACTTATTAGTTTGAATTGAAACATTCTTTTAGTATTGGATAGCCCATTTGTCGACAAAGGCTATATATCATCACACCATAATTAATAGAAGCTGAGCACTGTGACGCAAACGAATTTGCATGGGTCATCTAGTAAATAAATAAATACATGCACCACTGAAATGTACTAAAAAATATGGATTCCTACCGAAAATCTAAAATAAATGATTTATTATTATTAATGTCAAATGGTCAGAGCCAATTTTGGACTTTTTAGATACAGCTTGCTGACAGACAGACGGATAGACGGACGGACAGCGGAGGCTTAGTAATAGGGTTTTGCTGGTTAGCTTTCGGGGACGGAACTCTAAAAATACACTGTTGAGTTAGACTGCAGAAGCGAAACCACGGTAATTCCCCCGTTGGTAATAAACTTAAAGGCTTTAATAATATATATTATTCAGGAGATCCGATTTACCAATAGCTATGGCACGCTTAAAATAGAGCACTTGGTTTTTTATTGACGAAGTGGTTTTATAAACGGAGTGGTACCAATACTGGCGCGGATTGCAGTGTAGGGTTTTTATTCACGCTTGTTAGTGTAACAAAAACATTGCTTTTACTTTTAGAGCGCGTTGCAAGAGCGGGTCATGACGAATCGATGTAGTTTAAAATTTTATACCACTGACAGGACGATGGGTACTGTCTGTATGTCCGTGTGTAAAAATGCATTGTTTATTAAAGGTGCAGTATGTGTAACCCTTTCTTAAGGCTGCTCTCTCAGAGAAATGCTTAAAAACAGCGTGCAGATGAAGCAATTTTTCGTAATACGTAATTTTATTTAGCCAGAATTTATGTATCGATATCACATAGTAAGAAAAAAAATCACCTCCAAATCGTTGAGATGAAACCATTTTACTCCTTCATTTTTAACAAGTCTATAATAAAAAATATCTACTGCTTTGCAATACAAACAAAAATAATTTGGTTTTGTTACATTTTTAAAACATGTGTTATTTTCTTTATAATAAATAAAAATGCGGGTAGCGGAGTGGCGCATAGAGTAGTTAGCTCCGTTTATATGCACAAGGTCATTGGCATGTATACAAGCCTTAAAGGCGTCCACAAACAGACATGTCGCGATAGTGCGATAATCGTTTTGTAGGGTTCCATACCCGAAGAGTAACCAACGGAACCCTATTAGCCTCCGCTGTCCGTCCCTCTGTGCGTCTGAATGTCAACGGGCTGTATCTCAAGAACCGTAATAGGTAGACAGTTAAAATTATCACAGTGTGTATTTCTATTGCCAAAAAAATAAAGGGGGCTATCTTACAAGAAACTTGTTCATTTCGGTTTATGGTGAGTCCGAATCACACTTTCCCGGTTTTATTGTAATTGTAGAACGGTTTTTATAAATTCTCGTCGACATTACACACAAGTGGGACTCGACAAAAACAATCAGTGGAAAAATATTTAAGATAGTTGCCGCAGCGTGTTTGCACTGTCGCACCGGTCTGTAGGAGGCTTTACTCGTAACCGTTACGCTTTTTGAAGACGTAGGTCGTACCTTTCTTTCTTTACCCTTATCTAAATAAGGTAAATGGGAAATATTTTTATCAAGTGTAATTCCAGTTAACATTTTCTTTAGGTACATTGTTTTAAGACAAAATTTAATTTTCTTAAGAAAAATAACATCTTGTGAGTAGGTATGTTAATATATATCTATCTAAAACATGTTCCTTTTCTTATCCCATATCTTTAATTTTATCCCACTAGTACTTCGCCTGCGACTTCGTCCGCGCTGCAATTTTCTAAAGGATCCCTAATTTTATTCTAGACAAATTATACTCTCAAGACCTTCCTCGAAAACCACTCTATCCATTGATGAAAACAATATGAAAATCGGTGTAGAAGTTTTTGAGTTTATCGCGAACAGACAGACAGACGCGGCGGAGGACTTTATTTTATAATATGTAGTGATAGTGATATGTAAAAGTAACACAAAAAGTCCTATATCAAGTGTCCCAAAAATACAAAGTTTCGAAGATTATACTTACACAAGATTCTCGATGTGTGAATCTAAGTTTCATTGAAAAGTACGAGTTAAATCATTTTCAATCAAATCAATCATTTAGATTTAGGCTAAGAAAATAAATGAACGCAAAAATACCTTCTTTTAGTACAGCACAATAAAAATTAAACCACTCATGAGTATGTCCATCCTAACAATGCAAAAACAGCTAAAGTTAAAAGCTTCATCCAGCTCCAAATGACGTAGAGTTAAAATGGACTTTAATTCCTCGAGTTACAGTGCATATTACTCTAAGAGTTAATCTAATTAGTGTGCGTGCATTACTAAATGATACTTGGCACGAACGGACTGGGGTTGGCGCTTTCACACCGTGTTCCAGTACCAAGGTACTTATTAGGTAGCCTATAAAGCGATGCGTGTTGGCACGGACCATGGGAGAATAAGTTGAGTCGTAGTTACATTATTAATTAGTAAACATTCATCATCCTACCCGCATCGTCCGCGCGGCAACAAGTGTTCTTAAGTGCTCGCATAAATAAATTTGCTTATTAATGTATAAAGTGAATAAATAACTCTAAAATTTATACCAATGTGCAGCTAAGTGTACACGTATCATAGTGCATTATACAGTTTGTAAATCCACCCAACGGTTACGAAGAAAACGCAGTATTAAATAATAGATAGCCGTTGCAAGTTACAAATTAGTCAGCTGTTAACTAGCGGAGAGCGCCGGGGTCAACGACCGGCCTACGTTCGTCTTACTTCGGAGGCTCGAGGAAACACGTTCGGCTCGATCGGCTACACTCGGTGGCATTCGGACAGCGCTCGGGCTTCAAACATAGCAAGTGACGACAACATCGGCGTCGCCTTCTCCTGCGCACAACAATCAAGTTAGTAACTAACTCACTGACAGTTAACTGGGTGAATCATGCCACTAAAACGAACACCGCCCGCCTCACCTTGTCCCTCGGTGTTGATGCAAAAAAGCAACGAAAGCAGTCAACAAGCTGCTGTAACCGCGACTGACACAACAAATAAATCACCTTTGCACCACTGTGACTCTGCACCTGATCTTCATTCAATTACGGCTAACATCACGGAGCGTAAAAAAAGAAAGCTCACGAATAGCGATATTACCATTTCAGCTACAATAAAGGATCTTTTCTCTGAATTCTCTAAAGACCAAGATAAGCGTTTTCAAGAACTTCAAACCACAATGAGTAAACTTAATCAACAAAACGATGATTTACGGAAAAGTGTTAACTTAATGTCTGATAAATACGACGAATTTCTAATGCGTATTTCCCGTCTGGAGTCGGAGAAACAGGAGGATAAGAAAACTATTAGACAACTAGAAGACAAACTCGAACTATTAGAACGCAAATCGCGCGTGTCTGGTATTGAGATACGAAATATCCCAAAGGAAAGTGGCGAAACTAAGGATGGTCTATCTAGGGTATTGGTGAACCTGGGGAAAACCCTTGATGTTGAAATTAACCATTCCAGTATTAGGGATATTTACCGCCTAAATACTAAAGACGGGTCAAATCCGGTAATTGTTGACTTTACCTCAGTTCTAACCAAAGAAAAAGTTATAAAGGGGATTAAGAGCTTTAATAAATCCAAAATAAAAAAGGATAAACTTAATACTACCCACATTAACCCCCAAAATGAGCTAAAGCCACTATACGTGTCTGAAACCTTGACACAAAAGACACACAGGCTGTTCTTCTTGGCCCGGTCATTCCAAAAAACTCATGGTTATGCTTTCTGCTGGACATCAAACGGAATAGTCTATCTAAAGAAAAATGCCGACTCTGCCCAAATCCGTATAACTTCCGAGCTGGATATTGAGAAGCTGAGAATTTCGCAATGACTACCTCTGGTTAAATTTGATCTTAGTTTATTATTATTGTTAACTAACTTCTTAATGCATGCCTCTCATTTTTCTGCAAATTTATTATCTCACCACTTCATTCTCTCAAATAATAATAATGTCAGAAAAAAACACATTGTTATATGTAATTTTGTTAAACCATTACACAATCATTTATTCACAAAATATCACTACAGAACATCAAACTACAACACAAATATAGTCGTAACACATAATATACTATATAAAAAGACATACTACAAATTACCAAAAACTTTATTTTTCATTATTTCACATAAAACAAACAGATGTATCCACACATATAACACAACCGACTCCCTTCACACTATCCACGACTCAATGAGATACCTTAAATACTCACCTTATATAATCGCACAAAAAAGTAATTTTACACTGCCGTATGCGTCTGATATAACTTTCTCGCACGGCTACAACATTGCTTTTATGTTCATTTCAGGAACTGAAATGGCCGATCACATTCCGTTTTCACGTATAACTGGCATAACATCAATATTTATTACAATTAAATCACAATCACATAATCTTTTATTCATAAGATACAATTATAGCAAACCAAAGTACAACACAAATAAAATCATAACACATAATACACTTGGTAAAAAGACATACTACAACATTCTAATAAAACTATTTGTCATTATTTCATACAAAACAAACAGATTTATCTACATATATAACATAACCCTCTTCCCACACACCATCCGAGACCCAATGAGGTACCTTAAATTCATTGTAAACTCACTTTATTTAATAACACAAAAACGTAATTTGACACTGCCGAATTTGTTTGATATAACTTTCTCGCACAGCTACACCTTTGCTCTTTTATTCACATCAGGAACTGAAATGGGCGATCTAAGTCCGTATTCACATATAACTTACATAATATTAGTAAACATAATATCAGTAATTATTACAATTAAATCTATACTCGACAATTATATTAATCAATGTATTAACATTCGGTAATTTAAATGATTTAACGGAAAATATCGATAAGGTAACAGTATCTGAATCACTGTATGCCGACATCGAAGACTGTCACAAAATAATTTTGCCCTCTTCTGAAAGTCTTGTAGTTTTCACCCAAAATATACGCAGTATAAACTGCAATATAAATGGATTGGAATTACTCTTAACTAGATTAAATCTGCATTGTGATGTTCTTGTCCTCACAGAAAGCTGGCTCTCGTGCACACCTTCATTACCTAATTTACTAGGTTATCGATCGTTTGCGACAAAAAATAATGTTAAACAAAACGATGGTGTTATCATATTTTATAAGGATCATCTTCGTTTTACAATTGTGGAACCAAACTTCAGCGAGGGTAACTGTCTAATTGCTACGCTTAAAAATCAAATCGCAATTATCGCAATATATCGTTCACCATCTTTTTCAAACTTAGACTCGTTCCTTAAATCCTTAAATGATGTTTTAATTAGTTACTCTTCCTTTAACAATATAATAGTTATAGGCGACATAAATATTCCAATTAATCTAGACAAAATTGACTTCCAAGGTGAACGTTATCTAAATCTGGCAGCTAGTCATGGCCTGCTACCCTCACATACATTAATTACACGGCCAGAAAGTAAAACATGTATCGACCATATACTCCTTAAGACGAAAAGTTCCTGCAACACCATTGTACCATTAGCAACTTTGACTGACCATTATCCGGTTTTACTGCATATGAACTTTAAGAAACCTCAGCAATTCGCGATAACTACTATTAAAAAAATTGATGAAGATGGCTTAAAAGAGGAAATATCAAAAATTGACTTCAATAAATTAATTGAGTCTCAGGATCCTAACATTGCTTTGGTGAATTTTACTCACTGTCTTCAGGCTGTAATTAAAAACAACACCAAAGTCATTACGTTATCGCGTCGAAAGAAGATTATAAAACCCTGGATCACACAAGGATTGCTGCGCTGCATGAGGAATAGGGATAAACTACATAAACAATCAAAACTTTCGCCAGATAACGCAACATTAAAATTGACATATAAACGCTATAGAAACTTCTGCAACACTATACTCAAAAAAGTAAAAAGAGCTTATGAAAAAAATCTTGTAAAATCAGCTCAAAACGATAATAAAAAGCTGTGGAAAGTGATAAAAGACATCACAAACACAAACAAAAATACTAACTGCCCAAATGAACTTCTTTCTCTAGCCGACGATCCTAAACAGTCTCTGAATAAAATAAATAGCTACTTTGTTGGTGTAGGTAGATCACTGGCAGATAAGATCAGGCAAAATAAATCAAATTCAATAGACACTAATGTAAACACCAACTCTTATAAGCACACTCAACTCAATTCGTTTGTATTGGAGGATACCGATGTATGTGAAGTGGACCGTCTTATCACTAATTTAAAAACAGATAGCTCAACAGGATCTGATGGGATTAGCAGTAAATTTTTAAAAGAATACAAAACCATTTTAGTTACTCCACTCACCATTATTTTTAACTCCTGCCTCCAAAATGGAATATTCCCTGAATCTTTAAAGAAGTCTGAGGTTTGCCCAATACATAAGGGTGGAAACAGAGATTGTGTTACCAATTACAGGCCCATATCCATACTTCCAGCCATATCAAAGATCCTTGAGCGAATAATTAATATTAGACTAACAAGGTATCTTGAAAGTAAAAACTTGCTCTCACCAAACCAGTACGGTTTCCGTAACGGGAAATCAACTGAACAAGCTGTAAACAGACTCACAAGTTACATAAGTGATAAATTGGATGGGAAAAAGAAATGCCTTACCATTTTCTTAGATTTAGCAAAGGCGTTTGACACAATCTCTGTTTCCCTACTCCTGGCCAAATTGGAAAGACTGGGAATCAGAGGCACGCAGTTGAAACTTTTTGAAAGCTACCTTACTGATCGCTATCAGTGTGTCCGTGTGGGAAACAATACTAGCACTGACCTCCCAGTCACTCACGGAGTTCCCCAGGGTAGCATATTGGGACCAACCATATTTCTCGTATATATCAACGACCTCACTAACCTAAAACTCACCCAGGGCGAAATCATTTCCTTTGCTGATGATACTGCTCTCCTTTTCTCCGCCGATAACTGGAATGAAGTATTTGATGCCGCCCAATCTGGTTTTAATACTGTCAGAAAGTGGCTAAATGACAATGTTTTAACGCTAAACACCGATAAAACCAAATACATTTGTTTTACTGTTCGATCAGACTTTGATATTGATCATACTTGTGCCATTATCCCACATGAATGTACACCTCACGGTAACTGCTCTTGTGCTCAAATAGAGAGGGTTGATACAATCAAATATTTGGGCGTTACTATTGATAAAAACCTGAACTTTAAGGAACATATAAGAATTTTAACGGGACGGGTTCGGAAACTTATATACATATTTAAAAATATACGACACATCGCCGATCCTCCTATCTTGAAACGGATTTACGTTGCCATCTGCCAGTCACTCATAACATATTGTATATCCGTGTGGGGAGGTGCTCCAAAAACAACGCTCAAATCTATTGAGGTTGCCCAACGAGCTATACTAAAGGTTAGTACTTTCAAACCCATACTTTTCTCAACTGCCTCACTCTATCAATTATGTGGAGTACTAACTGTAAGACAATTATTTATTCTAAAAATAATCATAATACAACACTCACAAATAAAGTATCACCCCCAGATGTTGAATAAACGCAGAAATTATACGGTTTGCACACAACAAAAATTTTCTAACACTAAATTTATAAAAAAGTTCATTAATTCTCTCGGCCCCTATATTTACAACAAAATTAATAAACTCCTTAATATATATCCACTGAATACAGATCGTTGCAGGAAAAAAGTATGTGAATACCTACAAAGTCTCACTTATGACGAGACTGAGCAGCTCCTAACCGTGTCAAGTTAGACAGCAAATTTACACATATTTTATTATTTTATTTTATTTATACTCATAGAACCGTATCTCATTCATTAACACGTCTACTCATAAACTGCCGCATATCACACTCACACTTAACTATACACACCCTCTCACACTCACTCATTCATCTAGCATAACACACAAAGAGAGGATCAGCCACAGATTACAAAGTCATAAATTAAGAGTACATAATATTTTTGTAAAACGCTAGCACTTAAGTAAACTTAAATATTTTATTCAAGGGGATTGCGCTGTAAGCCGAAATACAGGTTCCTCCTAGTTTGGCTTCAGATGCTAAAACTTTTGTGTAAATTATACTGTTTACAGCATTTATTTGTAAATTATAATAAGTACTTTTGTGAAAGAAATAAATTTATTATTATTATTATTATTATTATTATTATAAACATTATAGACACACCATCACCACTGCCAAAAAAAGTCCGTTTCAGTTTTCTCCTACTTTTCAAGGTGCGTCTGTACCTGTTACCGACCGCCTAGAGCTTTTCAGTTGACGTCTGGTCTCAACTTCGTCTAAACCATCGAGTCAAAAGCACCGGCTAGAGCCAAGAAGCTGAGCATTCTAAATAGGGTAGGGCAATACTTCACACCTGGACAGCTTCTGAGTTTGTACAAAGCACAAGTCCGTTCCTGTGTGGCCAGTATTAAAGCCGCTTTTGGGATGGCTCAGCAAAACACTGGCTTGCTGCATTGGACTCGGTGGAAAGCAGAGGAAAAAGGCTTATAAAGGGCGAGACGTGGTGGCTAAGCATCGGCGTTGTGTTAAAAAAAATACGCTTGTGCAATCGGCTTCTTGACTTACCTGAAGCAGCTAGAAAAAAAAACCTGGAGCAGCTGAGTATTGGATGCTAAAATACTTCCGGTTTCGTCACATTCCTGAGGGCCTGGATGAGCATGTATGAAAATTTTCATACATTCGTCAATATTTCAAAAGTTGTAAAAACAATTGAGCACAAGTTGTAAAACCCATTTTTGACGCTCTTTTATTTTTGTCACCCGACTTTCCCGGAGGTGGAGTTTATGTTTTTCTAGTGTATATAAATTCCTGGGCACGCCCTGTAGCCTACAGATTGATAGTTTTTTAAAAGTATTTAAATTAATCTTGACACCCTAATGAACCTACGAACGTAAAACGTGGTGAATAGAATACGAACTTTTTCGCACACACACATATGCAGTCATAACATAGAGTCTATATCATACATGAAACAACATACTTTATTTCATAGAATTTGTTGTTTCAAAAGAAAAGTCTTAAAAGACAGAGTGAACAGCTAGTCTATTCTGTAAGAAACTATTTCGATATCGAGCTTCACCTGAGTGATAAAACTCACAAAGTGAGCTTTATTGCACACAACATAAAGATCTTCATTTGAAACTCACCTCGAATTCTACTGTCGAGATAGGAAAATGTTGTTAGAGAATAGCACTACAGGTTCCTTCTGGGTAAGCTCGCTCCATTGTAGACTTTGTCTCTGTCATCTCTGACCTAGACTAGAGTCAAGAGCAAACACACCACTGATAAAAAAAAAAAAAAAAAATTCGAATTTTGAATACAGTTAAGTTGGAAACAAGCCAATATTTTGGTAATTATTTGTATTTGTTGGTTTAAATAATAAATGAGGTAGGTGAGCACTGTATAAACGTTACACAGCAGCTTTGAAATTTCAGGATATCTGATACTAGTAAACGAAGCCGTCGTATTTTGATACAAAATTACAAGCGATACGATTACGCGATGGCTTACAAGTGCTATTGTGGTAGGAAATCAGAGGCGTCGACATAACTATAAACCCAAGTATAGTTAAAACGTTTTTATTTTTGTTTCACGTAACATACGTCTGTGTACGTAGTGTTAGTGTAGAGTATAGTATAGTAGGTAATTTGGAGGTATGCGGTACAGAGAGTAAAGTCCCGAAAACCCCCATTGAAAAGGGAGGATCCTCCAACCAGGCAGTTGTTGTGCCCAGCGGGCAAGTGCCCGATGGTTGATATTCGGGCTGATGTATATGTTCGCGTCGCGGTTCTTTTTGTTGCGATGTAGATTTGCTCCATTGGTTTTGCTTGTGCTACAGTACCAACTGGCAGATTTGGAAGCGCATCGCTGATAGAGAAGTCGACGACTTACAGAACATCTCTCCATGTACCTCAACTGCGCAACCACCACTCTGACGAGAGTGTCCGTCTAAGAAGAGAAAAGAGAGTGTACAGTGTTCTCTTTTGGTCAGTACCATACAGTATACCCAAGTTTCGCCAAGAACGTTTGAGTCCCACGTAATTGAAATATGCCATGCACAAATAAAGACTCCAGGCTGCTACTAACACCCGATAAAACTTCACTTTATTATTCAGGACCTTTACTGATGTTCGATTCCGATGGCCATGACTGGTCCCCTCTTTACTCTACAGCCCTCTACTGGTATGTGCATGCATCATGATTCAGGACGCTACTCTCTAAGCCCGAAGTCCGTAGTTTCGGGCTTAGTTGCGGGCGTATTCTACTCCGTATCACCTAACCACTAAGAATGAATGAAAACACGATTGTTGTGTTGTCGTTCATTCTTAGTTCGGGTTCGGGACTAATTGCGGCGTAAGCCCTTAGGTGATATGGAGTAGAATACGCCCCGCAACTAAGCCCGATAGTACGGACTTCGGGCTTTCAAACTAGCCCCCCAGTTGTGAAAAAGAGATAGTGCTATGCGTCCTGTGTAGCTTCTACTTCCTTCTACACCGGACTCATAATGGTTTTAAGACGTCATAGTAGGGCCCGGTATATCACGTACAGTTCATGATTAGTTACAAAGTTGCATGCTAGGCTTAAAAATCTTGGCTAAAAATCGATAACTCGTAAATCAACCACCGATTTGAGATACGGTGCTTAATATTTCAAATGTAAAACATTGCAACTTGCAAGCTCTTAACTGTCATTGTAATTCGCACACCATCCAATACCAGCGACTTAATAGCTTAAGTAAATAATCCCATCTTACTACAAATTTTAATAATAGTTTTTATCGTGGCTTCACTCATGTACCGTGTTTTTTTTTTTCGGAAAGCTCAGCAGTATTGTCACTTTCCGTCAGTGGAAAAATTTTGGTAATAGTATCAATGCTTCAGAGATTTTCTTTTCTCTGTCATTAATGCTCCACTTCTGTTGATTACGATTGTTCGTAGCGTGATGTTACACGGCCTTAAGCCTTCATCGATAAATGGGCTATCCAATACTACAATAATTTTTAAATGCGAACCAGTGGTTCCTGAGATTTTTGCGATCGTTTAGTTGAATGCGAAAAACAAGCTCTTCATAATATTAGTACCTATAGATTCGTTTTGATTACATTACTGTTACTACCCCACTGCTTACCAACAGCCTATCCCTATGAGTTCTTCCTCTTCCCATCCAAGTTTGATGTGAACCACAAGAAGTATGATCTGTCCCACAATCTTCAACACTTTCTGAATCTACCAAAGCTCTACGTAGTGGTTATTTTGGCTCATAGTTTACTACGGGTATACGGTAGACTATAGGACCAGTTTTAAATTACGGCTTTTTAAGCAAAGTCAGTGGGTTATGAAGTTTCGAGTCGATAAGGCTTTGTGAATGTGGTCAGCTATTACTTTGACGTCCAAAGAATGTTGTCAAGGCATATTAAAATCAATATCTCTAGTAATTAATGTCGATAACATCGATAATATAAAAGCTACTTTCCTACATCGAAACATTTCATAAATTATTCACTGCCTGTAGGACCACTTAACCCACAATTTGAACTACAAACCTTTTGAAGGAACATTAGCGTTTTACTAATTCATTTTTGTGATGAATAATCGAGGAAGTATTTACTGTGCTAGTACTCGGAGTTTATTTTGAAATGGAACATGATTAACGATTTTATCAAGTCCGATTGTCACATCGAGACGATACTGTAGACATATTTTTTTTGAACTTTCACATTTAACATCTTTGACTGAGGTAATAGGTACCGGATAACCGTTTTTAACCCCCGACGCAAAAACGACGGGGTGTTATAAGTTTGACGTGTCTGTGTGTGTATGCGTGAGTCTGTCGGCGGCATCGTAGCTCCCGAACGGATGAACCGATTTTGATTATGTTTTTTTATTTGAAAGGTGAATTAGTCGGGAGTGTTCTAATCTATGTTTGATGAAAATCGGTCCAACATGGCCGTCGCCACAAAATGGCGGATCACATATTTTTTCACAACTCCCTCGATATGGGTATAAAATGAAAGGACTTGACTAGTAGAATACTATACACTATGACAAATTTCAAATCCAAGATGGCCGCCACCACAAAATGGGTTTTTTTTTTCAACTCCCTCAATATAAGTACGAGTACCAAATGAAAGGGCTTGACAAGTAGAATAAAGTACACTATGACGCGGTGTTTAAAAAGCATGAAATAAAAATTAAATTTAAAATTTGAATAACCCCCGACAAAAAAATATATTTAAAAAGTAAAAAATAATTTCTATTGATTCTTTTAGTATAATATAGGTACGATTCTTTGGGCCAAGCATCATCGCGTCGGGAGACCGCCAATAATATTTATACTTAGAAAATACAAAAGATTTGCGGTCTCCCGAGGCGAAGACGCTTGACCCAAAGAATCGTTCCTATATTAAACTAAAAGAATGAATAGAAATTATTTTTTACTTTCATGTGACCTGGGACCCTCCTGTGCTACCCTGATCCAGGTTATACCCGCGATGGCTACAATGTATTATACCTATCTCGCTACCGGACGACTAACATTCCTTCTACCAATTCTTGAGCGCCACTCACTCACTGCCTAACTAAGTCTGTTATCACCGGGTGTTGCCATGTTTCAAATATTAACACGACAATAGGTCAGCAGAGACTGTGTTAGTGCCTTGCTATCCCAGAAACTACTTGATCTGATATTGTCTTTTAAGGCGCTACCCCGACCAAAACCTAGCTACAGTCCGGTTTTCTTCGTTATTCAGACTATTAACTCATTAGATAAGAGAAATAAACTACATCTAAAAGCAAATTATTAATGTTCGATATCTTATCATCACATTCCACGTTCTAATTTTATTTAAGTGTATAATAAATACATTTAAAATCTAATTTTAAAAAATGCCTAAAATTATTGATTATAAGCATCTGTTGCTAAAAGCGACGCTCTAATCATTTGAGGATTACACTAATGGATAGATAGTTTAAAAATCTAAATTATACACGTTTTATTCAATTTCAAAAAATCGCTTTTCTTTTTTTTATTAAAATAATTCCAAAATTGTGTGAATTCTATGATAAACGGTGGGGTGCAGCAAATAGGGAACGAATGCTCACGGTTATTTGGTCATAAAAACGCCTTAATGCCTGTAAATCCTACTACATACCTACTGCTTTACAGCAGAAAGAGGTATATTTATATTGGTGGTACTACTTTTTCCCAAAAGTGGTGACGGGCGGGCGTTTAGGTATACTGTCATAAATTACTTAAAAATGTAAATTCTCAGTCTGATTTGAAAAAATGGAATTCGATTTTATCAATACATACTCGGTAATGAGTAACTTTCCCAGGCCGTTCACAAAATGATTCCTTATTAAACAAAGTGATGATGAGATTTGTGGGCTAAAAGAACCAATAAGTCGGTCCCTTTCAATGCTAGGTGACATCGCGGTAGAGCGAGGCGATGGACGAACTCGACTCATACCTTAAAGCAGCAGAGGACAGACGTGTGTGGAAAAGGCAAGAAAGAAAGAAATTTTATTTGTTCAAACATGTGTTTGAGCAAATAAAATTTCTTTCACTGTCACGTTCACGTTTATTAGGGTGGCTGGATTAAGAAAGAAACGATAAACTTATAGTTATAGATTTTATAATTTAAATTTGGAAAAAAAAATAATAAAAAACGAGAGGGTAGTAGGTAAGGCCGGTCAAAGGTCGGACTACGTAGGAGGCCGTCAATACCGCACTCTCCTGCTTGGTGCCAGTCGGTGACGCCGGTGCCAGCCTCGAAGATAGTCGAGCAAGTGGTCCAGTGAGGTGGTCCGGTGGTGTACTTTTGCCCAGCAGTGAGACATAACGGGCTATATTAGATTAAATTATACTAACTAAAAGCTTGTCAACAAACCTTTCAATTTAGTTCATTGAAAACAGGATAAGGGGTGCACCCTATCACGACTGTTTATCGGACACAATCCGGCAATTCCACTAATTTGTTGCACTGGCACCGCCCGGTGAATCGTAAAGTCCGTTGGTTGGTACGTAAATCCGGGGTAAGTCAATTTGCGAGTTTCGTCACGCTGCTTTGATTCTCCAAATGAAGTGATAGGTTCGTTGTAATGAAAAAAGTGTTGATTCACAGCGTAAATTGAATGAATGAAATTTGATTTTATTAATACCTACTCGGTGTTCGTAACCCAAGCAACTCCTTCCCAAAATAATACCTAGTTTACAGTTACTACTTACTAACCAAAAACTTGTCAGCAAACGGTTCAATTAAGTTCATCGAATGCAGGATAAGGGGTGCACCCTATCGCGACTGTTTATCGGACACAATCCAGCAATTCTACTAATTTGTTGCACCGCCCGGCGCGGCGTATCGTAAAGTCCGTAGCTAGGCACGTAAATCCGGGGTGAGCCAATGTGCGGGTCCCGTCACGGTGCTCTGACTCTCCGAATGAGGCAATTGGGTCGGTATAATGATGATTATTATTGTGTAGGATGTTTCTGACTGGTCACTTGACGTTTGCGTTGTGTACAGTAGTATGCCTTATTTAAGTACGAAAGAGGAAAATAAGCCATTGAAAACTTGGTTTGAGAATGTTTTAGTTATTTTTGATACTTACTCGTTTTAGGGTTCCGTATCTTAAAAGGAAAAAATGGAACCCTTAAATAAATAAATGAAATACATTTATTTCGAGCAACATTCACTCGTATATCGAGTACACACAAATAGAGACAAAATAAAAGACAGAAAATACGTACAGTGACGGCAACATGCCTATCACAGCAGTACCGTATGTATGGGAAGTCCATCCTGTCCGCGATCATCGCTATTGGTGCTGCCCCACACCCTACGCACCAGGGACGCGCCCCGCTTGCGCGCATAGTTGCATAGAAGCAATCGGTACGCGCCTCAGTAAACATACCTGAGGCGCTGCAATAACGAGGCAGCCCCAATAGAGCCCTGAGCGCGTTGTTGAACTGGACGCGAAGGGCCCCATATGAAGCATGCATGTAACTCGCCCACAAGCTGCACGTGTAAAGGGATGTGCAGTACGCCCTGAAGAGTGTTATCTTCACCTCCCTCGAACATCGCGCAAACCTACGTGTGAGCATGTTATAGGATAACTTTGCTGTCCGTCCGTCTGTTTGTCAAGACCCTTTGTCTCGGGAGCGCGTGGAAGTATCGAAATGATATTAAAACCATTTACTCAAGTCTCTGGAAGCTGTGAGAAAAACAAACTTCTAAGTTAATGGTTAAAGATATGGCTGTTCATGTCGCCATAATTTATAGGGAATTTTACCGTTGACCTAGAACTATGAAGTTTGGCAAGTTATACCGTCTGTACTTCAAGTATAGGGAAAAATCTGAAAATTATACATTTGTAATTAAATCAATCAAAAAATACAGTCTTTATTTAGAGTAATAAGTATGTCCCTACAAATTTGGTTTGTTCGGAACCCTCGGTGGGCGAGTCAGACTCGCACTTATTCGATTTTTTTATAATTATGATGTAGCTGATTCTCGTAAACTTTGTTGGAATATAAGATCGGAATTTCCTGCTCAAACTGACAGGAATCTACTAATTACGTAGTATGTACGAAAATGTTGAAAATTTTTAAGCTAATGGAAAAAAGAACTATATTTTGATGTGCCAATTTATCAATGAAACTCCTTTCGTTGCTAATAAAAATGTCAATTCGTCTTTAAATAGGTTACCTATCCGTTTAAATTAACCATCGTTCCTTAATAAAGAATCTCTCAATCACCCTAACTAAGGAACCACAAGACACCTCACCCCATTACCCTCAATTTCAGTAACAGATGTAGTGCGTACACTCCGCGTAGACACGCGGAACCAATTTACGTAGAATTTACGCAGAGTTTACGCAGTCTCGGGTGGTATCGTTTGATATCTGTGTACACCGACTGAAGGAGGGCTGAAGCTTTCAGCGCCGGCAAACAAATGAGGCTGTCAACCACAGGTGCGTCTTTGCTGTGACGTGCGTTCATGTAACGAATTTTCGCGTAATTCCTAAGGATTGTGACACACAGCTTAGTTGTGATGAAAGAAGGTCACCCCATTATTTTGGGAGACAAGTGCTCTGTACTTGTTCGGATAGGCGTTTGTAGTAGGCATGATTTTGACAGAAGTCTTGTAGAAATAAAGTGTGATTTTTTGTAGCTGTTTGGAATTTTATCTATGACTAGCTGACCCGCGCAACTTCGCCTGCGTGACAATTTTCATTACTGCTCCGCTCCTATTGGTCTTAGCGTGATGATATATAGCCTATAGCCTTCCTCGATAAATGGGCTATCTAACACTGAAAGAATTTTTCAAATCGGACCAGTAGTTCCTGAGATTAGCGCGTTCAAGCAAACAAACAAACAAACTCTTCAGCTTTATATATTAGTATAGATATAGATTTTTGACCTTGTTTGAGTTGCAAAAAATCTGGCTTAAGCAGGGAGTTATACATATCGATGCACAAATGGATACCGTGGATTCTAAACAGAAATTTAGTAGCGAAAATTTATATTTTTAAATTGCATAAAACTTTTATTCTATACATCCCAATGATTTTTATAGTTAAAAATACCTGAGTCGAAATTTTCTGTTTTGTGTACATTGCGTTTTTTGGGAAATTATGCAACGCGCAGTGTTGAAATCTCATTCCTTATATAATAAGAGGTACCCTGCAGTACAAAATGATCAGACTAATACATTATTATGTTAAACCAAATTATTATTAAAACAATAAAAGTACACATTTTGATACAATTTAACCGATAACGATGGCCGCACTAATGATGCCATAAATCAATAGTAAACATATTGGTAAACATAATATTTACAGTCAATTACGTACCATAATAAACACGTGTAACGAGATACTATCAAAACATATATAATTATTACTTTCACATATCTCTTTGAAGTTCAAACATAAATTATGACATACATAAGTGTTAAGGTATATGTTTGGTCATTATGGTTTAATTGCAATGTTTAAGGGTGCTATTACAAAATCGAGCGCTTGGCCCGGACTAAAGCTACAGACCGCGTTTTCTGAGATTTATAGTGATTGTAGCTCTGTATACAAAAATTGTTTAAAAATATTGTTTTACATTTAAATAGACAATTTTTTTTTTCAAGCAATGTTTCATAGTAACCGTAGTTACTTTTTGGTTTGAATTTGGATTACTTTTTCATTGAAAAAACATATATTTTCGGATGAAAAGTTATCTGTAACTCTCTGTTTTACGGAATTATTTTTGGTATATTGCTGTATGAAACATAATAAATTGATTAAAGCAATCTAAAGTAGAAGATACAGTTGTACCATAAACATTTTTATTAATAACTAGTGGACGTCACGCGGTTTCACCCGCGTAGTTTCCGTTCCCGTGGGAATACGGGGATAATATATAGCCTATGTTACTCTCTGATAATGTAGCTATCCAATGCTAAAAGAATTTTTCAAATCGGTCCAGTAGTTTCGGAGCCTATTCAATTCAAACAAGCAAACAAACATACAAACAAACAAACCAATCGTTCCTCTTTATAATATTAGTGTAGATTAAATTATTATATCTTCGATGTAACAAAGCATCAAAAGATGCCTAAAGTTTTATGAAACATCCTTTGCAGAGACAAGGTTCGTAAACAAATTGAAATATTTATTTAAAGCAATCCCAAGAAATAGAATCAAAATTTCTTGGCCATATATTTTTTTTTAAAATTTGTGGCTATATAAACCATAATCATCATCATCATATCAGCCGAAAGACGTCCACTGCTGGACATAGGCCTCCCGCAAAAGGGGGGGGGGGGGGGTTGCCATAATCGCCAAGCTTGGCGCGGGTTGGCGATCGCAGTGTATGGATGGTGTAGATTTTTTACAGAGAACGCTGCTGCCCATTCTCTGGTGAGTCCCTTAGTCGCCTCTTACGACACCCACGGGAAGTGATGGGATGGTATTATTTTTTTACGGCACCATACGGCACCGGCCGACACCATACGGCGGACCGTAAACCATAATCACACATCAAAATTCGAGTCAAACGCTCAAATCCAAGAAAAAATGTAATAGTCCTCTTAAATATTTTTGAGGGTGGCATTATAATTTAGGAATAATTTACTTCTAGGCAAGCATGCTCCGTCTTCGACCGCATCATCGCTATCCATCAGGTGGGATAGCGGTCAACGTGTGCCTACCAACATTTAAAAAAAATGGTACGGGCTTTAGCCCGCGAATTCGTACCCGCAAATACCGTTTTTTTTCCGTTCCCCGTTCTTGTTCAGAAAATCCTCTTAGTGCTCCCCTACACTCCCTAAAGAACCTACATGCCAAATTTCAGCTTTCTACGACCAGTAGTTTCGTTTGAGCGTTGTCTGTCAGTAACGGAACAATTTTATATATTAGTATTGTGTTATACTATTTATCGAATCGCAAGTAAACCAAATATGAAGAAAGAAAGATAGGAAAGAAAAAAAAGACGAATTTGTTAAGAAGATGCTGAAAAACTAAATAAAGAAAACACGTTTGAACCAACCACCAAACACTGAAATTACAAGATACTGATTTTTTGATAGAACATGTTTCTGTGAAAAACTCTCTAGAATCTTCAAGCCGTTTTTATAAAAAAACTGAACAAACTCCCTAAATTCTTAGGTAAAGAAAGCAGGGTTGAGAAGGCTTGTCTCGTTCTGAAAAAAAACTTGCCTTCACTTCAACTCTGACGTCAATTAGGTCACCGAAGAAATTTGTCAAAAAGTCCGAAATGTTCATAGAACAGCACCGATATGTAACGTGATGAATAAAAATATCTAATGTTTAGTATGGCAAGCGACAGATAAACTTGCAATAAAGTACATTGACATTACCCTAATATCCCTTCGAAGATACCCCGAACACTAACTTATGAACCGTTTTTCATTACTACAAAACGTAAAGGATCACGATTGAAGTCGATTCAGGACAGCTTTATAATAATAATAAACCTTTATTTCAGGAAAAATGCCCATACATATGTGTGTGTGTGTGTGAGTATGTTATGTCTTTATTTCTGTCTTTTGTATTAAGAAAGTCAATAAATGTCAATGACCGTTATTGTACATTTATCTAGTGTCTACCATAGCTGCCCACCCGAGGTTCCGAACGCATAAAATTAGTATTTGGGCTATTATTTGCCTTTATGCTGAGGTATAAGCTACATTACTGAAGTGTTTCATCAAATTCTTTTGTTACTTTTGCATGAAAGAGTAAAAAAATATCTATAAATCCTCACAAACTTTCGCGTTTATATTAGTTATTAGAAGTAGTAGGATTATACTTTGAGGAGTACACATAATACGAGTTTTACAGTTCCGTACCCAAAGGATAACCAACGGAACCCTATTCGTCTGTCCGTCCGTCTGTCTGTCAGCGGAATGTATCTCAAAAATCATAATAGACAGTTGAAATTTTCACAAAGTGTGTATTTCTACTGCCACTATGATAAAGAACAATAAAAATCAAATTAAATAAAAATTTAAGGGGCTCTCATACAAGAAACGTGTTTGTTTTTAGGTTTATGGTACGGAACCCTTCGTGTGAGAGTCCGACTCGCACTTGGCCAGTTTTTTAATAAAGACGTGAATACACCGACACTTCATAACTTCATTATCCATCCCTTACTTACTTTCACATAACCTACAGTGTGTCCCCACCCTAACCTAACTTAATTGACACTGTCTCGTTCCCGTCATGTTGGTACATAAGTAATTAATTACTTCAATAGTAATGCTGCGTTTATTTCCCAAGTTATATACGAAGGCATCAAGCTTGCGTGTTTCGTCTTAAATTAATTCGTAACCTGAATAATTTCTGCGTATTTTGGCATGGAGCTCACCTTGGATTGTTTTTAGGGTTCCGTACCTCAAAAATAAAAAAAAAACAGAACCTTTATAGGATCACTTTGTTGTCCCTCCATCTGTCTGTCAAGACCGTTTATCTCGGGAACGCGTGAAGGTATCGAGTTGAAATAAAAACAAAAACCAAATAAAAACCTCATACTCAGATCTATGATCCCTTGCAGCTGCTGTGAAAACAAACATCAGACTTCTAAGTAACTTAAAAAAAGATAAGGTCGTTTATGCGCAAAAAACGTATATTTCGACACTCTCATTCACTCGGAATCAAAATGTATTATAGGGTATTTCCCGTTGACGTTTTTTTTTTTTTTTTTGTTTTTTAAGGATGGGAAATCATCAAATGACTCCTCCCGCTCTGGGTGAAGCAGAAGGGAGTGTCAGACTCTTACTGACTAAAACCCATCCGTGTTCCTCCTAATGCCCTTTGCGTTCCAGGGCCGCGGCGACTCTATCGAACAAATCCCGCAACCCCGGCAGGCACTGGCCCTAGCGGGCCCCGTCTTTTATGCTGACAGCTCCTTGAGGCGCGCGTGGAACACAGCGCGCCGTCGACCCGGGCCTGGTTCTGATCAGACGGCGAGTCACCCAATGCTCGCCGTCCGCAGGCCCGCGCCTACGGTGGCCGAGAATCGCCCTGCGACTCCCGACGCCCGGGGCGTCTTCTTCTGTTGCGGCGGCTGGGGCGTGAGGTTTCCCTCTCTCTCACGCGTTCGGCCTCCTCCTTTGCTAGCATTACTGCTTCGCAGAAGGAGGTGATCGCTTCCCATGCCTCCTCGCTGCGGACCATGGATTGGACAAGGGCCGAACGCGAGAGGTCGCCGCCGCCAATCGCCTCGACGAGGACGCGGCGGTGTTCCGCCCAAGCAGGGCAGACCTCCACCGTATGCTCCACCGTGTCCTCCGGGCGATCCTCACAGTGTTGACACCCGGGCGTAACCTCCCGCCGAATTCGAAACAGGTACCTCCCAAAACAGCCGTGCCCGGTGAGTACCTGCGTCAGGCGGAAGGTGAGGACGCCGTGGCGCCGCTCTAGCCACTCCTCAAAGAGGGGACTTATCGCCGCAATTGTGGCGTGCCCAATTTCCCGTTGACCTAGAACCATGAAATTTGGCAAGTAATACCGTCTTATACTACATATATAAGGAATAGTCTGAAAACTATACATTTGTAATTAAATCATAAAAAATATAGTCTTTATTTAAAGTAATATTTATATACCTACAAATTTGCGGAACCCTCGGTGGGCGAGTCCGACTTGTACTTTGCCGGTTTTTTTTTTTAAGTTAAGCTCAAAGTTTAGCAAAATCCTCACTAATATTATAAATGCGAAAGTAACTCTGTCTATCTGTCTGTCTGTCTGTCTCGCTTTCACGTCAAAACTACTGAACCGATTTAAATGAAATTTGGTACAGAGATAGTCTAGAGCCTGAGAAAGGACATAGGCTACTTTTTATCCCGGGAGTATGTTCCCTAGGGACCACGCGGGCGAAGCCGCTGGCAGAAGCTAGTATTTTATAAAGGGCTTACTGGCATAGTCACCATGATGATTTTGTTCGAATTTGCGACACGATCATGATAGTATCATCTTGCACAGTCAATGACACTGAAATAAACAAAACAATATGCCTTGAGATGGTTTTGACACCATTAACCGTCTCATGTGCTTTTTGCAGAAAAATCGAAATGGCATACGCAGTATGTCAATGAATTGTGTGAAGTGAAATGTAAAACTGCACTAATGCAAAAAAAAAACTTTTATTGGTTTTGCCCCACGCATCTACATCTACACTAATATTTTAAAGAGGAAAGATTTGTTTGTTTGAAATGAATAGGCTCCAAAACTACTGGACCGATTTGAAAAATTCTTTCAGCAATGGATAGCTACATTATCAGGGAGTAACATAGGCTATATTTTATCTCACGGGAACGGGTCTACGCGGGTGAAACCGCGTGATGTCCGCTAGTTTTGTAGGGTTGCTGGTGGAATAAAAGGCCCCGTTGACGTTTAGTCATACATTTATTAATTAATACTGGCAACTATGGTACAGTTACAATTAATAGAATGGCAACCCTAAAGTGAGGAGTGAAAGGGACTGCGTGGCTATCGCCCGTCAAACCTCCCTAGCTGGCTAATTCCTGAAGACCGCTAGGCTATCGAACAGGAACTAGTCTTACTTAGGCTCAGAATTGGCTGCGTGGCTACCGAACTCTGTTCCTCTAGCTAGTCGAATGATAAAATGTTCCAAGGCGTCGCTCCTTTTAAAGTCAGCCAAGGCTGTATGTGTGCACAATATCTACACATACTCGTGTGGTTGTGATGCGAAGATTCACGAGCGGCGCCGATCCACACTCTGTGCTCGTTATCGCCGACGACGGGTAGTGTTACACGCATGCAACACTAGATGGCGTTGGTAGTCCGTTACAGTTTTTAATAAAATACCTAATAATATAAAAATGTGACTGTATTAAAATTTAAAAAGACGCTAAAAATATTTTGATTGAAAAATGTTACTACACAATTGACGACTTCCTGAATGATAAGTCACTGATTACTTGACATATTTTTTTCTTTGACCGTTGATCCATTTCACATTATTATTATTATATTTTGCCTATTCTATGTAATTTGCATGCCCATGTGACGGTAGAATATGGAGAACTTATTATAAATGAAACACCTGTACCATTTACCCATGTTCGCAAATGAATAAATGATTATGATTATTGAAGTGACTGCTAATTAAGATCAAATACTCGAGAGATCACTACGGATTTAACCAAAATTTTTCTGCATAAATATTTCGCCTAAAAGTAACATACGGGTTGGTTTTTTTTTTTATTTGCTAATCATTATACTGACCCACTGCTTAGGCTAAAGTCTCCTCCAAATCCTTTCAGGAACTCTCCTGTTCTTCCACCAGCTCTCGTGGTATGCTTTCAGATCATCTCATCGGGCCGGGCGGACTAGTCTAATCGTTTTAATGTATATTACCGTCTTGTCCCCAAAAAGAAAGCATAAAACCAAAGCACAAAAGTAACAACTAACACCGTTATCATGGCGACTCATTGAGCTCACAGGTCTACGGGGAAAAGCTAATTTCCATCAAAATAATAAAAAAAAGAAAAACTTGACAAAAATTCCAATTACGCCACCCTCCATTGAATTTAATGAAATCTCCACAGTTGTCTCAACACTGCACAGGTGTATTTTTGTTTAATAAACCTTAGGAGAAAAAAGGTCACACTGTTATCAGGGGTCGTGGACAAAGGACAGCGACCCATTCCACTTGTCTTAAGATAAAAAGAGAAAGTGGATTAAACGGGTAGATATCCCCCACCCATAAAGAGATTCTACTTAGTGATAATGCTGAGAAGACGCGGCGAGCACTGTGTTTGCTATCTAAAAAAGGTTTCAGTCCAATGTATTTTTATGCAGGTGCCTATTAAGATAAATTTTACGGTAGCCCATCTTATTTTTTAGGCTCTAAAGTGGAGACTTCTTGAATAATATTACGTTGAGAGAAAGGTTTAAACAAAGATACTAAACAACACAGTTTTTAGGTTGAACAGCTTAAGGTAAAGGTCGCGACATGTTTATCTGGTATCTTTAATCAAAGGTTATTTTTTTCATAGTCGATTTTTTTTTGTACTAGGTAATCTTCGTGATTATTTAACAATGGTTGATGACCGAAGCTTTTTTTAACAAATAAAAGAATAGAATATGTGAAATTTCATCCTATTTTATAATTAGACCATGTTTTAAATTATTATAATATTTTTCTTCAAAACAAGCTTAGGATTGACAAATAAAAGACATTCCAATATCTACATGACATTACGAAGCACAAACAAAATAGAATGCAAAATTCAAAAGAAAAGAAAGAAAGAAAGAAAAATATTTATTTGGGACTCGCACAAGACGTACATATCAATCAATACATACATATAAGCGGCGTCTTAAAATTAATTTGTGCGAGGCCAAAAAGGTCCCTGTCTCAGCATATGCTGCGATATTTAAAAAATAAATATCACAGCGCTGGTGTTATGACAGGGCCTGATGTGATGTCACGGACACACATACGGAACACAACACTAAGATATATATACAAGTAAAATAATGAATATAATAATTTGTATAAAGATAAAACAATTTAAAATGTGGAAAAGCAGACGTAGTTTCAAATAAAACAAACATAAATTTGAAGTACAACATTTTTCAAATCAACGAAACAATTCGATTATTCGTCGAACACAACTTCATTACAAAATAGAGATAAAAGATACGCTTCAATAAAAAACAGAGGTCACAAATCTCAACACTAAGAATAAACAGGCCAAGTGCGAGCCAAACTCGCGCATGAAGGGTTCCATACCATCGTACTTTTTTATTTGTTGTTATAGCGGCAACAGAAATACACATTCTGTGAAAATTTCAACTGTCTACCTATTACGGTTCATGCCCGCTGACAGAAAGACGGACGGACGGATGGGCGCTTAGTAATAGGGTTATTTTGATTACCCTTTTGGTACGGAATCCTAAACACATACTCCAAATAATTTATAACAAGACGTGCGATCCCGTATTTCCAAAGACGAATCAAACACAGAAGTGTATTATATGGAAAGCAGATTATTTATAATTCACATCGATATTGAAGCTTTATTCCATTGTTAGTAAATTTCAGATTCCTATATTTTTGCTGAGTGCGCATTAAATTTCGTATTCCCTCTTGAGGCTGCGACGCAATTATTCGCCTTCAAAATGGAGTTCCCTGCATAGAACTTACAATGCATTTCAGCATTTCCCCGATTCAATAATGCAGACAAAAGATATCTGCTTGCATTAATTGAATTTTTTATTCGGGTTTTATTTTTTTTTCTTTCCTATGTTCTGTGGGAATATATCGCTCATTCCCTTTTGTTTATACAATGCTGGTATACGAATTTTTGTATTCATAAAACTATAATTATAATAATGTGTGTAATATGGACATTAGTCTGAAATAAATGCTCTTTATTCACATTGCTGTACATACATACTTAAATTTTTAAATATTACTTAACAATAAAACATTAAAAAAAATATATAAAGCAGTAGTCCGCCGATGTCGGGAGCAGGGTCCAAGCTACCGGTGGTTAGGATTCCAGAGAAAGGAACCTCCTCACAATACGAGCCGTATCGAGGAGTACTGCCTTTCTCCAACCGCGTAATGCCAGCCATTGCCAGCTTCGACAGATGGTCGTCGAAGCTTTTGGCCATCAGGCTATTGGCCGTAACGATTATCAGCACAATGACAGCTTAGTCCACATTCCACATGTCGACAACCTCGTGAGCCAAGTCAAGATACTTGATTTGCTTCTCTTTCTCAGCGTTCACGAGGTTCTCGTCATGCGGGATGGTAACATCAATTATCGCGGTCTATCACCACTATTTCAGGCTTATTGGCAATGTGTGTAATATGGACATTAGTCTGAAATAATGCTTATTATTATTATAAAATAAACAAACATACTAATTGACGCTTCTGTGGTTTTATGGCGCGTTGATGAGCCATATGATTTCTTGGGAACCAAGTTTCAACTAGAAGGGATAACGCTATTTAAATAACGTATAACATTATCTTCAAAAACACCTTCAGACGGGTTATATTGATTTACTGTTATTTTTAATTTAATTATTATTATTTATTTAATAATTTATGTACACACATTACATAGAAAGATAAAAAGAAGGATACAGAAAAATAGGTACCAAGGTAATGCTTATTTCAAAAGAAATCTCTTCCAGCATACCTGCGAAAGGAGAGTTGTATAAAAGATTATTGTTAGGGTGACGAATCTAGTTTTAAAACGTGCATGGTAGACGACGAATTAAACAAAAAACCGGCCAAGTCCGAATTGGACTCGCAAACGCAGGGTTCTGTGCGATAAACCGGAAAAAAACACGTTTCTAGTATGGCAGCTTTTTTAATTTAGATTTTGGTGGGTATGCGGTACAGAGAGTAAAGTCCCGCACACCTCCATTGAAAAGGAAGGATCCTCTGATCAAACGGATGTTGTGTCTGGCAGGCAACTGCCCGATAGTTGATATTCGGGCTGATGTATATGTTCAAATCGCACGGTAAACTTTGCTTGCGCGATGCAGGATTTCAAGCTAGTAGTTCCCTGCTAGTTGGATAGATGGCGTCGCGGTTCTTTTTGTTGCGATGCAGATTTGCTTCGTTGGTTTCTCTTGTGGCGGCATTGATGCCGCTACGGTTTTTGAGATACAGCCTGCTACATACGGACGGACGGACAGCGGAGGCTTAGTAATAACCGTATTACGAAGCTTCCGCTGTCCGTCCGTCGTTTATCGGTTATTTTGTAAAGGAACCGTCCTTTACAAAATACTCGATTATCACCCAAAAAGTCAAAACATGAATTTATTTCCACCAAAACGAAACCAATAAATCAAAATCAGAACATTCACAAACAAAAGTACCGAACAATGTTTTGTGAAACCGCGTTATGCTTGTTTAAAAGCCCTCAAAAAGGTTGTAAGCGTTCCTGAGCATATCTGTCATAATATATTTTCCAGGTCCATTTTCACGTAAGAAATCATTACAACGAACAACGAGCCATTATCTTACTTACAAAGTACATCATCTTTACATTATGTATATCTATAGCACCGCAATCTCGTGTGGGACACGTCACAAGCTTATAGCGGAGTGGTAAAGTCTGGTCGAAACTATTTTAATATGCGTTAGTTTTGTGATTAAAGTCAACAAAATTTTAGAAGTCCGATTTGACAGCTGAGTAGAGAGGGATAGAAGATTGCTTTACCACTAACTGCGAAAGAGATTTATTTATATGTCTCTTTCATACTTACCAGTAAAGCAATGTTATATCCTTCTGCCAA
Source organism: Lacanobia wlatinum (assembly GCA_947578705.1). Lineage (NCBI taxonomy): Eukaryota > Metazoa > Arthropoda > Insecta > Lepidoptera > Noctuidae > Lacanobia > Lacanobia wlatinum. The sequence goes on from OX388032.1 coordinate 26,992,793, forward strand.
AACGGGCCTTTTATTTTTTGACAATTGTAGTAATTGGAATACAATAAAAAAAGACTTAAAGCGGTGTCTCTTTTGCTGTACATTTAAAAAAAATAATACTTAGAAACATGCTTTCTTATCGCAAACATTTCTAGAGGAGACTGAAATCAATTATGAATTTCCTTCTATACTTTTATTTCTAAAGTACACTGAATAAATAATTTCATCCATAATGCATTTCAAACTAATAACTTTCCATTAAAAGCCCCATCAAAAACTTATCGCATTACTAACCTCACCGACCAAACTCGTAAGCAGCGCAACCAACCAGACGCTGCAATTTGCACTTAAGACACGAGTAAATATAGTGCATTATTAAATGGCACCGTCGCTTATGAATAGTACCAAGGCACTAAAACGCTGTTAAAAATTCAAGAAAAAGCGGCGTTCCCAACTGTGGCCCCGGGGTACTCTTAACGCGACGCCGTTGAAACTGTGATGAAAATACTTAATGAACTAAAGGAAACAACGGCCAATGACGTTTGAAAAATTGGCCGGATTTAAGAGCATTATGTGAATCTTTCACGTTTGAGAGTACGGTTGTGTAAGAGGAAAAATGGCGAAGGTTTAAGCAGCCTTGTTCACAGGTGCTACAAGAGCAACAATTTTATAATAAGAAGCTTTTTAAACTCATCGGTGGCAACCGCGTACCGGAAGATACAATGTTGAAAGGCTTTCCAAAAGGTGGACCGATGACAAAGGTGCCAATTCTACTCATTAAGAGCCCTATGACAGAATTGCGTTTTCACTCATAGAACTGCTGACTCATCGCATTGTATAGAAATTAGGCAATTGGAATTACGTTTGTTTTAGGGTTTATTATTAATTTATTTCATTAATATTTATTAAATTTTCATTTCTTATGAATCATGTTTATTTTGGTATAAATTTAACGTAATAATATTAATGTATTATGGAGAAATTTACAGTTAATTCTGAGCGTTTTTAATAGTTTTTATGAATTTGAATGGGATTTTTTTATGGACATTTCATTCTTTTTTCAAATTTCTGAGGTCACTATGAACGAAATCACTATATTATAAATATTATAATATATTTTTCTTTTATTTTGGTTTTTAAAAAATAGATAAGAGAAAAATGCAAAAAGTCAGTCCGTTATGTTCAAAACTAATAATAATTCTCAATCACCCAAAGGGCCAAAGTTGTCTAAATATTTCAGTTTCTGAGAAAAAGAAAGCCAAAGAAAAACAAAAAAATACAGTAGAATTGTAATAGGCCTCTTAAGCAACGTTCATATTCGCATGTCTGTCGCAATCTGTCAAAAATGTATGAAAATTGAATTAAGGCCATTTTGACGAATTGCAACTGCGAACGATACTCAATTTAGTAGAAATGGCCCTCGGTGAAAGCCGCGGGAATCAGCTGGATGCCAAACGCACGGGACCGACTGATATGACCGCAATAAGCAGTAATCATTTCAGCCAATTTCCATCCACTACTGAACGTAAGTCTCCCCCAAAGAGCGGCAACCATCCCGGACTTGAGAGTCCGGATTCATCCGTTGCCAGCCACCTTCTTTAAATCATCGATCCACACTACGTTTTCCCATTTGCGGTCTCAATGGGCAGTAGTGATCTGATTACTATTGTCTATACTGTGTTTAATGTAATAAAGCTGAAGAGTTTGTTTCTTTGAACGCGGTAATCTCTGGAACTACCAGTTGGATTTGGAAAATTCTTTTTGTTTATGATAACCACATTCATGAGGCTATTATATGTATGTACAAAATTGTGGGCAAAAGCTATATTTCTGTTAAAAAAGATTCATTATCGCTGAATGTATTCTGCTCTGATGAATGATGTTTTTATTGGAGCGCAGTCCATCTCTCCATCCTCTCGACGTCCATATAAACACTCTCACCGTATCCATTATCCCTACAATTAAAACAAAACATTACTACAAAGCGAACCGTTTTTCGAGTTCCAAAGAGATGTAGTTTCCATTGTATTAATATTTTAAAACATTAATTTATTCAATTAAAAGCTGTGGCGTGCCTCTGCATATTTTTATAAATTAACGGTTCTTTTTTCACTTTTTGGTTGTGGTTAGATACGGTTAGTGTATGACGTAGATTTACAGTTTGTCGCAAGTTTACAAATAATAGTATTTTTGGAAAACTAAAACACCGTGATGTTAGAAGTTTTCCTTGCTACTGACAGAGTAGCTTTAAATTCAAAAAAATGGGACGGAGTTTTATATTGTTCTCTGCTACAAGACTTTTTTAACCATGCAACATTGAATTAAGAATAAGAAAAGTTGATAGACAGCAATTTCAGTGTTATCGCACTCTCTCACCGAGGAAATGATGCGTAATTGGCGTTTGTTTGATCCCGTGCTTTATCGTTATTTCTTAAACTTTAGTTATATAATTAATAGGTAAGATATTTAAGGATTCAATCTATAAATCATACACTTCAGAAACATGATTACTTGTAGTTTCCTCGACAGAAAAAAATCCAAAGTAACCTCTAAAAAAGCAAAATAAACCTTTAGTACGGCGTAAATACTGGACGGAACGTAATCAGTTTTTGAATAATAACAAAACAACGTGTTTTCAATAACGCATACATTTCATATTTCCAAAATAAGCATTTGTTTTAATAATACGAACGAAATACCTATCCGCTTTAGTCCTGCTTTGGCCGTCGGACATTGAACTCTGTGTCTTACGATTGCGTACGGTTTTCGCTTGTGCTTATGCACACAAACACGGACTGCATAGAATACCTAAACCAAAAGCTCGGTGCGCTCTTAATAAATGCGGAATGAAGTGTGAACCAGTATAATCTCTAGATAAAACATTCTTTAATTTTACTAATCTTCTAATATATCAAAATCTCGTGTCACAGTGTTTGTTACCGAACTCCTCCGAAATGGCTCAACCGATTTTCATGAAGTTTTGTGTGTATATTCGGTAGGTATGAGAATATTCGGTAGGTGGTAAACTATTTATTTTTATTTTGCAAAACAACGTTTGCCGAGTCAGCTAGTAATATTATACTATACAGTTTTGAAACACGAAGATCTTGGTCATAATGCTCTGCAGTTTCTCGCTAAAGTGAAAGTATCTATCAAAACTAAAAAAAAATATATAAACATAAGCATATTGTAGTTTATTAATTTCTGAAACTGGGCCATAAGATCGTATAAAGTTATTTCTGTTCTCAAGAGATGGGGTCAGTGCGACCTGCGGAGAACTTTGTGGTTTCTGCCTGTCTCCCGAAAACTTAGCTAGCATGTTTATTTACCACACACTATGTTGCGTTCGTTATTTACATGGTTGTGTTTCATTTAGAGAGAAAATATATTTTTTATGGTTATATTTGTAGTTACATTATCCCGTTTATTTATTTTTCTATACATAAATTACATTTTTAAATATATCTTTAAAAAAAAACATTAAAAATACATTTAAAATATAAAAAATAGTAGTCCGCCGGTGTCGGGAGCAGAGTCCAAGCTACCGGTGGTTAGGGCTCCAGAGAAAGAAACCTCTTCACAATACGAGCCGTATCGAGGAGTACTGCCTCCTGTATCAGGCCCTTTATCCAACTGCGTAACCCCAGCTTCGACAAATGGTCGTCGAAGCTTTTGGCCATCAGGCCATTGGCCGTAACGACTATCGGCACAATGACTGCTGAGTCCACATTCCACATGTCGACAACATCGTGTGCAAAGTCGAGATACTTGATTTGTTGCAGTTACATTATTATTATTACGTCTGTATAGGTGGTCGCCCCACCCAAAATCTTGGTATAATAACCAGCACAAATCGTGAGCACACTATTGGTCGGTTTGACGACGACAGCTCTGACGCTTCACGTTATTGGTTCGTCAGCCAATGCTCATCCACTATTGCGCTTGCAAGTTTCGTTCGCCCACCGTACGTACGCTAGCGAGATCACCTCGCTGCTATTCATCTGTGCTCACGACTCGTGCTGGCTACTATATTCAAATCAAATCAAATATTTTATTTCAAATAAACCATTTACAGGCACTTTTGAATTGTCAAAGTCGGTCAGTCAAAAACATGAAGCTATTTGCACGTTCCAAAGCGTAGATCTCTATGGAGAAGAACGTGCAAGAAACTCCACGGACACTCTTTTAAACCATGTGATGTATTTATTACACAAATCTTGTTAACATAATCTTTGATTGCTTCTATATGGGAGGACAATGTAAAGAACAAGAAAATATATAAACAGTTCAAAATGTAGGTACAGATTTAAATAAGACAGTGGCAGGTAAGAGATGACAAGTCTCAACTGACGGCGCCCAATCACGAACATGACGCGTGCATCAGCACCATGTAACTCAACCATTTTTAAGGGAACCAATTATCCAAAACACGCGCCACCATCAGCAAAACATTTGTGTGAGCATTCAGATCTTGAGTCCCGTTTGACTGAAAGCCGATTCCAATATAGTTGGGAAAAGGCTAAGTAGATGATATGTAAGTCCTATACAACACGGGGCAAGCGTAGCCATCAACTGGGTTCAAATCCAGATATCGGGCGGCTACTAAGAAATTCAAGATAGAAAAACCTATTAAGAGCCTAAGTAAATAATTTCGTGGCGCGATTTAGCATCCCTCTCCCCGAGCGCACCGCACACTTTCCTCGTACTCCCGCATCAAAAGTTTAAAAAATCGAATATAGCGACACCCCATCAACTAATTCAAACCGCCAAATAATTCAGGGTTACTCGCAAGCAAATTATATTAACATATATCGATACTCTTATTAACAACCTTTTTAAAGAAAGAATAAAATAAATATTCAAAGTAGACAAATAGTAAAGTTATTCGTGTTATATCATCATCTGCCTACAACTACACCCAACTATATTCTGGTCGGCTTCCAGTCAAACCCGATTAAGCTGAATACGTATTTTACGTAGAGCGGCTGCCTACCAGACCTCCACGTCCTCAACCCATTAACTGGGTAACACGGAACTTCTTGACACGGCAGGAGTCAAGTTTATTGGCTTCTGACTGCCAAAGATCTACAAATGACAGCCGAGACCAACGGCTTAGCGTGCTTTCCGAGGCATGGAGGGAACTCGGTGTGTTAAGATGGTCACCCAACCACAGACTAACCTTCGCAAGCGTTGCTTTACCTTGAAGATCGACCCGTGCGGCTGTTATTCTTTAACCAAGATCTACTCCATGGAACGTGCAAATAGCTTCATGTTTTTGACTGACCGACTTTGACAATTCAAAAGTGCCTGTAAATGGTTTGTTTGAAATATACGATTTGATTTGATTTCATTCGTGTTATATAAAGTGGTCAAATTGGATGTTCGACTTTATTTTGCCACCAAGCTAAGGCCAAGGATTGTAGTTCAAAGGCCGCCATTTTGTTTTTGAGAGTTTTCAAGACATTGATCATTACATTAAATTCGTTCGAAAGTTCTAATACAATTGAAGAACTTCCAAATCATATTCATCGCTGATGGTATGATATAATGTAATGCACACGGCGTATTTTTTTTTTTTTATTTGTGATGGGTTTGCTCTTGACTCCAGTCTAGGTCAAAGATGACCGAGACAAAGTCTACGATGGAGCGAGCTTACCCAGAAGGAGCCTGTTCACTCTAACTTTGAAGAGATTAGGGTTGTAAGCGTTTGGAAACACGGACGCAGGCAGAGAGTTCCACTCCTTTGCTGTGCGCATTATAAAAGACGTTTGGAAACGCTTAGTGCGAGTTGGTGGAATAGCAACAAGGTAGGGATGGTAAGATGCAGTGCGTCTGGATGTCCGATGGTAGAAGGGGGCCGGTGGGATGAGGTCGTGGAGTTCTTGGGCACACTCACCGAAGTACAATCTGTAGAAGACCGACAAGCAGGCAACCTTACGGCGATGAGCCAAGCTATGCAGCTTGGCATCCACCAGTTTTACGTCACCGATGAGCCTCTTAGCTCTGCGTTCCACCGAGTCAAGCGCGGCAAGCTGATACTTAGCTGAGCCATCCCAAAGGTGGCTACAATACTCCATGCAGGATCGGACTTGCGCTTTATACAGGGTTAAAAGCTGTCCAGGCCTGAAGTATCGCTTCACCCTATTTAGGATGCCCAGCTTTTTGGCCGCCGTTTGGGCTTTGTACTCGATGGTGGCGCCGAAGTTGAGACTGGATGTCAACTCCATGCCTAGGAGCTCGAGCCGATCAGTCACAGGAACAGATGCACCCCGAAAAGTAGGAGTTTGGTCAAAACGACTCCTTTTTGCGGTAAAAAAGACACGCCTGTGTTTTGGTGGCGTTAAAAGTGACCACATTGTCATCACCCCACTGGGAGACAAGGCTTAAGGCTTAGGCAAGGCTTATTTTTACCGCGCCGACGACGCACGTTTTGCGAACGCGGGTCCACGGCGTTATAGATAAAAGGACCAAAAAGCAGATCGTCGCTTTTGCATCGATGCAAACGTTTGTACAAAGCGATACAAACGAGCGCGACAAGCGTATTCAAAGTACGTGTGTATCGAGTTTGTTTATTAAGAGGGGACTGTAGTCCCGAGGAATTTGATAAATAGGTATTTAAAGAAACTATTGTCGATGCGTCGCACTGTCAAGTAATGTGCGAAAACGACAACTGCATCAGAGGCTGATTTTACCTAAAAAAAACCTTGACCAAAAGACGTTTTGTATTCCGCTGTTTTATTCTTCAAAACTGGACTGATCTTTAAAAATTACGTATCAAAATTTAGAAGAAGACTACATCTATTATTTTCTATTTTGATAAAAACTTATCAAATTTGTCTGATAGTCGTCTGAACATTAGTCACCAAAATCTAAGAAGTCCAATTTGACAGCTAAGTAGAGAGGGATAGAAGATTGCTTTGCCACTAAATGCGAAAGAGATTTATTTTCATGTCTCTTTCATACTTACTAGTAAAGCAATGTTGTATCCTGCTGTCAAATTAGACTCCCCAGATCCTCATGCTAAGTGTTCACAACCTCTACACGAATAATACAATACTGTAGTCGTAACCTGAAATTAGTAAACTACGTTTTAAAATTAATAATTGTCCAAAATTCAAAATAGTCTTTTGTACCTAATTTGATTAGAGGTAAGTTTATTCGCCCCTGTATATGTGTATAATTAGCCTTTTTCGTCATTATTTATAATTAAAATATGCCTTGAAATAGACCACAAACACGCTTATTCAAATAGTCTTATTGATTTCTCAGTTCATTGAAAATTTAATGTGATAATGTCAAGGGTAGACGGTATTTATTAAGCTCATAAAGATAATTATTGACAAGTTTTCTTTAAAAACATTGTTTATCTGAACTGATAAAAGTCTTTTTTTAGGGATTTTTACCCGAAGCGTACACCAACGGAAACCTATTACTAAGCCTCTGCTGTTCATCCATCCGTCCGTTTGTCAGCGGGCTGTATCTCAGGAACCGTAATTGATAGAAAATTGAATTTTCAGAGTGTGTGTTTCTATTGACGCTATAACAACAAATAATAAAAATAAAAATATAATAAAAATTTAAGAGAAAGGTTTAGAAGAAACGTGTTTTTTTCGGTGTGTGGTACGGAACCCTTAGTCTGAGAGTCCGACTCTCACTTGGCCGCTTTTTTTAAACCAGTACTGTGTCCGTTAATTTTCCGGCAAAAACCACGAACTTTCATTTGAATTAATGTTTGGTGAACGAACGAAAAACTAAATTTTAAGAAATTCTAAGCTATCTTGGTATTATTTGCGTTACATAAAGACCCTTTGTGCCAAAAATTCATACTTTTCGACCCAGCGGGATATGTTGTGCATAGTCTGCTAGGGAATCCGATTGTATTAAGTAAATAAGTAGACGTACGTTCTTACTCAAAAATAATAATATTATAAACTTAAGTTAAAAATTGCGAAAGAATTTGCTCACTTCACAAGTCCCCTGTCCACATCACACACATTCCAAGTTATTTATACCAATATTTTATTTTCATCCCAATTCCCCATCCTATAGAAACCAAAAGTTCCTCAGAAATCGGTACATGGCCAGCAATTTAGTAAGACGAATGGTTATTGTCAGCGGGTCTTCAGGAAATATGAAGATGGATGGTCGGGAGCATGCCCTATCTATTGATCCTGGGAGCAAAGATGCTGCTTAAACGGGGATAATGAAAATTTTATGCATATTGTCCTCATCGTCAGCAGGACTGGCTTTATCGCAAGCGTTTGTATAAAATTATAATAACGTTGACTAGTGACGCCCGCGAGTTTGCGCGTGAATTTTTTTTTTTTTTTCATTTTTGGAAGATATAAAAACTTTTTGAGGTATATAATTAATGTTTCCGGTTTTGTGTGGATATTGCTTAAATTAAAAGAGATTACGCGACAATTTTTGGACTTCAACAGAGTTTTTAATTAATAACGAAGCAAAGGTTGTGTGCCTGTATTAAATACTAGCACTTTGCTCGCGACTCCGTCAGCGCTGCAATTTTCTTAAAAAATCTTATTTTTTCTAGTAATAAATAAAGCCTTTGTTACTCAGGTATAATGAAGGATTATAAAGGTGAAAGAATTTTTTAAATAGGTTCAGTAGTTTTTGAGTTTATTTAGTCAATCTCTTTATATTATTGGTGTAGATATAAATAAAATTGCCATAAGCGATAATCTCGTGAAACATTAACGTGTAACATTACGTTAGGCGAAAACTGTTTTAAGCCCCGTAACAGATATGATAGTAAATATAATTCTATACTACATTTTTAATGCAGTAAGTATTTAGGATATTTTTAATATTGGATATGATCCTATACGCATCTTCCTCACATATAATCAATTGATTAATGTATGCAAATATTGTAAAGCTTATTTTTGAAAAGAGTAACTATGGAGTTTCTTGTCCGTTCTTCTCCATAAGAATCTACCTTTTGCGAACGGACGACTAGAGTCACTATATTTTATTTTCTTTTGACATTCAAAAGTGCCTTTATTAGTCTAGTTGAAATAAATCATTTGACTTTGACTTTATATCTGTCTTCGTTTTTCAGCATACTGGTGGACCATGACTTGTATTAAGATATTTTTATATGTTGCTCTTTTTAACAGTATGGGAAATCATCAAATGACTCATATTGCTCTGGGCGCAGAAGGGAGTGTCAGACTCTCACTGACTAAAACCCATCCGTGTTCCTCCTACTGCCCTTTTTATTCCAGGGCCGCAGTGATTCTTTCGAACTAATTTCGCAACCCTGGATTCCGCAAACCTGGTAGTAGCCCTGGGATAATGTTTTCCACCCAGGCAAAGCCGCGAGTAAAAGCTAGTAAGAGATACAGCAATAGAAAATACCTTTGATTTGACTTAGTAAGGCATAAAAGTTGAAATGTCGAGTTAAGAAAAATACTCAGTACAAAAAATTACGGCTCAATTTTATTCTGAGTTCGTAGATTCAGTCTCACAGTTAATTATTATCGAGCTTTTTAATTTACGAGAATGACTTCCAAGGACCTTTGAGTCATTAATGAAAATAGGATTATAACTGGAATAATGAATTTAAAGCAGAAAGACCGAGTCGTTGGCCTTGGTTTTATTTACTTGTTCTAGTAACGGTGTTGCATAAGGTTTTTTGTTTAAGTTACTGTAGATTTCTACTTTGTTTACGGTTCAGCTTTTAGTTTAGATTTTATTTAATTAAATAACTTAAATAAAAGCAAGCCAGAAAATGCAAAGGGGATGCAACTTTTGTGGCATAGATACTTGACGGCTATTTTGTTTTTTCAAAATCGCGGCGCGCGGTGTAACCTGTATATATACAGGTAGAGGACCCTTAAACAAAAAAAAAATATGTTACAAAAATTACGTGTTCCAATTTTTACTTTCTTCCAATAAAAGGTAAAATCAAGCTAGAAAATATTATTTGAATTTAATTGAATGCTTATAAACACGTAATTAATTAATTTTTAATGATGGTAATTTTTTGTCATGTGACGACTTTACCTTCAAATATCTCGGCAGTGCGACACTGTAGGACACCGTGTTGCTGATTTTTTTTGCTTAAGTGTCCTCTACATACATATTTCATAACGCGCCGTGATTTTGAAAAAAAAATAAAACTGGTCAAGTGCGAGCCGGACTCGCGTGCAAAGGATTCCGAACGAATTTTTTTTTCAATGTATTTTTTAACACTATAAACTTCCAAAAGGTAATCTTAAGGTAAAGATCTATTATCTCCAATTTTTTCAAAATTTTAGGCTCAATAGTTTCGGAGATAAGGGCGGAATGGTAATTTTTCGTCTAATTTATTGAATAATTTCAAAACCATTTATTTTAAAATTTTGAAAAAATATAATTTAAACCCTCACAGTAAACCCTTTCATTTGATATTTCACACAAATATTGTTTAATAAACTTCTATTTTAAATTTTCCAGTTTGACCCCCAAAAGTGACCCCCATACTAAAAAATTTAATGATTTACGTAACGCGTCCGTGTTTGGGTCATAGAAGTCCATATGTGTACCAAATTTCAACAGAATCGGTCCAGTGGATCCGGAGAAAATTGGCTGTGACAGACGGACAGACAGACACCCGAGTGATGATATAAGGGTTCCGTTTTTTTTTTCGGAACCCTAAAACTATGCGGCTCGTGGCTGTGCTAGCTCTCATACAAAAATGTTCGCACCCCTTTAACCAACAATTACATTTTTTATTACTGATAGACTTGATTTTCGCCGTTTAATTTTAAATGTCGATGGTGTTATACTCAACAGTATTTTTTTACAGAAAAACAAAAGCGCAAATACATTAACATTACAGTAAACGTACCTAAGTACATATAATTATAACGACAAAAACCAAGTAGTTAGTCTGAGAAGTCATCATCATAATCATCATATCAGCCGAAAGACGTCCACTGCTGGACATAGGCCTCCCCCAAGCGTCGCCACAACGACCGGTCCTGTGCGTCTCGCATCACCAGGTCATCGGTCCACCTCGTGGGAGGCCTTCCTACGTTACGTCTTCCGGTCTGAGAATGCTAGTCATAATCGCCATTTAATCTAGTTTTACCTTGTGTTCGTACATTGCTTCATTGCAGTTAAAAGCAACATATTTTGTAGCGTTTAGTCTTGTATTACCTCTAAAGCTAAGCTAAAATACTTATGGTAAGGTTAAATTCAGGTCAATAGCACAAACGGGTGTAGTACAAAGTTACGAGGTTTCGCCATTCCGTCGCCTTTCCGTGGAGTTATTGTATGGAAAACAATCTTAAATTAAACTTTTAGTGTAAGCTCTGTTGCAGCAAATTGAAAATAATTAACAACTGCATGTTTAATTATTATGGGCTTAAGCTTTAAATCAAATAGGAATGCAAATGGTGCCTTTTTATTTACGTTAGGTACCTTTGAATTCATTTATTCTATGTTGCTACCTATACATTCGATTACAATGATCTGTCTTGTTTTTGGAATGAAAAAGTAGTGTTGTCTACCAGACTAAGATATAATTATTGCAGACATATCAAAATGAAACATTCTAAGTAAATTTAATTAGTAAAACTCTGCACTTTGATAAAATGATAACTCTTTTAAAATGTCTACATTTGTAAACCACGAAGTTATCCACAACGTCGTGGTTTACACTTTTTTTTTCCTAAACACCACTGTACCATTTGTGTGTAACTGTTTGTATTCCCGGAATAAATAAATAAATTCTCAACAATGAAATATACTAAATAGCTTTTGCCCGCGACTTCGTACGCGCTTATTTCTTTTTTTCCCGTTCCCATAGGAATTTCGGAAAATCCTCTCCTTAGTGCTCCCTTACACATCCCAAACAACCTATATGTCAAATTTCAGCTTTCTACGACCAGTAGTTTCGGCTGTGCGTTGTCTGTCAGTCACTCACTCAGTAACGGAAGAATCAATCATCAATATATATAAAACAGAAACCACTCGTCGTAGAAAATTGAAATTTGGCACGTAGGGGAGTGTAGGGGAGGATTAAGAGAGGATTTCCCTAAATTCTTACGGGAACGGGAAAAAACGGGATATGAACGTACGAAGTAGCGGGCAAAAGCTAGTTTTATGTAGGTAATAGGATAAGAGTGAAAAACTTATGAAAATTTAATGAACAGCTGATTTATATTTTGGGATTTAAAGCAAAGAGATGGTGAGACGAGCTGGACTCCTTCTCAACGGACTGGGCAAAAATTGCTGAAGACCGGAGAAAGTGGAAGGAGGGAAGTGAGCCCAAAAATTTGATGAAGACCGGAGAACATGGAAGGAGCCATTTGCCTTGCAGTGGGACCATTGGTTCTTTGGTCGAAGGCCTTCCCACAAGGTAGACTGATGACCTGGTGAAGGTCGCGGGTAGCCGATGGATGCGAGACGCGCAGGACCGGTCATTGTGGCGATGCTTGGGGGAGACCTATGTCCATCAGTGGACGTCTTTCAGCTGATATGACGATGATGATGATGATTGGTGCTTTATTGAAAGTTGGTCATTACTATCACTAAATCCCTTTTTCGCGGTTTACGTTTAATTTGTTAAACCTTTTTTAACGGAACTAAGTAAAACAAAAACAATACCACGTTATTTTCCAACAGAAAACGCTGCCATATTCTAACACAAAATTTTATTTTGTTACAGAACACAAAAATGTGATGGTGTAAACGAAAATTTCATTCTAAATGTAATCCTGAAGATTTTGTGAGGTGTCGGGATATTCGTGCAGTGCCTCGGAAAATGTAAAATGGAGAGTTCTTTCCACGCGAGCCCAACCCGCGTTTTGTCCCTGTGGACACTGCTGCTCGGATGCTGTAATATTGCAGGTTAGTACATGTAAATGTATTAAGTAGAACGGGAAAAGGTCGTAAAACTATAGCAGTTTTTTTGGTGTTTTTAAATTTTTGTGGGGTGTATCGGGTTTGAATGGTTTTGCTGCGTGTTAAAAATGTACAGGATTGACTAACGCTATCGAAGTATCACGTGGTCAATCCCTATAGGTATTTTGGCATTTCAACAAAAAAAACACAAACTAGTGACGTCACTGCGATGGTACAATTTGTACCAGCGATGCGACGTCACCAGCCCCGTCTCTAAAACTTTGATGCGCTATATCTTTATCATTTTTATCGATTTTATATGGTAAAAATGTATGTCCAATATTTTTTGAAAATCTAACAGACGGGATAAATAGAATCATATTTTTTCTAACTAATAAAATAGCTTATTGCATTCTATAATAGAAAGGCGCTTTGTCTAGAGCCTAAAGAGGCTTGACAAAGTGATTCTACGATTGATAATAACAGTCGTTAGTACAAATTGTAATTGACTAATTAGTTATTTAACATACACATAATAAACCACTTGGGACATAGAAAACATACATTGGCGTCAAAAAAATCCATCGCTGTTAATGGGAAAATTGCCAAGAACACTGGCAGCATTGCCACTTTCAAATTGTAAGGAATTGAACATTACATTTCAATAGCACATGAGAATTCCAAAGGCAAATTTTGGACTTACTGCCAATCTAACAGATTGCCACTTTAATTGGAGCCTTGTCGTAATTTTACATTTCATATCGAAACATAGACGTGCAATTTTGAACTAAGTAATTTAGTAAAGCAATACATAAGAGCTTTTATCTTTAAAAACTGTAGTATGAAGATAAATCGAGGTCTCCACCTGAGACTGAAATAAAATTTTAATAATTTTGAATTTTACTTTATTTTTGTTTAAACATATTTCGGCGTTGTTATTTTTACTCTCAGTCCTTATGTATATTACATTTTTGCTTGAAAACGAAATACACGAGTTTTTTTGGACCGTTCAAAGCCACATGCGGCATTTACCTACCTACATGTTTTATTATTTTGCTTTATTTGAGGGTAGGTAATAAGCCAGCTTCGCACCGGAGCAGAATCTGGATTTTATCTCGACAGCATTTTGATGTTTGGTGCAAAGTTTGAGATCTAGCGATATTTGCAATTTTTGCTGTTGCAACAAAATTTCCTCAATCGGTACTTCTTCAATTATACCTGACTGAGAATGTTATCGATCATTTGTGATTTTTAGTTAAAGGAATTTTGACTGTCTATAACGGTCACTTTAGCACCGAAACGTAATGAATTGTTACCGCGACGCCTTGGCTTTGTCAGAGATGACACCGTCAAGATTTTCCGTACAAACCAAGTGTGAGACAAGCGTTCATTATTTGAATGACCTTTTTTAGTAAATTCAAAACTCTTATTAACCAAAAGCGTATCTTTGATGACATCTATTTCTTGATCTGATTACTTTTTTTTACTATTAATAAGCACGCGTTTGACAACTATCTCACTCGATGGTAAGCGATGATGTGGTCGAAAATGAAGCACGCTTGCCTAGACTACTTACTTCGCGGAACTATTTCAGATCTAATCGCTTACCGACTACAACTTACACTAAACTTCAAAGGACATTCTGGTATGAGGAAATCCCTTTAAACAATATATTTCCGTGTAGGTACGTTAGACGATGCATACTAACACTTATTACGCCAAATTATATTACGCGTTCGTTATCGAATGAGAACGTATAATTCAGTTATGAACGACGCTGTTAATGCGTTTTATTATGTTAGTTAATAATGTGCTGGAGATGAAATATGGTGCGTGTGGAAACGGTTAGGGGAAAATACATAAATAGGTAGTAATTTGGACAAAATGCAAAAGGGGTATTAAAAATAAAGCAAAGTTGAAGTTGACTACTTATTTTAAAAAGCTTGCAATAAATGCTTTACTGTAATACTGTGTAACCCAAGTATATGTGACACATTGAGCAAGAGAAGACCAAGTATATGTGTATTTTTACTGTGCGTACCTTCAGGTAAGGAGTGGAATCCACTGTCGGAGCCTGTATTTCCTGATAGGTACAAATCTAGAGGTCTTTATTACAAGAGTGAATAGGTTACTCCAAGGCAAGTATACTACATCGTCGAGCACATAATCAGCTACCATCAGGACCCACTATCTCATAGTTCTGTCTCCTGCTTGATAAGCAGGGAAGTGGAAATTATATATATATATATATTTTCCTACTCCTCCGCTGTACTTTTCTGATTAATTCCGTTGCGGGATCCAAGACAGCTGAATCGTTTCTCCGGGAGTCGTCGGGTTTCATTGGCTCGGCGTTTTCGCCACTGTTGATTTGGCTTTCAGGAGTTGCAGTGGTTGGAATGTGTGGTTGGTTGGCCCAGAAAAAAAAATATATCTCATATTTGTCAAAAGCCTTTTATCTTATATTTATCTTTTGTTACTGTCAAGCTTTGACGGTAATAAAAGATAAATAATATAAAAATTATCATAAAGACTTGGACGGACAAACACAGTGTTCTACAAAACCATGCTTTTTGTGAAGATTTCATTTTTTTTTCTGTTGAGTATTAAAAGAAATTCCGAAGAGTATTTAATTATTGCCTTTAAACTGTGCTGGTTTGGCATAGTATGCTATTATATATAAATAAAAACTACAACATATAAAATAATTACAATTTAGGAAGTCGGTTGTTTGGTTTTTTCTTCGTATTAACAACGACTTCCGAAATTGAAGTTATTTTATACATTGTAGTATTTTTTTTATTTGTATGTCGGTTGTATTTTTTTTTGGCAAATGTTTAGGATAATATCTATAAAATAACATTTTTCCAATCGGTTCATAAATGACGGAGTAATGAGGTATAAATTTATCATTAAAAAATATACAGACGAATTAAGAATCTCCTTTTTTAACTCTGTGAAAAATGATTCGATTTTTCGCGTAACCACTAACTTTATTTTTTGGGACCACATCGCCCATGAGAAGATTTTTTGACAAATTTTGTTTCACGAGCAGGTATTTAAGTGTATGTTAATCCACCAACTGACTGATCTTTAACTTAATTCAGACCCTCATCTGGATGCAGGAATCAAGGAATCAAAAACACAGGAATCTAAGAGTTAAATCCTTTGATCGTTTCTCATTCACACTTTAGGATTACTCCTGACTGGATCTACCTGTTACGTCTTAGCTACGGTTTCACGGTTTTGTACCCAAAGGGTCGGGATTATTGTTGTGGCAGAAATCCATCTGTTAGACGAGTTTAGCCCTTAAATGAATTTGCGACACGCGTAAGCTTTGGTAAGATGGTTGTTTTGAAATTAAGTTATTTCAAATAGAAATAACTTAATTTTGGAATTTTTCATTGGAATAATATAAAATGACTAGCTTTTGCCCGCGATTTCGTACGCGCTCGTCCCGTTTTTCCCGTTCCCGTAGGAATTTCGGGAAATTCTCTCTTTGTGGTCGGAGTGTCAAATTTCAGCTCACTACGACCAGTAGTTTTGGCTGTGCGTTGTCTGTCAGTCACTCAGTCACTAAATCAGTCAGTAACGGAAATCCTTTATACAATAATTAAAAACTAAATCCGTTCCTGTTTTTAAGCAAGCGAGTATGCAACTAATCACAAGATGCATTCAAAAATTAAAATACATGAGTGTGTGTGTTTTTATGACTGTTTAATTTTCACGTCTAACCCGCACAACAGATCTTAACGAAACTTGAAATATGGACAGATTATAACCAGGATCAAGACATTGGATTTTCATTTCGGATGTTTCCTCAGGATAAATAAACTTTTAACACGGGCTGAAGCTAGTAAAAATACCAACCAAAATCATAAGTTCTACCATTTCATTTCCTGCCATATTTTTTCCACTACAAAACTAGGTCTACCACAGCCTACCATGCAATATCTTACACCAGAGGTCACAGTCATTCAACAAAGATTTATGGCATCTATTATTCCATTATAATAACTCAACGCTGATGTTAATAACACTGCCCTTAGTTAGGCTGTGACCGGAGTATGTTTGATAATGTGAAAGGTCACGAAGGTCACACGTGGTACGAGGTCAAGCTACAATTACTAATATTAATTATTCAGTACAAAGCGTAGTTAAGAGACGCATTAATTAAATATTAGTATTTTTGTCACTAAGTATATATAATTTACTGTTTTAATTATGGACAGAACTGAATTAGAGTTTCTTGGGGCCATCATTTACAATAATTGATAACTATTTGTAGTTTAACAAACTGAAAACACCCCTCTTTTTTCTTCGGGGGTTAAAAACGATTTTGCCCCCTCGGCGGCTGACGAATGCTGAGTGATCTTATAAGTTTCCCTTTCACCCTTATACAGGATAGTAAAAATTTAACACAAAACCTGAAAAGAGATAACAGTACTAATTATTATAAACAAGGGTTTTTATGGGACCAACACAAGAATCGTGAAAAAAAAATTAACCACTCCGATAAATAAATAAATTGTTTATTGATCAAGAAGGTATAGATGAAAGAAATCAAAAACTTAAAGCAAGATATACAAAGTTATGTAACGACATGGTTGGCGCAGTGCTTAAGCGATTGGCTGCTGCGCTGCGTGTCGCGGGTTCGATTCCCGCACGGAACAAATACTTGTATGGCCTACAGATAGTTGTCCCGGATCTGGCTGTACGTGTATGTGAGTTTGTATGTTTGTCAACGCACCCACGATACAGGAGAAATTCCTAGTGTGGGGCAATCTTTTATTAAAAAAAAATGTAGCTACATTTTATAGTAGAACGTGTTGACGTATAAGTACATGGTACATCTGTTGACAAATTAAGTTACCCTGTCTCTTAAATTAGGTTATACATGAATCTTAAGAGACAGTGGACGACCATAAGGTTATGCTTAAATATTACCTACTGGCTGACCCGCGCAACTTCGCCTGCGTCACAATTTTCATACCTGCTCCGCTCCTATTGGTCTTAGCGTGATGATATATAGCCTATAGCCTTCCTCGATAAATGGGCTATCTAACACTGAAATAATTTTTCATATCGGACCAGTAGTTCCTGAGATTAGCGCGTTCAAGCAAACAAACAAACAAACAAACAAACTCTTCAGCTTTATATATTAGTATAGATTTGTTAAGCGAGAACCCTGTCGATCTACCCACAATTTAAACAATAAATTTCAGAAAAAAGTTATGGTAAGTATAATGTTGGGACTGACGCCAAAACACAAAAACAATTTAAGTACCTTCTTTCTCTTTCTTCTTCAAGTATTCTTTTTAGTATAAACTTTTTGACATTAACTTTGACTTTAGTTAAGATGACACACGAACATTTTCAACGATATAAATAAGTGCACATACTCACAATCCCCAATACACAAAAACCCTTAAGACAGCCAAGATAATAAAAACCAGCCTACTTAAGGCTTCGTTTAGGGCAGAACTTTCCTAAAGTTCGAAGTTCGTGAAGTTCGTTAGGTCTCCTGACACCTGTGGTAATAATTTGCGGGCCGCGAAACATTAAAGAACTTTTATTTAAGTTATTAGAGTAATGGGAAAGTTAATTTTATATTGTTGAGTCTCTCTTCAATGCGGGGAATCGTTTTAATTGTGAGGTGCGTTTATTTATGTTTTAAATAAGGTTTAATTTATAATTTAATAAAAATAGTTTTGTTTTTATTTTTTGGGTTTCTTATTACACTGACATTGAGTTGCAGTGTGACAGTCAATAGATATTGACTATTATGCAATATCTGGTTATTTTAGTCTATAATTTCAGCTCCAAAGAGCACTGAAACAATCTGCCCTTACATCGGGACATTCAATCGGTGACAAGATTCTTTACTTTTTTTAAATATTTTTTTACAGTTTTTGTCATGTTTATATTTTTTAATTGGAGTATACAGTTTTTTTTTCACAATCTGGGTCATGTTAATCATACCTTTAAAGAAATCTACGCAGTCTAAAATAATAAATGTGAAAGTAACTTTGAAACTTTGTTCGCCTGCCTTTCTGTGTGTTACCTTTTCACGTGTTAACGTCAGAATGGATTTGAATGAAAGTTGGCGAACGGATACACCATATCCTGGTTTGAAACATGAGATACTTTTTATCCCTGGATTATGTTCTTTTTGGATAGTTTTTACATGGGCAAAGTTATAAAAACGTAAAGAGAAATTTTGTACCTTTTTAAGTAGAATTGATATAGTTAAAGTGAGTATTGTAGCTTGAAAGCTGAAATTACCGTCGAATATCAATCAATAGGCAACTACCAGTTACATATTTTAATTCTGATAATACGTGTTACTGTGAAATAATAACTAATTGCGTGTGTGGAATGAAAAATGGATTGAGAACCACTGGATTAATTAATGAACCAAAACAGGTTACGTTAAATTTAATTTTATTTTCGGTTTTAGTTGGACGTGAAATAATAATTGCATTTTGTGTAATTTTAAACAGATATTGTAAGCAGTAACTCCATAGGTTAATAAACTTGAAACCTCTAAAAGACAGGTCTCAACATCTAATGTGGCGTTTGCGCATGTTTTTCTAATGACGGAGCATGCTACGCCGTTAGTGGGCTACCTGTAGTGGCCTACGCTGTAGTGATCTACGCCGTAGCTCTCTACGCCGTAGCAGTCTAAGCTTTAGTGGTATACGCTATAGCTGACTACGCTAATTACGTAGCGCTGGAGTCGGCCTCAATTTATTTACATTTCTGGGGCCTTAATTTAGCATCATAACCATAAACCATCATGATTTCAGAGTAAGAGAAAGAAAAATCTAAACAAGATGCATATCTCCGGGATAGTGTGTTACAAACATGATTAAAAACCGAGTAAATGAATAACAAGATTTGAAAATAACCAGTAGGAAGGCGTATTTTGATCTTACACCAATCCTGCATATCCAATCATGACAAATCACCAAAATCTATAAAGTAACAAGAACACTAAAATTCAACCGAAACCGCTTCTTAAATTTGCTGCTAGGCACGTAAGTACGATAGTTAATAATTGCCAGTTACGCAGTATTGGATTATCGCTGATGTTATCACTATCCCTTTTACACAACGGAATCATGATAGCATTGACACATCATTGTTTTTATCCCCCAACAAAAAATATCTTAATTCAGAAACCGTACCGTCACATCACAGGGGACCTAAATCTCGTCACAAAAACGCCAACAAATAACAATTTGACTTTATCAGCCAAAACAGATTGACTACCTTATTGGATTAATATTACAACCATATTAATACATAGTGATACATACAGTATTAAGGCTTTGTAGGATCCTTGTAATCTCGGGTCGAACCACGGGCGACCACTATTTGGGTTCGACTATTATTATGCAAGGTTATTCGCATTCATTCGCGACCAACAAATGGATTCAGGGTTCGCCTGTCATTGTTAAATTTATGGGAATATGAGGAACAATATTGAGAAACTGTAAGCTTCCTAAGACCGTGGTTCATTCAGGCCAGTCTACCTATTTGATTGTATTGAAATAGAATATAATTTATTAGCTTGTGTCCGCGAGTTTATACGCGTATATCCCGTTTTTTCACATTCCCGTAAGAATTTCGGAAAATCCTCTTAGTGCCCAAGGAGTTCCTTGCCATGCATGACATGACATGACATGCCAAATTTCAACTTTCTATGACCAGTAGTTTCGGCTGTGCGTTTTCTGTCAGTTACTTGACTAAGTAACTGACGGACGGTAAAGGAAGAATCCTATATAGATTGATAATATTTTTTTCATGGAATATATTTTTCAGCAACATCGTTATTGCTGAAAAAAATTATTTCAATTTGGCTGAAATTATTTTCGTTTTACTGAAGCAGTCAGCAACCCAAATATAATTCAAGGCAATCAAAAAGAAATTCTTGGAATTAGTAGCAACGTTGCAATCCAGGCAGTCTTTTGGATACCAACTGTCCCTTTTTCTATTCATAGTTGGCATAGCGAGGGCAAAAATCTTATTATCTTTCACACATTCGGCCTTTATGAAGATTTTTAGCAAACTATAAACTTCATAAGTTACTGTTCTTAATCTGAATAATTTTAGTTGGCTTTTTTGACGTGATAATTCTTATTAATCGGTGAACGCCGGCTGCGCGCACCAAAAAGTATCACGTTCCGCAAGCGAGAACGCGATACAAGCGATAGAGAGGCACGATCGGCCTAGGCATTGGGCTTGTTTGTTAAGAATTCAAATGTTTTCTTATGACGTTATCACGTAAAATTATCGTCCGCAAAACGACTTTACAGATAACCAATCCTTACTTCCTTACTAATATTACTAATAATATAATAAATGCTAAAGTAACTTTGTCTGTCTGTCTGCCGCGCTTTCACGCCGAAACTACTGAACCGATTTAAATGAAATTTGGTACAGAGATAGTCTAGGGCCTGAGAAAGGACATAGGTTACTTTTTATCCCGGGAGTATGTTCCCTAGGGACCACGCGGGCGAAGCCACTGGCAGAAGCAAGTAGAATATTGTAACATCACGCTACGACCAATAGGCGGAGAGTATTAATTTAAAGTGACGCAGACGAAGATGCGCGGGTCAGCTAGTTTTTTATATAGTAAGGGCTATATTTAGCACAATTTGACACACGTGTAGATAACAATTGTGTATATTTCGTTGATGATAATGGATTATTTTCCCATAAACATCCATTATCATCAACGAAATGGAATAAATACTTAGCCTAAAAATAAACAATAATATTATGTATTATAATCTCATATTTATGAACTCCGTCATTTACCTTTAAAGGTCAAATTTCAGGAATATACACTACCCATATCAATACGTTACTGTGCTAAAAATAAATTTAATAGAACCTTCGTTTAAAATGAAGGTAGAGAATATTAAAAACAAAAGGTTTGGAAGGTTATCGTCAAGTACTATAATACTGTTTTATATAAAATCATTTTTATTTTAGGTAATTTTGAAAGTCTCGTCATAAAGATTCACTAATGTGCAACAAAGCTTACTTTTCAATTTTAGGGTTCCGTTCCTCAAAACGATCTATCGGAGAATATTTTGCAACTACTATCAAACTGTTATTAGTATTTCAATCACTAAAAAAGTTAAGTTTCTCCTTCAATGTTATTTATCATCAGAGTAGTGTTTGGTGCTTTTGAAGTTTATAAACTTCAGTAATACAATACATATTATGTTCGAAATTTGAGCCTTCATTCTCGTTATTGACGAACTCTATCCACGAGTTTGTACAGAACCCTTGTTCCGTGAATCAGGCTAGTTCTTGTCTGGTTTTTATTTCATTTAGGTTTTTTTGAGTTTATAAGCAATATTGTATAGCATGCTTGTAATCTATGCCTACTAATACTATAAATATATATCTATACTTATATATACTAGCTGACTCGGCAAACGTTGTTTTGCAATCATAAAAAAATACCCTTCCACCTATTCTCATACCTACTGAATATACACACAAAATTTCATGAAGATCGGTCGAGCTGTTTCGGAGGAGTTCGGTAACAAACACCGTGTCACGAGATTTTTATAAATTAGGTATACAACCTGTAACACTCTTAAGGGGTCATTGAACTCATCATTGTGAACAGCTTTCAGTGCTATGGGACCAACACCAAAATCGTGAAATAAAAATCGACTCCCCCATGTATTTATGTGCGCATAACTCGACAAAATGTAGATACTGAACAGCTGATTTTTTTTTTTCGTGACTTCGGGATTGGTTCCATAGTAATAGTTATTCATAATGATGATTACAGTGACCCCTTAAGAGGTATTGCGTTTATTCTGTTACACGTGGAATGCGAAAGTTTGCGTGGATGTTTGTTACTCTATCACCTCAGAACGGCTGAACGGATTTCATAAAATTTAGAACAGAGGTAGATAATAGTCTGGAAAAACACATAGGATTCATTTTTAACCCGGAAGTATGTTCCCTTGGGATATATTTTGAAGTTCACGCAGGTGGAAGTGCGGGTGGCAGTTAATAATATTATTATGTACGAGTAAATATACTAAGGATGGGAGATGTTTTTGGGGGTCAAAAATTTGTAAGCATCACTGTCAATAGGGAAACTGCACAAAATACATATAATAAAGCAGACTAGGTAACAAAGACAGTATAGCAAAATATAGGAAAGAGCATAAGCAAAGTACATTATCAAAGACAAATAAAACTAAAAATATAAACTGACTTCACAGGAGGAAATATCGTCGAAAAGCTCTCAGGAATAAAATCACAATCGCGACAAAAATAAAAGCGGATACAAGGAAGCGAAATATTGGAAAACTTCACAAGTCTATTGTATAACAACACATTGCTTCTTTCGCGGTAAACCAGAAAATCGACTATTTATACAAAAAAAAATTATTGACCTTTTGTATGCATTGACACAATGTAAGAAACCTATTCAATGCAGTTTGCCTCTACTTCACCTGAGAACTTACTGAGACTCACATGCAACAACTTAGTTGAGAAGTGGTAGAATTACTGTCCAACTTGGCAACCCTAACTGCTCTAAGTCACAAATCATTGCAGGATATTTTTACAATACCAATACCTAAAGGTTAATGCTTACCTAGCGCGGTAACACGACTCTAGTTAGGTCATAGATATAAATAGTAAAGATTTAGACATTTAAACGTCTGCTCACGCGTTCACCATTCAGGTAACACGATATTTTTATGGTTTCGTACCCATAGGGTAACAAGCGGAACCCTATTACTAAGCTTCCGCTGTCAGTTCGTCCGTCTGTCTGTCAGTGGGCTGTATCTCAAAAACCGTAAAAGGTGAATGATTGAAATTTTCAATGTGTATTACAATTGCCGAAAAAAATAAATTAAATGATTAAATTCTTAGTGAAACAGTGACGACTGATAGAACAGAATGGAAAAAAAAACGTGTTGCGCCGACCCCAAGTAACATGGGATGAGGGCAGGAAGATTAAGATGATGATTTCAATTGCCGCTGTAACAATAAATAGTAAAAATTAATTAAGTTAAAAATTAAAGATGGCTCCCATACAAAACACGTGTTTTTTTTCGGTTTATGATACGGAACCTTTGGTGTGAGAGTCCGACTCGCATTTGGCCGATTTTTTAATGTCTCGCGCATACGACCGCTAACGAAGATTGCCGACCGCGTAGTTTTTTTCGACCTAGACGGGCCAATTTGTGTCCTCAGAAAAACTTGTGGTCCGCCCTGTCTTTAATATCACTACCTCTAGAAGCCAATGCTCTGGGTAATTCAATTTTCGTTTTATTCTTGATAAGGATAACTTCAAAAAGGGTAGACTGGACTGCATATCAATGCAGTCCATAAGCGGTGGTGAGCGCATACCATCAGGTAACCGAGCCGCTGATTTTTAAGTCTACAGAATTAATCAAATCCTGTTAAAAGCACTGATTGCAATCGGCATACTTTAAAACATAAAAGTTCTAAAAGCATAATAGTACCAAGAGGCAAAAATCAAATAAAATATACGTCCCAAAACACAACTACGTTCAAAACGAATAAATCACACCTCAAAAAGGTTTATCACGTTATTAAGTAACGAAATCTCCATAGGTTTAATTACTACGTAGAAAATGGCCTCTCACTGATTTTACGTCACGGCTTTATTAAATTTTACGTACATATGAAAAATATTAATTAATCGGAACCTTGTAAGGCTTTTCGCCATTATTCTGTAATTAAGTGAAGATGCTTTAGGGGACATCAATATTAGGTGTGGGGACATCATCTTAATTAAACGGGGAGTATATATTATATTTAAAGAACGTAATTAATAAATGTAAGATTGCTTGACTGTTTTTATGTAATCTCTGATCTAATTTTGAAAGGGGTTTGAAATTTTTTGTATAGTAGCTGGTTTAGTCCCCATCTACATCTACACAAATATTATAAAGAGGAAAGATTTGTTTGTTTTTGCGTTTGAAATGAATAGGCTCCGAAACTACTAGACCAATTTGAAAAATTCTTTTAGCATTCGATAGCTTCATTATCAGGGAGTCGAGTTCGATAGCTATATATTATTCCTGTGCTCCCACGGGAACGGGAACTACGCGGGTGAAACCGCGTGACGTCCACTAGCAAATA
Source organism: Lacanobia wlatinum (assembly GCA_947578705.1). Classification (NCBI taxonomy): domain Eukaryota; kingdom Metazoa; phylum Arthropoda; class Insecta; order Lepidoptera; family Noctuidae; genus Lacanobia; species Lacanobia wlatinum. The sequence goes on from OX388032.1 coordinate 27,017,780, forward strand.
ATATTTTCAAAAATGTTAGGGATCCGTATGAAAACTTCGATAGTGTAACCCAAGTTGTGAAAAAAATACCAAAAAAAAATCCTTATATCGCGTACGCTGAGGAAACTATTGACAATAGAGCAAAATGATGTACTACAGTTTTATAGAAGACTAGTGGACGTCACGCGGTTTCACCCGTGTAGTTCCCGTTCCCGTGGGAGTACGGGGATAAAATATAGCCTATGTTACTCCCTGATAATGTAGCTTGCTCCATTGCTGAAAGAATTTTCCAAATCGGTCCAGTAGTTTCAGAGCCTATTCATTTCAAACAAACAAACAAACAAATCTTTCCTCTTTATAATATTAGTGTAGATATCAATATCTACAAAAAAATCCGCAACGGTATATATATATAACAATCATGGTTAGGTCACAATGACCGCTTTTTGTTCAAATTATTCAATCAAAACCCGGGTGGAATGGAATATTGGTGATTTCGGTATAATAATATTAATCTTTATCCATTTAAACAGTTTGATAATTAAGGTTGGTTATGTACATGTAAATTACACTTTAAATTATTCAAATTGGACCTTTCATTTAAAAGTTACGACGGGTATAAAAATACTCTAAGTAAGAAAAATGTGGCAGTTTGTGCGAACTGCCCTTCGTGTAGTCTATTAATAAGTAATTTACACATTACCCTATTAAGGGGGTAGGGGAGAGATGAAGATCGCGGAGTACCAACTAAATCCGCGCGAACGAAGTCGCGGGCGAAGTGCTAGTAGTGTTTAATTATGTCCTCTATTCACATATGCATGTTAGATCGTGCGCCGCTACTTTGAATAAAACATCAAAATGACGGCGGGGGTTTTTAAGTATCAAGCTCTCTGTGTTAATCTGAGTAATAAACTACGTGTGCGTCACATTCCATATCAAATCAAATCAAATCAAATCAAATCAAATCAAATCGTATATTTCAAATAAACCATTTACAGGCACTTTTGAATTGTCAAAGTCGGTCAGTCAAAAACATGAAGCTATTTGCACGTTCCAAAGCGTAGATCTCTATGGAGAAGAACGTGCAAGAAACTCCACGGACACTCTTTTAAACCATGTGATGTGTTACAAAAATCTTGTTAACATTAACATTGATTACTTCTATATGTGAGGACAATGCAAAGAACAAGAAAACATATAAACAATTCAAAATGCAGGTACAGATTAAAATAAGCCAGTGGCAGGTAAGAGATGACCAGTTTCAACTGACGGCGCCCGTTCACGAACATGACGCGTGCATCAGCACCATCTAACTCAACCATTTTGAAGGGAATCAAATGATCCAAAACACGCGCCACCATCAGCAAAACATTTGTGTGAGCATGACAAGCTCTCAACTGCCACGCTCGTTCATGTCAAACTAATTTAATAACGAAATCTATAATTACATATGTAAATGGCTCCATAGTGCTCACATTTACAAAAAATTTAAAATATGCTTCTACGTTATACAAAACTATGGTTTCAAGTAACTAAGAAAAGAAAAAAAAAGAAAGCTGCTTTATTGTGTATACTTTGCTAATACAATAATGCAAAGAAATGATAAATAAATGATTGTATAGGAGAACAAAAAAAGGGTAAGCATTTCTTCCAATTATCGAAAACCTAACAAGTGGACCCATGCTGCTGTGGCTGTGGAGCAGGACCGGCATTTAGCCAAGCATTTTTATCAAGGACATAATCTTCCAGTTTATAATATGCTTGTCTACATAATGTGCGTTTTATACATGTTTTAAATTTTCTCTCATTCAGTTCGAGAATATTAAGTGGTATTTTATTATAAAATTTAACACAGTACCCCATAAAAGAAGTGTGTACTTTAGCTAATCTGAATCGGGGTTGATCTAATTTGTTCCGATTTCTAGTATTAAAATTATGCCTATCACTAATTTTACTAAAAAGATGAAGATTTTTCCGAACATACATAATGTTTTCATATATGTATTGACAAGGTACCGTCATGATGTTAATATCCTTAAACAGTTCCCTTAGGGAATCGCGCCGGCGGAGATTGTAAATGGCTCTGATAGCTCTTTTCTGCAGAATAAATATAGACTCGATGTCTGCAGCACGTCCCCATAATAAGATACCGTAAGACATGATACTATGAAAGTAACTAAAATAGACCAGCCTCGCGGTATCTATATCAGTAAATTGACGGATTTTTCTGACAGCATATGCTGCTGAACTTAGCCGTCCCGCAAGAGATGTTAAATGAGGACCCCATTGTAGCCTTGAGTCAAGCGTGATCCCCAAGAAAACTGTGTCATCGACGAATTCAAGTTTCTCTTGGTTCAATACTATGTCACAATTAATACTTTTCACGTTCGATAATGCAAATCTGATACACTTTGTTTTTTTCTCATTTAAAACTAAATTATTAGCAGTAAACCAATTTTGGACCTGCTGAAGGGCGTTATTTACATCGTCAAAACTTGTGGCACGCCTATCTATCTTAAAAATTAAGGACGTATCGTCTGCAAATAACACCATTTGAGTTTGATTTTTTAAAAGATGGGGAAGATCATTAATGTATACCAGAAAGAGGAACGGACCCAATATTGAGCCTTGTGGTACCCCCATTTTAAGTTTCAGACCCCGTGAATTGACACCATTTATTTGAACTTGCTGCTGTCTGTCATTTAAATAAGACCTCACTAAACTGAGTGCAAGTTTACCCAGTCCGTAATGTTCTAGTTTTAGGAGCAAGGTTTCGTGATTTACACAATCAAATGCCTTGGAGAGGTCACAAAAGATTCCTATGGCATCTTGCGCCTCTTCCCACGCTGTATAAATGTGTTTTAACAACGTGACTCCAGCGTCAGTCGTACAACGACCTTTGGTAAAACCATACTGTTGTTCGTGTAAGATTTTATTGGTGTTAAAATGATTGAGCATTTGATTGAGCATTACTTTTTCAAACACTTTGCTGAAAACCGGCAATACAGATACAGGTCTATAATTATTAGTATCTTTATTATCTCCAGATTTAAAAAGTGGTATCACCCTACTATATTTCATTATATCCGGAAAGACCCCTTGGTCAACACATAAATTAAATATTAGTGCCAAGTATGGTGCTATGGTCTCAAATATGGACGTGCACACTTTGATAGACATTCCCCATATGTCTTCAGTCAATTTAATTTTGATTTGCCGGAAAGCTTTAATAACTGTCATAGGGTTGATATGTTTGAATTGGAATTCAACCGTACAACCTGGAATGTTTGCTCTTAATAAATCAAATGAGACCTCGGGTGAAGAATTTAAAGCTTCAGTTGTTTTTGATGGTATATCAGTGAAAAATTTTACAAATTCTTGAGCTACTTCTAAATTAGAGCTTATGGCACCATGCGCAGTCTCTAGTAAATAGTCAGTGTTTCGTACTTTATTTCTGTTAGTTTCATTATTGATAACTTTCCAAACTGTCTTTATTTTATTATCTGCCAATTTGATCTTGTTGCTTATGAACAGGGCTTTAGCTACTTTACAAGTATTTCTGAAAACCTTAGAATATTTGTTTACATACTTATTAAAGGATTCAGTGTTAATGAAAGACTTAAGGCCGTATAGATCATATAGTCTTTCCCTACTTATCCTAATGCCTTTAGTCGCCCAATCACTAAAAATAAACTTAGGGAAAGTATCTTTGGACTTCTTTTCAAAAGTTGCATTGAATTCTTTTAGTACCACTGAAAAGAAACCATCATAAAATTTATTCGCATCCTCAATATTGTGGCCTAGAGCATTTAACTTATTTTGTAAGGTCCCATTAAATTTTGCTAGTTTGCCAGTTGTTATTGGCCTAAATTGTATTTGAACTTTTTGCAAGGCTGCTTTATACTTAAATGTTACCAGTTGACCACTGTGATCAGATTGAAGATAATTAACTATAGCTTTATCTAAATAATCACAATCGCAGAATACATTATCAATACATGTTGCAGAAGTTGGAGTTATTCTAGTTGGTTCTGTAAAAACATTAGACAGATTGAACGATTTAAAAAGACTTAAAAATCTGCTGCTATTTGAATTATTTTCCAAAATATTAATATTAAAATCTCCACAAATAATCACGGATTTGTTACCTGCTGCAAGTTTCGCAAGGACATCTTCCATTGTTGTTTCAAATAACGTAAAGTTTTGAGGGTTAGGGGGTCTATACACGCACACTATAACATGCTTATCTAGCTCAACACAGGACAGTTCGATGCAATGTTCCACTGACAAGCTAACAATGTCATTACGTTGCTTAAATTTTAAACATTTTTTAACTAAGATGAGGGAACCACCGCGCGACTTAGATTTGCGGTTAAAACAACTACCCACACTATAATTTTCATAACTAATTAGCATCTGGTAATCCTTCAACCAGTAATTCCATAATCCATTCAGTAGCTTTAGCGTGAAAGAAATCAGAAATCATTTATTTTGCGATGAATGTGTGTATGCAAAATAAGATGACGATATTGTAAAAAAGAACAGTTGCAAGACACTCTACCTTACGGCATGCAAAAGTAGAAAAATACCTACTTATATCTATTCAAACATAATAAAAAATATTTTTTTTTTTACAGAAATTTGGATCTTAGATCACATAAATTAACACAAAAAAAAACAACAATCTCTAATCATATTTTTACAAGTTATTGATTAAATTGACTATTTTGCTTCCATCACACATAAAACACACACATAATTAAATAAAATATAATTAAATAATATAACTTTTTTTATACTATTGGTAGGCACGCGTTTGACCACTATCTCACCTGTTGGTAAGCGATGATGTGGTCGAAGATGGAGCACGCTTGCCTAGAAGTAACCTATTCACTCTTGACTTAAAGACTCCCAGGTTGTAGCTATCAGGAAACACAGACTCCGGCAGGGAATTCCACTCCTTAGCTGTACGCACTATGAATGTGTTCCCAAAACGTTTAGTGCGTGTGGGTGGGATGTCCACCATGTACCGGTGGCGTATCGCCGTTTGTCTTGTGGTCCGATGATGGAACGGGCTTGGCGGAATTAAATAATGCAATTCCGTCGCACATTCCCCAAAATGCAACCAGTAGAAAACCGACAGGCCAGCAACTCGCCGTCGATGCTCAAGACATTGGAGCTTCGTCGTGACGAGCCTATCATTGCCGATGATCCTCTTGGCTCGTTTCTCAATTGACTCATGGGCATCAAGCTGGTATCTGGCAGATCCGTCCCAAAGATGAGAGCAGTACTCCATACACGATCGAACTTGCGTTTGAGCAGCTGTTCTGGAGTGAAGTATAGTCTCACCTTTGCTAGGATCCCCAACTCCTTTGCAGCTACTTGAGCTTTTGCCTCTATGAAAGGGCCGAAATTGAGGATAGATGTTAACGTAACACCAAGAAGCTCAAGTCGGTCGGTTATCGGCACGGTTACACCCCGAATAGATGGAGCTGGGTGGAATTTGCTCCTTTTAGCAGAAAATAGACACGCTTGGGTCTTAGCAGCATTGAATTTGACCAGATTGGCATCGCACCATTCAGAGACAGCCTGTAAGGACAAGTTCAAGCGCTCAACCATAGCCTCCCGGAGAGACCGGATCTGCGACCCACCAGCTCGTGCGTTGGACACGTATCTCTCAGCAACAGTGCTGTAAACATTGTAATAACCTTATAAATACCTAAGTAGGATAAAAATGTTTGTTACTTTTGAGAGAGCCTATGTATTTCTAACCAGTAAACTTTATAGCTGAATTAGCTGATATACGCAATTTTTCATTAATCCTCTGTCCTATTGGACGTAGCGTGATGTTATATAGCCTATAGCCTTCTTCAGTAAATGGGCTATCTAACACTAAACTGGTTTGAATTTTTCAATTCAAACCAGTATTTCCTGGTATTAACCCATTCAACCAAACAAACAAACTCTTCAGCTTTTGCCAGCGACTTTGTACGTGCATATCCCGTTTTTTCCCGTTCCCCTGAGAATTCCGAAAATACCTCTCTTAGTGCTCTCCTACACTCCTCAAGGAACGTTCATACCAAATTTCAGCTTTTCACGACCAGTAGTTTTGGCTGTACGTTGTCTGTCAGTCACTCAATCAGTCAGTAACAGAAGAATTTTATAAATTAGTATAGATTAATGTATGATGCTTATCATCATCATATCAGCCGAAAGACGTCCACTGCTGGACATAGGCCTCCCCCAAGCGTCGCCACAACGACCGATCCTGCGCGTCCGCATCCATCGACTACCCGCGACCTTCACCAGGTCATCGGTCCACCTTGTGGGAGGCCTTCCAACGTTGCGTATTCCGGTACGCGGTTGCCACTCCAGAACTCATGTATGATGCTTATACCTAGACAATTTACTCGATAATACAAGAGCTCGTGGTGAAATAGTACTAGAACTAGTAGAATAGCACGTGAAGTGATGGAATGGATTATTTTACGGCACCATATGGCACCGGCCGACACCATACGGCTTTCATGTATTTCATAATTATAACCGGATAAAGAGTTACGTGATTCTGTGAATTTATTTCGTATATTAAATTAAAATGTATATTTTTGTATTATCATAAATCACCCAAACTCTAAAGTTACAACAGGTCGCAGACTCCCAGTACAAGTTACACAAGAATACATCGCTTATAATAATTTGTCAACTTTTAACATATTCACAAGACAAGAAGCCCTTAATTTGTCTAAAGACATGCGAGTATCTTTGAGAAGTTATTCAACTTTACGTCTCCAACATCTTGTTTGAACTCCATCTTTGAATTAATGGGCTTTGAAGCAACTTCAATCTTCTTTTGATTTTGAATACGCGTGTTTTAGTTGAGCAAAAACTGATTTATTATTTTATGTTTTACGATTTCGTAGGTTGTTATTTCGAATAAATTTTAAGGTTCAAAAACTTTTGGAAGAATTGAGAGGACGATTTGTCAAAGATCAGATGGTTCGATATCAAAGTTATTATTTTTAGGTTTCTGTACCCGAAGCGTAACCAACGGAACCCTATTATTAAGCCGCCGCTGTCCGTCCGTCCATCCGTCCATCCGTACGTCCGTCTGTCTGTCAGCGGGCCGTATCTCAAGAACCTTAGTAGGTAGACAGTTAAAACTTCCACAGAGTACTTATGTATTTCTATTGCTGCTATAGCAACAAATAAGTTCTAAATAAAAATTAAATTAAAAACCAGTCAAATGCGAGTCGGATTTATACACAAAGGGTTCCGCACCATAAACCTTTATTTTTATTATTTGTTGTTATAGCGGCACTAAAAATACACAATCTGTGAAAATTTTAACTCTCTCTTTTACTTATTACGGTTCATGAGATACAGCCCACTGACAGACAGACGGGCGGAGGGACGGACGGACGGATTTATGATTATACAAAAATATTCATTTTAAGTTCCTAATGGATTTTTTATTACACTATTAATAATTAATCTTATTCAGAACCTTGGAAGTCAGATTCAGTAAGTTTAAGAACACTGTTTTACTAACTAATTATATTTAATCTACACTATAACAACAAGAAAGAAACTTAAAATAAAACAAAATATATAAACTTAAAATTTAAAAAAAATCCTAACTAAAATAAGGCGTCAAAAAATTCGTCCGCATCGCTGTCCACTGGAAGTGAGCCCAAAAGACTGGCGGCATTGCCACGTTGTATGGCAATGTTTATCCTCTGTCCGAGGTAAAAGCTAGCCCTTGAGTCACACGAAGTCATTTTAAGTTAATATACGAAATAAATTAAATCACAGAATCACGTAACTCTTTATCCGGTAATAATTATGTAATACATGAAAGCCGTATGGTGTCGACCGGTGCCATATGGTGCCGTAAAAGAATAATACCATCCCATCAATTCCCGTGGGTGTCGTAAGAGGCGACTAAGGGACTCACCAGAGAATGGGCAGCAGCGTTCTGTGTAAAACGCAACACCATACACTGCGATCGCCAACCCGCCTGCCAAGCGTGGCGATTATGGCAAACCCCCCTTTGGGGGTGGCCTATGTCCAGACGTCTTTCGGCTGATATGATGATGATATGAATACATGAAAACTAATAGTCATGAATCGTTTTATCTCAGTGGTAATTCTATGTTATTTAAGTTTTAAGCTAAGATCGCATTCGCAACCTGCCAAAAAGCTTTTCCATTCATTGGAACTTGAGGCTTTTTTGTGTTATTTTTTTTAAACTTTTCCCTACACTAGGTATTTCTCTTGTATCGTGGGTGCGTTTACAAGCATACAAAGTCACTTTTACAAACAGCCAGACCCGGTACAACTGTCGGTAGGCCATACAAATATTTGTTCCGTGCGGGAATCGAACCCACGACACGCGGTGCAGCAGCCGGCAGATTGCGACTGATACGCAAATTACTGAGTCTGTGTTTCTAATTATTTTTTTATTTATCTGACTATGTAGGTCAATTCGTTTTTTTTTTTAATATACATTTCTATCATTATCCGTATCATAGTGTGCTAGCTAACAAGTGAATTTCGTGTCATGTATAATTACTTAGCATAATTTTATATAGATTCAAGTTCTTAAAACGTAACAGACAGATGTATTGCTGGGGAGTTAGTTGGCCACTTCTTCTCCACAGCTAAAACACTAGGAAGTGGTGACGGGCGGGCGTTTTGGGGGACTGTCTTTTGTAAAACTTGACGTTCAAAAAGTGCTGGCTCTCAGCCTAATTTGAATAAATGACTTTTGATTTTGATTTAAGCTCTAGGTTGTAAATATTTGAAAACACGGACTCCAGCCGGGAATTGTACTCCTTTGTTATTGAATCTAGTTTATTAAAAAAAAAAAACCTATAAATGGACGAAACAATGTAATCTACCTAGCTTTTCTTATTCACAATTATATTCAAGAAAAAAATTTTTTTTTTTAATTTTTTTATTCCGCATTTAATTATTAAATCTCAAATTGTTTATTGCAATTCATAATGAAGGTACACATACAGGTGACGGGGTTGCAGAATTTGTTCGAAAGAGTCACCGCAGCCCTAGACCGCAAAGGGCATTAGGAGGAACACGGATGGGTTTTAGTCAGTAAGAGTCTGACACTCCCTTCTGCTTCACCCAGAGCGGGAGGAGTCATGTGATGATTCCCGATCCTTAAAAAAAAGTACACATACAGGTGGTAAAAAGAATAAATAGAAACAATTATGGACCCTGTCGGGCACAGCAAAACTTTAAATAATTAAATATATTACAACCATTATAAGTACAAATTTTATTTAGATTACCTTACCATCTAAAAATAAACCTTTCTTAAAATAGAAGACAAAAAAACAAGGTGAATTCTAAATTAATCAGTTTCTCAAATTATGAGCGACAAAAAAATATTTAGTCCGGTTTCATTCAGAAGGTATTTTTAGATCAAATTAGGTTCCTTTCATAAAGGTCAAGGCAAGTTCAAGGTTTTATAATTATTCACCTATTAAATTACTTACTTTAAGCATTAAAAGCAAAAATGTGAAGATTAATTCAAGTCTGACGGTTCAATAGAGTGCCTAGGAGCACAATATATTTATTTTCATCAGGCCTGATTTAGTTCAGCTTATTCCCCATTGCCTCAATGTGGTCTTGCCTTATTCTTGAAACTTACATATAGAAGATCAATATAATTATGTCAATATGGTAATTTAAAATACAGCAACAGTGATTTGGGAACTTTTAGGCCGAGTGTTTGAAAGCATTTCAGTAAAATACTTTCTTTGACGGGATGACGTCTTATATATCGATGAACGCCGGCTGCATGCACAACAAAGTGTCACGTTCCGAGAGCGAGAACGCGGAACAATCGATAGAGAGGCACAATCGGCGTAAGCGTTCGGCTTGTTTGTTAAGAATTAAATTGTTTTCTTATGACGATATCACGTAAATTATCGTCCGTGAATCAACTTTACAGACAACCAATTTTTTTAAGTTTTTATGTTTCTTTTTGTAGTGCTGGTACCCCCTAACTTTAAATTAAATTTTGAATTATGTTAAAATATCCCGGTATGATGGAGTAGCCATTAAAGTCGCATAGATACATGCAAGTGTTGTATTAAAATATTATTTATAAGACTCACATTTGTTCGGGTTTTTCTAGTTGACTGTACCTATGTACTACTGGATTTAGAAATCGTTCACTTAATAAGGAGTTCTGGAATTCCACTAACAGGCTCCCAGACTCATTGGACGTTTTCTTTTAATGATGGGAAATCGTCAAATGACTGCTTCCACTGTTCTGGGCAGAGCGGATGGGAGTGTCAAACTCTTAATGACTGACTGACCCATCAAGAGTATTTTCCTGGACTGGTCCCATTTCAATTTGGTGAAGATCTGATGAAGAAATTCGGAGGTAGGCAACGTAACTCTTCAATAAATGATAGCAAATGGATCGGGATTGCTGAAATCGCATGTCTTTTTATTGTTTACACCAGTTCTTAACATAACTTCACGCCGGTACGCTATTAATGGGTACGCAGGTGTGTACTAAAAAGTGTACTAAAATATTTAATTCTAGCAATGAAATAATACTATTATAATTTTTTTTAATATTATAATTTTTATAATATTATTATTTTAATTTTAAGAAAAACAAATTTTGGCACGGAATTGTACTCTTAGCTGCACGCACAATATAATTTGCTAACCCTATTGCCGCTAAACAACATGATATTTTCATTATGATAATTAGAAAACTGTTGTAATCCACACTGACAATTGTGGCCTATAAATAATTAATTACTGAAACCACATGATAGTTTGATTCGAATTTAATTGTAGACGCCATTATGCGTATTGTGTTGTTGAAATCAATATACTCTGCTCGATTATAATCACATTACTTATTGTTATGACATGTTCGGTCTAGTGTGTCTGTTTCTGTCTTGCTTGAGGGACTTACGATATTAGTTCCTCCCCCTATTCCATGGTGAGCGAGGAATTAATAAAGCTCGATTCAATGTCGACATTGTATATCTATCTGTTATTTATTTCAACTGCAATTTATTAACGAAGATATATATTTTTTACTATTGATAGGCTCGCGTTTGACCACTATCTCACCTAATGGTAAGCGATGATGTGGTCGAAGATGGCGCACGCTTGCCTATAAGTAATCTATTTACTCTTGACTTAAAGACTTCCAGGTTGCAGCTATCAGGAAACACAGACTCCAGCAGGGAATTCCACTCCTTAGGTGTACGCACTGTGAATGTGTTCCCGAAACGTTTTGTGCGTGTGGACGGAATGTCCACCATGTACCGTTGGCGCATCGCCGTTCGTCTTGTGGTCCGATGATAAAACGGGCTTGGCGGAATTAAATTATGCAATTCTGTCGCACAATTTGCACATTCCCCAATATACAACTGGTATAAAACTGACAGGCTAGCAACTCGTCGTCGATGCTGAGGACTTTGGAGCTTCGTCGCGACGAGGCTTTCATTGCTGATGAAAAAATTTTGTTTAGAATTAACACCGAAAACAGTCCGTAATATGTATAACATTAAAAAAGTTATTGCTTATTAAAAGTGTACACGGAAAGGAACTTTTGACTTCCAAACTACGTAAGACTTGTATTATTATGGAAGTCAAGGCGCTTTCTCACTCTCTAACCATAATTGAGTACAAATAAAGAATGCATGCAGCAGGCAAAAAAATAAATAAAGCATACACAATAGGTAAACAATCAGCGAATAACACATGCGGTTTATGGGACTGTGAAACGGTTAACAAAAAAAGATAAAGAAGGTATAATATTGTGTTCTACAACTACCTGTGAAGTATTGTGCTGATGTAAATCAGTGAGATGAGAATATCATAACATCACAGGCCGCCTTGCTGCAGTGGTTAACAAACGCATAGTCCAGACTGCTTGATAACATAATCAGAAAATTGTTGGCACTGGTGGCACCGAACTGATCAAAGATGCGCATCACTTGCGCTTAACCGCGTAGAAGCAGACCACACGAGCTTTGTTAGACCAGCAAAACTTCGTCAAACGTAAAATACGTCATCATGTTTTCAACATAGTTCAAAGTCAAAACGTTTTAATTAGACCGCACTTCTACATTTAAAATAATATATGAAAATACTAAAGTGACTCTTCTGTCTACTCACAAAGGTAGATAGATTCTCACAGGTTTAAGAACGGACAAGAAACTCCATTCAACATTGCACTCTTGTTGACTTGTCATAACTTCTGAGAAAGAAAAGGTCCCCTTATATTCCCTCCTTATTTAGTGATTTAACTGAAATAAACTGGTGCAACTTAATATCATCGAGCAATTGTTTCTATTCTGTGATTTATATTCATTTATGCAGAACTTGTAAAGGCAGGGTTTGGCTATTTTTTTGATTTTGTATTCATCACATTAAAGCAAAGTTTTATACAAAATCAAAGACAGGCAGAACCAAGTAACAAAATCACGAAGTCAAGACAAAACCGAAAAAGTTAAATAAAATCATGGCTTCCATTTTCGAATTGAAACCAAAGGAACTTGATCCTGAACTCACTTGAAGGAGTAATTGAAAAATTACCATTTCGTTTTCCCAACAGCAGGTTTATGAAACTTTTGTTCAAAATCGCATGTAAGAAAAATGTATGACGAATGTGCTTACAGCTGAAAACTTGAAGAAAGTACCAGCGTGCAATATGCACCGAACTGGTAACTTTTCTTTAACTTTGCATAGATGAAAAGTTCCAGCAAGAAGTTATCTGCAACATTACAATATTTACTTGGTGGTGTCGACTACGAATTCGTACTAATAAAACAGTACGTCCCGCGGGTGTCGTGAAATGCAACACAGGGATAGTTTATTATGCACAGTAAAGGTAACAGTGCACCTGTTCTAATAACATTATTATTTCGAGCTAGTTCTAATCAAATCTAGAATTTAAATGACTGGGTATGAACTTAACGCTTGAGCTTGTATTTTCAAGTTGTAAAGAGGATAAATGTGGCCTCGCCCGGCCGTTCTCTTGCGATGACGGAGTCGGTTTCCAGTCGATTTTGCCCGGAGCGATTGCCTATGTAACCTTGACTACCCAACTATAGGTAAAGTAGTAGCTCAATACCATACGACCTTGTGATAAGGCTAGAGGATGTTGAGCATAATCTTCGATGTAAGTAAAGAATACTAGTCGCACGGATCGATCTTTAAGGTTAAGCAACGTTTGCCAAGGATGGTCTGTGGATGGGAGGCCATCTTAACATACCGAGTTTCCTCCGTGACTCGGAAAGCACGTTAAGCTGTTGGTCCCGGCTGCCATTTGTAGATCTTTGGCGTTACGGACTCTCAGAAGCCAGTAAAATCTGACACCAGTCTTGGCAAGACGTATTACCCAGTTAATGGGTTATGAAGGTCTGGTAGGCAGCCACTCCACGTAAAATATTAGTATTCAGCTGAATCTGCTTTGACTGGGAGCCGACCTCAATATAGTCGGGAAAAGGCTAGGCAGATGATGAGTTAGTCGAACAGCTGTGGTGGACCACTATTGTATGGGGTATTTTTTTACAACTTAAATATCTCCTACATAGGTCCTAGGTTTTATTATTAAAAAACTTGCCAAGTGAGAGTCGGACTCGCGTGCAAAGGATTCCGAACGAATTTAATTTTTTAAACATTTTATTTTAACACTTCAGACTTCTAATAGGTTTTTCTGTAATCTTTAGGTAAAGATCTATTATCTCCGTTTTTTTCAAAATTTTAGACTCAGTAGTTTCGGAGATAAGGGGGGGGAATGGTCATTTTTCGTCTAATTTATTGAATAACTTTAAAATTATGAAAAAAATATAATTAAAACCCTCATAGTAAGCCCTTTCATTTGATATGTCACACAATATTGTTCAAAAAACTTTTCTTTCTTAATTTTCTAGTTTGACCCCTAAAAGTGACCCCCATACTAAAAAATTAATGATTTACGTAACGCATCCGTGTTTGAGTCATAAAAGTCCATATGTGTACCAAATTTCAACAGAATCGGTCCAGTGGATCCGGAGAAAACTGGCTGTGACAGAGTGACAGATAGACATACAGACACCCGAGTGATCCTATAAGGGATCCGTTTTTTTTTTCGGAACCTTAAAAATACAATTTATCTGGCGTGAGTATTGAATTTGGTCTATATCAGAATTTCTGTGTCTGTTGTTCCATCATCAACAACATAAAATATTTTATCGATTAAAAGTTTCGTTTAAAATTTCGTTTCGATTTAATAAATAAACTGACACGGTTCACTGTTGTACAATATTTACTAAAAAAGCTTGTAAAAATACTACAACTTGCCATGCATAATGATTATTTCAATATGTTCAGCTGTTAACGAAATGATGGCTATGAATATTTTTGCTGCACGGAGCTTTTGAGTATGGTAATACGTGTATGTATTCACACGCGTTCTGAAAGTCGAGCAATGGTGCTTTGCTTTTGAATGTTTTATCTTTTATTAATTAGTACCGTGACGGACTGTTTTGTAGAGTGACTGACAAAACATAGACTAAATCACTGAAAATACGCAATGTCTACTACCAGTTACTGAACAAAATATTAAACTTTAAAACAAATAACCCCATTATTTATTGTAAAGTTTAATAATCTTACCCACTAACGTTTGCATTGCCCAATGGGGTATACAGAGATGGACAATCTGCCGCTTTCCACCTATTATTTTACAGCGCTATGCGAGTTTTTTTTTACTATTGATAGGCACGTGTTTGACCACTATCCCACCTGATGGTAAGCGATGATGTGGTCAAAGATGGAGCATGCTTACCTAGAAGTAGCCTATTCACTCTTGACTTAAAGACTCCCAGGTTGTAGCTATCAGTAAACACAGACTTCGGCAGGGAATTCTACTCCTTAGCTGTACGCACTATGAATGTGTTTCCAAAACGTTTTGTGCGTGTGGGTGGGATGTCTACCATGTACCGGTGGTAGAAAGGGACTAAAGATATAGATCTCGTGTGAGAAAAAGAGACGCATACATTCATAGTCGATAGCTGGCTGTTCACACTGCCGGCGAGCGGCTCTTACCACTTACTTACTTACCAAAGATTGTACTCGCTCAGTAACACTCGCTCGGCGATGATCGCTTGGCGGTCAGAAATCACCAACCAGCGGTAATTTCTACCTACAGTTCGGGCCGGAGCAAGTATTGCGAGTAATTGCCCGCCACCCAAAAGCACTTGCTTAAAGCCGAGCGTCAAAACTATCAAAATTTTCACTCGCTACTCGCTGCTCGCCAACTCGTTTCGAGTTTCAAACTCACTCGTTCGGCGATGCTCGTTTGGCGGTCAGAACTCACCAACCAGCAGTAATTTCTACTTACAGTGCGGACCGGAGCGAGTATTGCGAGTAATCGCCCGCCGCACAAAAGCACTCGCTTAAAGCTGAGCGTCAAAACTATCGAAATTTTCACTCACAACTCGCTGATCGCGCGTTGAGACGCGTTGAGCGTTGAGACAAATGCCTTAATCGGCAGTTTTTTTTTGCAATCAGTAGACCAAACCGACAAACAATGAAACTGACCCTAAACGGTCTTTTGCCCAAACAAAAAATGTCCACATTTCAGAACGAAAACCAAATGGTTCGTTAAACACGGAACCCGTGTGTAGCGTCTGTAACATTTCCACAGAATATTTACTGTAAAGCAGACCAGGGCTTGTTTCATTACCTTGATTGCATCAAACCAGTTTTGCTATGAATGGAAGTAGGTGCTTGCTTCGCCAGCTAACTTAAAATGAATATTTGTTTTTGGCGGAAATCTTAGCAGCTCATTTTAATTACTAGTAGCTTATTTCAAGTTTTTCCTTTGAGTTTTTAGTTAGCTGTTGGTGAATTTTCGAGTGAATGGAGGTAGTGTACTCAAGTTTTTGTCGGTAAATATTTTTGTTTTAGTTGTATTTGGGTTGCTATAAGTTAATGTTTAATTATTTTTTGTAGTAGATAACAGTAAAATACTTTTTTATAAACGGTTAGTTGATAAATTGTGGTGTATTGTAGGCTTTGTAAGCAACTAAGCATTTGTTTAGTGATAGTTTAAATAAATTGAATACAGCTAAAACAAAAATATTTAGACTGACAGCCAATTCTTTACTAAAAGCTACAAATTTGTACGGAAACGTAGTAGTACGAGCCGAAAGACGTCTACTGCTGGACATAGGCCTCCCCAAAAGTTTTGGTCGACTTCTATTCTAGCTGCACAAGTTAGAATAGAAGTCGACCAAAACGTGGCGAGATTATAAATAATAACTAGATCGTAGGCTTACTATAATTTTCTTTCGGTTCAATTTAAAAAAAAATCGTTCATTGTTTTTTTATTTGAGAAGGATTCGCTCTGATTCTAGTCTAGATCAGAGGTGATAGAGACAAAGTCGACGATGGAGTGAGTTTACCCAGAAGAACTAACTTTACACTACCACCACCACCATATCAACCAAAAAACGTTCACTGCTGGACACAGGCCTCCCCTAAAAGGGGGTTTGCCATAATCACCACACTTGGCAGGCTGGTTGGCGATCGCAGTGTATGGTGTTGAGTTTTACAGAGAACGCTGCTGCCCATTCTCTGGCGAGTCCCTTAGTCACCTCTTACGACACCCGCGGGAAGTGATGGGATGGTATTACTCTTTTACGGCACCCTACGACACCGGCCGACACCATACGGCAACTAGCCTTGTATATAGGTAATTTTCAACTACTAACCCACCTTACCACGACCTACAGATATTTTACGCTACAAATATTAGACGCCCATTTAATCTACATCATTAACAAAGTTTCAACAATAACGGCTACTAACGATACATTGTCTAGACATTTAAATATTTCATTGGCTTTATCAAATGGAACATTACGCACAAAGTACTACACTGAATAAATTATGCCCCTAAAACTAGGCAGTACAGTTGATACTTCATTTACAGTACCTACTAGAATATCTTTTGGTAGAAGTAATAATCTATTAAGTACTTAATTATTCTAAGGTTACATTTCGTAATTGAGATATAAGGTTATTTTTAATTAATGTTTTTGGATTTTATAAAGAAGAATTATTCTGAAAGACGTTGCGTTATGAATATTGATCAAAGACGTTTGCAATTTGAAATAAGTAGGGGTTTGAGATGAAATCATAATTTGATTGTAATTTATTTTCAAGTTCTGGTTATTCCATCAAACCTAGAATCAACGAAACAATGAAACTATAATCAGAAATCTGGTTTGGTGTTAATTTTGATAGAGAAATTAAAATTAATTAACACATGAAAGTACGCAAACTTTGTAATTGCAAGCTAGTGAAATAACTATGGCGGAATGACTTGTTATTTATAGACAACACATCACACATTCCCAACCACTGCATCTCTTGAAAGCCAGAATCGACAGTGGCGACCACCAGAAAAACGCCGAGCCAATGAAGCCCGACGAGTCCCGGAGAAACGATTCAACTGTCTTGGATCCCGCAACGAAATAAATCAGAAAACTACAGCGGAGGAGTAGGAAAAAAAATGTTACCACTTCCCTCCATATCAAGCAGGAGACAGAATAGAGCTAGGCCAATAGGCACCAAGGGACATATACATTGCTAGTTGACCCGCGCAACTTCGTCTGCTCCGCTCCTATTGGTCTTAGCGTGATGATATAGCCTATAGTCTTCCTTGATAAATGGGCTATAAAGAAATAATTTTTCAAATCGGACCAGTTGTTCCTGAGATTAGCGCGTTTAAGCAAGCAAACAAACAAACTCTTCAGTTTTTTGTATTCAAACAGCTAGCTTTTGCCCGCGACTCCATACACGCATATTCCGTGTTCCCCGATTCCGATGGACTTTTGGGAAATAATTCTTAGTACTCCCCTACACTACTCATGAAACCTACATGCCTTTCAGCTATCTTCGACCAGGACCTTGTTTAATATAACTGACAAAATGCGTGCGTCTATTTTGTCATAAACTGACATAATTGTCACAATTTCGCGTTAGGTGTTCTTTAACAAAGCAGATAATGTGTGAAATGTGTGACAAGTGCCAATTTGATAATTTTGTAGTTTTATTAAATAGGCCCCAGCAGTTTCGGCTGTGCGTTGTCTGTCAGTCACTCAGTCTTTAACGGACAAATTTTACCTACAAATTATGATTTGACATTAATCTAGAGTGTTTTCTCGTTTTCATGGCGACTAAGTCGAGTTTAGTGGAGGTTTTTAAAAGCTTTCGAAAACCTGTTTTACTCGGATTATTATGTATGTATAGATATTTCATCATCATTATCATCTGCCTAACCTTTTTCCAACTATATTAGGGTCTTTCACAGAATGAAAATTCTCACTAAATATTTTTGTGATCACATGAAGTAGGCTTACCTACTTAATCTTATTAAGAGGGGACTCTAGTCTCGAGGAATTTGAAAAATAGGTATTTGACGAAACTATTGCCGATGCCGTCGCTCTGCGCCCTATCAAGTAAAGTGCGAAAGCGTTAACTGCAGCAGAGGCTGATTTTACCTATAAAAACCTTGACAAAAATACGTTTTGTATTCCGCTTTTTTCTTCTTCAAATCTGGATTGATTTATTAAAATATCAAAATTTAGAGAAAGACTATATCTACGCTTCTATTCTTTTCTATTTTGTTAAAAAATTATCAAATTTGTCTGATAGTCGTCTGAACATGGCGGTAAAAACGGGCTGTTTTTCGGGTTTTTGGATTTTCATAATTCTATAAGTAATTATTATTTGGAAAAAAAAAATGATATGGGCACGTATTAATTTGATCTACATTTTTTGGAAAAAAAAATCATTGCTCTAGCAGCATTATCCACGAAGAAAACAACGGAATGCGTTTGTATAGAGAAAGGCCCAAGAGTAACCGACTAAAGTCCCCTCTTAAGACGTAATGTTTCCATAGACAGCATAAAATATTATTGGATAAAAAAAATTGTTTATTGGCTACTTCAGCTACTTCGGATGTGAATATAAAATTAAAAACTAAATAAAACATGAAACTTAGCTTTGAATTCTACGCAATTTGTTCCAGTCAAAGAAAGGAGATTAATTATTTATGTTGGCTGATATTTCATACTGAAAGATGAAATGGGAACTTCGTAGTACACTATTTGCGTATTCAAACTATATTATTTGATTTAAGACTCCAAAAGATTGACGCGACAACGCGAAGATGTGTTTTTCGTAGGAATTGTGCTAAAATTGTTCTCAGAAGAACTTTTATGAAAACGAGTGTTGCATGCTTGTTGAATTGTCGTCTGGTGTATGTTGTCTAGTAATAAATAAGTATTTATTTTGATTATACATGTTTCAGAGTTTTCTGGCTATTTCACCATCAACCGAGCCAAACTTGACCTCATAGTAAGCTATTGAATAAGTAGCTTTAAAAACTATTTGGTAAAGATCCAAAAATATGAAACATTCTTACTAATATCATCCAGACTGACACAATTTTCAAACGCCCCTTTTACATTTTGTATTAACAAAGTTTATAAACATAAGAGAATATGAACTTGGTGGAAAATATTTCTAGAATTTTGATTAGGCAACGTGCCAACAGCATGCTTGTAAATGTTTCCAGCGTTAGAATAAAATATTTTCTTGCTGTTTCAGTACGGTGAAGAAAAACACATTTTACAGTAAATATTTTAAACTCCAGCACTTGTTTATCATCCAATCAGGTATTTTTACCTTGGTAAGTAAATTACAATTCTGTGCTACTGATTCTGTGATTAAAGTATAGAAAACTCTTTATTCATCATCATCATCATATCAGCCGAAAGACGTCCACTGCTGGACAATGGACATAGGCCTCCCCAAAATATTCTATTACGGTACCATACGGCACCGCCCGACACCATACGGCAAACTCTTTATTATGTAATCCGAATAAGTTACAGAAAACATAAATGACGAAAACATCATATAGGGTGACACTAAAAGCGGCCTTAAGGCCAGTTCTACTAACTTTTAAGCAACATTCGCATCTCATTTGCATTCGTATCTCATTCGCAATCTTTCAAAAAAGCCTCAATTTTTCATTTCCATACATTTTGACAGATTGCAACTGACATGCGAATGCGGATAAAATTTAAAAATTAGTAGATTTGGCATTCTCATCATTGATATATAAAAAACCCAAGATGCACAGTCTCGAACAAATGCAACACTCAAAACTGTCGTCAAAAAGTGACATGTATTTTTTTTTTGCAAATTCAACCTTACACGGATCGCTTAAAGTTGTTTTTACAAAGCAGTTCAGTATGGCGAGTAATGCGCAATTTTTTTTTTGCAAATTCAACCTTACATGGATCGCTTAAAGTTGTTTTTACAAAGCAGTTCAGTATGGCGAGCGATGCGAGATTGTTTGAAACTTTCGCATAATATATAATACATATTGCGCTTATTTTTTGCGGACGTTTTTGACATGCTGAGTGTGTATCTTGGGTTTTTTATATATCAATGATTCTCATGCCTAAAAAGCGATTTTTTCCAGACAACCTTATAGTTGTGAAAGGTGTAATTAAAATTGAGGTTATTAATCTAACTTTTTATTTTTTTATTAAAGCAATTTTGGCTTATAAATCTTGCGTGTTACTCCATACATATATTTCAAACGAGCAACTAGCTTTATGTTTTTGACTTACCAATTTTGACAAGACAAAAGTGCCTGTTAATGGATTATTTGAAACAAATGCTCTCAGTTAAAGCCTCTTCAAATTGGGATCTCCTGTTTATTGTTTGTAGTGCTTGAAATTTGAGTACGCTTCAACACCAAGACGGTTAACACCCGTCATGCTATTGTTCTGCTACTCCCTTTACCTACCCTTCAAAACTATTCCTTTCTGTCTTGAATTTATCAATTCTCACATATCTGTGATGAAAACCTTCCACATTGCAATCTTACGAGTAACTCCAGAGTCGCTGCATAGAAGAAAACAAAAACTCCTATCCTCGAAGCAGAAAAACAAGCAAAAACTTCTAACACCACCATGCAAACTAAAATCAGGAGCAGAAAATCACAATTTAAACTAAACTAGTCAATAATCTAACTCTAGTGCAGGCAAGTTTCTAAAATCTAACTTTATTTTTGCACCGTTCTCCAGCGCAGTGAATGTGCATATTTTTCCACTGCTTCCCGTGAGAAAACGTAAAATCTGAAACTTTTGAAGCGATAACCTGCCAGACTTGTAGTTAAGTTTCGTATAACTAACTTAATAAAAGTACCGAGATAGGTTCTAGTTGGTCCCGTAGAAAATTTAATGAAATCGCTGAACCATACTGTTTAAGCCGGATTTGGAATATAAAATCCGATATTGTCGGCTCGACTTTAAAGATAATTCGGGGATTATTGAAAGAAGTATTTGATTTTCAAGCTTGCTAGAGTGGGATATTTGGCTCTTTGAATATTGCGGTTTATATTCTTATATATTGAAAAACAAGAATGCATTTGACGATACTTTGATTTAGCTAGGTAGGTACCATATTTTTAAATTGTTAGGTGTCCTGCCTCTAAATACACGAAATAATTATTTTACGTACAGGTAAATAAGAAAAAACAATAAAAAAAGTGTTTTTGAAGTGTTTTCTTTGAATAGAATAGAATAGAATGATTTTTATTTGCAAAGAATGTAGGTACATTATACATAAGATGTTACAAATATTAGGGTTCCTTGTACATTCTACCTTTATGGCATGCAAAATTCATGATAAGTAACGCAACATTATAAAAACAAAGTTTAAATTAATTTATAACTAAGTAATTTATCAGCTATAAAGTCTGTTACAGAATAATAACATTTATCTATTAGTGATTTTGTAAGATGTTTTTTTAAATATTCTAAGCGGTTGCTCTTTAATATTGTTTGGAATTTTATTATACAACTATATAATAATATAGTTCCATACAAATATAATAGGTGCCATACAAATAAAACTTTTTTTCAACAGCGATGTTTTATATGCACCTGTATACAAGGAGTTTTGGTACTGAGATCTTAAAGTTGTGGTTCTTTTTCTAGCATCGCTCAAAGAAATAAATAAATATGAATTAGTTTTAACAAATATGGCTAATCTACACTAATATTATAAAGAGGAAAGATTTGTTTGTTTGTTTGAAATGCATAGGCTCCGAAACTACTGGACCGATTTGAAAAATTCTTTCAGCAATGGATAGCTACATTATCATGGAGTAACATAGGCTTCATATTATCTCCGTACTCCCACGGGAACGGGAACTACGCGGGTGAAACCGCGTGACGTCCACTAGTTCTAATATATAAATACACGGAAACGTTAAAAGTGAATTGATGGAAAGTCTTTCATAATGACTAGAATCCATGCGTGTTCCTCCTAATGCCCTTCACGTTCCAGGACCGCGGTGAATCTGTCGAACAAATTCCGCAAAACCTGTGAGGGTGCACATTAAAATGATGATGATCATCATTATTATTTTGCCCCCATCCTACATCTACTTCTTCCACACTTCTCTATTACTAATAGAGACACCATCTTAGTCTTCAACTTCTTGCAAGCTATAGATTTTGAAAATAAACAGATTTAAACATAAAATATACAGCAAAATTCATTCAGTAGGTACTGAAAAAAGGGTCACACTAAATACCACAAACACGGCTAACGAAGTCCATCATAAACGGCATAGTACCGCGTTTAGAAAAAATGTGACACAAACACATTAGTAGGCCTAGGGATCCGCAATGCAGTAAATACGCTGGAGTAGCATGCTCGTCAATTATGTAGCTAACATTGTTGACAATTTGCTGTTTTGAATCTGTAGTTTATGAACATTTTGTGCTGTTTGGCTTTTCAAAATTGTTGACAAGTTTGGAATATCTTCAAGGTGGGAAGCTTGGACTTGGAAATAAATTATTATCTTATGTTATACAATCGAAAAAGGTACAGGTTGTTTTTTTTTTCTAGTTTGTCCCCTAAAAGTGACTCCATATTCGAAATTTAATTATTTACCTTCGTCCGTGTTTGTGTCACATAAGTTCATAATTTTGTATGTAAATGCTATGCTATGACAGATCGACTCACAAGTGATCATTTAGCTGTGGGTTATATTAATTCCTTCCAATGTACGAAACCCTAAAAATAATCAATCTTAGTGCAAAAATCGCCCAAACTAAGATGATAAACAGGTAAAATTGTTAGTTTATAAACTGTAAACCCTGGAAAATATCGAAAAATTTGACTCATTTTCCCAAAGAATAATTTGAAACTAATGGAAAGCTGCACTATCAATGAGTACCTACCATAAGCTACTTTTATCCCAGAAAATTGCACAGTTCCTGCTAGAAAGACCATAAAAAAAAACATCATAACACTCCAATACTTGACTGACAGTAATTCTAAAACGATGGCCAAAACTCAATCATACAAACGTTAAATTCCACTACAATCCAACGATAGCGAATGACTAAATCAATCAGACCATCGACTAATAAGTGTTACGCTCCGCTCCTTCAAATGATTGGGGCTTGGGGCTGGTAGAGCCTTAGAGATACTTTTAAAATATATCTGACTTTATGCAAATTGATATCATGCAAACTAATATTATAAACAGGTAATAAAGTTTTTATTTATTTATTTATTTATATTTACTTTATTGTACACCAAAATTAAAATACATTAAGGAAAACTTAAACTAAAAAATATACAATTGGCGGCCTTACCGCATTCCGTGATCTCTTCCAGGCAACCTGGAAGTTGTTTGCTTTTAAAAGGTAATCAGTAGAAAATCTGGTGATTTTCTTACCGAGATCGTATGAGAACTACACTATTGCTGAGGACTTTTTTTAAACGTGTTGCTTTTGTAAAAGTGAGTGGCTACTTGTTTATAACGAAAAATTGTACGATACCTGCTAGGTCCCGGAAGTGAAGTCACGGGAAAAGCTATGACCTTATAAAAAGAGAATCCAACAGAGCCCTGTAACAATCAACTTCCTGTAATTCTTAAACGCGGCCGGGTCAAAAATTCCACTCAAATCCAACGATAGCAAGTGACTAAAGCCATCGACTAGACAACAAGTGTGACGCTCTGCTCCCTCAAATGATCGGCGCTGGTAGTCATTAATTAGAGAGTTCTTGGACTAAAAATTACCTAAATGACTTCATGCAATAGTCATCCAAACTTAGATGACAAACAGGTAAAACTGATTATAAAATGTAAACCCTGGAAAATATCAGAAAAAATTGACCCATCTTCCCAAAGTTGAAATTGAAAATTGTGGAAAGCTACACTATCAATTAGTACCTACTATAAGCTACTTTTCATCTAAAAAACTGGCCAAGTGCGAGTCGGACTCGCGTGCAAAGGGTTCCGAACGAATTTAATTTTTTTTAGCATGTTATTTTAACACTACAGACTTCTAATAGGTTTTCCTGTAATCTTTAGGTAAAGATCTATTATCTCCATCTTTTTCAAAATTTTAGGCTCAGTAGTTTCGGAGATAAGGGGGGGGAACGGTCATTTTTCGTCTAATTTCTTGAATAACTTCTAAACCATTTATTTTAAAATTATGAAATAAATATAATTAAAACCCTCACAGTAAGCCCTTTCATTTGATATGTCACACGATATTGTTCAAAAAACTTTTTTTTTTAATTTTCTAGTTTGACCCCCAAAAGTGAACCCCATACTAAAAATTTAATAATTTACGTAACGCGTCCGTATTTGGGTCATAGAAATCCATATGTGTACCAAATTTCAACAGGATCGGTCCATGAGATCCGGAGAAAACTGGCTGTGACAGACGGACAGACAGACAGACAGACAGACAGACAGACAGACAGACAGACACCCGAGTGATCCTATAAGGGTTCCTTTTTTTTTTTCGGAACCCTAAAAAAACACAGTTTCTGCTGGTCAGATCACAAAAGCTACCTTATAAAATCATAACTCTTCCTTTTGGCTTTGCCGTAGTCAGGTAAAAAAGAACATCATAACACTCCAATAGTTGACTCACTGTAATTCAATGGCCAAAAAGCGAAAAATCAATCATACCAAAATCCACAAACGTTAAATTCCATTCCAATCCAACGATAGCGAATGACTAAATCAATCAGGCTTCGATTAAGAAGTAAGTGTGTTACGCTCCGCTCCTTCAAATGATCGACGCTGGTAGTAATTAATTAAGAGCCTCTGAGATACCTACCTACTATGTTGATTGCTTGACATTCGGTGGAATGTTCTTCGTATAATTTCAAGATCTGAAGGGACGTTGACCTGTAACGTTGTAAGTAATTATTTCAGTTAGAGGGAGTTCGTGGATTGGAAAGATGTTGATGATGACACATTAGAAAAAAAAACTTTTAAAATAATCAGTCGTGTCAGACTCATGTTAATAAAAAACCATAGACTTGTTACCGGTGTTCCAGTAATTTTTGAGTTAAGACCTACTATCAGTATTTTTATAAAAAATAGGGTCTGTAGTTTTACAGGTTTGTTCGTAACTTCCAAACATAATAACCGTCCTAAAAAATAGTATAAAGAAAATGACCCTCCTGGAAATGTATACTATTATCAAAATCTGATTTCATGACAACTAAATTAGGACCTTCAAATAACATTCTTTTTACTTTAATATCTTTTCAAGAAATCAACCTTGGTATAAAGTTTTTTCCACGCAATACTAAGCTATACGAGTAGCTGCTATTAATCCCTCAAATGCCAACAGTTGGAAACTGACACGACACGTACCTATAAACTTAAGGTTCCACGAATTAATTCTACATACGTTTGATATATTCAAAATTACATGTGGGTACAACTTCGTCTTATCGTGTTACCAAAATTCTGATCATAAGGGATTCTCTATTCTCTCACTCATACTATATGATTTAGAAGGAGACTGGTATAGTTTAAGTTGAAATTTTCCTTAACAAATACAGGGGCACGTATGTACGTACCTATTAACCACCGTTTTCATATTCGACACATAGGACCAACCTCTCTGTTACGCTCTATAGGATGAAGTGTGACAGAAATAGTTCGAGTTGAAATTGTCTGTATCAAATACAAGGGTAATAGCCACAGTTCGCGAAGTAGTTGCTTCTGTAAACTCTTCGTCGACATATTTGGTCCTGGATAAAGTTTTCGTGTTACACGTGAATGCAAATAGAATTTTGCTCCTGATATGAATTTGATAGAATTCAGATGAAACAAGATTTTTGTTACTTGAAGAGTAAAAAGGTTTCAACTTCGTTTCAAAATGTTTTGGTTTCCAGGTATTCTTTATCTTACAATATACTAGTGGACATCACGCGGTTTCACCCGCGTAGTTCCCGTTCCCGTGGGAGTACGGGGATAAAATATAGCCTATGTTACTCCCTGATAATGTAGCTATCCATTGCTGAAAGAATTTTTCAAATCGGTCCTATAATTTCGGAGCCTATTCATTTCAAACAAACAAACAAATCTTTCCTCTTTATAAAATTAATATAGACAAGCGGCCAGCCTCGGCTTCGGGAAGCAAATTGTATGCGTTTCCCGTTTAGTATTCTATTAGTGAAAACCGTATCAAAATCAATTGCGTGGTTACAAAAATTAAGCGGCGAAACACACAGAGTCTGAGAGCCACTTTTATACTTTTTAAAGGTAAAGATTGACTTGCCCGCACAACGGAGATGGTACATCTGTTTAGCCAATACAAGCTATGTAAAATGTAACTTTTAAAATGTTGAAACTACTACCGCCAATGGAAAACTCGTTATGTACTTGCTTTGTACTAATGAAGAATGTATATGTATATCCTCGGATTTGTTGTTAACACGTTTAAAGCTTTGAAATAAGCATCCCATAATCAGCGAAGATTTGGTTTCAGTATACTAAAATAACATAGGAGCGACTCACCCAGTATTCCAGTCAGTCGAATAGAATAGAATAGAATACTCTTTCAACCAACCTTTTGTTAATCACCCTTTTAACTGCTCAAAAGTTGACATGACTCCCAGTTATAGCAGCATGCGAACAGCTTCCTGTTTCATAAAGCAACAGCAAACGCAAAACGGTGTATGCACTATGATATGGTATCTGAACACTGAGAAACTCTGGCGAGAGTACAAGTCCAATCAAAGCTGTGGTGGGAAATAAAGGTTTTAGGTTAGCACAGTAACCACATTATCAAAGTAAATTAATTGAAACCAAATTATAACACTGGCACAATTATACACTCCTTGCGAGTCCAGTACAATAACGCATACAGGGCACTATTGAGGCTGCCGCGACACTGCAGCGCGTCGGGGATGTTCGCTGAGGCACGTATAGATGACTTCTATGCTATTATTCAAAAGCGTATCGCATCCCTGATGGTGCGGGTGCGTGGCAGCGCCAACAGTCTATTGGTGACCATATCAAATAGGATCGAAGGCCTTATATGGAAGCATAGGATGAGGACGATTGTGTTACCGTCAAACCGCGCCCAGAAGTAGTGTGTGTAAAATGTTATTTGAGGTATAGATGAAATAATTATTACATGTTATTGTTTGTGACACATATTAGTGTTTAAATTTATTTATTGTCTGAAAAAATTAACTATACTAACACTAGTGTGTACATTGTGTATGTCCTTACTAACAATATTGGATTGTACTGATCTGACAAATAAAGGAAATTAAATTAAATTAAGAGGCCTAGCAGTGGGCAAAATCGGGCTATGGATGGTGATGATAAATCAAAATACCACTTTCATAACTTTTGTAATGTTCACGGTTTGTGAATATATCGCTCTAACGTCTAAACAACAACAAAATAGGTAGCATAGGTAAATAACAGTAGTGCTATTCTGTAACAACATTTTCGTATCTCGACAGTGAAATCTTAGGTGAGTTTCAAATTGAGACCTTTATGATGTATGCAATAAAGCTCATTTTGTAAGTTTTATAACTCAGGTGAAGCTCGATATCGAAATAGTTGTTTACAGAATAGACTAGCTGATCATTTGATTCCTCTGTCATAATCCTTATTTTCAAATATTTTTATTCTTACACAAATGATTCGCGATAAAAACATAAAGTCTAGGAACTAAGTACCGAATTTGCATTCCTAACATACTATAACAAAAATCTAAAACCAACAATTTGAATTTCAGCCTAATACTACACCACTGAAAACCACACAAACACACTCAGTATGAAAGCCAATTTAAAACACTCGGTCTCCAATACCGAGCACAGCCGAGATTGCCCGAAGTTAAACCGATCTTCATTGGTATCACGTAATAACAAGATATGTTCGACCAGCCCTACATAACTGCGTCGCCAGGTGATCCCACTACTTTATGCGTGCGAAAACTTTCCTCGGTTTTTCAATTTACATTTTTCGATTATTTCCCCTGCATTTTGTATTCTGTGCATGTTTTTCTTTGTGTTCTAATTTTGTTAGAAACGCGATTCAGTTACGATTGGGTTTCCGATAAGAGGTGACTGTATTGTTTAATATAAAGCTGCTTTCGGCTAGTTTTGTATCAAGATATATTTGTATACAGTACTGTTTTTATTATCGTATATATCCAATTTAAGCTGTAGCGTGATTAGTTTTATTTTTTTTTGGCGTAGATATTGGGTTGAAAAAAGATCCCGTACGTTGCAATAAACTCAGTACAAATAAATACTATTGAACGGCAGTAGCTTAGCTGTATCTCAATATGTAGGGGAGTTGATATATTTTGTTAAATAGTCAGGTGATCAGTCTAAAATGTTGTTTCAGCTGAGACAACGATTTTCTATTCATACATGGTAGACGTCAGATACGCGTGCAATAACGGTCGTTGACCCACATACGTTTATAGATTTTCTAAATATATAAAACAGAAATATTGACATAAAGCTGTCCTGAATCAACTTCTATTGTGATCCTTTACGTTTTCTAGTAATGAAAAACTGGCCAAGTGCGAGTCAGACTCGCGTGCAAAGAGTTCCGAACGAATTCAATTTTCTTTATTTCTTTAAACATGTTATTTTAATTTTCCTGTAATCTATAGGTAAAGATCTATTATCAGCACTTTTTTCAAAATTTTAAGCTCAGTAGTTTCGGAGACAAACGAAAAATTACCACACCCCCCGTGTGGTAATTTTTCGTCTAATTTCTTGAATAACTTCAAAACTATTTATTTTAAAATTATGAAAAAAGTATAATTAAAACTCTTACAGTAAGCCCTTTCAATCGATATGTCACACGATATTATTCAAAAACTTTTTCTTTTAATTTTGTAGTTTGACCCCCAAAGTTACCCCCGTACTAAAAATAGTTGTGACAGACGGACAGACAGACAAACACCTGAGTGATCCTATAAGGGTTCCGGTTTTTGTTCGGAACCCTAAAAATGGTTCATAATTTATTGTTCGAGTATGTACGAAGGGATATTAGGGAAAAATCAATGTACTTTATTGCACGTTTATCTGACGCCGACCATAGGATCGAGCAATGAGATCTACCACGCAAGATGTGTCTTTAGATTTTGGTTTTAGAACATGCCAGATTTCTCAAGAAATTAATGAATGCCAGATTTGTCTCTCTTTACAGTTTTAAGCAGTGATGATCAAAAAACATGAGCAGAAAGTAAAGCGCCTAATCTGTTGCTAACTATTCATTTAGAAAATGTCTACATTTTGCAAAGTTAATGTCTTATAATCCATGTAACACGACTCAAATTTTAATCTCCACATCATAATTCCTTTATTATCCGTTATGAAACCACTGGTAACAGAACACGCGTAATCAAACATGAACACACACACACACACATAGACATGCGTACCTAAAACAACGACGCTTATAGTTTAAGAGACGCCTCCGTTTGTGAGCACTTTATCCACAGAGTGTATAACCACAGAGTACATAACTAAACAGAGACAACATTTCAAATTATCATTTTACAAGTACTGAGGGCCCAGCACGAATATTTTGACATATAGTAACGTTAACGTAAATGAATTTTGAATGTGAAAAACTACTACTAACAATTTTATGGGATATACACAATTTATATCATTTAAAAATATGAGTATAGTATCTAATTCAAATAAATATTATGTGCGAAACGAGTATTGTAGCTCTGGTAAAATTTTACGTTACGTTACTATACGTCAAAAATATTCGTGCTAGGCCCTCTGTTGAGGGTAAAAAGTTACAACTGGTCGATTTTGAGTCGACTAGAGAACAAACTAAGGGTATCCATGGCGACAGATACGTTGTAACTTCGAAAATCGGAATGTTGTATGCTAGATACCATTTTTTATCATCTTCAAGCTCTGGACCCATGTTACTTGGGGTCAGTACACCATGTTTTCTTCATCCATTCTTTCCCACTAATTGCCACGCTATCATTTACTCCCTTTCCAGAGTTCCGTACATCCAAATTAACCCTAACAATTTATCATGATCAACGTGACAAACAAGGATCACTCGTGCGTTTGTCAAAGTCAATTGTTCCGCATCTACTGCATACATACTCTTGAAGTTTGTTATTTGAGAAAGCATAATTATGGAAACCGACTATCCCAGTTTTTCTTATTACAGATTATTTTTCTTATAACGTTGAATTGCCTAGCAAATTTGACTCATTTTTTTTACTCCAAAAAGTTTTGCCTCTGTCTGATTATATACTACTCTGGTTCACCTTGTGTTTGCGTATTAGATATTTTGCTGTAGTTAGGAAGCTACATAAACTAACCCACTAACTAGATGCGGGAAATTGAACAGAATAATTACAGTTTCTTGAAGATGTAGGTAACTTCTGGGTACACATTATAATTAAAATCATTCATTTGTAACCAGGGGCGGATATTATTAGTAAAAATGAAGTCTTAATGTTTGTAAATACTGAGTGTATTTATTACCTATCAACAGGTTTTTTCCTGCGGCTTTGCTCTCGTACTATATGAGTGGAAAACGTTTTGCACAGTGATTCGAGAGGTTATCATTGACGAAAATTAACAATGCATGGATTGTTTAAAAGATAAAATGACTGCAAAGGGGTTGTTCTGATTTAAAGTCGATAAATGAATAAGTATGTAGCGCCATAAATGCCACAAGAAAATCAACGTAGCAAAAATCTCATCATCATCATCATATCAGCCGAAAGACGTCCACTGCTGGACATAGGCAATTACCCAAGTGCCGCTACGACAACCGGTTACCCGCGACCCTCACCAGGTTATCGGTCCACCTTGTGGGAGGCTTGTAGAACTTTCGGCCCCATTGGCCATCTGTTCTGCGAGGAATGTGCCCTGTCCACTCCCACTTTAGTTTAGCGATCCTTCGGGCTATGTCGGTAACCTTGCAGATTTCATCATTCTTGATTCCATTACGCAAGGAAACTCTAAGCATTACCCTCTTCCTCGCCCTTTGAGCGACTTTATTCAAAAACCTACATCGCAACAAACAGAACCGCAACGCCATCTATCCCACCAGCAGTAAACTACTACTACAAAATCCGGTATCGCGGTATTAGAGTTCTCAGCATAATTTGAACTTTTAGAACAGTCCAAATATCAAGTATCGGGCAGTTGCTCACCGAACACCACAACCATCCGTTCGGAGGATCCTCCCTTTACAACGGAGGTTTGCGGAAATCTTCTCTCTGTTCCGTATACCTCGATATGTATGGAAAGAGAAACAAACTATTTAGTCTCTATAATATTATTATGTCTACAATTTTATTTGTAATTTTTGAATGTGACAGTCTCCTGGACTACAAGATTAATTTAATGAAGTTCATCATTTTCGTGTTGACGAAGGTTAGTCGTGTGTAAGCTGACACGCAATGTCATGT
This sequence comes from Lacanobia wlatinum, assembly GCA_947578705.1. Taxonomy (NCBI): domain Eukaryota; kingdom Metazoa; phylum Arthropoda; class Insecta; order Lepidoptera; family Noctuidae; genus Lacanobia; species Lacanobia wlatinum. Next base: position 27,049,609 of record OX388032.1, read on the forward strand.
AAAGCTTATTTATATCAATTTATATTTTACATAATAAAAATGTGGTAAACACTGTCATTTTGTATCAAGTTTTTGACACTGAAATGTTGAACTTTAATTTGTGTATTGTTGGAATAATAAAAGATCATGATTCACTATTAGAAGAAGCTACACAAAACTAACAATATTTTATGTCGTGGCAGAGTAATACACAGTTGGTAACGACACTAACTCATCGTCATCATCATATCAGAAAGACGGCCACTGCTGAACATATGCTTCCCCCAAATGTCGCCACAACAACCTGGCCTGTGTCTCTCGCATCCATCGGCTACCCGCGACCCTAACCAGGTCATCGGTCCACCTTGTGGGAGGCCTTTCAACGTTGCATCTTCCGTTTCGCGGTCGCCACTCCAGAACGTTTCGGCCCCATCGACCATCTATTCTGCGAACAATGTGCCTTACCCACGACACTAACCGACACGACACAAACGACCTAAAAAATTCAGTGTCCGTACTCAAAGGGTAACTAACAAAACCCTACAGCTAAGCCGCTGTCCGTTACTCTTTCGATCAATATACATTTCTAGAACTTTCTCATTTTAATACCAATAAACTTAATATTGCGTAGGGATGGATGGCGTAACTGTAACATTTGGTACAAAATCCAGAATGCGCGAGGTACGACTCGACAATGAGGGATATCTCTTTGGAATGGTGAGGTCGCTCTGCAAAGCCTGTGAAGCTCCTAGGAAACTTCTGTGCTTCTGGGCGGAGCTAGGCTGGCTAACGTAGCCAGAACAATCACGCACAAAGGACCGAATGAGAGTCTAAGTGCGGAAAATGGAGTTCCTACTCTACTCTACTTATGAGTATCTACAGCCTAAGACCACACACTCTTTTTCAACTTTTCTATTTTGTATAACAGGGTGTGTTATACAAAATAGATATAAATAGACCCCAAGAAACACTATTCCCAACTCCAAGTTTCATATCCAAACTATAAACAGAGTTAGTTTACAGTATCCAATATCTGGAAACCGGAGTATTATACCACTTACTTAGTAGATAACACTTCTGGTTGAAGTTATTATGATATTACTAAGTGTATCTGTCGAACACAACTGCTAATTGATTCGGTTACGATGCACGTTGGGTTATTGAGTTCTAATTCCAGAATCAAAAGGTTTAAGCAAGGATGAAGAAATTTTTGGTTCATCATCAATCAATCAATTTATATAAAATTCTGCCGTGACTGATGACTGAGTGATTGACAGACAACGCACAGCCGAAACTACTGGTCGTAGAAAGCTGGAATTTGGCATGTAAGTTCCTTTGGGACCGGCCCTAGTTCAATCCATGGTTCGGAGAAAGGATTCATGGGAAGCGGTCATCTTTTTACGACGCTACAGAAGAAGACACAACGGGCGTCAGGAGTCGCAGAGCGATTCCGGCCACCGTAGGCGCGGGTCTGCAGACGGCGAGTGTTGAGTGGCTCGCCATACGATTAGAACCAGGCCCAGGTCAACGGCGCGTTGTGTTCGACGCACGCCTCAAAGAGATTTCAGTATAGTACATGGAGCCCGCTAGGACCAGTGCCTGCCAGGATTGCGGAACTTGTTTGAAAGAGTCACCGCGGCCCTGAAACGCAAAAGCTAGTTTTGGCTGAAAGACCTTCAAAGCTGGTCGTAGATCTCCCCTAGGCGTCGTCACATCGGACGATTCTACCAGTTTCACATCCAGTGGATTCTCACAGCCTACACTAGGTTATCAGTCTACTTTGTGGGAGGCCAAACACTGCGTCGTCCAATACGCGATTAAGTCCAGAACATTGAAGAAATCTAATAATATTTCAACAGAAAAAACATATGGAAAAAATATGATCCAAAAAAACTGTCGAAGTGTGAGTCAGACTCGCGTGCAAAGGATTCCGAACGAATTTCATTTTTTTAACACTATAGGCTTCTTCTAGGTTTTCCTGTTATTTATAGGTGAAGATTTATTAGCTTAACTTTTTTTTCTAAATTTTAGGCTCAGTAGTTTCGGATATAAAGGGCGGGAATGGTTATTTTACGTCTAATTTCTTGAATAACTTTAAAACCATTTATTTTTAAATTATAAAAAAATATAATTAAAACCCTCACAGTAAGTCCTTTCATTTGATATGTCACATGATATTGTTCAAAAAACTCTTTTTTTAATTTCTTAATTTGACCCCCAAAAGTGACCCCTATACTAAAACTTTAATCATTTACATAACGCGTCTGTGTTTGGGTCACAAAAGTCCATAAGTGTACCAAAATTCAACAGAATTGGTCTAGTGGATCCGGAGAAAACTGGCTGTGACAGACGGACAGACAGACAGACACCTAAATGATCCTTATAGGGTCCGTTTTTTGTTCGGAACCCTAAAATAATTTATCTAATTTGTTTAAGCATTTTCCTAACTAAATTAAATATTGGAACCTCTTTACTCTCTAAATAAATACCAGAACTTTACATTAAGTGACTGCCGTCTGACCTGCACACCCCAGTTTCTGGGTAATACTGTACACCTCGACAAGATTGGTCTTACAATGTAATTTACCTGCTAGCATTTTCCCACGGCTAAAATGTGTAGGAGAATTTAAAGCAGAGTGTTTCGTGGTACTAGATTTATAAATTCCTTTAAAATAGTAAAAGTGTAGCTTAGTAGAAGTTACTTAGACTGGCAAATTTTCCCTATCAAACGTAAAGATTCTTTGGGTAACTGAAATTCCTTATTGTATACCAAATACCAATAGATTCAGAGTAAATTGACAGTAACTGACGGATAGACAGGCAAACGGTCATATATACACACACATGAGTAAACCAATAAGAGTTCCGACTTTTTTTTTTGGATATATTATGGAATCCTGAAAAGATCCTAAATGATATATAATTGAGGGAAACTTCCTCCTCTCCAATCCATTCAGTGCCATAATAACAGTGAACAAAATTTCTTAATAAATGTTAATAAATAAAATACTATACTTGTTAATATCAGTGACTCGAAGTGGAAGAATCTACTAAGAACTTTAAATCTACAAAGATATACCTACTAAAAAAACTAGATAGATAGATAGACCGACAGATAAAACATTTATTCAGTACAACACAATAAGACACAACACAAAAGCATGATTATATAAATTATAAAACAGAAAAAGAAACAAGTCGATTAGAACATAGGTAATACATTAAAAAAGAAAACGAAAACATTCGGTAGGATTTCCTAACTACCTACAGCCTTAAGATTTGTGACAAAGTAAAATCCTTGTGCGGTTCGTGTCTTCAAGTACTAGTCAGGAACTCACCCAATTATCAAAGGCTAGAACCCGTCAGTCCACATGACGTCAGTCTAAAACATCAGTCCATAAAACGCCAGTTTCTAAACACCAGTATACAAATGTCTTATTCATTGCTCCCTTATACAGCGCAGTATGTTCCGTGGAACTCATCCCTTGAGGGTTGAGCTTATTTATGTAAATTTAGTGTCTGCCAACCGCCTTATACGATATTGTACTTCCTGCCTTATGTAGAGAGAATTACTCCCAAGAAAATGAGTGAGTGTACCGAATATTTGGATGAAATTAAGACACCTTCATGTTCGCTGGCTTCTCTTGTCGCGACTTTGATACACGCTCAAGGACCGCGCGTTTTTTGTTCGGGATTATAATTAATTAATTTGTTTGCTTCATTTCTTTCAAATGATATGGTCTAGAGCTTATTGTCATTGATTTTGACACAGTATCTTGGGTGCAAAATTGAGTAGTCTTCGACAAACGACTTTTTTCAACAAACTTCAGCCGTAGGAGTTTCTTTTTTTTAGGATGGAGCGAAAGGGAGTGTCGGGCTCTTATTGACTTAAACCCATCAAGGTTCCTCCAAATGCCCTTTGCGTTCCCGGGCCGCGGTGACTCTTTCGAACAAATTCCGCAACCCTGGGATTTTTCACGGTATATGCCAGAATTTTTTTATTTTATTCGAATGTTCACGTTTATTTCATACAAATATGACATAGGTAACAACCAATTAGAACCGTGCTTCTGAGGTTTTATTCAGTCGTATCATATCAGTCGAAAGACGTCCACTGCTGGACATAGGCCCCCAAGATGGGAGGTTTGCCATAATCGCCACGCTTGGCAGGCGGGTTGGCGATCGCAGTGTTTGGTGTTGAGTTTTACAGAGAACGCTGCTGCCCATTCTCTGGCGATTCCCTTAGTCGCCTCTTACGACACCTACGGGAAGTGATGGGATGGTATTATTCTTATACGGTACCATACGGCACCGGACAACACCATACGGCTGTGGTTTTATAGACACTTATAAAATCTCAGAAGCGTGGTTTTCGGTATGGACCATCAAAAAATACAAAAGCCGTAAGAAATTTATGAAAGTAGTTCCGTAAATAGATTGATTAAACTGTATTCAAAATCTTATTACCAAGCTCGATTGCATGACTGACAACAATATACGAATCTTAGTTGCAAAGCATAAAAACTGTAGCAGAAAATAGTCCTTATTTGCTGGGCCATTACCCATGCCTACCGTAAAATACTACAGTTTAACAGTAAAAACATGTGGTTTCCGTCCGCAAACGTCGTTTCCGTCTCGGCTAAGTATTTTCCTAACTTCGGTGGCAAATTATTTTGAACTACGAACGCGAAATCATAACTTTGGAAGTCTGTTCCGATGTTCATTTGTTCTGTTTTTGACTTTGAATTCAGAATTTACAGATGGTTCGTCTTTTGTATTGTTTTACATCAATAGGTACAGTACAACTATTTTTAATTCAAAACTAAGTATTTTATTTATTGTTTTTTTTTTTTGTTTTGATTTCCGCCTGAACTATATAGAGTTGTAAAACTTAGTTCTGAATTAAAATTATTATACACGATAAATCTAATAATTGATGGACATTGAAATTAGCATTCGTTTGTATTCGGAAATGCGATGATTGCCGAAAGACATTAAGAAAATAGCTGTATTGTACAGTTTAAATTGAAAAAGATACATAGAAACAGACAGAATTAAAACTTTCATGTGACCTTGAGAAACCCTTTTGAAATTAATACGTGACACATACTAAACGCAAGTCAAGTGAAGCAATTCATCATCATCATCATATCAGCCGAATACGTCCACTGCTGGACATAGGCCTCCGCCAAGTGTCGCCACAACAACCAGTCCTGTGCGTCTCGCATCCATCTGCTACCCGCGAGCCTCACCAGGTCATCGGTCCACCTTGTGGTGAAGTCTTCCAACGTTGCGTCTTCTGGTACGGTGAAGCGATTCATCATCATCATCATATCAGCCGAAAGACCCCAAGGGGGGGGGGGGTGGCCATAATCGCCACGCTTGGCAGGCGACTTTACAGTGAACGCTGCTGCCCATTCTCTGGTGAGTCCTTTAGTCGCCTCGTACGACACCCACGGGAAGTGATGGGATGGTATTATTCTTTTACGGCACCGTGCCTTATGGTGCCGTAAAAGAATAATACGGCCGACACCATACGGCAGACTGAATCAATCACAGTTGTTTGTGACACTAATTTAGCGATTATATTCGTTCCAGAAACCAGTTCTTTGTTTCACAGAAGTAATGCAAAATTATACAACCCTTCAGGAAATCTTTCACTTACACAAAGTATAAAAACACAAGTTCCACACACGACTCATATTACTTGAACAAATTAACATAAATCAAATCAACGAAACACGTTCGCAGAATTGCATTTATACTCAAGTACAGTTTCCATAATATTAATTGCCAGATAAGCTTTCTACGGCGCTTGAACTCATTAGCCGGGAAAGCCCTTGGAAATGAACGCTGTGTTACGATTAACAATATTATTATAAACACGCGATACCTTGAAGAAATGCTTGTTATTGAGTTGGTTAAGCTGAATGTAGGGTGTCGCCTGATTTTACCAGGGTTGTGAGTTACCGCGGCCCTGGAACTCAAAGGGAATTTGTAGGAACACGAGTCACAGAGAGAGAGAGTGTTTCAGTCAGCAACAGTCTGACCCTCCTTCTCGCTCCCACTTCCAGAGCGGGAGGAGTCTATTGATGATTATCCGCCCAAAAACCAGATTGTCGACTGACTACTTTATTAGTACACAGAAATACTTTAATAGCACATAGAATATATTTTAACGGCACATGTGTGAGTACTGTGTACCTTAAACTTAAGCTATAGCTATCAGTTTTAGGTTTGCTTTTGACTTGACTGTACCCTGGCGGTTGGGAGTATCATGCTCACTCAAAAGTCTAGCTGATGGTGGCGTATGTATTGGATCATTTGGCTCCCTTCAAAATGGTTGAGCCGAATGGTGCTAGCGCATGCGTCATGTTCGTGAACGGACGCCGTCAGTTGGAACTGGCCATTTCTCAGCTGCCATGGTTTATTTTAAATATTTCTTTGAATTGTTCCTTTTTTTTCGGACGCTTTTATCCTGCTCGTCTTTTACATCGTTCTGACATGTATGTATAATTTCAACTTGATGTAAACAAAACTTTGTAACAATTTATTATTTTTAAAAGAGTGTCCGTGGAGTTTCTTGCACGTTCTTCTCCATAGAGATCTACGCTTTGGAACGTGCAATTAGCTTCATCTTTTTGGACCGACCGACCTTGAAAATTCAAAAGTGCTTGTAAATGGTTTATTTGAAATAAATATTTTGAGTTGAGTTTGAGTCTGAATAAAAGAAAAAAGTACTTGTCACCTCCTTAGTTGCCCGTCGTGCACAACCACCTGTATCTTCCAGGATTTAAACGAGGCCATTGATTGAGATGTAACTGTATGATTTTCAAATTTCGGACAAAGTTTGAAATGAGTAAATTGTCACGAAAGAAGAAAAAAACCTAGCCCATCGGTGTCGAAAATAGGTTTAAAAAAAACCGGGTTTGAGCTCCAGAGGAAGGAACCTGCTAACATTTGGAGTCGAGTCAAAAAATACCACTTTCTGAATCAAGCCCTTGATCCATGATGTACAAAATAAGAACTATGCATATTACAGGAAAAAGCATCGCTAATTGCCGATAAGCTGATAGAAAAACGCTTGAGGTGGTAAATAAAAGTGGTCTGGCTATCGAAGAATGTAAACTCGTAAAAAAATATACCTAAATAGAGCGTGTTTAATTTTTTTTGGAAGTTTACAATATTGCGACCATGGCTGGTATCTGATTATAAACACACTGGACAGGGTCGATTTGTCAATAACCGCCGTTTTTATTACTTGAGGAATAAAAACGGCGGTTTGACAGCTTTTGCATGTAAAATATGTCAAACAGCCATATTTGTTCTTCTGTTTAAAAATTTTGACTCTAACAAAAACCGGCCCTTACGGAGTGAAATATTTTAGACTAGCTTCTGACAGCGGCTTCGCCCGCATGGTCCCTAGGGAAAATACTCCCGGGATAAAAAGCAGCCTATGTCCTTTCTCAGGCTCTAGACTATCTCTGTACCAAATTTAATTTAAATCGGTTTAGTAGTTTTGGCGTGAAAGCGAGACAGACAGACAGACAGAGTTACTTTCGCATTTATAATATTAAGTAAGGATGTACGATGCAGTAAATTCTATCGATCTATGTATCTATACATCAAATACTTCTTTAGTAAGAGTTTTGAGCCAAGACCCATGACAACAGAACTTTATACGACTACCGCAAAAGTCGTGTTGCCAAAGTTTTTCGTCGTAACATTCCCCTGTTTGTATCTTTATATCTAGCGAGTGGGTCCTAGCTCGAAATAAACCGAAGGAAGTTCGAAACCAAGACATTGATTCAGGTGGATAGCTGGCAACGTTACAGACTTTGTTTTGTTTACTGCAGCAGTGTTGTTAATCTATCTATACTAATATATAAAGCTGAAGAGTTTGTTTGTTTGAACGCGCTAATCTCAGGAACTATTGGTCCGATTTGAAAAATTATTTCAGTGTTTGATAGCCCATTTATTAAGGAAGGCTATAAGCTATACGTCATCACGCTAAGACCAATAGGAGCGGAGCAGTAATGAAAATTGTGACGTAGACGAAGTTGCACAGGTCAGCTAGTACTTAATATATAAAGCTGAAGAGTTTGTTTGTTTGCTTGAACGCGCTAATTTCAGAAACTACTGGTCCGTTTTGAAAAATTCTTTCCATCTTAGATAGCCCATTTATCAAGGAAGACTATAGGCTATATATCGTCACGCTAAGACCAATAGAAGCGGAACAGAAGAAGTTGCGCGGGTCAACTAGTGTTCTACAATTCTATGTAAAATGTTGAATAATACTACGATTTAAATTCAAGTTTTTTAAACCTTTTAGGTTTAAAAAACTTGAATTTTGTGTTGTTGGACAGTTGTGTTGTTGGGCGGCTAAACACTAGGAAGTGGTGACGGGCTGGGCGATTTGGGGGAATATCTTCATGTAAATTTTGACGTTCAAAAAGTGCTGATTTTCAGCCTAGTTTGAATATGTCTTTTGATTTGATTTCTACCAAAAGATTTTTTGCCATAATAATGCATCATTGGAATCAAAAGTAACAGCTCACAATTTAGGACCTATTCGTTTCATGTGTTATATGTGTTAATTTTAATCGGAGATACTTGACAACTGGGGTTCCCTCGTTCAAAACGTCTCTTTGTGCATATTTGACGTTCTCTTTTCTATCTCCTGCTTGTCATGGAGGGTAGTGGAAATAGCTGACTTAACGGGCGGAGGATAGAGATGTTGGAATAAGTGTGGTGGGATTGTCCTCGCGACTGAGCCTAAAGAAACTGACGGATTTTTTATAGATATTTTACCAAGCACACGCCCTAAAATGCTGTCTGACGTAAGAAATGGGATCGCCATGATATCTGAGCTCGTTGGAATCTGTGATCATCATCATCTGCCTAGCCTTAGACCAACTTTATTGGGGTCAGCTTCCAGTCAAAGCGGATTCAGATGAAAAGAGTATTTTACCTGAAGCGGCTGCCTACCAGACCTACACAACCCATTAACTGGGTAACATGGTACTTCTTGGCAAGACTGGAGCTAGATTTTACTGGCTTCTGACGCTCCGTAATGCTTGCCAAAGATCTAAAACTGACAGCCGGGGCCAACAGCTTAACGTGCTTTCCGAGGCATCGAGGAAACTCGGTATGTTAAGATGGACACCCATCCACAAACCAACCTCAGCAAGCGTTGCTTAACCTTGACGACCCGTGCGGCTGTTATTTTTGAGCCACGAGCTCTTCTGTTTTAATCTGTGACGATATTTAAAAATAACGTTTCAAGTATACCAAGGCAAAAGTTTTTGATAGGTCCCCAAAACGTCACGTAAGTATGGCGAAGTTTTGTATTTTTATTCAGATATTCGTGTTTCGTCCATGTGCTGGCGACAGCGAATTTACTAAAAAAATAACACGTGATATTTTTGTGTAAAATATTTCGCGTTTATATTTTTAAAAATGTTTTTGCTGTTTTGTTTTTCAGATCTGCCCCCTGATTCGATAACAAGTTATTGATACTTGTCATCGAATCAGGGGCCACATAAGCTACAAACGTTGAAAACCGAAATATAATGCGACCGAAATTTTAACTTCAAACTTGAAATCAGTGAAATAATGACGCTTTTGCAAAATAAGGGTTTTATTATTAGGGTCCCGTAACCCAAGGGTAACCAACGGAATCCTATTACTAAGCCTCCGCTATCCGTTCGTCCGTCTATCACGGGCTACTTCAAGAAACGTTATGACGGGTTTCACAGATTTTGTATTTCTATTGCCGCTATAACAATAAACAATAAAATTGAATTAAAAACTAAAGGGGCTCCCACACAATAAACGTGTTTTTTCGGTTTATACCGAACCTTTCGTGTGAAAGTCTTTTTCTTTTTTCTGTTTTTCTCTTTTTTTTCTTTTTTCTCTTTTTGTAGTAATTAATATTTTTTTTATTTTAATTTAATCTTATTTAATTTAACTTTATTTAATGTCTATTTATTTTTGTAAAGCCTAATTATTATTTATTTTAATTTATTGACTGTATGATCTTTTATTTGACTTGATGCTTTGACTGTGTGTATTAATTTAATGTAATTTGTTTGTGTGTGTACTGTATTATTGTGTTTTGTCCAATATCTCTGACATTATTAATTTAATTTAATCCAATCTATTTTCAATCAGACATTGCAATTTATACTATTTAATGTAATCATATATTACGTTGCACTCTTATACTTTTAACATTTTAAAATCTTTAGTTTACACCTTTCCTGCAATAGTGTATAGTAATGTTGTGGTTGTCTGTAAGTGTTGCAGCACTAGAATATTTTCTTTTTTGTAATGATTATTAGCTCTAAGTACGGTGTATGCAATGTTGACGATCCTAATAAATTAATTAATTAAGTCCAACTCGCACCTGGCCGGTTTTTTTACTTGAATGCATAAAACCTTTAAAAGTATGACTGTAACTCTACCGTGATTTACAAAAGCTAGAAAGAGCTTTAGCCAACAAAAAATATGAAACCTAATAAGCATAAAAGTCTAATTGTTTGTTTGTTATTCAGAGGCAGCTACAAAACTTTCCAAGTCAAAGTTCGTGGCGCAAAAGAGGCATAAACTACTTTTCTTCGCGAGTATTTGGTTAGACTTTTGACATACAAAATATTTCGCCTTGCATTTTCCTTCGGGAATATTTTGAGGAAGATTTCGCTATTATCAAAGTTCGTTTTTACTTACTCCGAGTTATTTGAGACAACAATGATTTTGTGGATTTTTATCTTAGCAGAAAATCAGTTCGAAAAATTTTTATGACTGTATTTTGCTGGGAAATATTTAAGGGCGCCTTCAAATCTGTCGCAAGTGCCGCGCGGCAGCAGCGCGGCTGCAGTGCTGCTGCTGCGCTGCTTTGGTAATCCATACAAATAATAAACACGCAGCACTTTGAGACAAATTTGAAGGCGCCCTAAGTGTATTTCACATGGAACCATGACTTTTCCAGTAAGCTATGTTTTCAAGAACTAGCCCGCACCAGCAGAAAATAGAACTTTGCGGATAAGGTAGAGAAAGCCGTTTGTCTTGCTGTGGGACAGAATTATATAAATTAGATTTAATATCGCCAAGCACAGTACTTAATTTAAAAAATCCACATTCAGTTATGCAACGTGCGTCACCGAAGTTTCCAACTTCAAACTTTAAATACCTTCTTTTATCTGTTTATCTAAGGGTATTATGGCTATTTGATCTCACTACTGAGTGAACGTCTACCTTTTTCATTTTCGTACAACTGTGTCCTTTCACGTTGACTTGTCCCAGACCTGGCCATTCAGTTCAGTAGGAGATGAGCTCGTCAAGCCACTTATCCTTCGTCTACCTTAGTCTACCAATGTCGTTTGACATTTAAGTTGACCCAGTAGGTGGTTAATTTTTCCCATTTCTCGTTTCCCATGCGGCAGACACGTTCAACCCGATAAATAAAAAAGTAACAGTATAATTGCTAAATCATTTGATTAAATACAGTCAGTGATAAACAAATGAACCAGCACACGATCGCATGTGTGCGCCCCCTACGCCACGGCCGTGCCTTCCATAACGCGTCAATTGCACGCAATCAACATTTAGACCCCGGTTCTCGCATAATTGGCACTTACACCACGAAAGCTTATGATATTTCATTATTGCGCTTACTTTTCTACACGTTTTATGAATTGGATTTCATATTTTTGTTGGTATTTTTGCAAGCAATGTTCTTAGAAATTGAGAGCCTATGGAACACCTATAATACATTTGCTACGATAAATGATATTTGTATCTGGCGCCTATTCTCCAGGTCATCGGTCCACCTTATGGGAGGCCTTCCAACGCTGTATCTTCCGGAACGCAGTCGTCACTCCAGAACTTTTTGGCCCCATCGACCATCTGTTCTGCGAGTAATGAGCCCTGCCCACTGCCACTTCAGCTTGGCGATCCTACCGACTATGTCGGGAACCGCGGTTGCTCTCTTGCGGATATCATCATTTTTGATTCATTCACGCAACGAATCCTAGCACCCAGTCTTAAGATATTTAAACAAAAAAGAAGCTGAAGCTACTCTATAACATGTAAACACAGTTGTTTTAAAAATTGAGAGCAAATGTAAGTGCGAAAGATTCATTTTTAACCGACTTCAAAAAAAGGAGGAGGTTATCAATTCGACTGTATTTTTTTTTTTTTATGTTTGTTACCTCATATTAACCGACTGGATGAACCGATTGGTTGTGCTGGTGCTTCCCGTGTGGTCCCATTGCCATCATGTCAGGATCTGATGATGGAAACCCTGAGAAATCGAGGGCAACTCTCGAAAATTGTAGGCACGTATTTGGTGCATTCGTATTGACGAGACCTTTACACCGAAAGCACTTAGTTTTATTTTCATAACATAACATCACGCCGGTACGCTGTGAATGGGTACGCAGTTACCACTAAAACACTACAAAGTATAAAATAATTTTAATTTCGGAAGTCGGTGTAAAAAAAAGAAATAACCAAAAACACCGACTTCCGAAATTAAAATTATTTTATACTTTGTAGTGTTTTGTTATGGAAGTCGGTTACATTTTTTGAAAAAAAGTTTTTGTATAAAGGAAATCAAGCATTGATTGCCACACTCGTTCAATGCGTAACAGGTATTTTTGTCCAAGATTTCTTAAACAGTTCAACTTGCTTTTACCAGCAGTTCGCCCACGATAAAGCTGAAAATTATTATTAAAAGAACATATTCCTGGGATTGAAAGTCGAGGGCAACCTTATGTCCTATACCAGATTATGGTCCAAGTGTGCTAAGTCCAAGTCTGTTTCATCCGAATGGGATTAAGGATTAGAAATCATCAAATGACTCCTTCTGCTGAAGAAAAGGGAGTGTCAGACTTTTACTGACTAAAAGAAAGAAAGAAAGAAAGAAAGAAAAAGGCTTACACGTTGTGTGGTTTCCAAAATCGCACTACAGTGCCCCATACATGATCGAACTTGCGCTTAGCAGAGGCACATAATCTGCTTGTATTTCCAGAAGGATTAGGCACAGGTCTCCTTTGGAACATCAACATTTCACAAGTTATGTTCAAGTCTGATGTAATGGGGATCGAGTATTTTCACGACAACCATTAGAAACTGGGGGAGGTCTATGTCCAGCAGTGGACATCTTTCGGCTGATATAATGATGATGATGATGCAAGTTGGGACGATATGCAAAACGGTCATCGCTCAGCATAAGGGTGACTGTCCACTGGAGCGGAGAAGAGAGGAGAGGATAAATATTATCCAATGGAATTGCATTAAAATCTCCGCTCCGCGTCAGTCACTCATTCTATGCAATTCCAGTCAGTCAGCGTAATGCTGGAACTCGTGTGCGAGATAGAGTCACAGCGCTGAATTTCAGCGACAGCCGACTTTCACAGAATGAGGTTAATCAGAGCAGCATAAAAAGTAATTAAAACGAAATAAATAAACAAAAAATAAAAATGCGCAGAAGATGGAACGTGGCTGACCAATAGTGGCGAGCACGACTCTAAAAAAGTTAAGTTATCTGTGCGCACAAAAACCAGTAAAATCTAATTCTATGCGCATGTGCACATAAAATTAGATTTTACGTAGGTATACAATGACTGCAGATCAACGACGAGGGAATATTGTCTTGAAGTGATATTATTATACAGTGATATTCTTAACCTGCGGCGTAATATGTTGTTGGAAACAATTTTTATTTGTTTTATTTATTTTTTAATATCGGCTGGAGCTTGTATTTAAAAATCAATGTTTACAATGGATAACTTTGCAGCTATCCCAAATTGGTTGACTACAATGATATCAAAATACATAGAGGAATCTCAAAGGACTGTTTTGCTAAATATCATTGGTCAGTGAATGTCAATATTATCTTGAGCTGCCAATATTCCAGTATTCTGATTACGTAACATATTATTAATAGCAGATATCATGATTTGTAGGTCAACAAGTGAACTAGATTTGTCTCGTTGATTTGCAGTGGGTCGATGATTATCATAGATTCTGTAGACATGTTGAATTAAAGGCTTGGGTGAAGTAATCACGAAGTGAGCTGTCACAACTCACTTCGTGATCACTTCACCCGAGTCTTCAATTCGGCATGTTTACAGAATCGCACTACAGTATTGATGATGGTGAACTAGTAAACAATCATAAGGAGCTCGTGGCTAAATAATAACAGTAGCACGGGTCGATCTTCAAGATTAAGCAACGCTTATCATGGTCGGTCCATACTTCCTCTTTGGGTGCCTGCCCATTACAGTGGAGCAGATAAACGGAGAAACCAATGGAATTGCATACAATCTCCGTACCACGTGAGTCACTGACAGTTTGACTGACATGACAGGTTAATATTTCTCCGTTTCTCCGCTCCGCTGCCTCGCTCCGCGTAAATGGACAGACACCCTTACAGAGTGACTGTTATTGAGTGCATTTTATGAAAGGGGTTGTAGAGCCATTTCATTTTCAACGAGCCAAAATCGTTGCAAATTGGCTCTACCACCACCCATTTTAAGGAACACACTTTATTATGTAGCAGTTACCCTAGCAGGTATCCTACGTAACATGTGTACTCTGAACTAATGTAGTAGGAGGCAATTACTCCAGTTACTTTGAATGCTCACAAGAGATATGGCCTTTCAAACGGTTTTTTTTTTTAATATTGCAACTGCCACTATTTTTCTCAGCATCGGTTGAAAGTTAGCTGGTAAAAAATGTCTGAGACATTAAGTTCGACTCTTTATCTTTGTGTCCGTAAAGTACTAAGTAAATAAGATAAAAAAAACACCGTACTTGGCAAAAGGATTGCTGATCACATTGTAGATGCAACTGACATCCATTACATTCTCCATTACAGTGGAGCGAGTCAGCGGAGCAGAGAAACGGAGAAATTTTAACCAGTGGAATTGCATAAAATCTCCGCACCACGTGAGTCACTGACATTTTGACTGACACGATTGGTTAATATTTCTGCGTTTCTCCTCTCCGCTGGCTCGTGGCGCGCAAATGGACAGGCACCCTTATGTTTCTGACACAGAACTTGACACATTTGGTCTCGTTTATATTGTTATCTTCGCATAGACAATTAGGTCACACATAAATGATTTATAAACCCGCCGATTTAACCGCAAAAACATATTAAATAAATCACACGATTCTGCAAAACTTCCCCGTATCAAACCTCTCAATCTAAAGGGACTTATCGAATAAAACTCAGTGTACACTGGCCATAAATTTGGTCGCGAATCTTACAAAGATCACGCACCTTTTCGCCGTCCAAGTAGCTCTTTCTCATGCAAAATACATATAGAACGCACGCAACGGCCCGGAGCGGTGACAAGGAATATTAAGTTACAGAAGTTCCACAAAATATATCTTTTTAACAATTTTAGTCCGATTTCGTGCCCCACCAGCATTCCAATTTTGGAACTAAAAAATCATAATTGTCCCAATCGAACGTAATTCCAGATCCATTGCTTCCTATACTTCACAATCTTCTGCTCAAAACCACGTAAAACACGGATGCAATGTCAAAATGAAATCATATCCGGCCGATTACATTCATTTTCTTATTAATCAATTAGAAGCGATAACGTAGTCCATGAAAGATCTTGTTGGTCTAGATAAATTCACTATTTACTTAAAGATACCAGGTGTGTATATAGTCGTCATGGCTGAGACTACGAAGGACCTCAGTACAATGCTCGATGACCTCAGTAAAGCTTCCGAAAGAGTGGGTCTCAAAATGAACATGGACAAAAACCAAGATCATGGTAAATATATGGGTATTTACCATAGCACCCACTCCTATCAAAATCGAAGAAGTACAACTCGAAGTTGTAGATGAATACGTCTACCTGCGACAAACGGTCCAGTTAGGTAGAGCTGGCTTTGAGAAAGAGGTCAATCGTCAAATCCGACTTGGCTGGGTGGCGTTCGGTAAGTTGCGTGGTATCTTCTCGTCCCACATATCACTGTGTCTCAAGACAAAAGTCTATGACCAGTGCGTGTTGCCAGTGATAACATACGGAACTGAAACGTGGTCGCTCACAATGGGCCTTATCAGAAGGCTTAAGGTCACTCAATGAGCAATAGAGAGAGCATAGCTTGGAGTTTCCTTGCGTGATCGAATCAGGAATGATGATATCCGCAAGAGAAACAAGGCAATCCTTCGGACTTTGTCGGTAGACATAGTCCGAAGGATCCCCAAACTAAAGTAGCAGTGGGCAGGGCACATTGCTCGTAGAACTGGTCGATGGGTCCGAAAAGTTCTGGAGTGTCAACCGCGTACCGGAAGACGCAATGTTGGAAGGCCTTTTTTTTAACGGGGTGAAAGCAGAGGGGTCTGTCAGACTCTTACTGACTAAAACCACCCCGGTGTTCCGTCTCTCACCTACGCCGGGGATCGTGGGATCTTATGCGACTTCCGTAATCCCCGGCTGGTGCCGGCCCGCCTCTGCGGCCACCTCGGGTCAGCGGGGGGAGTGAGGTGTTTAATTCCCCGACTCGACGACAAAGAGGAGCGCACGGGAACACCACGCGCCGCCACCTCGGGTCCGGATGAATGGGGGACGACGGACATCCCCAAGTCCGTCGCCCCTGGACCCAGTTAGGGGGGCCGGAAGAGGGCAGCGTCCTCCGACGCCCGGTGCGCCTGCTGCGGGCCGGGAGAGAGGTCGAGATCTCCCTCTCCCTTTCCGCAGCCTCCTTCTGTGCGATGACTATTTCACAGAAGGAGACCACCGCGTCCCAGGACTCCTCGCCGTCGACCATAGCACGGACTAGGGCTGGCAGCGAGAGGTCACTGCCTACCACAGAAAAATGTTGGAAGGCCTCCCACAAGGTGGACCGATGACCTGGTAAAGGTCGCGGGTAGCCGATGGATGCGAGACGCGCAAGACCGGTCATTGTGGCAATGCAATTTAGTCTTAGAACAATGTATTGTTTCTTTAACGTAAAAATTCAACCTCGATTTTTGATACCTGTAGAATAACATAGACTTACATGTAGTCAGATTTAGATAATCAGTTCTGTAATTCTCAAAGAACATGCAAAGCGGACCTTTTGTACCTTCTGTGTGTACTCTATATTCTTTGGTGTCGATTTATTTTCAAAGGAACAATGCGAAACAATAAAAAGAGTGGGACGTGCGAACGCCTATCGCGTGACCTTTCTGTAATAAGAGCGGCCTGGCTCGACGCCGATATTTATTGTTGTATGTCATTTCTGCTTCTCTATATTTTTCTGCTCTATATTTTTGAAGTTTAACTGATAAGTTTTCTGTTGAAATTAGCTAAAAAAAAATTTCTCCTCAGTAAAAGTCTCCCTCCATTTCTTTAATTTCTCTCGGTGTTGTGCTTCATGTAGTCAATTCTTGAGGATTTGAAATCCCTTAAATTTCTTTTCCAGCTTTTTCCTTGTAATATAATAATATACAGTTACAATGATTATTATTATTATTTCTAGTTCACAGTGTCCCACCGCTGGGCAAACGCCTCCCTCCAGTCATTCTATTGATAACGATTTTTCGCCTTTTTCTTCCAATCCTTAAGGGAGTCCAGGTCGTCTTCTGCAGTCCCGTGTTTCTGTTTCAGGGCACCAATCCTGTTTCACGGATCCACAGCTTATCCGGCACGAAGCAGACATGCTGCCTAGTTATATTTCAGTAGGCCAGCCTTTTAGCCACATCAACAATTTGCGTATTAGAGCGCAGTGTTATGTTTCTAACGTATTCTGTTAAATTAACACCTAAAACACTGCGCTTCATCGCATATTAGCAATAATAACAACCCAAAATACCAAATACGTAGGTACTTGAATGTAAACAGACTTTAAATATACGCTCAAAACAGACTCAATGACAATATTTACAGTAAACTGAGCAAGATTCCACGAAATTGTAATTTATAGCAGATAGGTGGTATCCAGATGACTGGTTGCTACCATTCACGATCATTGTGATTATTGGCTGCTATTCGTAGCCTCCGTTTTGGAACATTTGCTGTGGTCGGCAAAGTTGAAGGTTGATTTAATTTAGTTATATTAGAATAATTACAACTATTTACTACGTGTAGGTGGTAACTTATATATTGTGTACAGTTAATCTAAAGTAACAACAAAATATTGAACTACTTTAGCCTGTTTTTTTAATCCCGTAAACTAAATTGACAAGTGCAAATGGCCAACTGACCGATTAAATATCATTTTAGTCAATTTTGACATTTGCACGTGTTAATTTAGACTCCGGGATTAAAAAACAGACTATAAACTAATAAATTCACGAAATTATTCACAAACGCGTTTAAAAACAAAATAAATCATTGGGTATCAAAAATATTATCCACATCGCTATCAATGGCAAAAGTGCTCAGAATATAGGCAGCATTGCCACGTTGAATGGCAATGCTTATTCTTTGTCCAAAGAAAAGCGCAACTCTTTGGTCACGTGAATCGTCGACCAGTTGTTTACTGATGTCCCGAAAGACTCGATAACCTCATGGGCCTAATGTTTCAACCCGATGGACTCAAATGTATAAATAACTCCCAATTAGGTTGGGTATCCCGAAATGTGATATTGGTTTATGAGTGTTAAAGAAATAACGCAAACCTGAAAATAGGAATTATTTTACTGATCATTCCGAACAAATTTTACTACAGGACCAACCCTTAAATCGCAAGGAATGAAGTAAGATTACATAATCGGATATCTTCTCTAATATTAAGAAACAATTTTTCGCGCAGAACATTAATAACGCAGATGTTCGCGATTCAACATAAATTCTAGAGAAGCGCTTTAAGTGAATTAAAAATGTTTCAAGGAAGTAATAAATGCGGAGAATTTGAAATTTATTACTGCTAGTGAGTTGAACATTTACACCTTTTACTGTGTTCCACTATCTTACTCTTCATTGTACGATTAGTAGTAGTTTACGGTATTCAATCTCTGGAAAGTACTATTGAATAGGAAGGAAAATGAGTCCTTGGTTTAAAAACTCAATGTCGTCCTAATGAAAGTCACCATCATCTGCCTAGCCTTTTCCCAATTCAAAGTGAATCTACCAAAATTTAACTATAAAAACAGGCTAAGTGCGAGTCGGTTTCTCACATGACGGGTTCCGTACCATAAACCAAAAAAAATACGTTTCTTGTATGGGAGCCCCTTGAACTATTAATTTTTATTATTTGTTTTAGCGGCAATAGAAATACACGCTCTGTGAAAAATTGAGTTGTTTAAGTATAACGGTTCTTGAGATACAGCCCGCTGACAGATAGACGGACGGACGGACAACGGAAGCTTAGTAGTAGGGTTCCGTTGGTTACCCTTTGTATAAGGAACCATAAAAAAGAAAATGTCTATTCCGTAAATCCTCGCATAACTCGACAAAATTTGAGGAACTGCAGTTTGTTTTTACCTACACGTTGTCCTTAATTCTTACTAATATTATAAATGCGAAAGTAACTCTGTCTGTCTGTCTGCCTGTCTCGCTTTCACGCCAAAACTCGGGAGTATGTTCCCTAGGGACCACGCGGGCGAAGCCGCTGGCAGAACCTAGTCTTTAAATTAAATAATAATTATATTGTGATAATAAAACGATATTTCTTGGTGTGCTGGTAAGTTTAATACTGAAAATACTGTTGAATAAAATAATAACGAAAAAAAAATATTCCCAAAAAGGTGTATTTGTCGACTAAACAAACGCGATATTTTTTTGGCACGTTTTCGAGTTATTCACAGATGGTTGGACAGATTCACTGGTCAGTGCCCAGTGCAGATGGCTCACTCAATCCAATTGATGCCAATATATTGAATGTTTTTTTATTCACGACTAGCTGTTGCCCGTGACTTTGTGCTCGTACAAAATTCTGTCGTTACAGTTGCTGCTCTCCCTGATCTGACAGAGCACACTTCTTTGAATCATCATCATCATATCAGCCGAAAGACGTCCAATGCTGGACATAGGCCTCCCACAAAAATCGAAACTACAACGACCGGTCCTGCGCGTCTCGCATCCATCGGCTACCCGCGACCTTCACCAGGTCATCGGTCTACCTTGTGGGAGGCCTTCCAACGTTGCGTCTTCCGGTACGCGGTCACCACTCCTAAACTTTTTGGCCCCATCGAGTATCTGTTCTGGGAGCAACGTGCCCTGCCCACTGCCACTTTCGTAGTCGGAAACTTTGGTTCTCTTGCGGATATCATAATTCCTTCTTTGAATGTATTTGATAACTCTCTCTTTGTTTTGAATGTATACTAATAGTTTAAAATGCAAAAGGAAAAGTAGTTTTTGCATTATAAAACATCGTGTTCACTATATACCTATAAATCAAATGAAAACAGTACGACTACCATGAGTTTTACCAATCTATACTCGCTAGCGACTGTAGTTAAAAAATGTATGAACACTTTTAAAAACCAAGTTTCTAATTAATTTTTTTAGTTGTTAACTAAAGTTTTATTTGCAACTTGCTTGCTTGTTAGTTAACAACATAAACAAATAAATTAGAAACATTTGATTTATAGGTATATAGTGAACACGATGTTTTAAATTTTTAGGGTTCCGAAAAAATTAATTATGTTTTATTTCAAATAGATCTGAGGGCAAACTTTACTTATTTTCGACACATTCTGACTGAGAAGCGAATGCAAACGTTGCATAAAAACTGGCCAAGTGCGAGTCGGACTCGCGTGCAAAGGGTTCCGAACGAATTTATTTTTTTTTAACATGTTATTTTAACACTACAGACTTCCAATAGGTTTTCCTGTAATCTTTAGGTAAAGATCTATTATCTCCATTTTTTTTGGGCTCCGTAGTTTCGGAGATAAGGGCGGGGGGGGAGGAATGGTCATTTTTCGTATAATTTCTTGAATAACTTCAAAACATTTATTTAAAATTATGAAAAAAATATAACTAAAACCCTCACAGTGAGCCCTTTCATTTGATATATCACACGATATTGTTCAAAACACTTTTTATTTTAATTTTCTGTTTTGACCCCCAAAAGTGACCCCCGTACTAAAAATTTAATGATTTACGTAACGCGTCCGTGTTTGGGTCATAGAAGTCCATATGTGTGCAAATTTCAACAAAATCGGTCCAGTGGATCCGGAGAAAACTGGCTGTGACAGACGGACAGACAGACAGACATACAGACACCCGAGTGATCCTATAAGTGTTCCTTTTTTTCGGAACCCTAAAAATGCGTAAATTGTCCATCTGGCTGCACAATTCGTCAAAGCAATGAGATTTATTAAACTAGGACATCGCTTTGATGTTGTTGGAATATTGTAGACCCAGCATTTTAAAATCTACGTATCCAAGAAAAAACCTGAAATCAGGCTGCCCGCATCTTATACGATGGAAGTATGTGGTTAAATCATAAAATGTAAAAAGCATGGTATTCATAAAAGGGTGTTTACATTTTTATGGCATCATGAGCTTCGTACGCCTCACGGCATTAAATATTAAAATGTACAACCACCTCTTCAAATGTAAAACAGGTGCTGGTGGAAAAAATATGAGTTTTTTTTCTTTTTTATTTGGTTATTGGCGAAGAGCAATGAGGCATTCTGGTACCTCTTACGTAAGTGAACCCTGCAAGGGTCAACTTTGAGTAAAGCTTAGGAGTGGAATTCCCTACCGGAGTCTGTTTCTTGATAAACTACAAACTTGGGGTATTTGAGTCAAGAGTGAATAAGTTACTTCTAGAAGTAACCTGTTCACATTAGCGAGCATCCATCATCGTCAACTACATTATCGCAAGCGCTACAGCTGACTATGAAGTCCTCAGTCCGATTCCTCATCATCATCATCATCATAACAGCCGGAAGACGTCCACTGCTGGACATCGGCCCTAAAGGGGGGGTTTGCCATAATCGCCACGCTTGGCAGGCGGGTTGGCGATCGCAGTGTATGGTGTTGCGTTTTACAGAGAACGCTGCTGCCCATCCTCTGGTGAGTCCCTTAGTCGCCTCTTACGACACCCACGGGATGTGATGGGATGGTATTATTCTTTTACGGCACCATTCGGCACCGGCCGACACCATACGGCGTACACCGGCCGATTCCGATTCCTGGGTCGTGCAAATTGTTACTGAGCTTTCCATCTGAAAATTTTCAGTAGTAGCCTTTTTTATAGCATGGGAAATCATCAAATGACTCCTTCCGCTCTAGGCGAAGCGAAAGGGAGTGTCAGGCTCTTACTGGTCCTCCCTGTTCCTCCAAATGCCCTTTTTATTCGAGGGCCGCGGTGACTCTTTCGAACGAATTCCGCAACTCTCACTAGCAAGGCTGGAATCCGTATCGGTGCCTCGTTGATGACAATGGAGTCGCATCATATGTGGCTTAAACATAACTGGCGAAAGCTGGGTGCAAGGTGCTCTGATAAACCCTTTGAGTTTTGCAGTGGTGATGGTTTATGGAGGTATGCGGAACAGACAGTAAAGTCCCGCAAGCCTCCATAGAAAAGGGAGGATCCTCCGACCGGATGGTTGTTTTGTCCAGTGGCAACTGCTCAATAGATGATATTCGGACAGTTGTATTTGTTCAAATCGCACGGAAAACAGGATTGCAGGATTTCGTTAGTAGTTCGCTGCTGGTGGGAAAGATGGCTTTGCGGTTATTTTTGTTGGCGTCCACATTTCGCGTTTTTTTTCTTGTGGATTGATGCCGCTACAGGTTAATAGCTTACTGCAAGGTGATATGCTCATGTTCATTGGTTAGAGTTCATGTTCAACTAAAGTTAAACAACAAACAGCAACTAAAGGTAAAGGCTGGTGAATTGATACATTTTCATACTTTAAAGTAAACAGCGTTACCCAGCGAGATAAACTTGTTTGCTTTCTTTTGGTCCCACAGTTTTTCATTTGTTGTATTGTATGTGTCGTTTGAGAAAATACATATTTGCTTGAATTAAAAATTCTGAAATATTTTATTAAAGGTCAATTTTATTATATATATTGTGCTCCTGATTATCTAAAACAATATTTTCAAGTGTTGGGCAGTTCTCACAGTCTTAACCTCCGAGTGTCCAAAAACTTAATTCTTCATATTCCTTCTTACCGTACCGGGTTCTTGTGTATTTCCACCATTAAACTCTGGAATGTGCTACCCCTTGACATCAAGAAAGCTGAGTCGAAATTTTCTTTTAAGCGTAAAGTCCAAAAACACTACTTAAAAGCCAGTCTTTCTTAGTTTGGTCTTCGTCATGATTATTGTGAGTTCTCTTGATCAGAAGGATTATAAAACATCATATTTATTAGTTTATTATTTTAGCTTATATATGTATTTTATTAGTATTAAATATATTATTTGTATAATGTTCCCCAAAAGATTCCATTTATTTTAATTTTTTTGTTGTACACCTACCACAGTGTAGTCTTTTTAACCCAAAGGTTGACTGGTAGAGAATGCCTTGTTGCATTAAGTCCGCCCATGTACCACTACTGTACATAAAGTTTAAATAATAAATAAATAAATAAATTGATACATTTTCATACTTCAAAGTAAACAGCGTTACTCAACGAGATAAACTTGTTTGCTTTCTTTTGATCTCACAGTTTTTATTTATTGTATCGTTTGTGTCGTTTGAGAAAATACATATTTGGTTGAATTAAAAATTCTGAAATACTTTATTAAAGGTTAATTTTATTATTTGGATGTTATAGAGCAACAATCTATACTTTTAATATATAAAGCTGAAGAGTTTTTCTGCTTGAACGCGCTAATCTCAGGAACTATTGGTCCGATTTGAAAAATTCTTCCTGTGCTAGATAGTCCATTTATCGAGGAAGGCTATATAGGCTATATATCATCAGGCTAAGACCAATAAGAGCGGAGCTGACGAAGTTGCGCGGGTCAACTAGTAATTCTTAAAAGTAATAGGTCAGAAGAGACATATTTAAAATTTGCTTGTTCATGATAGAAACACAATATTCCAACAAATGCACAACATGGTTTCCGACGTGGGCGGAGCACGGCAACGCTTAGCGCGGTTCGCGGACGATGTCAATGAGTGTTTGGATCAGCGGAAGCAGGTGGTGGTGGTCTACATTGACTTCAAAAAAGCTTTTGACAGCTTGGAACACCACCAGCTGCTTCAGGCCATGGAGGAGTGCGGGGTCGCGGGACCACTTAACAGGTGGTTCCGTGCCTACCTCTCAGACAGGACACCGCGAACGGTCATTGACGGCGTCATTGGAGAGCCCAGACACGTCACGTGTGGTGTGCCGACCGGATCCGTGTTTGGCCCCGTCGGATACATCATGCATGTCAACAGCATGTATAATTTGGTTCGTAAGTGTCGCATTTATATGTATGCTGATGACACTTGTCTAGTTTATGCAGACAAAGATTTCAATTTGATTAAAAGGACCATCCAGGAGAATTTTATTAATATCATCAAATGGGCTCACGACAATGGCATCATTGTCAATATAAACAAAACCAAATGTATGCATATACGATCTCCTTATAGAAAAAAGATCGATCGTCCGCCGCGTATAGTGTGGCATAACTATAAGTGTCTGCACAGTGGTGAACTGACGATGTGTGAGTGTGCAAATATTGTGGAGGAATTCAGGTACTTGGGCTTAGTCATAGATAACAGCTTCTCATGGAAAACACACATTATACAATTATGTGACAAGCTCAGATACGTGCTTGTGAAATTCCACCATCTTAGTTTTGTGCTGGATAGGGCAATATTGTTCATGGTCTACTATGCGCTGGAGGACTCATTGTTTTCTTATGGGCTGGCATGCTATGGTAAAACTTTTAAGACATACTTGGATAAAATAACAAAAAAATACAAATCAACGTTGCAATCAGCACAAAAAAACGTTGTAAAAGTAGTGAGTTCGAAGTAAGTATGTAAAATGCTATCGACTCATGAGAGGGTAGTGTTATCATTAGCTTTAGAACAGTATGGTAGTGATATATTTAAAAACAATGTGATACGGACAAGATCTCAAAGGAATAATAATATGAAAAGGTTTGTTGTACCCACTTGCAATAATTATTATGGTCGACGATGTCGAAACTACTTGGTTCCAACTATTTTTAATAACCTTCCGGTCGATATAAACAACTGTGCATAAAAGCGTCTTATAAAAATAAAATACATAAGTACCTGTTCAATGTATATTTTCAGAGCCTCACTGTGGAGAAAACATAAACTTGTACTTCTGTGTTTCTCTGTTGTTTGTGCTAGTTAAAAGGAGCTACATCTGCCAACAAACTGCTTTGCAGTTTGGCAGAAATAATAATGTACTTGTTAAATGCATTTTCGTGAATAAAACACTTTTTTTTTTTTTTCATTTCATTGCGAAGAATAGTGGTACAGTTCCATTAGTATGAAACTTTGTAGTATAATAAATACTTATGTATACTAATATTTTTTACGTAATAAAGCTGAAGAGTTTGTTTGTTTGGTTGAACGCGCTTATCTCAGGAAGGTTTCAATTGAAAAAATATTTTGGTGTTGAATAGCCTATTTACCGAGGAGGGCTTTATAATATCACATATGACCAAAAGAACCGGATCATTCATGAAAAATGTGACCAAAAGGTGGACCGATAACCTGGTGAAATCCGCAGGAATCCGCGGGTTTTCAAATGCACTGGACTGGTCGATGTCGCGACAATTGGGGGAGCCTATATCCAGCAGTGGACGTCTTTAATTTGAAATGATGATGATGATGAGGAATGTTTAATGGTGTGTAGTCCGTCGTAAAATGTATACGCCTCACACACTTTTAGGAAAAGCCATTACCGTTTCTAGCCGTTTTTAAGAACCATTATAAAAACAATACAACACGCGTCTCCGTAATCTTACTCTTGTGCGTGTAAGATAAGCCGTGATGTATTATGTTTTCCTTATGCCCCGCAATACGAATGAAAATTACGAAGAAAACGCAAAAAATACATAAGTGGTAAAATCTTTGGTATAGAGTCAAAGGTAAGACTCGTAAATACATTAATAGTAAAAAACGTTTAAAAAAATAAGCCTTTCTAAAGGATAACTTTAGGTTATAAGTGTGCAAAATTTTAATAACCGTACTGTTGACCTTTGAGGAGTTACTTTGTCTGAAACCAACCTTAAATGGATTGAGAGTGAGGTTAAAATTGTCATAAATATACCTTCGGACCTGATCGACATGTTAAATTTGAACTCTGTATCATAAGAGGAAGTGGTACTAACCGACTACTTATTTTTGATTCCCTGATTTCCGACAACAGATCACACTTTGTCTTGTGAAGTTCTAAGAGAACGCTTTCAATAAAGTTAGACAATATCCTTACTTCGGGAATAAGCTAAAAAGGGCAGAAATTTTCCGTAGTTATCTAAACAAATTATCTATGTCAGAGGTTCTTAAACTTTTAGTCATACTACTACATACAACTTTTAGCCATTTGACTAAATTTCCGTCTTCCCATGGACCACCAAATTTCGGAGATAATAGATAGTTTTTTTTTACTGCATAATCTTGACTAACATTTAAATGCAATTCAGTGCTGCTGAAGGCCAAACGCATGCCAATACTGACATCCAGTCGATTTTGGTGCTTGTCTTTAAAATTTTTAGAAGCGCCGAGAACCTCTGCTGGCATAGATATGCCGATGAAACAACGGTAGCGTGTAGACTTTGGAAGAATCATTGATATTTTTCTCTAAAAAATGTTGTATTCTAATTAATTTTCTATCTCAGAAACAACTTCCAAGTTTTAAGTATTCTATAGCGTATATATCAATCACTTCTTTATTTTGAACCCTTGCATTGAAATTATTCAGCTTTGCGAAAATATTGCATTATAGAATGGGATTGCGGACCACTTCAGGTTCTGCCAGGGACCACCAGTGGTCCGCGGACCAGCAGTTAAGAACCACTGATCTAGGTACTTAATGTACAAATGGTGTAAGAGCGTTTTTTTGGGTCTAGGCATTGAGATCCCTAATACACATTATTACTAATAACGCGACCCCAGAATTACACCATGATGCTTACAAAATCAAGGCTCTAACTACAGCCTATGTTTGAGATCCGTTTGAATTCGGAGTCGGCCAAAAATGTAATTGAGTTTCTCTGTAGAAAATGCCCAAAAGGCTTGCTCTCATGGGATTCAGCACGATTGCTAGATCGTAGGAACATGCGCTATATCCCTAGGGATCTGAACAGATTGAAACTGTCCCTGGCAAGACCTGTGTTCATATTGGCAACTAGCAATGCTAAGGCCTGAAGAAAGTAAGTCTTGCAGTCCAAATTCATTCAGTTGAATTTGATTATGCTTGCTTTAATAGCGTTTTAATCCTTACTTATAATATAATAAGATAAATAAACTTACTACTATGATTGCGATAGTAATTCGGAATTGGTTCGAAAGAGTCACCGCTGTCTTGGAACGCAAGGGACATTAAGTGAAATACGGATGGGTTTTTTTTCTTCCCAACTGTTATAAAATTGTAATTTTGTTTTATTTAATTTTAATTTTTTTGGTATGCGTCATGCTTGGCGCAAATAAACGCTTTTTCTTTCTTTCTTTCTTTAAGCTTAGCTGAAGTGAACACGAAATGAGCTGTCAAGCCATGCAAATAAGATAGGCTGACAGTTCAGTTCATACCACTTCACCTAGGTTTACTTGGTGAGGTGTTGACATTATAGACCGGTTGCTCTCATTTCTGGGGGTCTAAAAAGAGCACTTTAGCAGAATAAGAAAGCAAGTCACGTCACTGTCAATTTTTCCCAATCAATCTTGAACCTAATGCGTTAGCGATAAAGATGAAAATGAAATTTGACAGATCGTTGTGTGATTAATGTTATGATTAATCTATGCGGTGGCTTAGAATCCTACACACACAAAAGCAGTTAGACCGCGACGGTCAAAGTGAACGCGCGTTCTGTCAGAGTTCTATTTTTTTGCAAAAGCTCGATGTCGAAGTCACGATGTCCAACGAGAGCGAAAAGTTTATTTAATTAGTGAGAGAAAACCGTTTACTTTATGATTTGCGAGACATTTGGTTGAGAGTCACATTTAAGGTAGAATTCCGTGCATCGCGATCGATTGCGGCCGCGCGCGGGCTACGACTGTCGTCGATCGCTCGCGACAATAGTCAAACTATGAAAATGTATGGCACCGCTGCCGAGGCCCGCGACAGACGCGCGCGGCCGACGAAAGTCGTGAGCCGCGCGCGGCAGTGTCTTGAAATTAGTAGATGTTGTTCGTCAGTTCCCTCTAGACGTGTGTCTATCGAAGTCAAAATCATGGTCGAAGTGCTAATTGACATCCTTGAAGATGAAGAGGAGGATGACGAGCTGCTGTTGCTTTATTATGAAAAATAGAGTACCAATCGACCCTATCTTTAAAAGCGGAAATGAAGAAGGATACTACCAAATATTGATTCAAAAGCATTTGTATTGTAATGAAAAGTTTTCTCCGGCGTTCCTAGACATGTTTGCGCCATGAAATCCACGATATTACTAAGCGCTAGAATATGACGGCCGCGCGCGGCTCACGACATTCATCGGCCGCGCGCGTCTGTCGCGGGCCTCGGCAGCGGTGCCATACATTTTCATAATTTGACTATTGTCGCGAGCGATCGACGACAGTCGTAGCCCGCGCGCGACCGCGATCGATCGCGATGCACGGAATTCTACCTTTAGGTTTCAGTACAAAGAGCGTGTGACGTGTTATCACTACTTAAGATTACTGAACTCCAGATTTTAGACCGCTCGTAGGTACGCAAGTGAAACGCGGAACGCAGAACTCGGTACTCTGACCGAGAGACCGCGCGCAGTTGGGTCAGCGCCTTAAACATCGATGCCGAGACGCCAGTCATCTATTTACTATTGGTAATGAGTGTACGTTAAAATTGTACATGGACAATGGACATTACACCCATACGCACCGAACATTTTGGGAATATTTTCATAGTGCGAACAGCTAAATATTGGAATTCCTTGCCATCTAGTATTTCCTGATAGCTACAATCTCAAGTTTCTAAGTCAAAAATCTCTAAATTACTTCTAGGCAAGCGTCGTCCATCGTCCACCGCCATCAGGTGAAATAGTGGTCACACACGTTAAATCAAATTAAATAAAATGGACAGCTACCTTAGTACTAACTTTAGTATTCGGTTTCGGTAGAAAAACTAGAATGAATTTTTCTTCATACTTATGTACACTACATAATTAAATATTATATATATTATAACATAAGTATCGGCTCACTAGTTCA
This sequence comes from Lacanobia wlatinum, assembly GCA_947578705.1. Lineage (NCBI taxonomy): Eukaryota > Metazoa > Arthropoda > Insecta > Lepidoptera > Noctuidae > Lacanobia > Lacanobia wlatinum. The sequence goes on from OX388032.1 coordinate 27,078,844, forward strand.
TGCACGCGTCTTCACTCCCTGACAGCTGTCATATGACTGGCTCCCACGTCACTGAGCCCCCTACGCGTGCATAACCGGAGACGACAGAAATATATTTATACAACAAGTAATATATTACTTATTTAATTATTCATTGTTTATGTATGAACGTATACGACACGATTTCTATAGCTGTGATTAAGCTATAGCTAGCCTTCTGAACCAACCAAATACCCCTACACTAACTCCATCCTATCAATTTCTAAACAGAACAGGAGCCACACCTATACACAAATTAATTGTACTGTTAAATTACTGGCACATTGCGACCGCATTCCGGAGTACGCATCACGGAATAATGCAGCATTCACACAAGATCATTGGAACAACCTGCATCGTATGAACGCGTGTGTATTGATGCCCTAATGATGCTGAGTTAATTGGAACGGCAGTGGTATGTTCTCTGTTCATATCTATGGGAAATTAAGTGGAAATTCTATGTGGAATATGGTTGATTTTGTCATGTAGATTGGCTTTGCGTAGGCCAGTTAGTGGTAGTATTTTGTAGGTATTTTTTTTTGTTATTTGTCACTTGTGTTCATGAAAATATAAATGTTAATTTATTTTTTGTTTGTGTTTATTTCAGTCATGCCAACCAGTATAGATAGATGGAATAAATAAATACATCAATCGGAATAAAAAAATATAGTATGATTTTATTATTTCGATTTATGTAATCGCTAATCAGGCGTTGCTAGTTTTCATCTATTTATTTGATCTAAAATAGATGATTATATCTGCGTACAAAAAGCATAATTTTTAAAAATGTTACTTTCCTTACCTAATAAAATAAGCTTTATTGTCTGATCAGTAACTTAGTGCCGACTGGTAATTATGGACACTTGGATTGACTTTGGTGATAGTTTATGTCCAATTTTATGGCATTGGACATGTCACCGGACACGGGCGCCGGGGGGTGCACTTGCACCCCCTGGCTCTCAATAAAACATACAAAAACATGAGGATATTAATGAATCAGAGGAGTGGTACTTTAAGCTCCCTCGCGTTGGGCCTTGTATCCGTCTTCTTTAGTTCTGGGCAAAAGAAAACTATCCTATTTGAGACGGAGTTTCGAAGATGCACCCCCTTCTTTTTTTTAAGGATGGGAAATCATCAAATGACTATCCGTGTTCCTTCTAGTGCCCTTTGCGTTCCAGGGTCGCGGTTACTCCTTCGAACAACAGGCACTGACCCTAGTGGGCCTCGTCTGCTATGCTGACACGTCATTGAGGCGCACGTGGAATACAACGCGCCATCAACCCGGACCTGATTCCCGGCCACCGTAGGCCCGCGCCTACGGTGGCCGGGAATGAATGAATGAATCGCCCTGAATCTCCCGACGCCCGGAGCTTCTTCTTCTGTTGCGGCGGCTGGGGCGTGAGGTTTCTTTCTTTCTGGTTTCAGAGATGCACCCACCTGAAAATAGTCTTGCGCGCGAAAAAAAAATCCGAGAAATTGTGGACTGACATAAAATGGCAACCAATCAGAGTACAAGTCTGAGACTGAACTGAGTAAGAGACTGGGCTGTATTTGGCCCGAGCATTACTAAGAAGAAAACCGGTAATAAGATTGTTAAATTATTCAACCTTACCGTTACTTATAATTTGCGTAGACGTGTATTCAAGCGAGGAAAGCTCGTCCTGGATAACAGTTAAGGATAAAGCGAAAAGGCGACGTAAACCTAATTTCTGTTTAACATTTCTTTAATTTAAAATGAAGATCCAGCTAAATCCTCCAAGGAGAAGTAATAACAATTGTTGAATAAGCAATTTTATACACTCGACGAAACATCCTACTCAATGTAAAGACGTACTAATTAACATTCCTCTAATATTAGATTAATATATAACAATAATTTTATCCGCACATTTTCCTTTAGGAAGCAACGGGAATGGCAAAGTTCATTTCACAGTATTTCCAACTTTACCACGTAGAAAATAGAGAAAAAAATCTATTGTTGCTTATCCCGGGCTCTGAAAGCTGCTTCTGCTGATAGCTCGACGTTACTAATCCCAATATATCTAAGGAAGCTACGACTTAAATTTATAGTCGCGTGTGAGACCGCAGCTTAAGCGCGGTGACAATTTGTTAGCAACAAAATATAAATTTTAAAGTGAATGGATTTTGTACTGAGACCGTATTTTGTAAGAAATTCTTTACAATACTTATCTTACCCATGAACCTTTTTGGCCTCGCACAGATAAAAAAATATTATCCATGTTGTTAGCTTAGTTAGTTGTTAATTTATTTTACTTTTTTGTTTAATTTGTGCGAGTCCCAAATAAACATTATTCTTCTTCTTTCTCCTTTTACCTTACAATGCTTTTCTTCGGCCAAAGAATATTATATATTCAACGCGGCAAAGCTGCCAGTGTTCTGGGCACTTTTGCCAATGACAGCGATTTCGATTATTTTTTTAATGCCAACTATTTTGTTTTGTTTTTCTATGAGTTTGTAAATAATTTCTTAAAATATCAATCAATATAAATCGTGGAAAAAACGTGATATGCGCGTACGAAGTCGGGGGGAAAAGCTAGTTAGTTTATAATTCTGATTTCAATTTTGTTGACTAATAATAAAAGTATTGAAAGGGATACTTATCTGTGTTAAAAGTGGAAAATAAGACCTTCTTTGTTGGTTGCTTGTCTAACTAATGATTGATGACTGCTGAGCGGGCTCATCAGTTTTCAGAAGTCGTTGCGAAAAACACGGTTGTTGTTGCAAAACTCCAATCAATTTCAGAATCTCAGTTGTCAATCATGAAGCCAAGCTCCGTTGTGTCAACTGTCAAATCCATTATTCAAAAGCAACATTCGCCAAACGGTTGGGTTGTGGCTCCTGTGGAAGAGATAGCGGTCGCGATGAGGAGAGAGATAGCGGTCGCCATGAGGAGCCATTAATTAATCTGACTTGTTATTGTGTCAAAGATTGTCAATTTGCTGCCTTAATTTGGCAGTTTTATTATTATAACTTGTAATCTATTTTTAGGGCAAGACAAGCTGTTTGTTGTGAAATGTCAAAAGGCTTTAAAATTTTAAAGGTTTTGACTGTTTTCTGGGTCAGTAAATTAACTCAGGAGCTTGGTAGCTCTAATTAAAAATCAGAAATAATTTATTATGCGATGAATGTGGGTACAAAATAAGATGAGAATATTGTAAAAACAGTTTCAACACACTCTACCTTACGGCATGTAAAAGTAAGTAACGCGTAAAGTAACGTGTAAAGGAAGTAGCTGAAGTTTATTGGCTCATATCGCTACAGTATTTATTTTAGTAGACACAGCCCGCGAATTTCATTGAGCTGCTAATTTAAAATTAAAATCTGTTCGTTAAAGAGTTTCAGGCTGAACCTACTGTTATCACCGACGTCTATCCGACAGTATATTCAAGATTTAAAAATATAGAGGCTCATTATTTGACTTCATCAGAGTTTATGACAAAGTTGACCCGCGCAGCTTCGTTTGCGTCACCATTCTCATTAATGCTCCACTATCATTGGTCGTAGCATGATGTTATATAGCCATAGCTTTTCTCGATAAATGGATTATCCAACACTAAAAGTACCTGAGGCCAAACGTGCTAAACGTTCAACCAAAAAGCAAACAAACTATTCAGTTTTATAATCTAACCTTCTAATATATAAAAATCTCGCATCACGGCCGGTTTTCATGAAACTTTTGTGTATATTTCATAAGTCTTAGAATAGGTCGTAGGCTGTTTTTTTATATATGGCAAAACAACGTTTGGCGGATCAGATAGTATTAGTAAAGATATCACGTGCTGTTTCAATGACATAGGTCCCTATTGCATACCGCCGACGCCATCGCTAAAACCGAGACACATCCCTAACGTTCGAAACAAACAAAAGCCCTCAATTATAACATTGGGTGGGATCGGTATTGATGCTAATTTCCTGGTCCCAAATAAATTGGGTAACTCCCGTTTGGTAACGCTCCCGTATGGTAACGCTACATACATTGGTTATGTTTGTGGATATTACGTCCTGAGCATACCTTAAAGTACAGTCAAAAACTTCTGGTGTGCCGAATTTATTTAATATTTATTTTATTTTGTACGTTTTAAAACTATCATATTGATGATGAGTTACTCAGAAAAGCTGTGTTCATTTCTATTTTTATATTGTTACGAGCTTGGGGTTCGTCACAATAAAAACAGCCGATTAAACAACCAAAACTGACACTTTAATTTATAACACTAATTAGCACTTTAAAACACACTAATTATAAAACACAATCGCACTACTGAACAGTTCACTTCACTATAATTCGCAGTTGAAGATCGCTCTCGAAGTTATCGTTTGTATCGCCAATTCAATACTGACTGCTGTCGCCGGATGTCCGTCCTTTATATACTGACAGTCATTTCCAGAACCCTCCTGTATGGAAACCTCTGGAAAGTTCGGGCACACACGGGTCCCGACCGACCAGGTGTCTAAACATCGAGAATGTTCTAGCACGTAAATGCCTGCTACTGGATACTAGATGACGCCAGCAGCACGCAAGTGTCTGCTACTCGATACTAGATGGCAGCACGTAAATGTTTCGTTACTTGAAACTAGATGGCGTTAGCAGTACGCAAATGCCGCCATGTACCCAACATTAATTCTGGCGCGTAACACTGCCCCCTCCTAAGACATGCTCGTCCCGAGCATTATCGGCCCCATAATAACGCGCCAGTCGATCCACGTGGACGATTTTAGGAGCACTTCTTGTACCTTTTTGTATACGGTAGGTCACGTCATTGATTTTTGTCACAATCCGGTACGGCCCGTCCCATTTAGCTTGAAGCTTAGGAGATTTCCCTTTACTGCGAACTGGATTGTGTAACCACACAAGTGAACCTTCATCGAAACCTTTATTGTTCATTTTGCGGTCATAGCGGGTTTTCATCTTGTCAGACATTTGCTGGCCCGATTCTCTGACGTGCTCATAAATGTCATTCATTTTGTTCCGCAAGTCATTCGCATAATCGGTTATACTACGTGGGGCATCAGGTGGCATTCCAGTGATCAGGTCTGCCGGCAGCCGTAATTCTCTACCAAAGTTTGCGAAAGCTGGTGTCACTGATGTGCTTTCGTGAACAGCACTTCGGTATGACAACAAAAACGGCTGTATGTGCTTGTCCCAATCGCGTTGCCGATTTTCCACAACTTTTGCCAGGTATCTCTCCAATGTCTGATTGAATCGTTCAACCATTCCATCCGATTGTGGGTGGTAAGAAGTTGTTCTTGTTTTATGAGTACCCATAACTCGGCAAGTTTCCTGGAATATCTGTGACTCAAAATTCCTTCCTTGATCGCTGTGAATCTCCAAGGGTACTCCAAAACGACAGAAGACTTCATGAACCAGTTTATCTGCAACTGTTGAAGCTTCTTGATTTGGAATGGCGAAGACTTCCGGCCACTTAGTGAAGTAATCCATCACAACCATGAAATACTTGTTACCACTATCACTTTCCGGAAATGGTCCCGCAACATCCAGAGCTATTCTTTCCCATGGTGCACCAACATTGTACAATTGCAATGCACCTCTGCTACGAGTCTGAGGTCCTTTTACAGCCGCACAACTTGTGCATTTCCGACACCAGTCTTCGACATCGTCACGGCAATGGACCCAGTAAAACCGTTCCCGTATTTTCAGTAGAGTGCGTTTAACTCCCATATGGCCTCCTGAACAACCATCATGGTACAGCTGTAAAACATCCGGTACCTTAGCTTTAGGGACAACCATTTGCAAATGACAGCTGTCGCCCCTGACATTTTCCCATTTACGGCACAGTACTCCATCCTGAATCACTAAGCTGTCCCATTGGGCCCAATAGCTTTTTGTGATCGAACTCATTGCTGAGACATCACTCCACGAGGGCTTAGGAGCACTGGCCTTCATCCACTCCAGAATCGGCTTGATGTCTGAATCTTCGTGCTGAGCATGTTGTAGGCTTTCCTTCCACTCGTTGCTGAGGTCTGTCTTGAGCATCCTCACAGGTATGACTTCTTTACCCTCTTGCCTAGTACAATGCTTGCAGTCTTCAGGGCAAGGTCTTCTTGACAGTGCATCAGCGTTGCCATGAGATTTTCCGCTGCGATGTTCTACCACAAAGTCGTATTCCTGCAGCCGCTGGGCGCTATTGTTAGCCGCCCTGTCGCCCGGAGATCGGCTATCTGCCCTTTCTGTAGTTCGCTTAGGGCAACTGGATCGTATGTGGCCCCTCTCACCACAGCCATAGCATCTAGGGCTATACCCTTTAAAACGGTCACGAACTGCAGCTGCTGCAACCTCCTTGCCACGGTGCGGACGATAATCCTGCCGCAAAGCTTCCCTTTCTGTAGTTCGCTTAGGGCAACTAGGTCGAAGGTGGCCCCTTTCACCACAGCCGTAGCACCTAGGGCTGTATCCTTTTAAACGATCGCAAACTGTAACCGCTGCAACCTCCCTGACGCGGTGGGAACAATGATCTTGCCGCACAGCCTCCACCTCCAGTGCATGGGCCAAGGCGTCCTTAAGCGTCCCGTGGTGCCCGAGCCTCACTGCAGCCCTGACCTCAAGGTCGCGGATGCCGTCGATGAATGCCTGCACCAGGTTCCCTTCAATGAGCGCTGGTGCAGACTGGTACGCTTTTCGCACCAGCTTCTCCACTTCAAGAGCCCACTGCTGCAGGTTCTCACCGCTGCGTTGCACGCGATCCCTTAACTGCGCACGAAACACGTGCTCCAGATGAGCGTCGCCATATCTGGCTTCCAACGCTTCAAGCAGCTGCTCGTAAGTCACCTCCTTACCGATGGCTTCCAGGACAGTTAAGGCCTGGTCCCGCAGGCCTAGGGTGAGGGCAGTCATGGCCTGATTTTTACTACACCCGTTCGCCTTCATGACAGCCTCAAACTGAATCTTGTAGGCCGACCAAGAAGACGTCCCATCGAACGGCGGCACTTTGAACCCACGTGGCGAAGGTGTAGTGGCTGCTGAATTAGCAATCCCATCTCCAAGTTTAAGGTTGCCCAACTCCTTCTTCACATCCGCAATGACGTCATCAAACTTGCTGATCCTGGTTTCAGCGTCTGACAAGCGGTTGTCATGCTGAGCAACCTTATCCTTCACCTCCTTCATGTCTTTTCCGAAGGACGCGTGAAGTTCCTTTATGAGGAGCATCTGTTCTTCCTGGCGGCGCGCCTGCTCCTCCTTGTCGCGCTGCAGATGTTCTTCCAAGCGTCGGGCCTGCTCCTCCTGTCGGCGGGCCTGCTCCTCCTTGTCGCGCTGCAGCTGTTCTTCCAAGCGTCGGGCCTGCTCCTCCTGTCGGCGGGCCTGCTCCTCCTGTCGGCGGGCCTGCTCCTCCTGTCGGCGGGCCTGCTCCTCCTTGTCGCGCTGCAGCTGTTCTTCCAAGCGTCGGGCCTGCTCCTCCTGTCGGCGCGCCTGCTCCTGCAGCATCATCATCAGAGCAGCAAAGTCTGGTGCTGATGATGCCGGAGCTGCTGTGGACGGGCCGGCCTCCATGGTCGGTAGCTGACCTTCCGACGTCTGCGGCGCTGCACCACCAAAACGCCTCTGGTCCGTCTCCTGCTGGCGTTGACTACGGGTACGGATACCCTCCGTGTCGTCCTTTGGCAGAATCGGCATGATTATCCACTCTTCTGACACCAATTGTTACGAGCTTGGGGTTCGTCACAATAAAAACAGCCGATTAAACAACCAAAACTGACACTTTAATTTATAACACTAATTAGCACTTTAAAACACACTAATTATAAAACACAATCGCACTACTGAACAGTTCACTTCACTATAATTCGCAGTTGAAGATCGCTCTCGAAGTTATCGTTTGTATCGCCAATTCAATACTGACTGCTGTCGCCGGATGTCCGTCCTTTATATACTGACAGTCATTTCCAGAACCCTCCTGTATGGAAACCTCTGGAAAGTTCGGGCACACACGGGTCCCGACCGACCAGGTGTCTAAACATCGAGAATGTTCTAGCACGTAAATGCCTGCTACTGGATACTAGATGACGCCAGCAGCACGCAAGTGTCTGCTACTCGATACTAGATGGCAGCACGTAAATGTTTCGTTACTTGAAACTAGATGGCGTTAGCAGTACGCAAATGCCGCCATGTACCCAACATTAATTCTGGCGCGTAACAATATGTTCGACACCAGGTTACAATTAGACACTTCATTTGGATTGAATTCTAGTCTAATTCGAATTCTAGTCTAGGTCAAAGATGACAGAGACAAAGTCTACGATGGAGCGAGCTTACCCAGAAGGAGCCTGGTCACTCTAACTTTGAAGAGATTAGGGTTGTAAGCGTTTGGAAACACAGACGCAGGCAGAGAGTTCCACTCCTTTGCTGTGCGCATTATAAAAGGCGTTTGGAAACGCTTAGTGCGAATTAGTGGAATAGCAACAAGGTAGGGATGGGAACATGCAGTGCGTCTGGATGTCCGACGGTAGAAGCGGGCCGGTGGGATGAGGTCGTGGAGATCTCGGGGACACTCACCGAAGTACAATATGTAGAAGACCGACAAGCAGGCAACATTATGGCGATGAGCCAAGTTATGTAGTTTGACATCCACTAGCTTTACGTCGCTAATGAGCCGCTTAGCTCTGCGTTCCACCAAATCAAGCGCGGCAAGCTGATACTTAGCTGAGCCATCCCAAAGGTGGTTACAATACTCCATGCAGGATCGGACTTGTGCTTTGTATAGGGTTAAAAGCTGTCCAGGCCTATAGTATCGCTTCACCCTATTTAGGATGCCCAGCGTTTTGGCTGCGGTTTGGGCTTTGTACTCGATGGTGGCGCCTAAGTTGAGACTGGATGTCAACTCCATGCCTAGGAGCTCGAGCCGATCAGTCACAGCATCAGATGCACCCCGAAAACTAGGAGTTTGGTCAAAACGACTCCCTTTGCAATAAAAAGACACGCCTGTGTTTTGGTGGCGTTAAAAGTATCCAGATTGTCTCACCCCACTGGGAGACAAGGCTTCAGGTCAAATTGATCCACTCTACCATGGCCTCTCTCAAGGAACGAACTTCATCCCCACCGGATGTTCCGCTGGACAACTATCTCTCTGAAACCGTACTGTCATCTGCGTACCCAAAAAGACCAAGCTGAAGTAGGTCATTGATGTGTAGCAGGAAAAGAGTTGCAGAGACTCCGGGATTAATAGCCATGAGGACAGAGTAGCAGCCGTCAACGGCTACTCGGGTCGACCCTTCACTCAGGAAGTCAAATATCTAGCCTCAAAAAGCAGCTGGGATGTCATAAGAAGGACGCTTGCTGAGTAGACCTGCGTGCCAGACCTCAACACTCTCGCTGGAATGCCGTCAGGTCTGCTAGCCTTATTCACGTCTAGACTGCACAATACTCTTCTTGAGTAAATAAAGTTTGCTTAATGTATATTGTACTAACGTTTTATCTTTGCTTATTTTAAACAAGTGAATATATTTTTTTATACAATATACATTAAAATCTTAAATTACATATTTAATTACATATATGTATCAACATTCCTTAAAAAATAGACTTGACATACTAGCCAGTATGTCAAGTCTATTTTTTAAGGAATGTACCTACCTGTGTTAAATATAAAAAAAATATGTATACCAAATAATTTACAGAAAAGATAGATGAAGAAAATATTACACAGGGCATGCAATACACCGTTAGAAATAAGTATATGTAGCGTTACCAAACGGGAGCGTTACCAGACGCGAGTGACCCAATAAATTAAACAATCCTGTCACAGGTACTCATCGGGAACGGATATCGATCTTCATTAGGTGAATAGGAGACGCCCCTTCACTGTAGTTTATACGATTAATTCAATATTGGAGTAGCGGCACCATGTATGATTTAGTTTTAATTGAAATTGAATATTTGAATGGTTGTTGAAAGGCTTGTTTTGTGAGTTATTGAAATGGTGTTATAATTTCGGCGTGTAAGGAAAATTAATTGAACGGACTCAGGTACTTGTATAGTTTTGTTATAATTTCAAACTGGATAGGCAGTAGCAATGGGTGGATCGGGTTATATGTGGTATGGTACAAAAACTGAACCCAGCCTATTGACTGAAAAGATATCGGAGTCAATAAATTTCTTAGAATTAATAACACATGAAACCTTAAAAAGCCTATTAAAGCTATAAAATTATTTTAAGTACAATAGTTACTCCCAACTTTTGAATTCTTCTTCTTATATTGTGGGTAGTAAGGTCTAACGACCCCACACACCCTAGTGTCAGAGTTTCTAAGCCGCCTCAAGGGCCTCTGACATGGTTTATTTGACGACCGCCATTTAGCGACCGGGACCACCGTCTTATACGTTCTTTCCGGAGCACGGAATCGTCTTTTTTATCAGACAATCGGGTGATTCAAGCCTGCATTGTCCTAGCCAAACTGGAAAACAACTTTACAAAGTATGCTTTCCCGTGGGAATCAAACCTACGACCAGAGTCACAAGGCAACCTAAACCACTTAACCTCGGAGGCAGTTAATTTTGAATTATGAGTTTGAGTTTTTGTCAAACTCTCAAGTTATAATACTCGTAAAGCAAAGCAATATTGAATAATTATGTAAACACAAACTTGTATTTTCCTGCGGCTTCGCTCGCGGTAAAATAACTATATACCTAATAACCTTATGGCCTATAACCGTCTCCAGGGTCCCAATTTTGTACCAAAATTCATCGAAATCAGTACAAAAATTTAGGCGTTCTTCTTCTTCTTATCGTGTGGGCAGTAAGGTCTAACGACCCCACACACCCTAGTGATAGAGTTTCTAAACCGCCTCCAGGGCCTCTGACATGGTTTATTTGACGACCGCCCTTTGGCGGCCGGGACCACCGGCTTATACGTACCTTTCGAAGCACGGAATCATCTTATTAGGTGTGAAAGCGTATAAACAAACAAACTCAATTGTGCATTTAAAAATATTAGTTAGAATACTACTGTTTCTTTACTACAGAACTTTGCAAGCTCATGTTACAACTTGCTGAGATTGTTCAAGAGAAAATTATACGTGCTCGAACATTGTGGTTTACTTTTAATTAGTCGTGGGAGTGGTGCTAGAGAAAAACTTGGTCCGGGGAAGTATTATCAACATGGCCAAGTAGTACTCCGTCTTTTAGCAACATTGCGGAGTTCCGGTTTAAGGAATGTAGGTATTTTCAGGAATATGAGATGGTTAAATTTTGTTACTAGGATGAACATAGTGCACATGCGTTTGCTTCTGGTATTGAAAGTTTTAGAAGGTGAAATTATACTTGTAAACGTAGTGTAGTTATTTTTTATTTGTGATGAGTTTGCTCTTGACTCTAGTCTAGGCCAGAGATGACAGAGACAAAGTCCACGATGGAGCGAGCTTACCCAGAAGGAAAAATAGGAGTTCAGTTTGTGCATGTATGTTCGTATAACACGACAAAACGGAGGACGCAGCAGTTTTAAGGGTTTAGAACAAAAAACGGAACCCTTATGGGATCACTCTGGTGTCTGTCTGTCAGTCTGTCTGTCTGTCCGTCTGTCACAGCCAGTTTTCTCCGATTCCACTAGACCTATTCTGTTGAAATTTGGTACACATATGTACTTTTATGATCCAAATACGGAAGTGTTACGTAAATTATTATTTTTTTAGTATGACCTCCACTTTGGGGGCCAAACTAGAAAATGAAAAAAAAAAGTTTTTGAATAATATAGTGTGACATATCAAATGAAAGGGCTTACTGTGAAGGTTTTAATTATATATTTTTTTTTCATTATTTTAAAATAAACGGTTTTGAAGTTATTCAAGAAATTATACGAAAAACGGCTTATTTCCGAAACTACCGAGCCTAAAATTTTGAAAAAAATGGAGATGATAGATCTTTACCTATAGATTACAGGAAACCCTATAAGAAGTCTATAGTGTTGAAATAACATTATAAAAAAAAAATCGTTCGGAACCCTTCGCACGCGAGTCCGTCTCGCACTTGGCCAGTTTTTTTTTCGTGTGTTTAGTTTGTGTATTGTTTTTGAAATGACTTTTGATTCTGATTCTAACCTTTAAAAACGACCCATGCGACTATTATTATTATTAACCCTCGAGCTTCCCTTGCTGGCCTATACTAAAAGTCCGTTCCATTTTCTTTTTCAAACAATTTTAACCCCAAGCTAAATTTCTAAAATAACAAGTAGGTCAAATACTTGTAAAATACTCAAAAACCCTCAAAACGGCTAACTGGTAAAGTTAAAATAACTAGAAAAATAATGAAGGTTTGGGTCAAGCCCTCTTGAATCGCTCAAGGGATTCCGTTTTTACAATAAATTCACGAATATAAATAGAATATTAGATTTTATTGGATTTTCTGCGAAACTGGAATGGAAAACTGAGTTTTAAGGCTTTTTAATAATCGTGTCTGCTTGATAATATTAAAATTGTAGAAAAACCGTAAGTTAGATAGAACAACTTATTATATTGAAGAATTCTAACAAGCTAGGATTATAAGATTTTGATGATTTAGTTCTTAAATTTACTACACATACACACATGTATATGCTCAGTATAAAACTGAGATTCACATTTTAGAAAACCTTCGTTAAGGTGATTATTTTTTACTTTTCTTTCAATCATTTTTCACTGTAGTCTAATAAGTTAAGCCCCTATAAAGGAGACTGTTTTAATTTGTATGGGAAGTGGTCTATAACCAATAACGATCAGTGGCGTGCGGTAGGTGCAAACCAGCAGGACTCCCTAGTCCCTATACACGGTGCTATTTTAATATCTTTAGACTCTTATATCATTTACGCTATAAAATACCAATAGTTTGAAAAAAGTTTTGATCTTGCTCAGCTGTTTTAGTTATTTTCATTATTTTTTATTTCGATTTTATTAATGATATAAGAAAAAAAACACGTAGCAATTTAATATCACTATAGGACAGAATTCAGTGCACGGTGCAGTGGGCGCGATAGCGATAGATCATATGGTGTTTTCTTTTTAAACAGTTATTACCTATGCTGGTTTATGCTGGCTTGCACCTACCGCACGCCACTGATAGCGAAAATGCAGTGGTATTTTGTCGAGATGCCTCAACTATATCCTTGTGCAAAGGGGCATCAAAAACTAACCTGGATGTTTTGAGAAAAATAGATAATACTTTAGTATTTACCTTTCTTGCTAGTACTGATAACAATGGAAACATGTGAGAAGTATACCCTCTCAAACAAAAAAAAAGAATTTTCAAAATCAGTCCAGACGTCTTCGAGTAATCGGTGAACATAAATATTAAATAAATATAAAAAAGATTCCGACGAACTGTGAACCTCCTCCTGTTTTGAACTCTGTTAAAAACGAAGAAAATGCTGAAATCTGGTACTGTTGAGGTGGCAAGTGGCTTCGTCTAGCACAGAAACACATTAATAAAGTATTTTAAAGTCAGAAATACCCCTTAAAAAGTTTTTAAAATTACAATGTAGCATTAAAATGTATTCCAAAATATTATATATTTCAAAACCAGATTTTCATGCCCCTTTATTTATTTATTTACCATATATTTTATTGTACAAGGGTATAGTTAAAATATCCCCGCAGAAATACCACAAAAGTGTCGCTATTGGTTCATATACCACTTTTGGTCAGTCTCCGAATAATCGGAAAACGGAAAATCCTTCATCATACCAACGCTATTCTATTCTAGAAAAACGTCTACAAAAAGATACACGACACAAAGTAACAATAACGCAACAAACGTTAAAATAAAAATGTACTCTTTCCAACTACTGCTACATAAAACATCGTTTATATTTATTTTATTTTATAACTGCACATTGCAAGCACGTTTACTGTATATCAAGAAATACGGTTTCTTAGGGTGAAGACACACCAGCGAGGTCTGGTCACGCAACGATGAAAATAACGTGAACTTATTGTGAAATGCAACGGTAGAATTGAAAAGACGCTGGTTCATATAATATGGTTGGCAGGACAATAATATTTTGTTAATACCTACGAATTTTATCGATAGTTATGATGAAGTGCCATTGCCATTGTTTTTAGGGTTCTGTTCCGCAAAAGGTTAAAAAAGGAACCCATGAAAGATCACTCTCTTGTCCGTCAGTCTTTACGTGTGTCACCACCGATTTTCTCAGGAACGGGTGGACCTAGCAAGTTGAAATTGATAACAGATACAAAAGTTTTTAGTTCCTATTAAGTGTATAAAAATCAAGGTCCTCAGTCAACACGATAAAGAGATATGTGCAAATTTAGATTTTCGCGAAAACTCGTAAGTACCAAAATTCACCTTATTATTGAATTTTGGTACTTTAAAGTTTTTATTTTATCCATATTATCTTTTTATCGTGTTTAATCAGGACTTTGATTTTTATACACATAATAGGGATTTATATAGTGGTACGGAACCAACGGTATGCGAGTCCGACTCGCTCTTGACCGGTTTGTTTTTTATTTAGGAATGGGCTTGCTTTTGACCTCGATCGCGCCTGATGGAAAGCGATGGATGACGTACATCTTTTTAATGTAAAATGACGTCACTCGCAAGTAACGCCATAGGACAAACGACGATTTTCCAGACGAGGTTAGTAGCGTAACTTGTTATTAAGAGAAAATGCGGGCGGCGAGACTTTGTATGCAAAAAGTTATAATTCGAGGTTTGGCTCTCGACTGTTTTCTCCTCCAATATTGGACTGATATAAAAGATATTTCACAAACTGAATAAGAAGGATGTATACTGTGTCTCTATGTTTTCCTTTTTTGATTAATAGTTGCCAAATTTGTACACTAGGGCTCTGTTAACAGTGATTCATCGGACAATTTTGAGCATTTTGTGAGAGTTCTAGTGCTTATACGTTTAATAAATCATGAAAAAAGAAAACATAAGGACACAGTGTAATATATCCTTTTTATTCAGTTTGTGAAATATCTCTTTAATCGGTCCAATATTGAAGGAGAAAACAGTCGAGAGCCAAACCTCGAATTATCACTTTTTACATACAAAGTCTCGCCGCCAGCATTTCCTCTTAAAAGCGTGTAATGCCTCTCTATTTTCCTCCGAATTTATTTTATTTTTCACAAATCGTTGTATTTTAATACATTTAAAAAAAAAAGTATTTATTAATGTAGGTTTTTATATTAGTCACAAACCAATGCACAAACCCGGTTTGAACTCAGAAGTCGCGTTCGAAGAATAGGTGCTACTACAGACTCGCAACTCATTGTATTCTCACCCTAAAACTTTTCTCCCTTAGTTACTGAATAGAGATCTCTTGCCACGTAAATTGGGACGAGTTTATCTGATACGTGCGCAATGTTCTCCGTTGCGCACGGTAGGGAACAACAAATTGCCGTTGAAATGAGCGACTCATCGCGTTTATCCGAAGCACGCGGGCACGTGGAACACGCAAATACCGTGCATTATCACGAAACTGAATTAAGTTTCTGTTTTTAATGCCCTTAATTTTTATTGCGTGGTATGTTTTAATTATACAGTGGTCTGGGAATTTTAAAAATGTGGGTTGTTTGTTTTTTTTTTGTCTGTTGTTTATGTGTGTGGCTATATTTAAACTTAAACACACATTTTGAAGTTTAGACTGACTTGACTTTAAACTTTTTTCGACTGAGTTTGGCTCTATGGAAACAATGTTGCCGTGGTATCGCAATAATAATTATCCAATTTATCTAACTTTTTCCTTAAGAGGGAATGCTGGCGGCGAGACTTTGTATGTAAAAAGACATAATTCGAGGTTTGGCTCTCGACTGTTTTCTCCTCCAATATTGGACCGATTTAAGAGATATTTCACAAACTGAATAAGAAGGATAAATACTGTGTCTCTATGATTTTTTTTTTGATGATTTATTAACCGTATAAGCACTAGAACTCAAAACACAAAATTATCCGATAAATCGCTGTCAATAGAGCCCTAGTCTACAAATTTGGCAACTATTCATCAAAAAAAGGAAAACATAGAGACACAGTATACATCCTTTTTATTCAATTTGCGAAATATCTCTTATATCAGTCCAATATTGGAGGAGAAAACAGTCGAGAGTCAAACCTCGAATGATGACTTTTTGAATACAAAGTCTCGCCGCTAGTATTTTTCCTTAAGGCTGCTCTCTCGAGAAATGCTTAAAAACAGCGTGCAGATGAAGCAACTTTTCGTCGGCATTTACTGAGAAATTACATCTGAAAAAATAGGTAGAAATCTACATGATATGATACGTAATTTGGTTTAGCCAGAATTTATGTATCGGTATCACATAATAAGAAAAAAAAACATCAAATCACCTCAAAATCGTTGAGATGAAACTATTTTTTAACAAAAGTGTAAAGAAAAAATATCTACTGCTTTACAGTACAAACGAAAATAATTTGGTTTTGTTATTTTTTTAAATATGTGTTATTTTTTTATAATAAATTAAAAATGCGGGTAGTGGAGTGGCGCGTAAAGGAGTAGTTAGCTCCGTTTATATGCACAAGGTCATTGGCATGTATATAAGCCTTAATACGTTGGGGTCGTTGATTCGGCTGTACGCTGTCTGTCAGTCAGTCAGTAACGGAAGAGTTTTATATACTGTCTAGCTTTTGCCCGCGACTTCGTACGCGTATATCCCGTTCCCGTAAGAATTTCGGGAAATGCTCTCTCAGTGCTCCTTCACGGAGTGTAGAGAAATCACATACCAAATTTCAGCTTTCTACGACCAGTACTTTCGGCTATGTAGGTATTTTATATATTAGGATAATTCAATGAAGCCTTTATCGTCAATGAATTAAACTTGGTAAGCCAGAAACCGCAAGACAGATCACGTGGTACCCACTAATTAATTTCACTGATTGTTTCATTGTTAATCCAATATTGTCGTTAGTCGACAGTAGTAGTTATTACTGGATAAGCCAAAGAATTATTGGTGGTGAATTTCTGAAAAGTAAAGTTATATATGTTTTTACTAGCTTTTGCCCAAGACTTCGTCGTCGCCTTCGACACGATGGGAAATCATCAAATGACTCCTCCCACTGTGGGTGAAACAGAAGTGAATGTTAGACTGTTACTGACTAAAACCCATCCGTGTTCCTCCTAATGCCCTTTGCGGTCCAGGGTCACGGTAACTCTTTCGAACAAAGTCCGCAGCCCCAGCAGGCATTGGCTCTAGCGGGCCCCGTCTTTTATGCTGACAGCTCATTATGGCGCGCGTGGAACAAAGCGCGCCGTCGACCCGGGCCTGGGGGCTTAGTTGCTGGCATATTCTACTCAGTATCACCTACGGACTTGCGATTAGTCCCGAACCCGAACAAAGAATGAATGACAACACGATTTGGCAGGACCTGACAAATCGTGTTATCATTAATTATTAGTAGTTAGGTGATACGGAGTAGAATACGTCCGCAACTAGGGCCGAAACTACGGTCTTCGGGCTTAGAGAGTAGCTCCCCTGGTTCTGATCAGACGGCGAGCCACCCAATGCTCGCCGTCTGCAGGCTCGCGCCTACGGTGGCCGTGAATCGCCCTGCGACCCTCGACGCCCGGGGCATCTTTTTCTGTTGCAGCGGCTGAGGCGTGAGGTTTCCCTCTCTATCACGCGTACGGCTTCCTCCTTCGCTAGCATTACTGCTTCGCAGAAGGAGGTGACCGCTTCCCATGTCTCCTCGCTGCGGACCACGGCTTGAACCAGGGCCGAACGCGAGAGGTCGCCACCGCCGATCGCTTCGACGCGCGACGTCTCCAAAAAGAACCTACATGCCAAATTTCAGATTTCTACGACCAAAAGTTTCGGCTGAGCGTTGTCTGTCAGTCACTCAGTAACGGAAGAATTTTATATGGCCAACAAAAAAAACGAAGTGTTCCGTACCATCGTACTTTTTTATTTGTTGTTATAGCGGCAATAGAAATACAAAATGTGTGAAAATTTCACCTGTCTACCTATTACGGTTCTTAAGATACAGCCCGCTGATACACAGACGGACGGATGGATGGACGGACGAACAGACATCGGAGGCTTAGTAATAGGGTTCTGTTGGTTACCTTTTGGGTACGGAATCCTAAACTCACGTTTGTGGGATTTGTTGGCCGTTAATATTTTCGTCAGTTAACCAGTACTTAGCCGTGCCGTATTTAACCGTACGTAATCGTACTTGAGTAGTATGCAAATAATAAAGTTTCTTTAATGATCTCTCAAAGGCATTTTCATAATACCATTACATAAGTAAGTCACTACCGCTTACATATCCCACAAACGTAACTTTGTAACTTTATGATTATTAATAAAGAGTGTTTATCTATATTTACATCAATATATAAAGCTCAAGAGTTTGTTTGCTTGACTGCGCTAATCTCAGGAACTACTGGTCCGATTTGAAAAATTCATTTAGTGTTAGATAGCCCATTTATCGAGGAAGGCTATAGGCTATTTATCATTACGCTAAGACCAATAGGAGCGGAGCAGACGAAGTTGCGCGGGTCAACTAGTGTTACTATAAGTAGACACCTATATTGTTTGTGACATATATATATATGTACAGTCTTAGTATATACTTTGTATTAAACAGCTGGTGTATAGGTAGTAGCGTAGGAGTGTTATTGTTCTTTACTCTAAGTGTTATTTTAAGTTAAAAGTCGATAGCGAGTAATTGTTTGTTATATTGTAAAAACAATTTAAAACCAGTCCCTAGACTTAAGTTACGCTATTTTATTTATTTTTCTACACTAATATTATAAAGAGGAAAGATTTGTTTGTTTGTTTGAA
Organism: Lacanobia wlatinum; assembly: GCA_947578705.1. NCBI lineage: Eukaryota > Metazoa > Arthropoda > Insecta > Lepidoptera > Noctuidae > Lacanobia > Lacanobia wlatinum. The sequence goes on from OX388032.1 coordinate 27,097,624, forward strand.
ATGAATAGGCTCCGAAACTACTGGACCGATTTGAAAAATTCTTTCAGCAATGAATAGCTACTTTATCAGGGAGTAACATAGGCTATATTGAAAGGCTATAGTGAAACCGCGTGACGTCCACTAGTCTTAAATAAATGAAGTCGGCACACGGTTCATTTTGCCAGTTGTTATTTACGAAGTCGAGCCGAAGACGACATTTTTTTTTTTTTTAATTTGTGATGGGTTAGCTCTTGACTCTAGCCTAGGTCAGAGATCACAGACAAAGTCTACGATGGAGCGAGCTTACCCAGAAGAAGCCTATGCACTCTAACTTTGAAGAGATTAGGGCTGCAAGCGTTAGGAAACACAGACGCAGGCAGAGAGTTCCACTCCTTTGCTGTGCGCACTATAAAAGACGTTTGGAAACGCTTAGTGCGAATTGGTGGAATAGCAACAAGGTAGGGATGGTAAGAGCAGTGCGTCTGGATGTCCGATGGTAGAAGGGGGCCGGTGGGATGAGGTCGTGGAGTTCTTGTACAATACTCACCGAAGTACAATCTGTAGAAGACCGATAAGCAGGCAACCTTATGGCTTTTTAAACCTTTGAAGCACTGGTTCTAAAACTATTATTTTAAATAATTTAAATTGTGTTGGGAAATAGGTAACGCAATGGGATGCAGAATTGTAATGGTCTGAAATTGCCATGATTCGAAACGAGCCAAAATGTTTTCTTCAAAAAATTTATAGGTTTTTCATCTTTCTCATACGATAGATCATCTTAATCAGTTTGCATTATTTTTGAATTAACTGTTTGTCGTCTATGGCCCCGTGTGGAACAATTGGTCCCACTTTCACAAGGTATTGATACTTTTATAACCGACTTCAAAAAAGAAGGAGGTTCTCAGTTCAACGGATTTTTTTTAGTTTTTATTAGTTTTACCCGATTTCTTAAAGACGCCTAGACTGATTTGGGAACTTCATTTTTTGTGTGAAAGGGTAGACTTCCCAGAGTCGTCAGTAGTAGGTGTCAAAAACGAAGTATCAAAACCAAAAGCACCGACTTCCGAAATTAAATTTATCCGAAATTTATTTTACACTTTGTAGTGTTTTTATATGGAAGTCGGTTGTATTTTCTTTATTTTTCACTTTTTCCATTCCCCGCTTACCTATAGTTTTTGTACCACATACGAGTATGTACATAAGCGTTTAAACCGACTCGGTAACATGCCGCAGCGCGTATTCTGAATTCTTCCATGAATATTTATATCAGTGTCGCATCAATGTACTGTTACATTAACGAGGAACCTTTACTTTTAATTGCGAATCTTATCTTGTTTACATTGTACTTTTGTACGCCTTTTGAGCACCTACATGTTATCTTGAAACGGGGATGGAATACTAAATAATGCGTGAGGAAATGTTTACTATCATTGGGGAAGATTTTGTAGGGAAATATATTTTTAAGAGTGGATGAAAGTAAAATGGTGTCTAATTTTGGGTGTTTAAATACTAAAGCTAATCCGATTTTATGGACTTATAATTCAATTAGCCTGACAAAAAAAAATTATTACTAAAATAAATTAGAGACTTTCCAAATATTTTTTTGTAGAGAAATAGAAACGAAACCATTCTACTGAATTACGTTTTGTAAAAAAAAACCTTATTCGATTGGATAAATATCCAGCGACGTGTAAAAAGTAAAATCATTTTACTGAGTCCAGTTTAGTATCCTTCTAAAAATCCCGCATCAAATAAATCCACAATCAATTCCGGACCGATCCGAACTAAACCTCAGTTACTGAAATCGCAACAGAATAAAATCTAAGCCTTCTCATTGGTAGACGCGAGCGTTACCGTGTTGCACTGTGTCACTACGTGCGGTACTTTTAAAATGAAAACCGACACAGCTGCGAACAGTTGGAAATTGGCTAGATAGGATGACGGAGCAAAAAATCCGCAAGTAATTCCCGTCCCTAAGGAGTAGAGAGAAGTTAATAGATTTCATTAATTAACCCGTTCAGTGGACCGAGTGATTGCAGTACCTACTCTCCCAAGATAAAAAGTGTCAATTCGTTGCCGCACGGGTTTTGGGCACCTTTTTACGTATGTGGATCAGCTAAGTCGGTTTAATGTTTGGTAAGAGCGAAATTCTAATTTTAAAAAGTGTACTCTGGAATCACTCGAAGTGTTTTCATTTCATTTAGTCCCTTCTTTGAATCTTTAAATGTTGATCTATGGCTGGCTGGTTGGTTGGCCATTCAGGCGGTGCGGTTATGGAATGCCTTGCCGGTGTCGGTAATGCGTGCTCAATTTTTGTCTACTTTTAAAACTATGGTAAAAAATCATTATCTCTCTCCTTAATCGTCTTTACTTGGGTTCTCTGCTATATTGTTTATATGTATTTATCTATTATGTAATTATTGTATATATAAATAGTACACCTCTCTTTAAAATCCATCCAAAGGTTGTCTTTAAAAGATCGCTTTTAGCGATAAGGCCGCCCATTGTGTCACCCTATGTAATGTTTTTTTCATCTATTTTTTTCTGTAACTTATATGGTGTACGTAATAAAGAGTATTCTATTATATTCTATTCTATTCTATACTATAAAAAAGACAATCAAGTAAAAAACAGCAAATCAAGTCAATAAAATATATTAGTCAAGATACACAGCTGTATCTTGACTAATATATTTTATAGACTAGTATACTTTATTAAACTGTTCTAAGTAGCTATGTAAATTTGATGTAGGGACCACTCCACTGCACTCATCATCTTAGTTTAGCAGCATTTAAGTATATGAATCAGGGGACATAAAATAATTTGTATGCATGTGTTTCTGGTTTACTGCAAGCACATTTAGTTAATACTAAATTGCGTGAAACTGACACTAGTAACTTTTTATTTTCGATAAGACACGATTAAATTGTAAACTATAGAAATTGGATGGGATTCCCGTCATTTCATATTATGATCTGTTCATAATAAATCAACAGTTTAAAATACCCCAAGATTTATGAAAACCTAACAGTATTTGCAATAATTCGGTGATCTCATAAGTAAACAAAAGTTTTCGTGATTACCTATCCTTGTATTCGAACATGACCGAAAAACAATGTAGAGTGCGCGCAAGATAATGCGCGTACTTTGCGCGCGGATGGTGGCGCTGCTTCAAAATGCACGCCTAATTAAATATATTTCCGTCATTCATTTAAAAATTGAAATAAACAAAAATGCTCATAAAATAAAAATTACTGAACCAAATTTTTACGGGACCAAATGGCAAGTATACCGCATCGAACTAAAAAAGAATCACGGAAATCGAATCAGAAACCTCGGAGTAATCATACATAAAAAATACCCACTGATTTGGGAACCTCCTCCTTTTTTGCAAGTCGGTTAAAATTACATTACGTAACTCAAATTTTAATTGAAATAATTCGCTACTAAGGTATAATTAATGTACTAGATTATAATAATTAGCAAACTTATAAAATTGGATAAGACTTATCGTGCGCGCACTCTAGCCAAACAATGATTTTTAAAAGAAGAACTTCACAACAAGCATGCAATTTTATCTCACCATTAGTAACGTCACGCTCTAAGCGAGGACACTATCGCATAGTTTCCTACCACGAATTTTTATCCACCACTAGCCGTGTCAGGGTTCCATTGAACGGGTTAAAATATACGCGGCCACTATACAGGGCGGAGTAAAATGTTCCAGTGGATTTTTCTCTTTTGCACACGGCTTAGCTTGGCGGCTGAATGGTTTACCTTAAATATTGCCTTTTACCTCTCCGAGGAGGGGAATTCACTTCACTTTGAAATGTAATTGAACAGGCGACTTGGTGTATGGGATATCTGATGGTTTGGGCAAGTTTTTGTGGAATGCATTCACATAGGCACGTGCGTTTTATTATGATGAAATTACATTACATTATTTATTTATTTATTTTATTCTTTTATACAGTTTGTGTACAGTTTTGAGTTTATTATTGTACCATTAAACCAGGATTGGTTTGTATTGGTACTCACATTCGCTACAACAATACACCTTTAATTACTTAATAATGCGGGTTTTCTTAAATAAGTAACATTTTGAACAAAGTTGTTTTATAGTACGTAGAACTGAAGGTACATGAAAAAATTTACATGTTACGTTTGGCTCAACTGCGCGCTACTGGGCCGGTTACTAAAAAACTGGTTCTAATCAACGCATACAGGTTGCTCCACTTTTATATTATTCACGATAATTATACTTGTTCACAAAAAGTAAAGTAAATCTTATATTAAGTTATTTATGTAGTCGTAAAAGAATTTCTTGTATTTTTGCTTATAATTTTTGGTATTTATTTCGCTTGTTATATTTGGAGGGATTTCATTCATAAATGTGGGAATTAGATATTTTAGTGTTCGTCTACCGTAATAGTTACACGAACGTACGTTTAACGTGAACCGTTGGTGTTCACCTGTACTAAAATTATAAAGCTGAAGAGTTTGTCTGTTTGAACGCTAGTCTCAGGAACTACACAGTTTTTTGAAGACTGCGTATGTCCAAATAGCGCTCTTTCATATGATGCCCCACATGCCCTAGTAGCCCCACTTTGATTTTTTAAGAACCCTTTTCAGGCACTGTTGCAAGAAAATATATTCATTTTCATTTCTGTCTTATTTGCAAAATTGTCAAACAAACGTCATCTAAAACTATTCCAAATTTCAAGTTCATAGCATTAGTAGTTCTTGAGATATCCAGCTGTGACAGACGGACAGGCTTAGTCACACCATAAGGGTTCCTTTTTACCATTTTGGTACGGAACCCAAAAAGTCGTTGTTAAAATTGCTTGTGTGACGCATATGACACCGAAATTTCGTTTTTTTATTATTGGTTGACTTATGTTTGACCACAATCTCACCAAATGATTATTTGTTTGGTCGAAGATGGAGTATACTTGCCTAGAACTAAATCTATTTACTCTTGACTTATAGACTCCGGGTTGTAGCTATCTGGAAATAGACAGGAAATTCCAACATAAACAAAATATTTTTATACGCTTTAAGGTGCCACAGGATACTATATTAGTCTTCAAGATTAGATCTTAATAATTTACAGCAACGCGACGATAACAATGACACAGAACTGTTGTTTAACGTGCAGCACGTTTTTAAGATTCATTGTATAATAAAAAATGTAGTGAACCCACTCTTTGTCTGCAGTCTGCGCTTTACGTTACCCTCGTGTCCAATTTCTCCTCGCTTCAATGACTTCCCAGGTCCTTTGCTGTCATTTTTAATGAGAACTCCTTATACTTTTTTCTAAGGATCAGGACATGGTCTTGCAACATTGTTTTATGGAATAATAAATGTAACCCTATGGGGTTTTTTGTTTGGTTAAATAAGAAGGGATATCTTTTGTTCAGACAAAAGATATTTTCTTTTGTAATAGGATTAGGATGGAATCTTTTTGTGTTTTCCTGGTGATGATATGGCTGAGGAGGGATCTATGATACAGACGAATGCAAGCCCTTCTAATTTTTTTTTAAGTCGGCTGAAAATAGTTGTATTTGTGTATATGTCGCAATCGGATTGTTTTAATCGCCGTATTACATTACAGCTAGCCGTTTCCAAAAACAGGATCGTTTTGTATTGCGGCGGGTCACCGATTAGCCGGATTCTCATTGCGAGAAGTTCTACAATATGGCGGCTCACGTTTAGCCTCATTATACTTATTCCACAATGTAGGGTGACCATGTACTAACAAAATGATACTTTGTAATAACTTTGTACATAGTAAGACTCGGATAGGTTAGGTTATTTTGAACCCTTCACACAGAAATAGATGCCATGTGAAGCGGGGCACCGTCAACCACTCCTTCACAAATTTGACAAAGAGGCGGAAGACCCGCTCTATTACATTACAGCTAGCTATATTGAATAACATATATCGCCGAACATTTTCTGGCGGACTTTGAATTAGCCGTATTTAATCCGGCTAATCGTTGACCCGCATTACAAAACGGATCTGTTTTTGGAAACAGCTAGCCGTAATGTAATACGGCGATTTATACAATCCGATTGCGACATATAGACAGAAATATTAAAATTACCAGAAACAAAATGAATTTTCTTCCATATGATCATCCTAATATATAAAAATTCTTCCGTTACTGAGTGAGTGAGAGAGTGAGTGACTGACAGACAACACACAGCCGAAACTACTGGTACAAGAAAGCTGAAATTTGGCAAGTAGGTTCCTTGGGAAGTACAATGGAGCAATAAGAGAGGATTTCTCGAAATTCCTACGGGAACGGGAAAAAACGGGACATGCGAGTACGAAGTCGCAGGCAAAAGCTAGTATTCCATAAAATAAATAGTATGTACAGTGAACAAAGCTATTCGGTAAACAGCCAAAAATATTATTTTTTCCACAGCACTGCTAATGTTTATTTCTAATAGCATAGTCGGCCTTATAATGTTCCCACTGTTGGGACTCAGGCCTCCTCTCTGGGAGAGGGAATGGGCCGTAATCCACCACGCCGGCCCAATGCGGGTTGGTGCATGTCACATGTCTTCGAATATTTGGTTCTAGGACATGCCGGTTTCCTCACGATGTTTTCCTTCACCGTTTTGAGAGCAATGGTGATGAAATAAATTACACAAAGTAATGTGCCTGGCTGGGTTTGAACCCGCGACCTACAACTCGTAAGTCGGAGCCGTTACCACTCGGCCACCACTGCTCTCTCGCTTATTTCGGCTTTTGACATACTTACGAGTATGTTGTACAATAATTGTCTACTCAGCACACTCACAACATTGTTTAAAAGTAGTTGCAAGTTAGATGCCTGCATACTCAATAGCTTTGTTGACTGTACAAACCGATTCAAATATTACCCAAATTCATATCCAATTTGAGTGATACCTAAGCTATTGTTTCCGGTTGTCAAAGCATTTCACGTTCAAGATTGGCAGCTCAATAGGTTGTCAGAGTTCGCATAGTATTAATATTAACTAATTGTTAATTGATTTACTTAATAATTTAGATAGGTATACCACGTGTAATGCCACATAATACCACATGTAATATGGCCGTAGCATTACACGTACGTAATATGACAATAATTATCGCCATAATTAGTGTTGATTCAGTTGGTTATGTTTCAATTATGGCCATAATTATTGCCATATTAAGGTTGTGTTGTCGTAGCATAACATAGTAAACGCTTTACCTGCAAATGGCAGTCGTTCTGAAGTTATGCACGTAAGTACATACATTTCGGTGATTAATTTTTAGGGTTCTATACCCCAAAACGAAAAAATCGAACCCTTATAAGACCGTTTATCTCGGGAACGCGTGGAGATAACGAGTTGAAATTAAAACCACGTACTCAAGTATAGGCTACCTTCTTGCAGCTGTAAAAAAATCAAACTTCTAAGTTAACTTAAAAAAGATGCGGTCGTTTATGCCCCAAAAAAACGTATATTTCGACACTCTCAAGGGAATCAAAATGTATAGGGTATTTCCCGTTGACCTAGAACTATGAAATTTAGCAAGTAATACCGTCTTACACTGCAAGTGTAGGAAACAGTCTGTAAACTATACGTTTGTAATTAAATCATACAAAAAAAATAGGTCTTTATTTAAAGTTATATAAAAAATTACGGAACCCACGGTGGGCGAGTCCCACTCGCACTTGGCCGGTTTTTATTTATAAAGATGATATAGCATGTAACAGAATAAACGCAATACCAAAAAAGGGGTCATTGTACTCATCATCATGAACAACTTTTACTATAATATGATGCCAAACCCGAAATCCCGAAATTAAAAAGGTTCGTATAAAAGAAAAATGGCCAAGTGCGAGTCGGACTCGCGTGCAAAGGGTTCCGAACGAATTAAATTTTTAAACATGTTATTTTAACACTACAGACTTCTAATAGATTTTCCTGTAATCTTTAGGTAAAGATCTATTATCTACATTTTTTTCAAAATTTTAGGCGCAGTAGTTTCGGAGATAAGGGGGGAATGGGCATTTTTCGTCTAATTTCTTGAATAACTTCAAAACCATTTATTTTAAAATTATGAAAAAAATATAATTAAAACCCTCACAGTAAGCCCTTTCATTTGATATGTCACACGATATTGTTCAAAAAACTTATTTTTTTAATTTTCTAGTTTCACCCCCAAAAGTGACGCCCATACTAAAAATTTAATAATTCACGTAACGCGTCCCTGTTTGGGTCATAGAAGTCCATATATGTACCAAATTTCAACAGAATCGGTCCAATGGATCCGGAGAAAACTGGCTGTGACAGACGGACAGTCAGACAGACACCCGAGTGATCCTATAAGGGTTCCTTTTTTTCGGAACCCTAAAAATTACGCTACAACCCTTAAAACCCGAACAAAAGAAAAATCCGAAAACGGCGGGTGAAACCGCTGGGTACAGCTACTAAATAATAAACAGTACAAGTTGGTATAATTATTACATTGTAGACCAGAAAATAATATTTATATGAATAAATTCAGTGAGTGAATAAGTAACTGTCTGATTAGACACAAGTTTAATTTGAAATAAATAACAAATATATATAATTGTAGTTTTTTATTTACGTCTTCTAGGTTTGATTCACTAGCGAAAAGGTTCTATTTTCTGACCCGAATTAAAGTTTCGATGAGAGCACATAATCTACACTAATATTATAAAGAGGAAAGATTTGTTTGTTTGAAATGAATAGGCTCCGAAACTACTGGACCGATTTCAAAAATTCTTTCAGCAATAGATAGCTACATTATCAGGGAGTAACATAGGCTACATTTTATCCCCGTACTCACACGGGAACGGGAACTACGCTGGTGAAACCGCGTGACGTCCACTAGTATGTTATAAAATACATTTTATAACTACTTCCTGACAGAAAAATGAATCTCGTACCGCTATTGATTTAACTACTTGACATTAATTTCAACATTCACTCGAGTCTTTTCTGCGAAAATTTCGACTTGGATGAAACCAAGTTTGATTAGAAATAAATTGAAAAAAATAAATATAATTGTAGTGGTTTATTTACGTCTCTTTGGCTTCATTCACAAGCAATAAGTTTCTGATCCGAAATGTTTTATTGAGAGCACATAACATGTTATAAAATACATTTTATACTACTTTCTGTCAGAAACATGAATCTCGTACCGCTATTGATTTGTCCACTTGACATTAATTTCAACATTCACTTGAGTCTTTTCTGCGAAAAACTCGACTTGAAAGCTAAGTGGATGAAACCAAGTGCTCTGTTTTTTAGGTACCTTAAAATAAACGCAGCCCTAGAAGAGTAAGTACAGTCAAGCTAGTAAAGATCTGCGCTCAAGGAATTCGAGGATCGCTCTCGACGTCGAGAGCCATCGATTTCTCCCAGCCAACCAACACTTGAAACTTCGTTCCACATTACAAACGTCAAAGTCACAATTCAGACATTACGTGTTCTTGGCAAATTTTCCCCTCCAATTTCGCCCCGTCACGTATCGCGATACATAGGTACTTGTAAGAAAAGCCGGCGAATTCCACACGCGAACTTATAAAGCCTCCTACACTGGTGAAATCGAATTTGTATAAAATAAAACTGGTTATGCTAATCAGTTTTTAGATATAGCCGCTTTTTTGGGAGTAGGTTTAAGTCTTATTAATGTCTTTCGAGATCTGTCAAAATATTCGAAAGTTATTTGGGAACTTGACTGAATCGCTCGAAAGTGAGGAGAAAAATCTGCTTTAATGATCTCGTGAAAACAAAATTGCCTAGACAAGAAAATTGTAAATATGTATATTATTGTTCATTTTAATTGTATTTGAATAATTTCAATTGCTTTTAATTCTTTATATTGCACCTACCACTATTACTTGCGTCACCCAAAGGTTGACTGGTAGAGAATGCCTGTGGCATTAAGTCCGCCTATGTACATGTGTGTGCTGAAGAGTTAAATAAATAAACAAACATTTAAAGAAGGAAGAAAAGGACTTGAAATAAAATTGTCTGGGGCCTGTTTTAAGGTGCATAACAATAAATACATAATATTTGGATAAACTCGTAAAATAATATGTTTTATGTTTTTGCTACAAAACCTAACAGCTTTTTATAAAGATTATAAACCTACCTCTATTTATGTCTTGTTCAAAATTTACTGAAACCGTTGTTCACAAAAGTTCACAAATAGAAACAAAATGCTTTACTTTGCTTAAAACTTTTATATGCATAATATAGCTTATTGCTCTTTATGACTGCCTTTGTCATCGTCAAAGGAGTTTAGTTGCAGAAAGTATAAAGATGTAAATTAATTAAATTTCATGAAGTTCTGTTTCGCTTAATGAAATTATATTTTTCTTTTCAGCAAAGGTTAGTTGCCTTGGCTGGGGGCTTTAGTTGCCTTGGCTGGGGGCTTTAGTTGCCTTGGCTGGGGGCTTTAGAATCATTCTGAGGCCACCACAGGCTAGCCCGGTTAAGTAGTTACCACCCGTCTAGAGGTGAACTACGAGTGGTCCGAATCAAAAAAAAAAAAAAAAAAAAAAAAAATCAGCAAAGGTTGAAAATGCAAGCGTTGTGTTGAGTAGATACCGGATTTAATAACAAAATTAAATAAAGATTATATTTGTTTTGTTGTAGTCTGTTTTAAACAGATACAAACGTGGTTTTAGTCTCGTCAAGCAAAGCCTTGGGAAAAGTTTGTGTTACTAAATAATCATTCGGTTTCCAAAATTTGCAAAGGAATAATTAATCTGGAATTTATATTCAGAATATCAAAATTACGCTTGTCGAAATAATTATCATCTATACCATAAAGGTTTAGGTAGTTAACTAAAGTTGAACACTCTTGATATGTCTTTTTAACCTTTATAGTGTCCCGAACAAAAAACGGAACCTTTGTAGTATCACTCGGGTGTCTGTCTGTCTGTCCGTCTGTCTGTCTGTCTATCTGTCTGTCCGTCTGTCACAGCCATTTTTCTCCGGATCCACTGGACCGATTTTGTTGAAACTTGGTACTCATATGGACTTCTGTGACCCAAACACGAATGTGAATCACTTACTGTGAGGGTTATAATTATAATTTTTTCATAATTTTAAAAGAAATAGTTTTGAAGTTATTCAAGAAATTAGACCAAAAATTACCATTACTTATATCCGAAACTACTCAGCCTAAAATTTGAAAAAAATGGAGGTAATAGATCTTTACCTATAGATTACAGGAAAACCTATAAGAAGTCAATAGTGTTAAAATAACATGTTAAAAAATTAAATTCGTTCGGAACCCTTTGCACGCGACATCAATTGAACCATTAGTTTAAGCACTAGTTTATTTGCTCAATGTGTTTGTCTATATGGTCATATCAAGATCGTTTAACATTATTCACCTACCTTATTTAAAACCATTCTAAGTCAGGTATTTTAGGTGCAAGTGAGTGCAATTAAATAGAAAATCATCTGTTGAGCTGCTGTTGAGCAACAGGGGCAATGATATTAAACGATCCGTCGATCCATTGGCTAATGTGCCTTCATTTTATTTTTGAATCATAAATGGCTGGCATAATCGCTTTTAAGTGATAGAATGTTATGAACCCACTCCCAATATTAACTCGCTAAGTTGAAATACATTACTGCTTTATGAATAAATATGGCTGCCAGCTTTTAACGGTCATAAAATTCAAATTTCGAACTTCATTCACTATTTCGGCCATTTTGTAGCCAACTGTAGACTCTGCGTTAATGGAAAAACTAATATTTTTTTAAAGCTTTTTGATGTTATCTCAATATGATAACGTTTTTTTATGAATATAGAGAGAAAATAGGTCGGAAAAGTCTGAAGGAAGTGAAATAAAGAGACACATTGTTTGATGAGTCCAACACAATGAAAAAGTTGTCGATTTTTTGTGATTCATTTGATATTGTATAACAATTTATAAGACTTAGCAGACAAAAGACCGTTGTGGCAAATGGGCACCGTTTGATTCGTTCAAAAGATTTATAAAAAAATATTGTATGACTTTTTCGCTGTCGTGTGAAAAAATATGTCTTTCTTATGAAGTTTTGCGCAGTTTAAGCTGAAATATTTATTTATCATAAACTTGGAACTATCATTACAGATTCTTTTAAACCTAATGCGATAGTCTTACATCTGTTATACTTAAATCTATTTAAACATAATTATACACTTAACACACACTTACAAAATACTAAACAATAAATTATTACTACCCTAATATACTGTATAACACAAAACAAACAATAGTCTCTTTGCGAATTCACTCAAATAGCATACGTAAATGTCTACTTCGATATGGAGTCTATTAATGACCCGAATAGCCCGGGTAAGAAGAGCCTTGGCCAGTAGGTTGGTCCTGGCTAGCGGCACGGTAAGCAGTGGCGGGCGTATGGACGGATGTATTCCAAAAAGAACATTGACATAAATCAAATACGTTTATTAATTTGGAATCGGACTGTGGTCTATAGATTTTTTTTTTAATAATAAAACTTCAATTCTTTTTTTACATTGTTAAACAAATTTGTAGGCTATATTAAAAGACTACAAAATAATTTGACATCTGTCGCCGAACTAGGCAAAAGCCGGTATTTCGGCTATCAGCGCCAATCCGCTCAAATAATAAATAATAATACTAGCCATTAAGCAGAACTATTAAGGATGTAAAATAATAATAAAAAAAACAATAAAAACATAAAATAAGAAGCAAAAATCATTGAAGTAAGATTAATAATACAATAAAAGCATTAAATTTTTGTAAATAACTACATTCTGATCAAATAAATGAATATTCTATTCTAATACAATTAGTATAAAATTAGCAGAATAAAATTGAAAAGAAAAAAGATAGACTTGGATTGCATGCGAGCACATAAATCTGCCTAGCTTTTTCCCAACGATTTAAGGTCGGCTTCCAGTCTAACCAAAGAAGCTAAATACCAGTATTCTACACGAGCAACTGCCTATCTTACCTCTTCAACCCAGTTACTGGGTAACACGATATCCCTTGGGAAGGCTGCTGTCAGATTTTCAGCCTTCTGACTACCAGTTATTACTGTTAAAGATGTTTAAATGACAGCCAGGACCAACAGCTTACCATGGTGTCTGAGGCAAGGAGGAAGTAAGCTTCCTCCTTGCCAAGGTAAGATAATATTCTAAGGTATGTGATGGATAGTCACAAATTCACAGACCGACATCGACCAGCAAAGCTTACCGTGCGGTTGTTATAAGTAGCCACTCCTCTAGTCTCAATTGCATAGAACTATGTATTCCGGTATTATTCCACCGGAGATAATCCGTGTGGCGTTGTGACTAACGAGGCGATTAGCACCGGAATTCAGTACGTACCGAATTTCGAATCCGGATTTCACTTTGTGCTTACGTAGCTTCATAACTTCGACACGTTTTTCCAATAACGTTTTTTATGTTAGAAATAAATGTGACAGAATAAATTTTGTGACATACCTGCAGAGGTGCTTCGAGTTTTTTAGAACGGGCACAGGCTTGGACAGTTCAGAGAAGATCTTAGTAGGTAGTTTTGTTTTAAGGGTTCAACTGCAGAGTTCCTTTATTAAAATTCTTTTTAAGTATTACTGGTATCCTTTCCGTATTTTATACATGAAACAATTTGATGGTTACATATAAGTTTTAGTTAAAATCTTAATATATAAAATTGTACCGTTACTGACTGACTGATTGAGTGACTGAGTGACTGACAGACAACGCATAACCGAAACTCCTGGTCGTAGAAAGCTGAAATTTGGCATGAAGCTTCCCTGTACTCCGTAGAAGACTCTTTTCGTTCGTCCTTTGTCTAATAGAGGATTTCCCGAAATTCCTACGGGAACGGGGAACAACGGGATATGCGCGAACGAAGTCGCGGGCGAAAGCTAGTTTTACATATTTGAGTAGTCTTTTGAGAATTTATGGTGCGGCGGTCGGTACCTTTTGCCAGGGATACCGTAAACTAAATCAGTACTTTTTTTTGCATTTAAGGCACAGATTGCGTAAGTCGCCCAATGTCAGATTTTTTATCCCACTCGATCGCGTTAAACATCACTTTGTACGAATACTAAATAAGCGCCTACTGGTGATAGTAAGTGTTATCACTTTTCTATACGTATTCTTTTTTTTGGCGTTTGACCACTATCTCACCTGATGGTAAGCGATGATGTGGTCGAAGATGGAGCACGCTTGCCTAGAAGTAACCTATTCACTCTCGACTTAAATACTCTCAGGTTGTAGCTGTCAGGAAACACAGACTCCGGCAGGGAATTCCACTCCTTAGCTGCACGCACTATGAATGTGTTCCCAAAACGTTTTGAGCACGTGGGTGGGATGTCCTCCATGTACCGGTGGCGCATCGCCGTTCATCTTGTGGTCCGATGATGGAACGGGCTTGGCGGAATTAAATTATGCAATTCCGTCGCACATTCCCTAAAATGCAATCGGTAGAAAACCGACAGGCTAGCAACTCGTCGTCGATGCTCAAGACTTTGGAGCTTCGTCGCGAAAAGACTATCATCGCCGATGATCTTCTTGGCTCGTTTCTCAATTGACTCAAGGGTATCAAGCTGGTATCTGGCAGATCCGTCCCAAGGATGAGAGCAGTACTCCATACATGATCGAACTTGCGCTTGATAAAGTTTGAGCAGCTGTTCCGGCGTGAAGTACCGTCTCACCTTTGCTAGGATCCCCAACTTCTTTGCAGCCACTTGAGCTTTTGCCTCTATGAAAGGATCAAAATTGAAGGTAGATGTTAATGTAACCCTAAGAAGCTCAAGTTGGTCGGTGCGGTTGCACCTCGGAAAGATGGAGCTGAGGATAGACACGCTTGGGTCTTAGCAGCATTGAACCTGGCAAGATTACGTATTCGATCGCGAAAGCCTACATTTACACCAACGCGATCGAGTACATTAAAAAAACTCGCACTAGGCCTGGAATACGTCATCCGTACACTACTGAATACTCTAAAAGCCAACAAAACAATTAGCACAATACTGTCAAAACCAGAAAACAAATGACAAATGAACCAAGAAATCACGTTCTCCCAAAACTGCTAGGAAATGTAATATCAAATAACTCGTTACACTTACAGTCCATTTTATACAACAATTGGCCGGAGTTAACGTCAGCTCGCGACGTATGATTCGCGCCATGACATGTTGTACTCGAAATAGGGTCGGCTCTCGGGGGACTGACTGTACGAGTACTCAATGAATTCGTTCGTTTTAAATGGAACATGTTATAGCGCTTACTTGATGAGTTGCTTCTATGGGTATTATGTTTGAGTTTAGCTTTTAAATAGTTAAAAAGGCTGATGGTATCAGTGGGTATGTTTTTCAGGCGTGCTCTAATTTAATGAGGGAGTATGTTTCAGTAACTATATTTTTTTCTTATTTTCTAAGAACTTCTAGCTCTTTGTTTGCACTACGTGATATCGTATTTAAACTTTATATATTTTTCCTTTTTCTGTATCCATAGTTTCATCTGGGCAAAGGTCTCAGAAATTATAAGAGTTTTGTCTAAAAAATTATGGATCATTTTACCAGCTATATGTATATGTTGCCAGTTGATTGCTTATACGGTTAGTTTATAATAAATCCTGCAAGAATATAAACTCCCCGACATAAAGTAAAAAGAAAATTTCAAATAAAATTAACCATATAAATTCGTTAGTAATATATCCGTGTCTTATTGAGAAGAATGAGTTTGGAATTACGGTGTTTGGAATAACATAGTGACATAAACATACACATAAAGGGTAAATTTTGTGTAAGTGTGCGTGGATAGCGTAATCCGAAATTATGAGGAATATCGAAACACACTGAAAAAAGTTTTGAAAACTTTATCATTTGACTATTTTAATTTTGAATATTAAATAAATATTTTTTTAAATGAACACTTTCCTTTAGATTGCCATATATTATTCTGATGTCCTTATTAGCGACACTTTTGGATAGTGTAATAACTGTTTTTTTTTTCAAAATCGACCGTTTCGATGCTTGGCTAGGAAAACCGATTTTTCAAAAGTCCAATAATGCATTTTTAGTTTTCATCAAAATCGGGCTTGGGACTCGTTTCAGTGTTTTTCGATATTTTCATAGTTTTTGACTTCGCCATCAACGCACACTTTTAAAACTCACCCTTATTAGGCATACAAAACACCTGCCTACAAAGATGCCTATTGCCTTTTTAACATTTCATGAAATAAATAAAGCTTACAGTCAAACTTACTTACGGAACATGACAAATTGTTTGGCAGAACATTCATCAAAATCCACTTAGTCCAAATATAGATGTAGGCCGGAACAATCTGGGTTGCGTCAAGATAAATTTATCGGGATACAATAATCACGTTTGAAAGGTTATTTTGAGATAGCAAAACATAATTATAGTTTCTTGTTTGATTTTGTAGTAGATGAAATGATTGTAGGTATTATAGATAGTATTGACATTCTTTACTAATATTGTCATAGTCAGTCAGTCATAACAGCCGAAGATGTCCACTGCTGGACATAGGCCTCCCCCAAAGGGGGATTTGCCATAATCGCCACGCTTGGCAGGCGGGTTGGCGATCGCAGTGTATGGTGTTGCGTTTTACAGAGAACGCTGCTGCCCATTCTCTAGTGAGTGCCTTAGTCGCCTCTTACGACACCTACTGGAAGTGATGGGATGGTATTATTCTTTTACGGCACCATACGGCACCGACTGACACCATGCGGTGTAATATAATACTAATATTGATCAAGTCAGAATAGTTAGTGCTTTGGAGTATTAATTTGGATGCCTAAAACAATAGCTGAAAACCAAAGAAACTATAAATGAACCATGTGCAAGATGATATGTCTGGAATCGGTTGGGAAATACTGAGATGACGAATAATACATCTGCTTTTTCCCAACTATACTGGGGTTGGCTTCCAGTCAAGCCAAATTCAGCTGAATACCAGTATTTTACGTGGAGCAGCTGCCTACCAGACCTCCACAACCCATTAACTGGGTAACACGGTATTTCTTGGCAAGACTGATGTCAGATTTTCTTGCTTCTGAAATCTCTATCTCGGATCTACAAATGGCAGCCGGGACCAAAGACCACAGAGGGTTCTCGGTTTGTTAAGATGGCCATCCACAGACCAACTTCGGTAAGTGATGCTTAACCTTGAAGTTCGATCCGTACGGCTATTATTATTTAGCCAAGAGCTCCTCCTATATCAAAGATAAATAAGCATTTCGCGCCGATTCAAAATAAATTGAGATACTTAAGACCAAGAATATGATGAGTACAAAAATTCTTACTTATATTATAAACTAGCTGACCCGCGCAACTTCGCCTTCGTCACAATTATCATTACTGCTCCGCTCCTATTGGTCTAAGCGTGATGATATATAGCCTATAGCCTTCCTCGATAAATGGGCTAACTAACACTGAAAGAATTTTTTAAATCGGACCAGTAGTTCCTGAGATTAGCGCGTTCAAGCAAGCAAACAAACAAACTCTTCAGCTTTATATTTTATTTAGTACTAGCTGTCCCGCGCAACTTCACCTGCGTCACAATTATCATTACTGCTCTGCTCTTATTGGCCTTAGCGCGATGATATATAGCCTATAGCCTTCCTCGATAAATGGGCTATCTAACACTGAAAGAATTTTTCGAAACGGACCAGTAAGTAGTTCCTGAGATTAGCGCGTTCAAGCAAACAAACTCTTCAGCTTTATATTTATATTAGTATAGATACGAAAGTAACTCTGTATGTCCGTCTGTCGCGCATTCACGCCAAAACTACTGAACCTATTGAAATGCAATTTGGTACACAGATAGTCTAGAGCCTGAGCAAGGACAAAGGCTACGTTTTATCCCGGGAGTATGTTCCCTAGGGACCACGCGGGCGAAGCCGCTGGCAAAAACTAGTATCAAATAAAGGCGAATGCAAGAAGCTACAACAGAAACCAAAATGGCTACATTAACCAGGTTCATATACAACTAGTCCATTTAAGTATATTGATGATACGTTTATTCCACGTGTAAGCACAGTTAATGTAACACACGGATATCACGCGACCGAGATTCATACACCAACCAGACCTGGCAGTAATCCCCGAAGTTCCCACACTAAATTGATACACCCACTTATTTTATAGATACATACACACCAACCTATGTTTTACAAGGCAGATATATATCACCAGTTTATCGAGGAGAACAGACATTTATAGACAGAAACTCCATTAAGACTATTAATAGGCTGACGGCTTTTATGTATGTACGTATGGATACCGTATTTTCCTTTGGAGGTGGTGTTTCGAAACTACGGCATTTTGAAGAGAAGCCGCTAATGTAATTGCTGTTATTTATTACCATGTTGCGTTCATCAAATTGAAGCTTCTTAGCGTAATGAAATGGTTAGGAGGAGATGGGATTGGAAGCTCGTGTTAAATTGTTTTTTAAAGTGATATTTTAATAATTATGTGTTACGCTATAATTTAAGACTATTTAGTTTCTGGATTCAAATTTATTACGAATATGAAGATGTGATTTATTGATAATATATTGGGACCCCATCAGGCCTTCATGCTTCGGAAAGTACGTTGAGCTGATGGTCCCGGCTGACATTTTTTTACAGATACGGGTAGTTACGGGTTAAAACTCACCAATGGATATTGTGAACTCCTTGGTTGCAGATCACTGGCATACAAGTTCGTCATTTGAACAAAAATATAAATAGTCTTTTAATTATAATGTTAAAAATATACTCTGTTTTGATAAGTCAGTCCTTTTTTTAGCTTCCTTCTAAGCTTGCTAGATGGCCTGAAGAAGTATTCGTTTGATCACAATTCGTCTTTTTATTTAATGCAATCCTTAATTAGTATCACGGACAGCATCATGTGGTGCTATTGTATTGCTGTTGGGCTGTGTTCCATGTAAAATACTGGTTTTCAGCAGCATATGGTAAGACTAGAAGCAAAAGCTGAAAGACAAAGCAGATGGTAATTTGGTGATTGACATGAATATTTGTGACACGGTGCACTACCAAAATTCATCTAAGTGAGTAAATATCAAAAAAAGCTTAGGTACGTCAGATGCCAATGTTATAAAATACAATCAACTTGACTCAACCGAAATAAAAGTAATCAGGTCTGTTCTCATATCCCCACATCAGCAAGACCTTCAAAGCATTACGGTTATGATCACATTAATATTTAACAAGCAAATAACTTGAGAGACTCGTCAGCCTTAAGAAAAATCCTTTGATATATTGCATCGTTAGTCGCACCATCTCTTCTTCGGGAGCAGGATTGTTAATCGGGCCATTTGTCACGATCTCGCTTGGTATTCACTGAGAACGAACAATTCGAATTTCGCGAACGATTTCTAAAGGAAATCGAGTCGCGAGATTCTTACTGGCTGATCATGATTCTCGTTTGTTTAGTCAGGATGCCATATTACCATTTTTTTTTTTGCTGGCTTGTTGAGGTTATCAGATTTAAATATAGAAACCCAACTGAAGGACAATTCTCGTTTTTATTTTTTTACATATGGCAATTGAGCTGCCGGTGTCACGTTGGGATCGTATTTTTTTTAAAGAAATGTTCGAATTAGCCTCACAATCGATAACTGTTAAAACATGGAGTATAGATGTATACTGTGTGTCTATGTTTTATTTTTTTGATTAATAGTTGCCAAATTTGTACAATAGGGCTCTGTTGACAGCAATTTATCTGACAATTTTGAGCATTTTGTAAGAGTTCTGGTGCTTATACAGTTAATAAATCATCAAAAACGAAAACAAAGGGACACAGTATATGTCCTTCTTATTCAGTTTGTGAAATACCTCTTAAATCGGTCCAATATTGGAGGAGAAAACAGTCGAGAGCCAAACCTCGAATTATGACTTTTTACATACAAAGTCTCGCCGCCAGCATTTCCTCTTAACGACCCTAAATAATCGACCTTTTGATTCGTAATTTTTAGAACACTGGCACCATGACTTGTATTGAACATTGTCAGATTTAAAAATAGAAAACCAACTGTTTTGTTATTTCATTTATTTGAAAGGTAACTAGTAGGTATTTCCCAAATAATTAACGACGCCAGTCAATCCACGTTTATCCAACACAGTAGTACAATAATTACAGAGCACAATAATAACAGACAATGACATGCAAGTTTAGTTCATGACTATGTTTATTTACTACCAGAATATTACTTACAAAAATAACAACGTATTATTTAAATAAATACTACCTCTACTGTTATAAATGTGAAAGATAAATGGATGGACAGATGAATGGATGGTTGGATGTTTCTCACTCAATAACACCAAAACGGCTGAAAGAACATGGATGAAACTTGGCACAGGTATCAATTATAGTCAGGAATAGCACATGGACTACATGTTCCTATGGGATTATTTTTGGCATTTGGGCAAAGCCGCTGGTGAAAACTAGTAATTATGTCATATTTAAATAAATAAATATAATAAAATAGCCATTTATTTCCTGCAAACTGTACATTATCTCATTAATTTTTGGTTCAGTTCTTAGTTTCATTGTTTGTGTTACTTTTGATTATTAGTATTGTTAGTTTTAACTTAGCTTACTTTGGTACGGTATTAGGTACGGCTTTAAAGCGATACTACGTAAAAAAACTGCTTCGCTGCTGTGCAGAGTGCGGAGTAGTCGCAACTATATCCTGAGTGCTGTGGCGGAGAGCTATACGCCAAATATTAGCCATTTTGTGAGGAGGTTGATTAGGTAGGAAACATTTTCCTGCCTGGTCATCCGTTGTTTTACAATACATGTTCTACAATTTCTATATCAATGTTTACTAACACTAGAATATAAGATGTTTGAAATACTAACAAAATATGGATCACCGTAGTCCGAAATAAACGAATTTTAATTTTTTAATTTTTTTTTTAATTAGTATTGTTAGTATATAGATTTTAGTTTTTATTTGAATTAGAACTATTAAGTCTGAAGGAACCCCTATACGTGTAAAGGCAAAAATGCCCATGTTTCTCTGTCTTGTGCCACTTCGGTCCACAATTCTTCTTCTTATCGTGTGGGCAGTAAGGTCTAGCGACCCCACACACCCTGGTGTCAGAGTTTCTAAACCACCTCAAGGGCCTCTGACATGGTTTATTTGACGACCGCCATTTGGCGACCGGGACCACCGGCTTATACGTGCCTTCCGAAGCACGGAATCATCTTTTTATCAGACAATCACGTGATTCAAGCCTGCAATGTCCTAGCCAAACTGGAAACCACTTTACAAAGTTGCTTCCCGTAGGAATCGAACCACAACCACCGGGTCACAAGGCAAACGCCTAAGCCACTCGACCACGGAGGTAGTTAGGTCGGTCCACAATGGGCCAGCTATTTGTCTCACTTCATCTTTCCAGCGTGTAGTAGCCCCATAGTGTAGTTCTAGCAGTCCATCTCTGGTCCTTAAGTCTTGCCATGTGGCCTGCCCACTTCCATTTAAGTTTTTGGGCGTAGCTCAGAGTATTAGTTGCTTTTGTAATATTTCGTATTTAAATATTTATTTACTACCGGAAAATTACAACCAAACATAACAACGTAGCATTTTTCTATTACTGAATAAAAGTTTATGAACGTTCCATATCGGCTTTGGTTCGTTTCTTTTTCGACAGCAAAATAATAGAGTTTTTAACTGGTTGACGTAAACCTGTGGTGTACTGTGCCAAGTTTCGATCGGCACGGTATGGAGTATTACTATTCGTGCTGCGTTCCTTGTTGGTATAGTTTATGTCTTAATACTGCATTGTCCTTATTTTTTTTTTTTACTATCGATAGGGTCGCGTTGGACCACTATCTCACCTGATGGTAAGTGATAATGTGGTCGAAGATGGAGCACATCTGCCTAGAAGTAACCTATTCACTCTTGACTTAAAGACTCCCAGGTTGTAGCTATGTTTTCTAAATAATAATTTATAATTTTCTATGACTAAAGGCCATTGTCGTGTTTTTAAGGATCGTCGAAAATATCTATCTCTAACTAGCTTCTGCCAGCGGCTTCGCCCGCGTGGTCCCTAGGGAACATAGTCATGGAATAAAAAGTGGCCGATGTCCTTTCTCAGGCTTAAGACTATCTGTGTACTAAATTTAATTTAAATTGGTTCTGTAGTTTTGGCGTGAAAATGCGATAGACAGACAGACATATAGACAGTTACTTTTGCATTTATAATATTAGTAAGCATAGTAAGGAAGTAAGGATTATACTACACTTGCTTTTGCCTGCGACTTTAAACGCGCATATACCGTTTTCTCCCCAATGTAGTTGGGAAAAGGCTAGGCAGATGATGATGATACCGTTTTTTCCCGTTCCCGTATACCCGCATACAGCCTTCCTCATAAATGTGCTTATCATGTACAAAAACAATTTTCCAAATCCGTCTGGTAGTTCCTGAGATTTGTGCGTTCAAACAAACAAACTCTTCAGCTTTTAATATTAGTATAGTTTTTGACTTTGGCAGTCGCTGATATGAATTTCAGTACTTTGTAAGTACTTATATACGAAAATTGGCTTTCTGTATGTTAAACTTCAGTTATTTTTAAATATGGCGTTCGTTTAATGATTTCCGCCCATTTACCGAAAACTATATCTGAACTTTTGTTTTGTATAACAATAATTTCGAGTATTGGTTAGTAGCAAATTTTTAGTGACCCTTTCAGCAATGTGACTTAGTGTACACTCTTGACACCAGTTTTTTTAATCAATTTCGTTCGGATTATTCTTTTTCTGTATTAAATTTTTTCATTCTGAAAAAAAAAACACTTTTTCGTTCCCAAATAACAGTTCACACATATTTTTTTTACATTATTATTGGTTTCAGAACAGTTATTTTTCTGTTTTTATCTGAATTTGAGGAATAGACACTAAACCTTCGATTTCTGAATTAAACACTTTTAATTCAGTATTTCTCAAACCCTACCTTAGCCTGAAAACCAGTCAAAATTTGGTATTAAAACAGGTGCTGCACGTCATTACCTCAATATCCTCAACTCTGAAGCTCACCCACATCTCGCCATAAACGCCAATGATATCAAAGACATGATAACCTCACAAATTGTAATTGTCAACAGGTCTCCGGCCAACGCCGAGTGTCACAGCCGAGTCTCTAGACATAGTGAAAGTGTCAGCAGTGTCAGGCGGCGACGCGACACTGCCGTGTGACACTCGCTCGACACAGGCCTCAGATGTGCTGCTGCTGGTCGTCTGGTACAAGAACGATGTACCATTGTATAGGTGAGTGCTTTTAATTTTTTGTGTAAGGATAGAATATAAACGTACACTGAAATATTATTCTAGAAATAATAAAGCAATCAACCGAAACATGCAGTTGCATATTCTTAGTTGATGTTGAATATTTCAGTGGATATAGGAAATTTTCCACAAGACTTGAAGTTGAACGGCAAATGGTACTTTTTAGGTTTCCGTACCTCAAAAGGAAAAAAACGAAACCCTTATAGGATCCATTTCTTTTCCGTACGTGTGTCTGTCAAGAACGTTTATCTCGAAAACACGTAGAAGTATCGAGGTGAAATTAAAATCATATACTCAAGTCTATATTACCTTGCAGTTGTGAAATAATTAAACTTCTAAGTTAAAGTAAAAAAAGATACGGACGTTTATGCCGAAAAAACCCTAAATTTCGACACTCTCAAGGGAATCAAAATATATAGGGTATTTCCCGTTGACCTACAACCATGAAATTTGGCAAGTAATACTGTCTTATACTACGAGTATAGGGAAAAGTCTGAAAACTATACATTTTTAATAAAATCACAAAAAAATATAGTTTTTAGGGTTCCGAAAAAAAAAGGAACCCTTATAGGATCATTCGGGTGTCTGTCTGTCTGTCTGTCTGTCCGTCTGTCACAGCCAGTTTTCTCCGGATCCACTGGACCGATTCTGTTGAAATTTGGTGTACATATGGACTTCTATGACCCAAACACGGACGCGTTACGTAAGTCATTAAATTTTTAGTATGGGGGTCACTTTTGGGGGTCAAACTAGAAAATTAAAAAAAGAGGTTTGAACAATATCGTGTGACATATCAAATGAAAGGGCTTACTGTGAGGGTTTAAATTATATTTTTTTCATAATTTTAAAATAAGTAGTTTTGAAGTTATTCAAGAAATTAGACGAAAAATGACCATTCCCCCCCCCTTATCTCCGAAACTACTAAGCCTAAAATTTTGAAAAAAATGGAGATAGTAGATCTTTACCTAAATATTACAGGAAAACCTATTAGAAGTATGTAGTGTTAAAATAACTTAAAAAAAAAATTAAATTCGTTCGGAACCCTTTGCACGCGAGTCCGACTCGCACTTGGCCAGTTTTTTATTTAAAGTAATTAATAGCTGCAAATTTGTGCGGAACCCTTGGTGGGCAAGTCCTACTCGCTCTTGGCCGGTTTTTTTTTAGTTTTGGTTTAGCCATAATCTCACCTGATAGTAAGCGATGGCTGGTTTGTTCCTAAGAAAGATTAAGTCACAGAAATAATAAATCAAAACATCGTGGCAACCCGATATTAACATGAAACGTTATAATTACCAAACCAAAACTTCATCTTCTAATAAAAATCGTTATTGCTTAAACGTTATTGCGTGCAGTCTGTGGCTCAGGTAGACGCTGAGGGCATACAATGCCTTGCGTGCCTAGTATAACAATGTATTCAGGATGCTGTTGGGTCTACCACGTTTTTGTAGCGCTTCTGGGATGATCACCGAGGCCAGGGTTGATATTTTTCTTGCCATTATACGGTGTGCTTCTGTTCTCAGTACAGTACGTGCTAGCTCCCACAGCATCCTGAGTATATTGTGTGATAAGTGGGACAGCCCCATACTGGCTCACTGGATACGGCTGCACACGTAGGTGTCAGTCGTGTCAATTTTGTATGTTGTTGTTTTGTACTAACATTAGGTTAAGACTTTTACTAACAAGATATGGATAATTTTATCTGAAACAAATCTTTATTATTTAAAAGAAACCGCAATAAACCAATAAAGATATCTCCAGGCAACTGCATCAGCCAGGTAAAAGGAAAATATATAAGCTTGAAATTGGATCGGGAATAATTCCTCGAATATCGACAAAATGGATACATGTGATTTAGAAGGGATAAGAGTTCCGATAACTTATATAGTGAGCTTACAAAGAAATCGTTCTAGTTTTATCATCCTATATTCTTACTCTTAAAAGGGTCTACTTCAGAGATGGCTGAAATTATAGATAATATGTACCATAAGACTGCTTTTCCACCAAAGAGGTGCTATGCAGCTATGCTGCGAGAAAGTAAACGCTAAACTACGAAACTATGTAACCGTTTCCACTGATGCTAAGCTATGTAGCGGTGCGAGGAAGATGCGCAGCTCGAGGTATGCGATGTATCGACAATAAGGAAGTTACGCACTGCTCTGCACATAGCTACACACCTCGCGACCATCCATAGCACGCATTCATAGCTCGCAACCATAGCATGCATCCACAGCACGCATCCTACCATATAAAAAAACGTAGTTTAGTTGTATCAGTTTCCACCAGTGCTACGCTATGTGGGCCGATGCATACGGTTGGTGGATATCAAACGCATCCATAGCAACGTAGCATAGCACATCTCTGAAAGTGGAAAAGCAGCCTTAGAGGGAACTCTATTGCGCCTTTCTCCATACAAACGCATTCCGCTGTTATCTTCGTGGATAATGAACCTAGAGCAAATATTTTTATCCAAACAATCTAGGTCTAATTAATACGTGCCTTTATCATTTTCTTTTTTAAAAAACATAATTACTAAAACAGTTATGGCAATCCAAAAACCCGAAAAACCGGCCCGCTTTTACCGCCGTGTTCAGATGACTGTCAGACAAATTTTGATAAGATTTTAACAAAAATAGAAAATGATAGAAGCATAGACATAGTCTTCTTCATAATTTTGATATATATTTTTTTTAGATCAGTCCAATTTTGAACAAGAAAACAACGGAATACAAAACGTTTTTTGGTCAAGGTTTTTATAGCTTAAATCAGCTTGAGCTGCTGTTGTCGCTTTCCCACTTTACTTGGTTAATAGTTTCTTCAAATACCTATTTTTCAAATTCCTTGGGACTAGAGTCCCCTCTTAACCTTTAAGATAGACACGGTTGTAAAATTAACGACTAGAAAAATTGAAAAGGTGATTTCAAGTGTTTGTTTTTTCTGAGATTCGTTTGACCAATAGGTATTGTATTTAATCATTTATAAGACTGGCCAAGTGCGAGTCGGACTCGCACACGAATGGTTCCGTACCATAAACCGAAAAAACACGTTTTATTTTTAATTTAATTATTTTTTTATTATTTTACAGCGGCAATAGAAATACACGCACTGTGAAAATTTCAACTGTATACGGAAAATGGTCGGACAACGGCGGCTTAGTAACAGGGTACCGTTGGTTACCCTAAAAACGTCTCGACTTACAATTCTCATAACTAAAATACGTCCCAATTCAAGGCACAATTTCATCTTAGTAATCCTGGCTGCTTCTAAGAAATTCCTATTAGAACAACCTTATAACCCCTACCTACTTACTAAACCAGCAAACGGTATTATAGAAAAACTAGTTGACCCGCGCAACTTCGTCTGCTCCTATTGGTGTTAGCGTGATGATATATAGCCTATAGCCTTCCTCGATAGTTAGTCTATCAAACACTAAAAGAATTATTCAAATCGGACCATAGTTCCTGACATTAGCGCGTTCAAGCAAACAAACAAACTCTTCAGCTTTATATATTAGTAATAGCTGACCCGCGCAACTTCGTCTACGTCACAATTTTCATTACTGATCCGCTCCTATTGGTCTTAGCGTGATGTTATATAGCCTATAGCCCCCCTCGATAAATGGGCTATCTAACACTGAAAGAATTTTTCAAATCGGATCAGTAGTTCCTGAGATTAGCGCGTTCAAGCAAACAAACAAACTCTTCAGCTTTATATATTAGTATATATATAGATGTAAGATCGTTTGTTTATTAAAAGTCAATGGCAGTATTATTCTAAAGCAAAGAAACATCATTATTTACTTCGTATACAATTCCAAACAATCTCGAATATTTAATTACAAGTCTGAAGACAAACAGTGGAATGAAACTTCCTCCTTCTTTTCGGCAATCGCAATTATATTTAAAGCTACAAGTCCGCTGTAATTAATTACAGAGTAGCTTAATATAATTACAAAAATAAAGTAATGGAAATTACTCAGCAGATATTATACTTAAAAATAGTTCCTAGAAAACGATTTGTATTATTATTTTAATTTGAACCTTCTAAAAATGAGAATAGAAAATTCCACCTGCCACTTTAATCCTAACATTTTGACAGAAAGTCCAAACTCAATCGTTCGTTACAAAACAATGAACTCTAACGATCGAGTAATAGAGTTTATAGTAGGGTGTGAATTAACGCATTTTGGATTACAGGGATATTATCCAGCTAAGTAGAACAATCGTATTTGTAACGATCTTTAAGTTTTCAGTCGGTTCTTATTAAAACCTCAGCAGTTTGTTTGTTTTTGTTGGAAAAATGTAAATTGCCTTTTGTATTGGGGCACGTAGGAGCTGGGTAGAAGCTAGTTGGCATTTGTTTTTCTTTTTTCTCTGTAATAAGGGTGGGTCGCGTGCGGGGCTAGAACATCGACCCGGTTGCCAGTACTATGTGTTCATAATCTGTTGAGTGATTCGACAGTAAGTAAAGTGAACTTTTCACCCGACTCTGCCTCGGGGGAGAGAGAGAAGCCACTGTGATGAAGCCTAGTGTAGAGCTGTGACAAGCTGGTTTGAAAAAAAAAACTTTTTTTTGTGTATAATTTTTATTATATCTAGTGAGCATTTTATGTATGTTAAGTACTTCATCATCATCATATCAGCCGAAAGAAATCCCCTTCCATCTGGTCTGGTCTCCCCAACTTATTTCCTTTTATTCATTTAAAAATACAGATTAATAACATTTATAAATGTTTCAATAAAAAAATATAAAAAGCATTCACTTAGTCATAATTACGATACCATTAAAAAATCAAGTATTTCGCGATGACATTGAAAAGTTGCCCTCTTAAATAGTTTCATTATAAAACTTAAAATAAGCAAAAGTAAAATAAATGAGTCTGTTTTAATTTAATAAAATTTAATTACCATCTGTTTCTTTTTGATAACACAAACTAAATGAAAATAATAAGTTTTAAGTATGTTTACTTTGTCCTTTCATTTTGTATTTTAATTAGGGTTCAAAATCTAATTTTGAGATAAAATTATTTGTATAATAGCATCGTTAATAATGTGTCTACTTTAACATTAAACAGATCTAATTTAGATATTAAATAATTCCCTATAATTATACAAGCGAGAATTATAAATTAGTTTTACTTTTTAAGTAGTGGGCAGATTATACCGTAATTAAAATTTTAATAATAAATCTTTATCATCAATTTTGTTCGTGTCAATTACTGCCAACTTATTAAAAGAAACTCAGGTTATAAATTATGACTTAGAGCTGATATCATTGACTTTATTATATGAAGTTACTGAAAACTGAATTGTACAACATTATACGCTGTCTTAAAAATAAAATGTTTTTATTAAAGGCTTGTATACATGCCAGTGACCTTGTGCATATAAACGGAGCTAACTACTCCTCTACGCGCCACTCCGCTACCCGCATTTTTTATTCATTTTAAAAAATAACACATATTTTAAAAAAACAACAAAACCAAATTATTTTCCTTTGCATTGCATAGCAACAAATATTTTTTTTGACTTTTTTTTTTAAATGAATGGGATAAATGGTTTCGACTCAACGATTTGGATGCGATTTGGTGTTTTTATTTTATTTTATTATGTGATACCGATACATACATTCTGGCTACACCAAATTACGTATCATATCATGTAGATTACTACCTTTTTTTCAGACGTAATTTCTCAGTAAATGCCGACGAAAAATTGCTTCATCTACACGCTGTTTTTAAGCATTTCTTGAGAGAGCAGCCTTAAGGAAAGGAACAGTAATTATGTTTTGTAACCGATAACTAGTGTCGTCGACCAAACATTAACGTTGATTGCTTTGTAATAATCTTCAAATTAATGTACTAATGTAAAAGGTATAACATTAATTAGTTTGCTCTAAATATGACACAAAATAAAGTAAAACTAGAAATAAAAACCGGCCAAGTGCGAGTCGGACTGGCCCACCGAGGGTTCCGTACTTTTTAGGTAGGTACGTATGACACTTTAAATAAAGACATTTTTTTATGATTTAATTTTAAATGTGCAGTTTTCAGACTGTTTCATATACTTGTAGGATAAGGCGGTATTACTTGCCAAATTTCATAGTTCTAGGTCAACGGGAAATACCCTATACATTTTGATTCCCTTGTGAGTGGCGAAATTTAGTCAAAGTCAAAGTCAAAACGTTTATTCTAACTAGGCCATTAAACGGCACTTTTGAACGTCATTCACATTACAAAAAATATAAAATACGAAGTGATTCTACTGTCCATTCGGAAAGGTAGATTCTTATGGAGAAGAACGAACAAGAAACTCCATAGTTACTCTTTTCAAATAAATCTTTTACAGTATTTGGTGCACAAAAATTTAGTTATATGTGAGGACCATGCACCTAGGGTATGCAGAGGTAGACTTATTAATTTCTAAATAAGTACATGATACTCACATATTTACAAATATAGGTTTCATAAACGTCTGTATCATTTTTTTACTTTAGGTTAGAAGTTTGATTTTTTCGCAGCTTCAAGGGACTATAGACCTGAGTATATAGTTTTAGTTTCAACATGATACCTCCACGCGTTCCCGAGATAAAGGGTCTTGACAGACGGACGGACAACAAAGTGATCCTTAGGGTATGTATTATATAAGGGTTCCGTTTTTTCGTTTTGAGGTACGGAACCCTAAAAATTAACACAAGTGAGGTATACGTTATAACCGCGGAAAAAAAGACATCGTGGAAAAGAGAGATTAACTGGATTGACTAGAGTAGTACTCACCAAACACTCACTCACAAACTACGAAAAGTGATAACTCCGTGAATTCCAACCGTACCACAGCTATCGCTCCACTGAATCACCTAAGATTCATGATTAAATCGCAATCTGACAGTGTGTACATATTTTATAAATCGCTCAAACCAAGCATTTGTTATGCATACCCTGCCGGTGTGGATGTGAAAGGCAAATTAGTTTCCACGCGAGGTTGCGAGGTTAGGGACGCCAAATTGTGATCAGATTAACCGGTGTTTGGGCATCCCTGACAAATTTTGTCTGCTGTACTGTTAATATAGCACTCTGTTGGTAATTTGACACTGATTATAATCTGTATTAGGTATTGATAATAATAATTAATTAATGTAGCAAAGAAGTACCATTCATGTACTCTTGATTTAAATAATCATCATCATCATCATAACAGCCGAAAGACGTCCACTGCGGACATAGGCCTCCCCCAAAAGAGTGGGGGGTTTGCCATAATCGCCACGCTTAGCAGGTGGGTTGGCGATCGCAGTGTATGGTGTTGCATTTTACAGAGAACGCTGCTGCCCATTCTCTGGTGTGTCCCTTAGTCACCTCTTACGACCCCACGGGAAGTGATGGGATGGTATTATTCTTTTCCGGCACCGGCCGACACCATACGGCATAAATAATGATAGATTTCTAAAATAAAATCTACGTGATTCGTCGTTAACTACATTACCAAAAACATTTTATTTTATTAATTTTAGGAAAACTTACAGCTAATACAAAACAATACAGTACAGTCTCAGTAATCCGGCACATCCAGCAATCCGGCACCCTCTACCCGCGCCTACTCGACCACTTAATATTTCATATGCCCTTAAGAAATTAGTACTTTCTGAAGTGCTTTATTTATGTTGTCTTGTTTTTTACTAAGCAATCCAGTAATCCCAACATTCTAATAATCCGGCACATCATGTGAGACTGTACTGTATTAAGTAACAGTACGTAAAAATGGCCACTTACAAGCTTTCACTTATAATTATGTTGCGTGAATAATAAAAACAATTTCGCGAAACAGCACGCGAATAAACTCATTCAACGCTCAAGAAACAATAAAACCACAAAACGGTGATCAAGCACCAAAGAAGTGATCAGTCAAACTTTTTTTAAACTTTTTTAACGCTGCTGTTGAACAAATAAAGCTCGACATCCTGACACAGCATATTAAAATTCCGACATGCTATTATCATGTACGACTTCTTTCTGTAGTTCGTTTTAACTTAAGAAACATGAAGAAGACGCGATCTGCGAAGAGACGCACACGGTACACGAAGTCCGATCTTGCTCACCAGCTCAGGGACATAAGTAGATCCTTTCATATTTTTTGAATTCGTATTTGTTCTTTTGTTACGTAAACAAAAAAAAATTAAGACGATACGGGCGTTGAAATTTCGTGTAACGTGACATTAATTAAAAAAAAAAACATACAACCGACTTTCAAACAAAAACCACTAAAATATTTTTTAATAGTTCTTACCCATCAATAATTCCAACTATTCCACATTTATTAAGCCGTCTATCTCTGAAGTAATAAAATACATTTTCACTCAGTACCGGAATTTTATAAAGAGGTATATTGATTATGTTGATGATGATAAATATGGAATTTAAACTTGACTCTTGACCAAAGACTTTGATAACTTAGCCCTTACAATAATTCTTGATTGCCTTTGCTGATTGCAGTAGTAGATGTTTTGAACAAGCTACTGCCCTCTGGTGTAACGGCACAGAAATAAGCGTCACCAAAATGTGATCTGATTAAACAAAATGGGCAGTTACTTTTATCTGATGTTGTTCATAATACGGGCCGACCTACATACATACACATAAATCTCTCGACAAAAACAGTATACATATAATATATTATGTATAGTGTTTTTCGTCGAGTGTTATGTAAAATATCTTTGGGTGTACTATTGGTTCATTTCTGCCTTGCTCTTTGGGGAATACAGGCGTGATATTGGTTATGATATGGTATATTTAAACTCTGATTTTTCCTTTCCGAAGGTTTAAGGACAAGCGGATCTAAAAGAAAGTAAATTTCTTGAAAACAAAATTTTATTGGTGTCGGGACGTTTGATTCGGCGGTACATATTTGTTGACCAACGATGCCTACTCAAACGAAATACTGCGTACATAAAATTTGGTTTTTCTTTTCAGTCGTAGCCAGTAAGCGAATTAAAACTGTTAAAGCATATGTATTCTGTATTCTCATCATCATGAAAGTAGCCTGTTCACCAATGATTACGTTACCAGGCTCTTTTTTACCAACCTCTGATTGTCAGGATTGTTTACCAGCCTCTTCTTACCAGCTTCTTTTAACCAACTGTTTTACCAGCCTCTTTATACCAGCTCCTTAATACCAGCCTCATTTTACAAACTTAATGTCATTCTCTTTTCATCATCCTCTACATAAATGCCTCTTAAGTTGCCTGTCTATTTCAGCGGAGCGAGGCAGCGGAGTGGAAAAACGGAGTAACCAATGGACATTTTGTGCAATTCCATTCGTTAGTATTTTTCCGTTTCTCCACCAGATTTTTTTAGCCATTTTCTTTTTACGACCTTCTTCTTAAAAGGGGTTTAAAATGAGGCTGTCATTTTATCAGCCACATTTTACCAACCATATCCACACACAAATTGCGTTGTTTATTTTTTACTACACACGGACAAGGCAGAAGCGATGGTATCGACATAAATTCTAGTCTTTGTACTATCAATCATGTATTCAAAGCGAATAGAAAACTACTGGCGTGCGAATAAAGCCGAAACAAAGTGCTTCTGCGTATTTTAGTTCTGAAAAATGATTTGTGAAGGTACAATAACTTTTTAACTGTGAAAAAGTGTGTCTATTGGTGCCATTGTGTATGGTCATTGATACAACTATTTCCTCTTCTTGCTTAAGGCTGCTCTCTCGAAAAAAGCTTAAAAACAGCGTGAAGATGAAGCGGCTTTTCGTCGGCACTAACAGAGAAATTAGATCTAAAAAAAAATATTGTAATTTACATGATATGATACGTAATATTTTTTATTTTACTATTTATAGGCTCGTGTTTGACCACTATCTCACCTGATGGTAGCACGCTTGCCTAGAAGTAACCTATTCACTCTTGACTTAAATACTCTCAGGTTATAGCTATCAGGAAACAAAGACTGCGGCAGGGAATTTGGTTTATCCAGAATTTGTTTATCAGTATCATATAATAAGAAAAAAAAACCACAAATCACCTCCAAATCGTTGAGATGAAACCATTTTACTGCTTCATTTTTTTATCAAAAGTGTATAATAAAAATATTAAATGCTTTGCAACACAAACGAAAATGGTTTGATTTTGTTACTTTTTAAAAACAATTATTATTTCTATAATAACAAATTAAAATTGCGGGTAGCGGACTGGCGCGTAGAGGGGTAGTTAGCTCCGCCCAAATGCACAAGGTCATTGGTATGAATACAAGCCTTAAGCTTAAACTATTACATGCTTGGTGTAGGATTTTCTCGTCTTTCACTCGTCAGTGAATGATCAGATAACTTATTTAGATATTCTTTTTCTTTGCCTACGCTTATCCCGTTATCTCAGCAGTGCGATTCTGTAAACTCGACGTAAAAGGTTAGGTGAAGTGAACATGAAGTGAGTCGTCGATCCATAGAAACAAGATGCAATGACAATTAACTTCATGCTCACTCCTCCACAATGTGATAAGTTGAAAGAATAGACCAGAATGAATGTCAGATTTTGTGTAGAAAAAATTTCGATCGCCATCATCATCATCATCATCATAACAGCTGAAAGACGTCCACTGCTGGACACAGGCCTCCCCCAAGCGTCGCCACAACGACCGGTCCTGCGCGTCTCGCATCCATCGGCTATCCGCGACCTTCACCAGGTCATCGGTCCACCTTGTGCCGACCTTCCAACGTTGTGTCTTCCGGTATGCGGTCGCCACTCCTGAACTTTTCGACCCCATCGACCATCTGTTCTGCGAGCAATGTGCTCTGCCCACTGCCACTTTAGTTTGGCGATCCTTCAGGCTATGTCGGTAACCTTGGTTCTCTTGCGGATATCGTCATTCCTGATTCGATCGCGCAAGGAAACTCCAAACATTCCCTCTTCATTGCCCTTTGAGTGACTTTGAGCCTTCTGATGAGGCCCATTGTGAGCGACCACGCCAATCGCCATATTTATACAAAACTAGTGGACGTCACGCGTAATTCCCGTTCCCGTGGGAGTACGGGGATAAAATATAGCCTATATTACTCCCTGATAATGTAGCTATCCATTGCTGAATTTTTCAAATCCGTCCAGTAGTTTCGGAGCCTATTTATTTCAAACAAACCAACAAATCTTTCCTCTTTATAATATTAGTGTAGATATACCAAAATGCCCAAAACTGTTTCTTAAAAAAAGTATCACACTGTTAAATTATGTTTTTTGATCGTTATAAATCTTAAAAAATTATAATTATAAGACCTTATTCAACTTCATGCGAGAATCACAGCCTAACTAATTACCTACCTACGCTCTTATAACACAAACATGACATTATGCCTTAATTCCCCAAAGGGATTTGCAGAGGTGGAATATGGTGTAGATACCTTTACTTCCCACATACATATACATTATCGTTAATTATGTTGCATGTATTAGGGGGAATCCACTGCATGCAAAACGCACAGGAACAGTCGGTTTGGATGAAAGTCATAGGTATACCCCAAGTGTCGACTTGGGGTATACCTATGACTTTCATCTGAAATGGTGATGATAGTCAATAGGGGCCTGTAACATCTACCAAATATAACAGAGATGTACCTCTACCTGTACAGAGGTGTATGTGTGTCTCTTAATTTCGATTCGTAAAAAAATATTTGGAAAAAGAACAAAGGAAACAAGTAATTTTATTCAACGCTACATAAAATACACATGTCATATGTAACATCAAACAACCCTAAAGTGCTATTCTATTCTACACGTGCAAAGAAACAGAATACATATAAAAACAAAGCTAGATATAACATCGAGGAGGAGTCCACAGAGTACGGAAGCACTGCGCCCCGGGCAGCGAGACGGCATTACTATGCACATGCCGTGAGTGCCGTACATAGCCATTGTCAGAATGACATAATGCCACAACCTGTCAATATTCATGAGTAAAAGATGGAGTTTGAACACTGGTCATGGGATCCTCTGTCTAGCTGTTTAGTGGTAATGGTCAGAAAAGTGTGAGAGAGACAAAGTGATAGTGCTTGCAGTTGTTGCCTATTTCTAGAATTCTTATAACTCCGCGTCACATGCTATCAGTATCGCTTTTACTACTGGTCAGATACGACACAGGGACAGATGCGTTGGTTCAAACTTAATAACGTCTGTGAAGTTCGCTTTTCGCTGCGTAGTATTCCACCCCTCAACCAGCAGTCACATAAAATTGCTACTACACATCAACTCACGGATTATTTTAAGCCACAATTTGGTTTGACTCGACCTGTTTTGGCGATCAATCTTTCTACAGATTTATTACTATTGCCACTATAATATTCAGTCCAGTTCGCTATGTCTATGGAGTAAATGATAACATTTACTGTCTCACTAGCTTCTGCCAGCGGCTTTGCCCGCGTGATCCCTAGTTAACATTCTCCAGGGATCACGCGTGCATATGTATAGCTTATGTGTTATTCCAGACTATAATCTACTCTTTGCCAAATTTCATTAAGGTCCTTTTAGGCGTTGGAATGTGAAAGAGTAATAAACATGCATCCATCCTCACAAACTTTCCTATTTATAATATGTCTGTCTCCCTCCAAGCGTGACGATTATGGCAAACCCCCCTTTTGGAGGAGGCCTTTGTCCAACAGTGGACGTCTTTTGGCTGTCATGATGATGTTTCACTAGCTTCTGCCAGCGGCTAGCCTGCGTGATCCCTAGGGAACATACTCCCGGGATATATATAGCCTATGTGTTATTCCAGACTATAATCTACGTCTGTGCCACATTTCATTCTTTCAGGCGTTCTGATGTGAAAGAGTAATAAATATTCATCCATCCATCCCCACAAACTTTCAGGACTTTGTCTGTACGGAAAGTTGTCAGTGCCGTTTCTAGCAATGGCCGCCGAAGCGATTCAATGCTCTGTGGAGAACACGATACAAATGCTATCTGAAGATTGATCTGAACCGCCAACTAGCCTCAAGAAAATTCCCTTTCGGATACATTTCTCACGTCTGTATGACGGATTATGATGTATTTATATTTGTATTTTCTACTGGTATCCCAATATTGTAGCGATGTTGATTGGTATTGGGGTAACCTGACGCAATATTTTTAATGACTAGCTGGCCCGCGCAACTTCGTCTGCGTCACATTTTTCATTACTGCTCCGCTCCTATTAGTGTTAGCGTGATGATATATATATATATATATGTATAATCACGCTAATATAGCCTATAGCCTTCCTCGATAAATGGGCTATCTAACACTGAAAGAATTAATCAAATCGGACCGGTAGTTCCTCAAATTAGCGCGTTCAAGCAAACAAACAAACTCTTCAGCTTTATGTATTAGTATAGATTAGGTTCCTAATAAAAATTCTGTCTGTGTGCTACTTATTCGAATTTCTGTCGACATCTGAATTGTTTTTTTTTATGGTTCCGTGCCCAAAGGGTAACCAACGAAACCCTATTACTTAGCCTCCGCACTCCGTCCGTCCGTCATTCTGTCTGTCGCAGACTGTATCTCAAGAACCGTAATAGGAAGACAGTTTTAATTTTCACAGTTTGTATTTCTATTGTCGCTATAACCACAAAGAATAAAAACCGGCCAAGTGCGGGTCAGACTCGCGCATGAAGGGTTCCGTACCATAAACCTTAATTTTTATTATTTGTTGATACAGAAATACACAATCTGTGAAAATTTCAACTGTCTACTTATTACGGTTCTTGAGATACAGCCCGCTGACAGATAGACAGACGGACAAACGGACGGACGGACAGCGGAGGCTTAGTAATAGGGTTCCGTTGGATACCCTTTGGGTACGGAACCCTAAAAATTAAATTAAATTTAAATTAAGGGGGACCCATACAAGAAGCATGTTTTTTTTCGGTTTATTGTACGGAACCTTTCGTGTGAGAGTCCGACTCACACTTTACCCGGTTTTTTAATCTTCTAAACATCACAATACATTTGTCTGGCTTTCACCATTGACCGTTTTGAATATTTACTCCAGAAGCATCGAAATTATGATATTTTGTCAAGGTACTATACCTATGCAAATCAGGGGCGGGACGCTAGCAGCGGCATAGGTATATAGAAAGTTTTAATTATATCCAAAAGTTGTAAAATCTTTCATGATGAAAACCTAGCAAATTATATGATTTTTTTGGAACTGAAACGAAAACTGGAAGATGAAGTGCTGGTCGGCCGGCAGCGAGATGGGCGGACGACATTGTTGCCATCGTAGGTAGAACCTGGACCGCGGGCCTGGGGACGGCGAGCATTGGGTGGCTCGCTGTCCGATCAGAACCAGGCCCGGGTCGACGGCGCGCTGTGTTCTACGCGCGCCTCAAAGAGATGTCAGCATAGAAGAAGGAGAAAGAGTCACCGCGGAACGCAAAGGGCACTAGGGAGTCTGACACTCCCTTCTGCTTCGCCCAGAGCGGGAGGAATCATTTGATGATTTCCCATCGATAAAAAAAAGGTAGAACCTGGATGAGGCTGGCACAGAAACGTGGGGATTGGCACAAGAAAAGTAGCAGCAGCTGCAGTAGCAGCTGCAATGGGCGAAGTCGGGCTGTGGATGATAATGGTGAAACGAAAAAACCGTGCTGTCAAAAATCTCGGTCTTAAAGTGTTAAGTCTCCAATTTGCAGTGAACAGACGTAGCGATTAATGCCCGATCCTTCTTTGTATGACACAAGTCCTTTGCTCTGCAGAGCACTGACAATATTGTGGCCTGATATTGAAATTATTGTGTTGTTGATGTGGTCACTTTGCACCCGTATGCCATTGAAGTGATCTGTCAGTGAGACGAGGGTAGTGGCCGAGAATGAGCGTGTTAAGTCATTCGCGGATAACGCTGAGTCATTGAGCAGTCAATAACGACTTGAATGCTGCGAAGTAAGCTTTCTAACAAGTGGGAATCTGTGTTTGCTTTCTGCTCAGCGGAGTGGGCCAGCGACCCATAAGGTCTCAGCAGTGATGGTAGCGAGGAGCGGCAGAATTTCGACCGTTTGACCGTCTGTTTAAACGGAAGAAGACGTCAGACGTGCTCCATCTTCGACCGCATCATCGCTTACCATCAGGTGAGATAGTGGTCAAACGTATGCCTATCTATAGTAAAAAAAAAGACGTGCGCGTTCACACTTAGACGGACCGGCTGTTTAAACTGAAGACGGCGGCTGGACATGTGTGTTCACACTGTTCGGACTGTCTGTTTAAAAAAACGTTTCAAAACGTACGTCTAGAAACCCGGATCCATTATTTTTCTTAGATCGGTCTAAATGTGAACAGTATATAACGTATACTGCCACTGGCATATGTAAGTATCCATTTCTAAGGCGGACCAATAAAAAAGACGTTGCGTCTAAGGGAACGGGCCCTAACTTGTTATATAACACTAGCCACCACATAACCACCATGTCAAAGGCCCTTGAGGCGGATCAGAAACTCTGACACTAGGGTATGTGGGGTCGTTAGACCTTACTGCCCGCACGATAAGAAGAAAACAGTAGATACTGATTTAAAAAAGCTTTTTTTCATTTATGAATTTATAATTGAAATTAAGTAAGTGACTTGTCGTCAAACCGGTGAACGTTGCAGATAATTTTATTTATTTATTTCCTCCTTACATCTATCATGACAGGTTGTACCCAATGCGATAAATGCGCTTATCCTAACTTATGATAACATCTATAACTAATTATAAATAATGCATTCCTTGTGAATTCACTCAGAGTACAACAAAATAGGTCCATCTCATTAGCAATCAGGTTGAGCATGCGAAGTGCACGCGTCAGCGGCGTCTCCCTTAGAAGGTTGGTTATAATTATCGATGCAAAGTTTGTTAATAAACACATGATATCATTAAAATCATTAAAATGATTACTGCATCACAATTAAAATTAATTGTAAAACAAAACCATTGTACAGTTTCATTCGAATTTATGTGACCTGTATAAAACCAGTTTGTCAGTTTTAAATGTCAAATTAATCCGATTAATTTGTTTAACTGATAAAGTGGAGATTTGATTGTTTTCATTGTTTATCGTGTATCGGTTACAATTGTGTTGTGATGTGCCAAATTACAATTAAAATATACTAACAGGCTTTTAATGATGTTAAAACCTAGTTTAAAGTTTCACCAAAATATATCTA
This sequence comes from Lacanobia wlatinum, assembly GCA_947578705.1. Taxonomy (NCBI): domain Eukaryota; kingdom Metazoa; phylum Arthropoda; class Insecta; order Lepidoptera; family Noctuidae; genus Lacanobia; species Lacanobia wlatinum. Next base: position 27,137,073 of record OX388032.1, read on the forward strand.
TTACATATAATAAAATCTATTACATATAATAAAATCGTAGACTAACCGTGTCTGTACATTGAATATTTTTGCATGAAAATTACACAGAAAACTGAGGAAAAAGGTATAAAACACAAAAATGCAATTTTTGAAATTTTTGTCTGTTTGTCTGTTTGTCTGTGCGTTTGTGGGAGCATCACGCTTAAACCACAGATTAGATTGCAAATCTAAATACTTAAAAATATTAAGTGATAACCCGAGTAACATTTAGCGTTTATTTCATCAAAATCGACCCACAAAATCAAAAGATATTGAATTTTTAAGTTTAGGAAGAAACTTCCTAATGTATTCTGATGAGTCAGAGCGCCATCTATTGAGAAAAATAAAATGCACGAAAGCATTCAAAATTGTTGAGTTATTTGTGAAACTTTTAATACGTGGCAAAATAAGAGTGATCACTTTATACCTTTTCGTTATTGATCGATACAATCGATCCACAAAATCAAAATATATTGAATTTTTAGTTTAGTAAGAAACTTCCTTATATATTCTGATTAGCCAGAGCGCCATCTATTGAGGAACCAAAAAATGCATGAAAGCGTGAATGTTACACCAAAACACATCGATTTAGTTATTTGTGAAACTTTTAATACGTAGACGTAGCAAAATAAAAGTAAACATTTTAATACCTTATCGTTATTTACCGTTACATACGGGCTTCTTATTTAACGTCTTCCGCTGCCAAATATTTTGTCAGTTTACATGGTCGATAGATGGCGTTGCACTGATGACGCGTTTTTCTGAATTGCGGTGTTAAGATTTTCCGCTGGAGAATGACCTCACACAATTTCTAAACACAGTCGTGTTTCGAAGGAATCTCGATTTGGTCTCCGAAAGCTCTTAAACTTAGGGACCATAATTGGTTAAATCTCTGGTGCTGGTTTCGTTTAAAGTGCATTTATCGTAGAGTCTTAAACTGATTTAGTTTTGCGAAGTTCTGGACGGTTGGACTTGCGGATCAGGCCTGTAGGGTTCCGTACCAAAGGTGCTGTGCTGACGGGACCCTACTGCTAGGCCTCCGCGATTGATTCCATTTAGAGCGAAGCAACGAACGGTTCGATTTCCGAAACAAGGCTAATAATAATAAATAAAAATCATATATTTCAGACAGAGTCCATTTTTTGGTTAGTAGTTAGGTTTAGTTTAGGTTAGTAGTTTGGTTTTTTATAATAAGGTATCGTACCAAAGGTGGTCACGGTGACGAGAGCGATCGATTTTGGGAGGCTACTCTCTAAGTCCGATGATGCTGATCGAAAAAGCGTAAGATCGAGGGGAAGGGAGAGGAACTAGTATCTCCCACTCTTTCTACCGTGCCTGAGTGTGCTGCTCCGCTTAGGCGGCACAGGGCGCTTGCGCGAATGTCCGTCTGTGTTTATGTACAGCGTGCCACGCGTATCCAAGGATACGAAATTACGGAATTACGAAATTATGGATGAAAGTTGATTTTTCTAAGAGATAAAAATTAATGTAATATATAAATAAATAACGATATAATATTATGAATAATAACATGTAAATTGTCATATTTGTGCACGATAGCGCAATAAATAAACATTGTATTCTACCTCATAAATGATAGTATTTTTGTACTTATAATTAAACACAACGTTAATACTAAAGTTTTCACTTCTGCCGGCACTCCCGGAGTGCTACCGGTGTTTTATTTTTTTTTAAGTTGACGTGTGAGAATTTTAAATATGGATAATTGATATCTGAGGTAAATAAATCATTATTATTATATATATATAGCCTATGTGTTAAATCAGACTAAAATCTACCTCTGTGCATGCAAATCCTTTCAGGCGTTCTGACGTGAAAGAGTAACAAACATCCATTCATCCATCCTCACAAACCTTACGCATCTATACTAATATATAAAGCTGAAGAGTTTGTTTGTTTGTTTGAACGTGCTAATCTCAGGAACTACTGGTCCGATTTGAAAAATTCTTTCAGTGTTAGATAGCCCATTCATCGAGGAAGGCTATAGGCTATATATCATCACGCTAATACCAATAGGTGAGGAGCAGTAATGAAAATTGTGAAGCAGACGAAATTGCGCGGGTCAGCTAGTACTAATATACAAAGCGGAAGAGTTTGTTTGTTTGCTTGAACGCGCTAATCTCAGGAACTACTGATCCGATTTGAAAGATTCTTTCAGTATTAGATAGTACATTTATCGAGGAAGGCTATAGGTTACATTTTATCATACTAAGACCAATAGGAACGGAGCAGTAATGAAAATTTTGACGCAGACGAAGTTGCGCGGGTCAGCTAGTCTTTAATAAAAACAAAAAAGCGAGAAACACATAGGTCCTATGTATACAGCGTATGTAACGCTTTTGTATCGTATCGTATGTTGCGTTGCATACGATAAGTGTGTTTCTACTGCATAGTTTTTCATATAAAATCAAGAGTCCAGATTTGGAGGTATGCGGTACAGAGAGTAAAGTCCCGCAAACCCCGTTTGTAAAGGGAGGATGCTCCGACCAGACAGTTGTTGTGTCTGGTGGGCTACTGCCCAATAGTTAATATTCGGGCTGATGTATGTGTTCAAATCGCACGGGAAACTCTGCTTGCGCGATGCAGGATTTTAGTTCGCTACTAGTTGGATAGATGGCGTCGCGGTTCTTTTTGTTCCGATGTAGATTTGCTTCGTTGGTTTTTCTTGTGGCGGCATCGATGCCGCTACACAGATATCATAATGTGTTGCATACGTTGCGTACGTGGGACCGTTTTGTCTCTAGCTTTACTATCCGCTACGTCGTCGAGGTTCATAGAAAAAGCTCCGCTTTTCAATTAATAGTGATGTGTGACGAGCTCAAATTGATGCTAAAATAATATTTTTAGGTAGGTAACTGTTTTACTGTGCAATCAGTATTTTTTATTAGGATTGGGATAACTATTTTTTTTTTTTTAAAAAGGAAGATTTTTTTACTTACAGTTCAGGGTCACAGATTATGGTTAAATTACATTGTTGCACATGTAAGCGGGCACGCCATTTATTCCTGGAAGCTCATTTTGATTAGTATTGTATGCTTGAGTTTACTTATTTAATTACCTATATTATATAATTAGTTTCATCATTGTTTCATATTTAATTTTTGGGATAATATAGTGTGCTAGCTACATGTGCCATCCATTTATTTAATTTAATGATCGATATCTATCATAAAATGTTGAATAATAATGTTATATAAATTCAAGTTCTTTAAACTTAACAGACAGTTGTGTTGCTGGGGAGTTTTTTGGCCACTTCTTCTTCCCAGCTAAAACACTAGGAAGTGGTGACGGGCTGGGCGATTTGGGGGACTGTCTTCATGTAAATTTTGCCGTTCAAAAAGTGCTGATTTTCAGCCTAGTTTGAATAAATGCCTTTTGATTTCATTTGATTTGAGTTAAACAACACCCTAATATTACCTAATATTGATGCTCTTTGACGCCTTCTTCCATTCGAGTCACTTTGACATCGATATTTTTGGGTGTGACTTCTAAGAAGACGACTAATATAGACGTATGGACCCCCAAATAAATAGGGACAATAATTTCATCATTATTGTCTCTATTTATTTGGGGTTCAACAAACACCATCATTGGTGTTTGTTTATTTCATTTCTCGTTCTCATTTGTTACTTTTTGTTTATGACCAAAATAAATGAAACTAGCTGCCACCTGTGTCTCCGCCCGCGTGAAAAAAAATATCCCTAGTGGAGCTACCTAATTATTTATGTTATTGTTATTAACTTTTGACATGACTTATCTTAATTTTAATTATAGTTTTTATGATAGAGATTTCTAACTTTAAATAATAGCTACATATCAAACAATAAATTTTACTGTGCTCTGACAACGGCTCTTAGCTCTAAGCCTTTTTTTAATATCTTGTGGAACGTAAATAAATGAATATGATTAAACTCCCGGAATAAAGTAACCTATGTGTTATTCCAGATATATCGATGTCTACCAGATATATATAGATCTACATCTGTGCAAAATTTCATCAAGATCCGTTCAGTCGTTCTGACGTGATTGAGTAAAAAACATCCAGCCAAACATCTTTATTCATAATTTTATAGAGATACATATGTAGATGACTTCTGAAAATTTCTAAAGTCTACTACAGTTCAACAACATTTTAATCAATGATAAAATAATATAGTCTTAAAACATATATTAGGGTTCCGAACAAAAAACGGATTCACTCGGGTGTCTGTCTGTCTGTCTGTCTGTCCGTCGTTACAGCCAGTTTTCACCGGATCCACAGGACCGATGATGCTCGAAATTTGGTACACATATATGGACTTCTGTGACCCAAACACGGAAGCATTACATAAATCATTAAATTTTCAGTATGGGGGTTACTTTTGGGGGTCAAACTAGAAAATAAAAAAAAAAGTTTTTTGAACATTATTGTGTAACAAATCAAATGTAAGGGCTTACCGTAAGGGTTTTAAATACATTTTTTTATCATAATTTTAAAATAATTGGTTTTGAAGTTATTCAAGAAATTAGACAAAAAATTACCATTCCTCCCCCTTGTCTGCAAAACTACTAAGCCTGGAATTTTGGAAAAAAAAAAGGAGAGAGACCTATAGATTACAGGAAAACTTATAAGAAGTCTATAGTGTTAAAATAACCCGTTAAAAGGATGAAATTTGTCTGGAACCCTTCGCACGCGAGTCCGACTCGCACTTGGCCAGTTTTTTTTTTAAAACAAGCCCGTCGACAGTTAGTCAGACAATATGATAAACATGCCATAGGTATGATAGTTAGTAGACACGATGACGATATACACGGCCCAAGGGACAAGGCGAACTTTCTGAAATTAACCTAATATGCTACTGTAAAAAAAAAAACAAAAAAATGGGTGTCTGTACAGTTGGTTTATGGACGATAATTTTACGTGATAACGTTATAAGATAACAATTGAATTCTTAACAAATAAGCCGAACGCTTAGGCCGATCATGCCTCTCTATCGCTTGTTCCGCGCTCTTGCTTGCACGCTCGGCTCAGGCGAAACGTGACACTTTTTCCTGCGTGCAGCCTGCGTTCATCGATTTATAAGACGTTATCACGTCAAAAAGCTTATCAGGTATAAAACATATTACAAATATAGTCTGGCTATTGTCCATAATTGTTTGAGAGCCTCCCGTTTTGTTAGTCTAGGGATTGCAACAGCTAAGAATAAGGTTCTAGATTCTATATTTTTAGGCATATATAATTTCTGCCAATTTCCGTCCAAGCTTACGATCAGCAGTGGCTCACAGGGCGTATATATTAACAAACTATGTTAGTAAAACATTAACAAACACAAAAACCAAAACAATTTGCGATGTCACAGCTGCAAGGTGACAGGCCTAGCTGAGACCCTACAGCAGTGGTTCACAAACGCACAATCTAGCCTGCTTGCTATCATACTTTTATAGGTTATGTATACTTTTAAGGTTTTCAGCAGTCCGCTGCCAGCCACCTTCTTTAAATCATCGATCCATCGTGCCGTAGGGCGTCCCACACTATTTTTGCCCATACGCGATTTCCACTCTAACACATTGCTCCATCGACCGCGGTCTCCACTCTGCTTCATCGACCGTCTGTCCGTCTGCTGACATGGCCGGCCCACTTCCACTTCAGCATGCTGATCCTACGCGCAATGTCGACGAAAAAACTAGGTCTCTGGCGAATGACTTTGTTGCGAATTCTATGCACCAGAGAAACCCTGAGCATTGCTCTCTCCATTGCACGCTGTATATATGCCTAAAAATATCTAATTAGTCCGTCAGAAAGATTCCCAAAAAATATCGGACAAGTGTTTTTCGATTTATCAAATCAATGAAAATTGGCAAAGATAAAACGCATCAAAGGTCAGGAGTTCCCAGCTTGTGACGTCATTATTCGGTAATAATAGTGTACAGAAATGTGACGGCACACGAATTTTCAACGCATAGTATCGTCTTAACTGTTTGTTTACGTGAAAAAAATATATGTGCAATATGTTTTGGAAATCTGTTTGACGCACTAATTCGATGTTTTTTAGTCATCTACCTTATTCTCGGGTTCGACAAAGTTCCGTTATGGTTTCCAAAAAAAAAATAGTATTTTTCTGGATTCTGAATTTGTGCTCGGATGTTGGCAGTAGGCTCGTCCCCGATTTCACGAGACCTCAAAAGAACCAAGGTTACCGACATAGCCCAAAGGATCGCCAAACTGAAGTGGCAGTCGGCAGGGCAAATTGCTCGCAGAACAGATAGTACATGGGGCCGAAAAGTTCTGGAATGGCGAACGCTTACCGGAAGACGCAGCGATGGAAAACCTCCCATTAGGTGGACCGATGACCTGGTGAGGTTTGCGGGTAGCCGATGGATGTGAGACGCACAGGCTCGGTTGATGTGGCGACACTTGGGGGAGGCCTATGTCCAGCACTGGACGACTTTCAGCTGAAATGATGATGACTAAGGACCTGCAGAAGTGCACCGGTACGGTACTGGTGTATCTCTGTAGGTCCTTAGTCATCAAAAGTAGTAGTAGAGGTGTAGGCACTTAACTTTTTGTGGAAAACAGGCGAAATGTATGTTAGTTGAGTAAGAATGGTGTCCAAAAAGGTTCGTTATTTTTATAGACAGTATTTCTGCGAAATAAAATCTGATAATTAATTTTCGTTATTTTCCAACCAAACTTTTACATTCCAGAGATACTTCCTTCCTTCCCTAACACTCCATCTTTGAACTTTTATTTCAGGCTTTTGATACTCCCCTTCGCTAAGGACGCGAGGTATAAAAATTTGTCGCGGAATTTTTCTACGTGGAAAACTGCATAATTATGCAATTTATAAAAATCGTCCCTCTTACACTTTGATCCCCATTTTGATTTATGTTGGTGACTGTATAAAAGAATAGGGCAGGGCTGAACCGGCCTTAAGCTGGCCACGCTTATGAAATATTAATGAGTAAAAACGTTTTCATTTCGGAGCACGTTTGAAACGCATTGAATTTTTGCAAGTTCAAAGTTTGAGGTTAGTATTCGAGAGTATTAAAAATGGTAGTATTATTATTCGATCTTTTATTCAGTCGCCAATTTGAAGGTTGTAACCGATTTCGGTTAGTATAAAGTCGCAGTGCTATGACAATACCAGATACGTGGAAAACCGAAAGATTTAGTTAAATTTTTTTCACTTTACGTATTTCAACAAAACGAACAATCAATAGCTCAATAGCAAAATACACAACACTAACGGATAAGTGTTGTGTATGATTCGTGTTTTACGGATAAAACAAGGTTATTTTCGTTTATTACTACAGAAACACATCGTTAGCGGGGTTCTAAACACAGTGAAATTCGACAATTTCGGTCGCTATCGAAATTTCACTCTCATACGTTTTGAATTGTTTGACAATCGTTATGTCTGATAGATATTGTTTTGTTCTGGTTATTTCTCTCTTTTCTTTTTTTCTATTTTGTTTATTAAGTTATTTCTGGTTATTTGATTTTTAACACGAAAATTTTGGATTGGATAGGTACTATATTTTTATTTTTGTACTAGCTGACCCGCGCAACTTCGTCTGCGTCAAAATTTTCATTACTGCTCCGTTCCTATTGGTCTTAGCATGATAAAATGTAACCTATAGCCTTCCTCGATAAATGTACTATCTAATACTGAAAGAATCTTTCAAATCGGATCAGTAGTTCCTGAGATTAGCGCGTTCAAGCAAACAAACAAACTCTTCCGCTTTGTATATTAGTACTAGCTGACCCGCGCAATTTCGTCTGCTTCACAATTTTCATTACTGCTCCTCACCTATTGGTATTAGCGTGATGATATATAGCCTATAGCCTTCCTCGATGAATGGGCTATCTAACACTGAAAGAATTTTTCAAATCGGACCAGTAGTTCCTGAGATTAGCACGTTCAAACAAACAAACAAACTCTTCAGCTTTATATATTAGTATAGATGCGTAAGGTTTGTGAGGATGGATGAATGGATGTTTGTTACTCTTTCACGTCAGAACGCCTGAAAGGATTTGCATGCACAGAGGTAGATTTTAGTCTGATTTAACACATAGGCTATATATATATAATAATAATGATTTATTTACCTCAGATATCAATTATCCATATTTAAAATTCTCACACGTCAACTTAAAAAAAAATAAAACACCGGTAGCACTCCGGGAGTGCCGGCAGAAGTGAAAACTTTAGTATTAACGTTGTGTTTAATTATAAGTACAAAAATACTATCATTTATGAGGTAGAATACAATGTTTATTTATTGCGCTATCGTGCACAAATATGACAATTTACATGTTATTATTCATAATATTATATCGTTATTTATTTATATATTACATTAATTTTTATCTCTTAGAAAAATCAACTTTCATCCATAATTTCGTAATTCCGTAATTTCGTATCCTTGGATACGCGTGGCACGCTGTACATAAACACAGACGGACATTCGCGCAAGCGCCCTGTGCCGCCTAAGCGGAGCAGCACACTCAGGCACGGTAGAAAGAGTGGGAGATACTAGTTCCTCTCCCTTCCCCTCGATCTTACGCTTTTTCGATCAGCATCATCGGACTTAGAGAGTAGCCTCCCAAAATCGATCGCTCTCGTCACCGTGACCACCTTTGGTACGATACCTTATTATAAAAAACCAAACTACTAACCTAAACTAAACCTAACTACTAACCAAAAAATGGACTCTGTCTGAAATATATGATTTTTATTTATTATTATTAGCCTTGTTTCGGAAATCGAACCGTTCGTTGCTTCGCTCTAAATGGAATCAATCGCGGAGGCCTAGCAGTAGGGTCCCGTCAGCACAGCACCTTTGGTACGGAACCCTACAGGCCTGATCCGCAAGTCCAACCGTCCAGAACTTCGCAAAACTAAATCAGTTTAAGACTCTACGATAAATGCACTTTAAACGAAACCAGCACCAGAGATTTAACCAATTATGGTCCCTAAGTTTAAGAGCTTTCGGAGACCAAATCGAGATTCCTTCGAAACACGACTGTGTTTAGAAATTGTGTGAGGTCATTCTCCAGCGGAAAATCTTAACACCGCAATTCAGAAAAACGCGTCATCAGTGCAACGCCATCTATCGACCATGTAAACTGACAAAATATTTGGCAGCGGAAGACGTTAAATAAGAAGCCCGTATGTAACGGTAAATAACGATAAGGTATTAAAATGTTTACTTTTATTTTGCTACGTCTACGTATTAAAAGTTTCACAAATAACTAAATCGATGTGTTTTGGTGTAACATTCACGCTTTCATGCATTTTTTGGTTCCTCAATAGATGGCGCTCTGGCTAATCAGAATATATAAGGAAGTTTCTTACTAAACTAAAAATTCAATATATTTTGATTTTGTGGATCGATTGTATCGATCAATAACGAAAAGGTATAAAGTGATCACTCTTATTTTGCCACGTATTAAAAGTTTCACAAATAACTCAACAATTTTGAATGCTTTCGTGCATTTTATTTTTCTCAATAGATGGCGCTCTGACTCATCAGAATACATTAGGAAGTTTCTTCCTAAACTTAAAAATTCAATATCTTTTGATTTTGTGGGTCGATTTTGATGAAATAAACGCTAAATGTTACTCGGGTTATCACTTAATATTTTTAAGTATTTAGATTTGCAATCTAATCTGTGGTTTAAGCGTGATGCTCCCACAAACGCACAGACAAACAGACAAACAGACAAAAATTTCAAAAATTGCATTTTTGTGTTTTATACCTTTTTCCTCAGTTTTCTGTGTAATTTTCATGCAAAAATATTCAATGTACAGACACGGTTAGTCTACGATTTTATTATATGTAATAGATGATATAAATTGTATATGGCGCATAAAATTAAACCAAAATAGTATGGGGTTGTAGTCTACACTAATCTACATCTACACTAATATTATAAAGAGGAAAAATTTGTTTGAATTGAATAGGCTCCGAAACTACTGGACCGATTTAAAAAATTCTTTTAGCATTGGATAGCTAAATTATCAGGAAGTAACATAGGCTATATATTATCCCCGTACTTCCACGGGAACGGGAACTACGCGGGTGAAACCGCGTGACGTCCACTAGTTTTTTATATTCAAAATTCACTTATGTTAACGTTACTATACGTCAAAATATTCGTGCTAGGTCCTCCGGTCGTTTATATTCAGCAAATTATAAATAAATAAATAGGTATTTTGTTACGTTTACGACCTATATGTTACAACTAATTTGCATCCGCAAACTCAATGTAAGTTTCAGCTAAACACCAGTGTCAGGCAATTATTAGTTATTTGTTTTCTCAACTGATCCTATTTGGCGCAGTCATGAGGCACACAATGATTATTTTTAAAAATAAGTCTTTGATCGACTCACTGCGTTTTTGGATTTTCACGAATCGACCCTACGTATGGATTTATGAATACTACTTTGTAACACATCCCAAAGAAAGTCTATCTGTACTAAAGAAATCAGAGTTCATAAGCCTCATGTTTCCTTTTGTCCTCAGCTACGACAGCCGCAACAAAGGCCCGACGGCGCACTGGGCTGATGACGTGCTCGGTGGTCGCGCTCGGTGGCACGCAGCTACGCCGTCCTCGCTCAGGATACGTGACGTCATCCCCACCGACCGCGCCATGTACCGCTGCAGAGTCGACTTCAAGATTTCGCCAACACGTAATCATAAGATCTTGTTGGATGTTATTGGTGAGTAAAATGTTTAATTCACGCATAGTGAAATTATGTCAGCAAAAATTTAGGGATTGACCTATAGATATTTCGGTAGCGCATGTCATCCCGTAGATTATATAACTGACTGACAGTTTTAATACTTCAGGCGCTCTACGCAATTGTCTCTACTTTGGTATTGTTCGTCAAATCGTTGAGCTCCTTAAAGTTCTAAGTTTGAGCTACAAAATAACTGACAAATGTTTGCACCGGTTAGACAGGTCCACTGAAATCTGTGTGGTTCTTTCCTTACAATACTTCTTCAGACAATATCTTATATTGTTCTCAGATAATTCTGACTTCTGAGTTTGTTTTGGTGTTTCAGGTTAGTGAGCTAGGAAACACCTGCCTCATGTATATTAAATTGTCAAAAATTAAGGGTAGGTTAGGCAACAAATTATGTTTTTCTCACCCGTGTAATGACAATGGGTTCTCTAATTCACACACCAAACACACTGCATCACATGGTGCTTTCAATATAACTTGAAACATTTATACGCGCTTTTCATCATTATTGTCCTCGCTTTTAAAATTTCACGAAGAAGAAAACAGATGAGTACAGTACCTTTACACCTCTGCTATCCCATTCATGGAAAATAGTCATGATTTTATGTAATAACATTAACTTAGTTAAGCTCCTAAAAGTTGTCGTTTTGACCAAAATCCTACTTTTCGGGGTACATCTGTTCCTGTGACTGATCGGCTCGAGCTCCTAGGCATGGAGTTGACATCCAGTCTCAACTTCGGCGCAACCATCGAGTACAAAGCCCAAACCGCGGCCAAAAAGCTGGGCATCCTAAATAGGGTGAAGCGATACTTCAGGCCTGGACAGCTTTTAACCCTATATAAAGCGCAAGTCCGATCCTGCATGGAGTATTGTAGCCACCTTTGGGATGGCTCAGCTAAGTATCAGCTTGCTGCGCTTGACTCGGTGGAACGAAGAGCTAAGAGGCTCATCGGTGACGTAAAACTGGTGGATGCCAATGAATGCTGCATAGCTAGCACTCTACCATCGGACATCCAGACGCACTGCATCTTACCATCCCTACCTTATTGCTATTCCACCAACTCGCACTAAGCGTTTCCAAACGTCTTTTATAATGCGCACAGCAAAGGAATGGAACTCTCTGCCTGCGTCCGTGTTTCCAAACGCTTACAACCCTAATCTCTTCAAAGTTAGAGTGAACAGGCTCCTTCTGGGTAAGCTCGCTCCATCGTAGACTTTGTCTCGGTCATCTCTGACCTAGACTGGAGTCAAGAGAAAACCCATCACAAATAAAAATAAAAAAAAAGTTGTAAGTTTGAGCTACACGATAACTGACAAATGCCTGCACGGTCTGGACAGGTCTAGTTAAATTTGTGTGGTATTTTCCTCAAAATACTACTTCAGACATTAACCTATATGGTCTTTATATGATTCAACTAGTTGGGATTGTGTGGACGTAAAAGAGTTTTTGACCTCTAAGTTTATTCTGTATTTTTTCTCAGGGCGCAGAATACGGCTATAAGATCGACATTATCGACATTGTGGTACTTTAAACATAACTGGCGAAATTTAAGCATGCCTTTCATAGCTACTAAATTCCACGAAAAAAAAAAAACAGATGCGTGCATTAACTTGTACACATCTGCTATCACATTCAAGGAAAACAGTAGTGATGTTATGTTATACAACATTATTCAGCCAACCATCCTAATTCACAATAACACGTTCAACGCTAGTTGTTCATACTAATTCGCGAGCAAACTCACTGGCGTTGAAAATGTCCTAATACACATTCGCGATGTGCTCGCATAACTAAACATTTGACGATCAACGCCCAGTAATCGTGTTTATTCGAACCGAGTTTAACCAACCAGTTGTCCAATTTTCCATGGGCTTCGTTCGCATACAAACTGCATCGCTTAACTCAATCAAAGGTTGGCTTTTGAAATATTCTTTCCTAATTTCAAAATCTCACTCTTCTTCTTATCGTGTGGGCAGTAAGGTCTAACGACCCCACACACCCTAGTGTCAGAGTTTCCACACCGCCTCAAGGGCCTCTGACATGGTTTATTTCACGACCGCCATTTGGCGGCCGGGACCACCGGCTTATACGTGCCTTCCGAAGCACGGAATCATCTTTTTATCAGACAATCAGGTGATTTAAGCCTGCATGTCCTAGCCAAACTGGAAACATCTTTGCAAAGTGTGATTCCCGTGGGAATTGAATACCGGGACACAAGGCAAACGCTTAAACCAATCGACCACGGAGGCAGTGGCACTCTGCAGAACAAGTATCTTATAAGTAGGTCTAATTTTGAGTCGACTGCAACATTGCTTACTATCAAGTGAAAAAGCGGGCCAACCCTACTAATTTTTAAATTTTAATAACATTCGCATTCGCATCTGTCGCAATCTGGTTTTTTTTGTGACAGATTTCGACTGACATGCGAATGCGGATGGTGTTTAAAAACCGGACAAGTGTGAGTCGGACTCGCCCACCCAGGGTTCCGTACAATAGATATTTATTACTTAAAACAAAAACATTTTTTTTTAAGATTTAATTAAAAATGTATAGTTTTCAGCTTTTTCCCTACACTTGTAGTATAAAACGATATCACTTGCAAAATTTAATGGTTTTAGGTCAACGAAAAATACCATAAAAATGTTGATTCCCTTGAGAGTGTCGAAATATATGTTTTTTTAAGGCATAAATGGCCGTATCTTTTTCACGTTAATTTAGAAATTTGATTTTTCTCACAGCTTCAAGGGACTATAGACCTGAGTATATGGTTGAAATTTCAACTCGATACCTCCTCGCGTTTCCGAGAAAAAGGGGCTTGACAGACAAACGACAGACGGACAACAAAGTGATCCTATAAGGGTTACGTTTTTTCCTTTTGCGGTACGAAACCCTAAAAATTAGTAGAATTGGCAACGCGAGCCTATCAATAATAATAATCAATCAATATGACAAAAACCCTTCAAGGCAAAGAGGCTTCAATGATTTGGGGAAATGATTCGATTCCTCGACAGTTAAATACAACGATTTTTGGTTACGCATTAACTTAAATATGACACAATTACAAGAAGCATTCGTGTCATTAAGACAGCAGTTTTAATTCTCGTATCTACACAAACTTCGTAAAAATAGCAGCCGTGTTCAAAATGTTACATATTCAGCGAGATCATAGAAGAGCTGACTGGCCAAGATGTGCCGTACAAGTGCCATACGAAAAAGACTATTTTAATGCAACCCAGGCAGAAAATGACAAAAGGCACGGAATAACAAAAGATGCAGCTCTCCCAAACTTAGCTTGAACTCAATAAAATTTAATAACACCGTTTTACACAACACTGCGTTACTAAGTGCAGGTTACACTCCGTGACACTTTTAGGTGGACAGTTATTGTACAATATTCATAGCTCGACTAGCTATCACTGTGCTCCGGCACTGTCTAGGATCGTTCATTTAAAATTTATAGTGACTATTTCAAATTCGCATTCGGATGCAAACTTCCACTTCGCTCGTCTGAACACGCCTTTAATATTCTATAGTCAATTTGTGGTTATTGCACTTGCGTTAAAGCTTTTGTGTTTAAGTCATTGCTGATTGTCATCAACGAGGCGGGCAAGCTCCGATTTATATTCGCAGTACATAAATACAAGTTATTTTGACTCGACTATGAGTTCTGACATTTGAACACAGTTTCCCCATTTCGAAACTAATTTAATCATAACATTATTTGAGTTAGGCAGCCGAATTGAAAATGTAAAAATAGCACAAAGTAATCATGATATTTGCCAATGCCAAATGAAGTCAAAGAAAAAGTTCAAACAACGAATTTTTTCAATCCAACCAGGGAGTGCAAATGTGAAGCCATTTTGCGAAACAAGTTTGTAACTTTTGAGAACTTTGTATTTTGCGGACTGTTCACGAGGAACAAAAGAAAAAGATAGAATTTCGGTGTCTCTAAGGATATAATTAGAATTTTGCTCCGTGTTACAATAAAAATAAGATTTCAGGTGCGGTCCTTATGTGCGAAAATGGGGAGTGTCTGCAGCAAAATCTGACTGGGAATGCAAATGAGAAAAAGAAAAAGAGTTAGCGGGGGAGAGAGAGCGGGAGCAGGAGTTAGCAGGATCGAGTTAGAATTATATGTATGATTGAATGAATAAATGAAATGAATGAATGAATAAATGAAATGAATGAATGAATAAATGAATGAGTGAATAAAATTTATTTAGCACATTTATGAAACACGCTCGGTACATAGATATAAACAAAAATAAAAAGGTATGCCAGAAACTAGTGTGCGTCTCACGGCTGCACTAAAAAGGTCCATTTAGCATTTAGCGTTTTTTTTTATATGTAGCGTATTTGGTACAGTGTATGACTCAAAGAAATGGATCATTTGAGTTACCGACATTCCACTTAAGTACGCCAAAACGAAAACGAAATTTTGTGAAGTGAATTTTATACAAGCCAATTAAACAGTCCATAATAGGGTACCTATTCTACTGACAAAATCTAATGTCACCAAAATCTAAGAAGTCTGATTTGACAGCTGAGTAGAGAGGGATAGAAGATTACATTACCACTAAGTGCGGAAGAGATTTATTTTTGTCTCTTTCATACTTACTAGTAAAGCAATGTTGTATCCTGCTGTCAAATCGGACTTCTTAGATTTTGGTGACTTTAATGAGTCTGTCAGATGGATTTCCAAATATATATTGGGCATGTATTTTTTTCTTTTTTCACGTAAACAGATAATGAAGATGGTACGGTGCGTTGAAAACACGCGTGACGTCACTACATGGCACATTTTTTACCAGCAATGTACCTCACGTGTTTTCAAACCATTGTACCACCTTCATTTTTTGATAACGTAAAAAAAAACACAAAAAATACTTGGCCAATATTTTTTGGAAACCTATCTGACGTACTAATTAGATTTTTTCAGTAAAATGGGTTATTAACATTTCGATATCGCATGTCATCCGTAGATTATACATGGTGCCATTTTAGTCGTCTTACAAAGTAAGACCACATAACCTACCCGATATAAACTACCTCAAGGTGCGATCTTTTTTTTTTAAATAATTGATTAAGATGGTAGGTACAATAAAAAAATGCATTAGAATTATGAAACACGTATCAAACAATATCGCCGTTCCATTCCGCGCCGTCCTTGGAACACAAAGCTGGGACTGCGCCCGCTCCTGGATGTTTCAAACTACGTCATGCGTCACGATAATGAATAGTATATATATATTTTTTAATAATTAAAAGGCCATAAATTACGTTTTTTTATAATTAATATGTAGTAGTTATTGGATAGATGAAGTGGGCTGTCGTTGTAAGACAACTCAAATGGCACCATGTATGATTGACTGACAGTTTTAATACTTTAGAAGTTTAGGCGCCCAACGCTATCGTCTCTACTTTAATACTTTAGAAGGTTAGGCGCCCTACGCTATAGTCATTACTTTAATACTTTAGAAGGTTAGGCGCCCTACGCTATAGTCATTACTTTAATACTTTAGAAGTTTAGGCGCCCTACGCTATCGTCTCTAATTTAATACTTTAGAAGTTTAGGCGCCCTACGCTATCGTCTCTACTTTAATACTTTAGAAGTTTAGGCGCCCTACGCTACTGTCTCTACTTTAATACTTTAGAAGTTTAGGCGCCCTACGCTACTGTCTCTACTTTAATACTTTAGAAGTTTAGGCGCCCTACGCTACTGTCTCTACTTTAATACTTTAGAAGTTTAGGCGCCCTACGCTACTGTCTCTACTTTAATACTTTAGAAGTTTAGGCGCCCTACGCTATCGTCTCTACTTTGTTTTTTTTTACTATTGATTGGCATGCGTTTGACCACTATCTCACCTGATGGTAAGCGATGATGTGGTGGAAGATGGAGCACGCTTGCCTAGAAGTAACCTATTCACTCTTGACTAAAATAATTATATTGTATACTTGTATTGTCGTTATCCAAATGATGCAAATCTAACAAAATTAAACGACGTCCGGTTACCGAAATACTCTCTGTGTATACGGGTCTTGGCCTATCAATAAGGCTTTATTCACCACAAAATGTTGGTGTATCAATATTTTATGACTGTTCAAGTCACCTGGTTCCCATGTCCGTTGTAAATTTATGTGTGGTATCGGAACGTAGCCAAATAGTATCGGTTTATTGGCAGACATCTTGCTTCCGATGATGAAGTTGCGTTTTAGGAGTTATGAAATATTATATTGGTTGGCACTAGTTGTTTGGGATGCGGTGTTATTGCTAAAATGAGAAATATTAGTAGGGTAAGTTATAAATAAGAAGTATCATTGGTTAAAACAATAAATGAGGAACATTATTAGATTTAGTTAGCGCTAGGAAGTTTGGTTGTATCACGAAAATTAATGGAATAAAGACTAGATGGAGTCATTTTGGCTACAGTGACGACATTGTGGGGAACGGATGACTGCGATGACTGAAAAGCTGTTTGGAAATCGGTTCTTATAATGAGAAAAATATCGTGAGGACAATTTTCGAGTGCGAAAATGGATACAGATAGGTATAATATAGAGTACAAGGCGATCAAATGAACGGAAGTGATATGTGAAAGCTGATATATCTAGAAAGAGGTGATTACTGAGATTACTACTAAAGAGAATTCTAGAACAATAAGACGTATTGCACTGACCCAACTTAAAAAAAAGCAAAATGGCCGTAAAATTAAATGTTATGCAGTCATTCCACATAATTTTATTGGAAGCATCAATAGTAGTTGGAATTAATTGAAATGGGAACATCATTCTTTCCCGAGCGATAGACAGTGGACTTCAGCGATTTTTTTTAAATTGCTACGTCTATCTCCCATCTAACAGAGGATAATACCTTCGCCGTAAACACAAAGTATGATATTCACTCAGCAAAAAAGTGTGGCTCAACAAAGTAGCCATTTTATTCGCTCGTCTGTGGCTGCATATTGCATGCTGGCATTAAGCCAATCTCGGCTATATTGGCTAATAATTCTTTTAGTTTTATTACTGTGTCGAATTATGTAATCGTTTGAAACGTCCGTATTAATTGGCTTTAACTTGATAAGATTGATGATTTGTTAACAGATGCTTAGGTTAATGGTGTGAATTTTTGATTAGTTCTTTGGTTAGCGTGTTTCTGCTTTTCATTTCACTATTAATTCGATCTAACAAGAGGCTTTTGATAGATGATATTCTGTTAATAATAGCGGTGCGATGGCCATTGACAAAAAGTCAAAATAAATGACATTGACAAGCTGTAATAATGTCACGAGAACAACCCCTTACATTTTGGCATTTCGGCAATCACCATTGCTGATAAAATAATACTTTCCTCCTCCTTATTAGTATTATGCTACCTGATCAACTCTATGATGTCTTTGTTTAAATTGTGGAAGGTGCAGGTGGTTGTACATGACGGGCAGGAAAGGAGATGATGCATGCCCTATCAAGGACTCCATACTAGCACTGTGTTAGGACCCTGGTCCAATCTATGGTCCGGAGCGAGGAGGCATGGGAAGCGGTCATCTCCTTCTGCGAAGCAGTAATGCTAGCGAAGGAGGAGGCCGAACGTGTGAGAGAGAGGGAAACGCCCCAGCCGCCGCAACAGAAGAAGACGCCACGGGCGTCGGGAGTCGCAGGGCCATTCCCGGCCACCGCAGGCGCGGGCCTGCGAACGAATCAGAACCAGGCCCGGGTCGACGGCACATTGTGTTCCACGCGCGCCTCAAAGAAATGTCAGCATAGAAGAAGGGGTCCGCTAGGGTCAGTGACTGCCAGGGTTGCGGAATTTGTTCGAAAGGGCCACCGTGGCCCTGGAACGCAAAGAGCACTAGGAGGAACGCGGACAGGTTTTAGTTAGTAATTGTCTGATACTTCCTTCTGCTTCACCCGGAGCGAGAGGAATCATTTGAGATTTGAGGATTTGAGGGAGCGCAGGGCACTGGCGGTCAGAGGGAATATGTTGGCGCGCAGGTTTTACCGTTGTACTGATCAGGTTAAAATAACCCTTTTTAAAGCCTATTGTCAGGGTACGTACACGGGAAGTCTGTGGGTTGATTTTACCAAAAGATCGCTGGAAGTCCTGCGCATCCAGTTTAATAATGTTTTCAGAATGCTGTTGGGACTGCCCCGTTTTTGTAGCGCATCTGAGATGTTCGCGCAGCATCGAACGGATGACTTTTATGCTGTCATGCGAAAAAAAATATCGTCCTTAGTAACACGGTTGCGGGACAGTGACAACAGTATTCTGAGAACAGTGGCGGAGAACATCTACTCTCCCAATCTAAAACGTTTTGTGGAGGTGATGAACGCTTTTAAATAAGTAATAATAGTCACTAAGTTGTTTTTAAATTCATTTACTAATATTAGTTATAAGAGGTTTTACTAACACAGCGGATCTTATGTTGTCCAAAATAAAAGAATTTATTATTATTATTATTTGGTGATTTCCCATCGATAAAAAGTACTGTGTTAGGAACGATATTCTAAAGCTCGTTTTCTTCCCACATGACTTTCAAACCCAAAAAATAAATCGACCAACTATCTAAACAGTTGCTCCAGTAAATAGGTGAGATTACTTTTCTTTTGCTCTCAGCCTAACGTTGAAACATTACAAACAATTTATTTCCACTACAGGCCAAACTATTCTTAAACAATGTGTTGATATAAAAACGGCAAGGCACTCTGAAATATTGCTGTACATTCGCTGACCGCAGATTGAAACTGTTTTATAAAGTGACGGAAAATAGTTCTGGAGAACAGTTTCTTAATGGTGTTATGGATTTGTTTGATGTTTAGTCAAGACAATCCATTATTCATCAAATTATTTACCATCTTAAATAAGCCAGAAGTGTTATTAGATTGCATATAAAACATTTATTCGACACAGACAGAAGAGCAAGAGCAACAAACATGCGGTAAAAAAAGGACACTCAGCATTTGCTCAGCGTCAGATACCCAGCACCAGTTTTCACAAACTAGGGCAACACGGCAAAGTACGAGTAATGTATCAATTTGATACAAAATATATTTTCCGGAAAGCACAAATCCTGTGATTGTCTGAAAAAAATGTTTCATGAAAAAATATTATTCTTAAACCACATTTAAACAAATCAATATTAATATTGTGACATCCTGCATGCTTAATGCGCATGTATACGCATATTTTAAAAAATAAAATTTTCTTTATTTTTAACAACATTGCGTTGGTTATAATTTTAAGGGCATTGAACTAAGCGCGAACTAATAAATTATTTTTAGATCCCAATCTGCCAGCCGACAGCCGTGTAGCTGGCGTAGCCACCGGCTACGGCGTAGCTGTCGGCTACGGCGTAGCAACTGCGTAGTCTACATGATTTCAAAAGATGGTAATAATAACAACCATTTTGTTCTAGCTTTTCAATTAAAGTTCACCTATTTATATTCTAATTTTGTATGAGTTATTCTTCCAAATAAAATATTTTACTTATTTTTCAGAAATTCTCGGTAAGCTCAATGAAATATCCCGATATTAACTTTCATAAAACAAAACATCAAATTACGTATAAACAAAAAAAAAACCTTAAACCTATTACGAGATCCTTATTCCCGTTATTGTATTGTTATTTGATTTCTGACATCGTAATCGTGGTAGAAGTACTTATCTTGAAAATACACAAACGATGAAAAAATTGCTTTGGGCCAAAAGTAATTTGCATCAACGATGTCTTCCGAGGCTTTT
Organism: Lacanobia wlatinum; assembly: GCA_947578705.1. NCBI lineage: Eukaryota > Metazoa > Arthropoda > Insecta > Lepidoptera > Noctuidae > Lacanobia > Lacanobia wlatinum. The sequence continues at coordinate 27,157,584 of OX388032.1, forward strand.
ATTTTAGCAATATACGGTCCGAGGGTAAGTTTAATGTAGGGTAACTCAATTATAGGAGGTACTTGGGAGTGCGTGTCTTTTTTCGTCACACGGCCCCATCTGCTCGTCGATGTAACATTTTCAATCTGTAAAAGAAAATGGGAATAAGGTCAGCTGTTGGTTTTCTCACGCGAGGAATGAGGGTAGATGGTTATTATGGGTTCAGGCTCTATTGCTGTTTATTAACACGTTATTTTTGTTTGGTTTTCTTACGGAGATTGGCTGTCGATTCCTAGCCAAGCCATTCGATTCAAAACCTTATAGAAACGATTTTTGGTTAATCTTCTTATAGCGCTCGTGTTTTTCCATTGATTGACTTGTAATATTTGTAGTGCCTTTTATGTGAATTTCGATTTGAAACAATGATAACGAATTATGGGGAATGAAGGCGGCAGACAGGGTAGCCGAAAACTGCTCTACTCGCAGATTCCACTCCACCCTTTTCGCAAATTCCACTCCCCACCCTACCTACATGATTGTGAAGGTAGCTACGAGTAAAACTGACCATGCGAATAACAAAGTTCGATGTTTATCGAATCAAATGTCACGTGAAGTAATTAGCTACGACCTTTTGTACCTTTTTTAATTTTAGAAAAACCTTTTTTTTTCAGTACTTTTTAGGGTTCCGTATCTGAAGGGTAATTTCGGAACTCTATTACTAAGACTCCGCAGTCTGCCGTACGTCTGTCTGTCAGTGGGTTGTATCTCTTGATCCGTAATAGGCAGACAATTGACCACAGCGTATATTTTCACTGCCGTTTTAACGACATACGACATATCATAACAATATCTTTATAATTATTTATTGTAATTTAGTTTTGTCCTGTTTGTTACTCTAATGCAAATATTTTCAATTTTTGTTTGTTTGTTTGTGTATAATGTCATTTAAATTATTACATTGTATTAAATACGTAATTTGATAAATTCAACATATGCAAAGTGAGTAAGTGGAAAGTTGTGCACTCATTCTTATATTTGCATCTTATTCTTGGAGGGACACTGACTTCTAAGATACAGGCATAGGCCGAGTTTGAAAGTCAGGGTATTGTTTTTTTTTATTTGTGATGGGTTTGCTCTTGAATCTAGTCTAGGTCTACGATGGAGCGAGCTTACCCAGAAGGAGCCTGTGCACTCTAACTTTGAAGAGATTAGGGTTGTAAGCGTTTGGAAACACAGACGCAGGCAAAGAGTTCTACTCCTTTGCTGTGCGCATTATAAAAGACGTTTGGAAACGCTTAGTGCGAATTGGTGGAATAGCAACAAGGTAGGGATGGTAAGATGCAGTGCGTCTGGATATCCGATGGTGGAAGGGGGCCGGTGGGATGAGGTCGTGGAGTTCTTGGGCACACTCACCGAAGTACAATTTGTAGAAGACCGACAAGCAGGCAACCTTACGGCGATGAGCCAAGCTATGTAGGGTTTCATTGTTTGTAATACTTAAAACTATTCTGTATAGCTATGATTATGGATAAATAAAAAATAAGAAAAATTAAAGCAGCTTCTCATACAAGAAACCTATTTTTTTCCGGTTATGTCGGAGTCGCTCACAAAGGGTACCGTAACCATTTGCGAGCGATTCCGACTCGCACTCGGCCGGGTCGAAAAACTAGTTATGTTTTCTAACAATGATGTCACAACATGATATTACAACAATAATACAACACGAAACGTTGTAATATCTACACGAAAATAGGGTTAACAAACTAATCCGTACATAAACAACGCCTAAAACTCAAGCAAACAGCATTCACGTACAACTCCTCAGTAAACACTACATTAATGAACAAATACGTAATACATGCTACCTTATACATTAATTACTAACGTTATATGAGATACAAATATTCACAGAGCCAGGGATATAGGTACAAATTAAACATTTAGAAGCCGAGTTTCAGTTTAGTATTTTGAGATGAAAAAGATTTTTAATATTAGGTATTCTAGCTCAGCTTTACCGCTGGCTGCTTTTATGTAAGCCAATATCCGTTTTAGGCCTAAGATAGGGTGTGGTAAGCGGTAGCGGGGAGCGGGAAAGCGATTTCGAGAAATAGTAAGTGGTACTGTCGTGGGTTTTGTCGACCGACTATTTTTTCTTCTATGTTGACTACTTCATTTGTCTTCGATTATGAATTAATCACTACTAGAATGAGAACAAGCATGCCGCATCGAACTAAAAAAGAATCACAGGAATCGGATCACAAACCTCGGAAATTACTCAAAGGTGTCTGATCCGATTTCTGTGCATGTGATTTCAGTGTATATGATACATAAAAAAAAAGGTAAGTAACAACCGAATTGAGAACATTCTCCTTTTTTGGAAGTCGGTTAAATCATCGATGGATTTGATTATCATTGCTCTTGCTCTTATAACAATTTATTTGGATTCGGTTCTCTATATTTTCTTCTTCCATACTTTTCCATTCATCGTCATTTCAATGGTCAAGACATACATTTTGTACACAGTACATCCATCGTTTTTAGGGTTCCGAACATTCGTCAAAAACGGAACCCTTATAGGATCACTTTGTTGTACGTCCGTCTGTCTGTCAAGACCGTTTATCTCGGGAACGCGTGAAGGTATCGAGTTGAAATTAAAGCCACATACTCAGGTCTATGGCCCCTTGCAGCTGTAAAAATCAAACTTATAAGTTAACGCAAATAAAAGATACGGTCGTTTATACCGCACAAAACGTATATTTCGACACTCTCAGGGGAATCAAAATGTACAGTGTATTTCCCGTTGACCAAGAACTATGAAACTTGGCAAGTAATACCGTCTTATACTACAAATATAGGGAAAAGTCTGAAAATCATACATTTGTAATGAAATCATAAAACATAATAGTTTTGATATAAAGTAATTTGTAGCTTTGTACGGAACCCTCGGTAGGCGAGTCCGACTCGCCCTTGGCCGGTTTTTTAGTCTTCCGGTACTCTAGTCATCCAAATTCGTTCTAAAGATATGGAATAAGTAATAATATTCTTATTACCGTGTGGGCAGTAAGGTCTAACGACCCCACACACCCTAGTGTCAGAGTTTCTAAACCACCTCAAGGGCCTCTGACATGGTTTATTTGACGACCTCCATTTGGCGGCCGGGACCACCGGCTTATACGTGCCTTCCGAAGCACGGCATCATCTTTTTATCAGACAGTCAAGTGATTCATGCCTACAATGTCCTAGCTAAACTCGAAAACAACTTTACAAAGTATGCTCTTCCCGTGGGAATCGAACCCACGATCACCGGGTCACAAACGCCTAAACTACTCGACCACGGAGGCAGTTAATGTTAAGTAATGACTTTTGCTGGTCACTGATTGCGAAGGTGGTGTTACGATCTAATTACGTTTGTCGGTCAAACTCGACCAGAGATTGCACAAAATAGAAAAATAAAAGGGGAGGCTTTGGAAAGCAATGGGATAAGAATCAGAATCAGAATCAGACTTTATTTGTGAAACATAGGTATTTACATAAAGGTCTTAGGTTAAAACATATGAGCGCTATGTTTTGCCGTGAACAAATATTATTAAAAAAATAAAAGCTAATAATAAACTATAAAAAACTAAATTAAGTACTAACAAGAAAGATAACATTTTAAATTTAATAAATATCTTCATAAAATCTACAATTATAACGACGCTTAAAAAGAGATCAGTTGTCTTATAATATTTAAAAAGTACGTCAAATGTTTATTATTGCACATGAAATATTAACATTTTTTATTAATGAAATCCTCTACACTGTAATAACATTTTTCAATTAATGGTGAGAAGAGGCTTTTCTGAAACTTTAATAAGGGCAATTTTTTTATATTATCAGGTATATTGTTGTATATTTTTGGAGCCATGCCAAAAAAGCTCTTTTTCATTAGAGCAGTTCTGCATTTTGTGTTGCACATTTTATTACTATATTGTCAATTCATTGGAGTCTTTTTTACATCGGATAGTTTTTGGAAAAGGTGTAAATTGATTTTCATAAACAAAGCAGTCTCGTAAATGTACATAGCTGGCATAATCAGTAATTTTAATGACTGAAAATGAGGTTTACAAGTTTCGGTAGTTTTTAAGCTACAGATGGACCGAATACAGCGTTTTTGCGCTTTAAAAACACTCTCTTTCAGTAGACTGCCCCAAAAAATAATTCCAAACCTCAGAACTGATGCAACCAAACCGTGATACGCTATTAAAAGTTTATGCCCATTCACTTTTTTTTAAAGCTGAAACAGTGCATATGCAGATCTATTCAATTTCAGACAGATTTCTTCAATATGGGGTTTCCATGCTAGTTTGCTGTCAAGCGTTATACCCAAAAATTTAGCCTTACTTGTATCTTCTATTTGGCATTGCATAAGCAACATGTCATCATCATCATATCAACCGAAAGACGTCCACTGCTGGACATAGGCCTCCCTCAAGATGGGGGGGTTTGCCATAATCGCCACGCTTGGCAGGCGGGTTGGCGATCGCAGTGTATGGTGTTGAGTTTTACAGAGAACGCTGCTGCCCATTCTCTGGCGAGCCCCTTAGTCGCCTCTTACGACACCCACGGGAAGTGGTGGGATGATATTATTTTTTTACGGCACCATACGACACCGGCCGACACCATACGGCTGGCAACATGTACTGGTGGTTAATAAATTACTAGGTTATTTTTATTAAGCCAGTTAATTATTTTACTGAGGCAATCATTAATATCATTATCGTAACAGACAGGATTATTTCATTTTACTATAGCTGTGCTGTCATCGGCAAAAAGAACCATATTTTGAGGAATGAGTATTGGGAGATCATTTATATAGATTAAAAATAGCAAGGGCCCTAGCATGTTACCTTGAGGTACCCCGTGTTTTACAGATTTAGGTTGAGATGTGTAAGTGGTTACTAAATTGTGTTTTCAGCACAGTTGTGTATTTCTGTGCATTGGGATCTGTTATCCAGATATGACTCCAAAAGTTTTTAAATATTTCCTCGGATTCCATAGCCATACAGTTTTTCTAGCAAAATCTTGTGATTCACAAAATCAAACGCTTTCGTCATGTCGGTGTATATAGCGCATACCGGTGCTCTTTCATTGACAGAATTCATAATATAAGAAAGAAGGTCGAACAATGCCATATTGAGTTTAGTATTTTTACGAAATCCTTTTTGCTCGCTGCAGAATAACTAATTGTTTTCAAAATAATTATAAATAGAATTGGAAATTACTTTTTCTATAATTTTTGAAAAAACGGGAATTTAGGCAATGGGTCTATAATTTATAACCTCAGATTTATCATCTCGTTTAAATAATGGCTTAATAATTACTTTTTCAGGCTATCAGGAAAAACACCATTTGTTATGCATAAATTTATAATATGTGTTAATACTAAACAAATATAAACTTTAGTGTTCACTCCATCATAGCCAACAGTATTTGTATTTTTAAGATCATTAATTATTTTAATTATGTCAATAGGTAAAATTGGTTGCATATATAATGATTCTGAAGTTAAATTGTTAAAAGAACTTTTGCAAGTCGAACTAACGTTACTATTTATATTTTTTTCAATTACATATAAATAAAAGTTATTAAATTCGTTTGCGATGTCCGTGGGATGTGTAATAATAGAATACCCTTTCTTTACTGACGACATTAGATGTTGTGGTAGGCGAAATTTGGATTTGTTTATAACTTGCCATGCAGCTTTTGATTTATTTTGACAATTATTTATGAAGTGGCAATTTTGAGTTTTCTGTGTACTTTTTTGTAAATTTTAGTATAATATACAACTTTGGCTAACTATCCAGGTCAAATAAGCGCTAATAAATTTGGTGATTCTCTAAGAGCTATACCGCCCCATTTAATATATTTTATTCTAATCAAATAACAATCTTACCCGCTTCTTCATGTACGTAGCTGCTACCTTTTGTAAAGTGGGGTTACTACGTTATCAGGAGCCTAGTCGTGAACTAGTTTAGTTCTAACTTTAGGTGCTTACTAAGTTTATCGTATCATATAACAAAACAAAACAATATGAAATTATCGACGTAATCGTTGCAAATTAGCTCTAGAACATCCCATTTATTTGTTAATGCTATATGCTACAGAAAGGTAGAAAACGTACTTGAAGGAACGAACCTAACTACCATTTAATATCATGAATGCGAAATTTTGAATGGGATGATGGATAGATGCGTGATGGATGATGGGTGATGGGATGATGGGTGATGGGATGATCACGCAGGCAAAGCCGCTGGCTGAAGCTAGTTTTGTATATACAGAATTTTTTGCTTCTTTTCAATGAACTTCTTAAAATAATGTTGACATTTGCATCAAAATCACGCGTATTTTAGGAGAACAACACGGTGTCACATATAGATAGAAACGCGATTTTTTTTAAATAAATATTGATAAAAATGTATCAAGAAAAAAATAAAGTTATGGAATAAATATTTCGTTGATACAGAAATTCCCATTTTCTTTTTGGCCTTGAAACAAGTCTATCCCGTCACGATTTTAATAATTTTTTGGAAACTGTTACAAACCTTCTAGTAGTTTCTAAGAAATTATTAAAGTCTTTGTGTAATAAATTTTAATAATATATAAGGTATTATAAAAACGAGTATTCAATCCGTCTAGACCCTAAAATTCACATTTATGTTGTATCATTTTCATTTAAATACTTAAAATACAAGAGAACCAAGGTTACCGACATAGCCCGAAGGATCGCCAAACTAAAATGGCAGTGGGCAGGGCACATTGCTCGCAGAACAGATGGTCGATGGGGCCTAAAAGTTCTGGAGTGGTGACCGCGTAACGGAAGGCGTAACGTTGGAAGGCCTCCCACAAGGTGAACCGATGATCTGGTGAAGGTCGCGGGTAGCCGATGGATGCGAGACGCACAGGACTGGTCGTTGAGGCGCCGCTTGGAGGAGGCCTAAGTCCAGCAGTGGACGTCTTTCGGCTGATATGATGATGATCATGATGACTTAAAATACTCGCATTGTCTCCCTTAAATCCAGTTTGACTGAAAGCTGACCTCAATTTATAATTCAACTAGTGGATGTCACGCGGTTTCATCCGCGTAGTTCCCGTTCCCGTGAGAGTACGGGGATAATATATAGCCTATGTTACTCCCTGATAATGTAGCTATCCAATGCTAAAAGAATTTTTCAAATCGGTCCAGTAGTTTCGGAGCCTATTCAATTCAAACAAACAAACAAATCTCTTTCTTTATAATATTAATTTAGATTAAACAATTAACTGGCACTTTTGACTTGTCAAGGTCGATCAGTCAAAAATATGAAGCTTGTTACACGTTCCAAATCGTAGATCTCATGGAGAAGAACGTGCAAGAAAATACAAATACACATTTTAGAGTTCCGTACCCGAAGGATTACCAATGGGGCAACTGTGGCCACTGTGGGTCAGTAACAATTGTTTCCGAAATTGCGAAAGCTTGTTGGCAAAGATGTCAACGCTATTGGAACGTGTATGGATCTTATTGTACGTCCTCATCAGCCTGTTCATTGGTGCCGAATGTCCGAGGTTAGTTCTTGCTGGGCATGGAGTGAACGCATCTAGAATGTGTTCAGATCTGGGTGAAGTATGGCGAGGGACAGATATATTTAATTCGACGAGAAGCTAAGGAACCGATGATGATGCCACTATAACAAAAAAAAAAAAAACAATTTAAATTAAAGGAAGCCCCCATTCAAGAAACGTTTTTTTTTTGTTTACGGTCCGGACCCCTTTCGAGTGAGAGTCCAACGCGCACTTGGTTTTAAACAATAATACTTGCAAAGTATTCATTGCCATCATACATTTTAAATTCCAATTCCTACCTTGAAAGTTCGTATTACGAGTAACTCGATCTGCCGCTGAAAGTTGAATTCAATGATACTTAGCCCAATTCTATAGCAGCTGAGCCTCTTTTGTCGATCATCCTTTTTACCTTTGTAAGGCTAAAGATTTTTGTGTTTCAGACATCAAGTTTAGCCGGTTTCTGTTTGATCTCTGATGATGATGAAGTTATAAAGGAAAGGGAGTTTTGAATCAAGTACTTCGTTTGAAATGTACTTTTGAAGGGTTTGTTCCAATTCATGACTTACGTCTTGTAAAATAATGTTTAGGATACGATGGGACTGGCATATGCTATGCGTAAAAGCCTCTATAGGCGAATAAAAAAAAAAGAAGTATTTTTCGTTATGCTGACTTGAAATAAGTAGCTTCCTTTGCTATTTTATTGTAGGGATGATAGCTGATACTAAAAACTGGCCAAATGCGAGTCGCACTGTCACACGAAGCGTTCCGTACCATAAACGGAAAAGCACGTTTCTTGTATAGGAGCTTCCTATAATTCTCAATTTAACTTAATTTTTATTATTATTTGTTGTCCAAAATATTATAATATATTATTATTAAAAAAATCTTTAATGTCATAAAACATATGTTCTATTGCCTATAGCGGCAATATAACATATGTTTTATGATATTAAAGATTTTTTTCTTTTTTTACATTTACGCGGATATTATTGACATAAAACTATTATATTATTGTATTGACCTTATACTCTTGACTTTGAACAACAATTAACTTATAATATTTTGCATGCAATTGATACGTATTCTGTATAGCTAAACATGTGGACTTAAGATTAATACCTGACTGTAAAAACTTTATACCAAGTTTAAGGCAAATAAAGACTTATCTATCTTATCTTAACTAATAAAACCACACTCTGTGAAAATTTCATCTATCTACCGTTCATGAGATGTGGACGGACGGACAGCGGAGACTTAGAAATGGGTTCCGTTGGCCAACCGTCAGGTATGGAACCCTAAAACCAAGGGTGTGTTAGACTTATTTACTAACACCTAACCGTGACTACGCGTGAACTATAAATCGGGATAAAAAGTAATACATTTGTTTAAATCCAAGTTATAAATTATATTAGATAATATAAACTATGAATGCCAAATTTCTTGCATGTTCGTTCTTCGGATTGATGTTTGTTACTCAAAATTACGTAAAACTAGGAGAAAACAAACATATCCATCCACATTTTTTCTAATATATTATGTATATATATTAAAATTAAATCAATTAATGGCAGGAATTTCAATAAAGTACGGTATTGTGCAGTGAAATATATAACGTAAATTTTATTCGAGATAATTTTCAGTCTCATTTCATTTCGATTTTTGTGGCGAAACATGCTAAAGATCGTTCTTAAGAAATATTATAACTTTTTAGTATTATTCGCTATTAAAATTAAAAAAATCTGCTTTAATCTTTTAGCGATAGAGTATAAATTCATAAGTCAGTCTCGTGTGAGCTATAGCAGTGTAAAATTCATGTCGTATGTTCCAAACTTTGTTTTTGCTTTCGAAACTTCAGTTGATAATTCTTGGCTAGATTCATTATTTAATTATTAATTTCCCTTCGCCTTAAGCAACTTGATTACATGGAAAATTAGTTCACAACTGATGGGAAATTTAATTATAATGATGCTTTGTTTGGGTATTGTTTATCAGGGAGATGTGAGTGATATTATTTTATCAAATGCTTAAAGAAAATAATATAAATTTTTGCACTCTTTGTTAGACCAACTTAAAAGTTAAAGCCCATAATTTTTGTTACATGTTAGTCTAAACCAATATCACAAAGAAGAAAGATTTGTATTTATGTGTTTATAACGAATACTGCCGTATGGTGTCGGCCAGTGCCGTATGGTGCCGTAAAAGAATAATACCATCCCATCACTTCCCGTGAGTGTCGTAAGAGTAGCCTTTGTCGCCAAGGGACTCGCCGGAGAATGGGCGCAGCGTTCTCTGTACAAAACAACGTCATACACTACGATTACCAACCTGCCTGCCAAGCGTGGCGATTATGGCATACCCCCTCCCCCTTTCGGGGGAGGCCTATGTCCAGCAGTGGACGTATTTCGACTGATATGATGATGATGTAACGAATACATTAAGGAACTAGTGGACTGATTTAAAAAATTCTTTCACTATTACAATGATACATTATCCTTGAGTAACATTGGCTATATTTATTACTAGAAAAAATAGAGAACTTGAAGAATATTGCGGCGCGGACGAAGTCGCGGTGGAGTGCTAGTCACATAAAGTAATTTGACGTTCCGTGGGGTAATTGCGTACTGCACAATCAATGGTAATGTTCCATCATTTTGTCATTTTACTACATTCATTGAGCAATTAAGAAGGGACTCTAGTCGATTCCTCTTGGGCCTTTCTCCATACTAACGCATTCCGCTGTTTTCTTCGTGGATAATACTGCTAGAGCAATGATTTTTTTTTCCACAAAATCTAGATCAAATTATTACGTGCCTGTATCATTTTTATCTTTCCAAAACAGAGACTTAAAGAATTATCACAATCCAAAAACTCCAAAAAACACCCCCTTTTTACCGCCATGTTCAGACGACTATCAGACAAATTTGGTAAGTTTTTAACAAAATACAACATAATAAAAGCATAGATATAGTCTTCTTCTAAATTTTGATATATAATTTTTATAGATCAGTCCAGGTTTGAAGAAGAAAACAGCGAAATACAAAACGTCTTTTGGTCAAGGTTTTTATAGATAAAATCAGCCTGAGCTGCAGTTGTCGCTTTCGCACTTTACTTGATAGGGCACAGTGCGATGCATCGGCAATAGTTTCTTCAAATACCTATTTTTCAAATTCCTCGGGACTAGAGTCTCCTCTTAATTTTTCAAACACTTTTAGTTGTTAGCGTTTTATTCAAAATCCTGTTTATTGTGATAAACAGGGCCTTAGTGTGCCTGTCCGTTACAGCGGAGCGAGGCAGCGGATCGAAAAAATGGAGTAATTTTAGCCAATGGAATTGCATACAATCTCCGTACCACGTGAGTCACTGACATTTTGACTGACATGATTGGTTTATATTTCTCCGTTTTTCCGCTCCTCTGCCTCGCTCCGCTGAAATGGACAGGCACTCTTATGCTGACTGTATACTGGAGCGTAGTGTAGAGGAGCGGAAAAATATAAACCAATGGATTTGCATAAAATCTCCGCTCCGCGTCAGTCATTGAGAATTTATATAATTGGTTAAATTACTCCGTTTTTCTGCTCCGCTGCCTCGCTCCGCTGTAATGGACAGGCACCCTAAGACCCGGTTATCACAATCAAAAGGATTTGAATAAAATGCTATACAACTTCATATGTTCGAAAAATTCTTAATTGCTCAATTAATATAGTAAAATGATGGAATAATACCATTAATTTTGTGCAGTACACAATTACCTCACAGAATGTCAAATTACTTTATGTGACACCTGCACTTCGCCAGGCAGCCTTATTCAAATGGGATGCGTTTTACTAATATTTTTAATATATACAATTCTTTCGTAATTGATGAGTGACTGACAGACAATGCACAGCCGTAATTTACCGAAATCCCTACGGGAACCGAAAAAGGAAGCGGGCAAAGGCTAGTACGATATATAAAATCACAGTAGAATTCCGCGGTTCTTTTTTTAAAGCTTTGCCCCCACACTAAAATTTTTTCCAGTACCGTGGGTGCGTCTACATACATATAATCTCACATACACAAACAGCCAGACCCGGAACAACTATCTGCAGGCCATACAAATATTTGTACCGTGCCTGAATCGAACCCGCGTCACGCAGCGCAGCAGTCAACCGCTCAACCACTGCGCCAACCGTGCCGTCAAATGTGTTTAAATACTCTTCAAGCATTGATATATAAAAAAACCCAAGATGCAATATGTATGATTGTGCGTAAGTTTCAGACAGTCTCGCATCGCTCGCCATACTGCACTGCTTTGTAAAAACGACTTTAAGCGATCCGTTTAAGGTTGAATTTGCAAAAAAAATGCGCACCGCTCGCCATACTGCACTGCTTTATAAAAACAACTTATACCGATCCGTGTAAGGTTGAATTTGCAAAAAAAAATGTTTATAGTATAACTACACACAGCTAACACATGACACTTGATACATGTCAGTTTTTGACGACAGTTTCGAGTGTTGCATTTTTTCGAGACTGTGCATCTTGGGTTTTTTATATATCAATGTCTTCAAGTCATAATTTATGATCGATCGTGTACCTAACTAATACGGACCATTTGAACAATATCCCAGTCCTTTTACCCATCTGTGATCGAGCCTTAATGGAGAGAATGGACTTTGTATTACTCAAGTTTCATTATTTTGTTACAGAACTACCAGAAAAGCCGAAGATTTTCGACGAGTTCGACAAAGAAGTGGTTGGAGTGGCTGGCCCCTACATAGAAGACACCAGTTTAAAGCTTACCTGCGTTGTAAGTGGAGGTAAATCCAGAAGACACATTTTTCTTTCTATAAATACTGTTAGGTTAGGTTTAAAGAATTTTAACTTTTACTATTGGACCAATAATGAAATCGCGAAAAAAGCACTGACCAAGTGCGAGTCGGACTCGCGTGCAAAAGATTCCGAACGAATTTATTTTTTTAACATGTTATTTTATCACTATAGACTTCGGATAAGTTTTACTGTAATCTATAAGTTAAAATCTGTTATCTCCATGTTTTTTCACAATTGTAGGCTCAGTAGTATCGGAGATAAGGAGGCCATGGTCATTATTCGTCTAATTTCTTGAATAACTTCAATACCATTTATTTTAAAATTATGAAAACAATATTAAAACCCTCACAGTAACCCCTTTCATTTGACATGTCACATGATAGTGTACAAAAACTTTTTTTTATTTTTCTATTTTTACCCCCAAAAGTGACCCCTATACTAATAATTTACGTAACGCGTCCGTGTTTGGGTCCCAGAAGTCTATATGTGTACTGAATTTCAACAGAATCGGTCCAGTGGATACGGAGAAAACTGGCTGTGACAGACGGACAGACAGACAGACATCCGAGTGATCCTATAAGGGTTCCGTTTTTTGTTCGAAACCCTAAAATCGACTACCCCATACATTTTTGTGCGCTTATCTCGACAAAATGTTCTGAATAGATGATTTTTTTTCTCGTGTTCTCGGGGCTGGTCTCATATTGAAAGTTTTTCATAGCGATGAGTAACATGACCACTTTTCAGGTACATAAATAAATAAAATTCTTTTAGACGTTGTATTTTGAATTCGAGTAGCTAAGGATTAATTCTGACTTACTTGCTCTCAAGAGATCTATGAATAATAGGTAATTAATTGCATGTCATAAAGTGGGTCGCAAAAGTTAATTTTGGGTCCTCTGGGCCTATTACGTTTAATTTATAGGATTGATATGATATTAAAAAGGTTCATAAACGAGTTTAAATGTATATATATGAGGAATCGCGGGCGGAGAGACTTTGTAAGTAAAAGTCATAATTCGAGGTTTGGCTCTCGCCTGATTTCTCCTCCAATACTGGACCGATTTAAAAGAAATTTCATAAATTGAATAAAAAGGATATATGCTGGGTCCCTAATGTTTTCTTTTTTTACGATATATTAACCGTATAAGCACTAGAACCCTCAAAAATTGTCCGATAAACTGCTGTCAACAGAGCCCTAGTGTACACATTTGGCAACTATTAATAAAAAATAAAAAAACCCCCAACGCATAAAAGACAAACGAACAGTTAAAAAGTCAAAAATAATAACTACCGCTTTTCATTTAACAATTATACAGACAGACAAACATCGACGTCAAACTTATAACACCCCTCTTTTTGCGTGGGGGGTTGAAAAGGAGAGGAGAACATAGGGACACAGTATATATCCTTGTAAATCAGTTTGTGACAATCCTTTATAATCGGTCCAAGATTGGAGGAGAAAACAGTCGAGAGCCAAACCTCGAATTATGACTTTTTACATACAAAGTATCTGCCCCCGCGTTTCCTATTAAGTCCCTGAGTAATGATTTTTCTCCAAATTATGGAACAGGACTATACAATCTCACAAATCACTGTACTAACTATGTCAGGCGACAGATAAACTTGGAGTAAAGTACATTGACCTTCCCTTATATCCCTTCGTAGATACCCAAAACAATAAATTATGAACCGTTTTTAATTCTTGACAATGTAAAGGATCACGATAAAAGTCGATTGAGGACAGTTTTATGTCTTTATTTCTGTTTTTGATATTTTGAAAGTCATGTGGGTCAATGACCATTATTGCACATTCATCTGGCACCTACCATAGGTAGCTGTAATTATTTAGCCACGAATTCCTGCTGTCAAAAAATTATCCGAACTCCACATTTACTCTCACCATTTGACGCCGCATCTAGATCGAGTGTCAAAACCCGTTAACTTTTCACAAACACAATAAAGTGAAAAGTTAAACATTGACATTTTCAAGGGAAAAGTGACGGTGTCCAGTAAAAGTTGAAATTAAAGTAGTTACCTTTGTACCGCTCCCAACTAAACTTTGTACCCGACCGTCGAAGACTAACTCGATAAAATAGGGTACACTGGAGAAAGAATAAAATGCTTGAACCTTTGAGCTACGGAACCCGAGTCCGTGTACCATGGAGGTAAAGAAACGGGCTATAATTTCGTAGGAAGGTACGTGAATTATCTTGTTTTGAGCTGTGCGGAAAAATGAACAATTTCTGTCGGTAGTTTTCAGCTGCTTTTGTTATAATTTCAAGCTTTGTTACTTCAAACTGTTTTACCTAATTGCGTGCTCTCTTGAGTGTGGGGTTATAACAAAAATATAAAAACTTGAACTTGGTAGGAAATCAGGAAATTACTTGTTTAACACACGTGATACTGGAATAGGGATACAATCTGAAAAATAGGAATACTTTGGTTGGAAAAAGATGTTGAAAGTAATTGTTCACACAACATGACCACTCCTGGGGCCCTAGACAAAATGCAATTCTATTAGCGACTGCGATTGTCGAAATTTCAAAATGTAAGGGATTGATCACGTGACTTTTCGACAGTTTTTGTCAATCCCATACATTTTTGACGTTTTGACAATCGCCTTCGCCGCACTACCGCTGCAAGAATGTCACTTGTCTAGAGCCTCTGGTCACCTGAAACTTCACTAAACTTAAAAGTATGTAACTGTATCATACACAAAAAAGACTTTTGCAATTGCCATTCTGTCAGTAGTAGCGTGGCGAAGACGATTGCCAAAACGTCAAAAATGTGTTAGATGAAAGACACTGTCGAAATGTCACGTGATCAATCCGTTATACATGATGCTATTTTAGCCGTCTTAAAACTGCAGCTCATCTATCCAGTGGATACTACAAAATCGTAAAAAAAAGATATTTATGAACATTTGAATTATTAAAAAATATATAATTATATTATTCATTATCATGACGCATGACGTAGTTTGAAACATCCAGAAACAAGCGCAGTATTATCTTAACGAATTGTTTAAAAAAATAAAAATCGCGCCTGGAGGTAATTTATGTCGGGTAAATTAAGTGGGCCGCCTTGTAAGACGACTAAAATGGCACCGTGTATATTGTCATTTCGACAGTTGCCATTGCTAATAGAACGGGACTTTGTCCAGGTCTAGGACTTCTTATTTCTGACAAGATGTATACTTAAAAAATAAGTTATTCCATACCTAGATGCCGTATCATTTTAGTCGTCCTTCAAAGGCGGACCACTTAATGTACCCGACACAAAGACGACTATATAGACGGCACCGTGTATAGGTAACAGAATATACAAATATAGAACCCATTTTATGAAGTATATTTCCTAAGGTAACTCACTAAGAATTCTAGTAAAGTTTCAACCAACTACACAAATTATAACTCCCACGGCCACTGACTCAAATTCCTCCCACGTTAAATAAAATATTGCCACTGAATTAAAATCCCCTTCCCCCAAACTGTAAAGTAGTCCAATAAATTATTTAACTGGAAGATCTGCCTCATTTTATAATTGAAACAAATTCGATTATAAATTACTGAAGGGAGTTCAAACAACCTTAAGATTTGCTAATCAGCAATTTCTCCAATTTGCCTTTATTAATATTTGATTTGGTAATACTTAGACTTTTGAGCTGAATTGGTAATTAGTGTAGTATTTTTGCCTTTTCTATGAAAACTAGCAGACCCAACAAACGTTGTTTTGCCATTGCTATCGACCTATATACCTACCAAATATACTAACACAAAAATCATAAAGATCGGTCAAGACGTTTGGGAGGAGTTCGATAGCAAAAACTGTGACACGCCTATGACGCGTGCCTATCAATAGTAAAAAAAAAGACACGAGATGTTTATATATTAGATTAGATTAGAAGATTCGATCCCCACAAGCCTCCCACAAGGTGGACCGATGACCTGGTGAAGGTCGCGGGTAGCCGATGGATGCGAGACGCACAGGACCGGTCGTTGTGGCGACGCTTGGAGGAGGCCTATGGCCAGCAGTGGCCGTCTTTCTGCTGATATAATGATGATGATGATAAGATTCGATTTTGGCCATGGCTTCCTATCTCAATGGGAAGTAGCCATTGGTGCGGAGAATATTATAGAGCACAAGTGTGTAAGCGAATAGATATGCACACCGTCTTCCATCACTTTGATAGTCTGATGGGAGCACAGCAATCCGACACGTACGGAGAGAGATCTGAGGCAGGACCACAGCCGTGCTTTCTGAGGCACGGTGGTGTCACACTAAAAAACGCACTTGCTAATAAATTAGTACGCAAGTCTTATAATAAGACCCGTCTTACTACGTAAGAACAAACCCATCTAGAGAACTACATATGAGATACACTGGGGGAGATTCATAACGTGATACTCGTATATAAAATCCAAGGACTTTCATTGATTCTTTTTATTTCTACTTTGATTTTTTTAAACATTTTTTTTTTAATATTTTTTAAATCTAATAAATTGATATACTTGCCTGACAGCAATCTCACACGGACTTTTTTGTTTATTTTAGTTTTATTGTATAATTGATAAGCTTTCCTTTGATAGCAATCTCACCCGGATGGAAAGCGATGATGTGGTCGTAGATGGAGCACGCTTGCCTATATTTTTGTAACCTTCCACCTCTTCCCCAGGTAAACCCATGCCCCGTATTCGCTGGTGGCGTGACGACAAGGTCATAGCAACGCTGGCGCCAGTAGACGACGAGTCGCGCCTCAGTTTACTAGAGCTGAGGATACCCAAGCTGTCCCGAGACTACTTCGAGGCAGTGTACACTTGCACTGCTGATAACACGGTGCTGGTGCCGCCTTTGAGGGTCAATGTGCAGATACAGATTTATTGTAAGTATTTTTTACAAAATATACCATACTAGCTTCGCGTATATCCCATTTTTCCCCGTTTTGTAGCCCTTCCTCATGAATGTGGCTATCATATACAAAAATAACTTTCCGAATCTGACTGGGAGTTAGCGCGCAGAGATTAGCGCGTTCAAACAAACAAATTAATAAGTTACTTTAAAAAAATATAACCTACTATTTGTATCAAACTAAGTTCATACATTTTATATACAAAATAAAAACATATATACTTGGGCGTCTACTCCTTCATAAAGCTCCAGAAGACAGCAGCTTTGCCGATGCTTATTCTTTGGAAAAGAATCGACTTAAAATTAAAAAAAATTGTGAATCTGGTTCTTCTTCTCAGTTCACTCCATATAACGATAAAAATGGATGGTCCCTTGAGTCTCGTTATAAAGAGTTTACTCTGTAAGAAAATTTAATTGACAAACGCTATCGAATGTATTTCGATAGCGTTTGTCAGGACAGGACGTGAATCGTTTTGGTCTTTTGAGAAGCCGGATTACATAATTTTGGTCAGATAACACCTTTGTCCACTTAGGGCTAAGTGAACAAAGGTGTTATCTGACCAAAATTATGAAATCCGACTTTTTTGCATGAACATAGGTTTTAACTGATGAAATATCGGTGCAAGTGCAAAGCAAAGGTGTTTGCTAGATTCTGTAACTATCCATGAATCGATTTTTCATCAGTTAAAATCTACGTTTCTACAAATAAACTTCTTATAGGTTTTCTTGTAATCTATATTCAATCCATTATTTTCTTTTTCAAAATTTTATGCTCAGTAGTTTCGGAGATCAATGGTCATTTTTCGTCTAATTTCATGAATAACTGCAAATCCATTTATTTTAAAATAATGAAAAAAATACAATTAAATCTCTCACAGTAAGCCCTTTGATTTGATATGTCCTCAATATTATTCAAAAAACTTTTTCTTTTAATATTCTAGTTTTACCCCCCAAAGTGACCTCCATACTAAAAATTTAATAATTTACGTAACACGTCCGTATTTGGGTCTCAGAAGTCCATATGTGTACCAAATTTCAACAGAATCAATCCAGTGGATCCGAAGAAAAATGGCTGTGACAGACGGACAGACAGACACCTGAGTGATCCTATAAGGGTTCCTTTTTTTGTTCGAAACCCTTAAAAGTCGGATTTTATAATTTTGTCAGATAATACCTTTGTCAACTTAGTCCTTCTTATTTGTTATCGCTGTTAAATTAGCAATTAGTTAACGACCTAAAGTAACTACATAATTTGAGAAAACAACACCTAGCAACAGAGACTTAGGATCGCTTACAAAGTTTCTATACCTTAATAAAACAATTATGCTAATTTTATTTTATTTTATTTTATTTTATTTATTAGGTCTACCAACAATTGTTTACACTAATCTACAAACAAAAATAATACATGCGTTAAAACTCTACACAGTGCAACAATTACTTATAGGTAAACACCACATGAACAAAAAGAAAACCATGATAAGTAATTAATAATAATAATAATATAATAATATTATTATTACTAATAAAATTACATATTGTATAAGTGCTTTACATGCAAAACATTAAAAGCATAATGTCTTTGAAAGGTAACGTACACAACAGTCCTAAAAACTGTTACATTAAATCTGGTAAACATCTTAAAAAGAAAGAAGAAATGTCCAAGTTTTATCCAAACACCCACAATTTCACAGGCTACCTCGCAGAATTTATACAACAAAACTTAGGACACAAAAACATAACTTGAAAAGGTCACGCTAAGTTACAGTCGTAACTTCGCTTTCAGTATAAAACTAGTTACTTACCTATTCCGACAGGTTGACTGCTTCTTGGTCGAGTCGTTTAGGCGTTTGCCTTGTGACCCGGTGGTCATGGCTTCGATTCCCACGGGAAAGCATACATTGTAAAGTTGTTTTCCAGTTTGGTTAGGACATTGCAGGCTTGAATCACTTGATTGCCCGATAAAAAAAGATGACGGAAGGCACGTATAAGCCGGTGGTCCCGCATGCCAAATGGCGTTCGTCAAATAAACTATGTCAGAGGCCCTTGAGGTGGTTTAGAAACGCTGACACTAGGGTGTTTGGGGTCGTTAGACCTTTCTGCCCACACGAGAAGAAGAAGAATACTTACCCACGGTTTCAGTTGCTGCTTAGGTAAATTATGATCAAATCAAAACGAATATTTCAAACCAAGAGATCCATAAAGTGTTAGTGTGAACTTGGCCTATGTTAGTAAACTCAATAACTTAAAAATCTATACTAATACTGGATGGTACGGCAAACGTTGTTTTGCCATACAAAAAAATACCCTACCACCTATTCTCATACCTACTGAATATACACACAAAATTTCATCATTCATTTCATTTCTTGTCTCTAAATAGATTTATAACTTTACTAACATAGGAATAAGTTGTCTTTTTGTTTACTAACCTATATGGATGCTGCTTATCCGAATTAAAGTTTTTTTTTTTTTTTATATTAGACTAGCTGACTCGGTAAACGTTGTTTTGCCATGAAAAATAAAAAATACCCTACCACCTATTCTCATATCTACTGAATATACACACAAATTTTCGTGAAAATTCCGTTTCGGAGGAGTTCGGTCACAAACACCGTGACACGATGTTTTCGTGACAAAGTTTGTGATGTTGCGAGTTTATGAGGTTGTCGGGGGTAATCTTTGGATCTACTGAATCGATTTTCAAAATTCTTTTACCAGTAGAAAGCTGCATTGTTTGTGAGTGTCATAGGTTATATATTAACCCAAAAAATACCACCCAACGAAGTAGGCAGGGGTCAGCTAGTACTATTATAATTATAGGTACATTGATTGGCTACATGAATGCGGACACGCACATGTCTATCAGCCCAGAGCCTGATAAATGGTATATTAACCTTATCCGCCAGTGTAGCAAAAAAATATGTATCTGAATAAAAAGTAAGTATTATAAAGAAGACTTGGACCAGGTCCTTGTACACTATACTTAAAAATATATAAATACATTTAAAACGGTTCTCAACTGTCCAATTTCGTTAGAATGGCTTTGTTTGTTGGTAAAATACAAGAAATTACACTTGAAATTGTATCACAACCAAAACCTGTCATGGCGGTGTGCTATCATTTTGATTGATTAATGACAATTGACATTTATTTCTGTCATGTTTATTTACCGGCAACGAGACGAAAATAACTGAAGTGACATTATTATGACAGCTGACAGTTATCTTTCTATAATCTATGGTTTACTGTCATTGTTCTTAAGCACAGTATAACTAAATCGGTGCGACGCCATGTTGAAAATCGATGAAAGTAATTTATAAACATCAATTAACTACAACAACAGTAAACTTTTAAATGTATTTACTGTATTTTTCCCGTATTCTACGGATTTTTCTCTTTTTTATGAGGTAGTGTACATAGACCTGGCCCATTTTGCAACATCTCCTTTGTACCCGAACAAAATCCTAGTAATTAAAATTGTCCACAGTTTTTTATCAAACATTCAAATCCATTCAGCCGTACCGTGACATATAATAAATCCAAACTCACTAATGGCCAAATATTGACGTTAAAATATCAATTCTCACTTGTGGCTCAGTAATACTTTGCTCGGTTTTTACCAACAAATGAAAATTGACATTATGTTTAGGGTTCCGAACATCCGTAAAAAACGGAACCCTTATAGGATCATTCGGGTATCTGTATGTCCGTCTGTCACAGCCAGTTTTCTCCGGATCTACTTAACCGATTCTGCTGAAATTTAGTGTACCTACATATGGACTACTGTAACTCAAACACGGACTCGTTACGTGAATAAATAATTTTTGAGTATGGGGGTCTATTTTGGGGGTCAAACTAGAAATTTAAAAAAACGTTTTCCAAACTGTATTGTGTGACATAACAAATAAAAGGACTTACTGTGAGGGTTTTAACTATTTTTTTTTCATAATTATAAAATGAATAGTTTTGAAGTTATTTAATATTTTTGACCAAAAATGACCATTCCCCCCTTATCTCCGAAACTACTAAGCCTAAAATTTTGAAACAAATCCAGATAATAGCTCTATACCTAAAGATTACAGGAAATCCTATATAAAGTATGCAGTGTTAAAATCACATGTTAAAAAAATTAAATTGGTTCGGAACCTTTTGCATGCGAGTCCGACTCGCACTTGACCATTAAGCGGCCAAGCGGGTAAGCTTTCGTGTTTGGATTACAAAAGTCCATATGTTTACCAAATTTCAA
The DNA here is from genome assembly GCA_947578705.1 of Lacanobia wlatinum. Classification (NCBI taxonomy): domain Eukaryota; kingdom Metazoa; phylum Arthropoda; class Insecta; order Lepidoptera; family Noctuidae; genus Lacanobia; species Lacanobia wlatinum. The sequence goes on from OX388032.1 coordinate 27,179,116, forward strand.
CAGAATCAGTCCAGTAGTCCGGAGAAAATTGGCTGTGACAGACGGACAGACAGACATACAGATAGTCTGATGGACAGACTCCCGAGCGAAGCGTTCCGTTTCTTACAGTTGTACGGAACCCTAAAAATTCAAACATAACACAATAGAAAGATGGCTAGATGTGTTATTATCATACTTATAAAATTACAAGTATTTTGCATGCACTCTACGCAACATAAGCATACTACTTTAGATAAATTGAAGTAGCACAGTTCCAAACGCAGGTCCCCAATTTATCTAGATATTCGTACCAACGTGTCTCCAGCCTAATATTCCGTCATTTGTCTAACTAAACGCGTAGGGACATTATGAACGTTGACAGCGCAGTTCGTCATCGTACGTGATAGCCATATATGAGGATAATAACACATAAACATGACGGATTCATACGAAAAAGTATGACAGACGTGACTTAAGATTTGCGGAAGTTGGCTTGTAAGTTATTTTTGGGGTTGGAGTATAAAATTGGGGGTGGAATTATGTCTGTGTTTGGTCTTGGTAAAATTTTGAAAGCAATATTTAGACTGGTAGAAACATTTTGTAACCCAGTTTGTTTAAACATACATTTAATCGACAATCTGAAAATACTACATTATACACATAAATAAATAACATGTTCAAAGCGAAATCTTAATTAAAATTGGATTAATAATAACATTAAATAATAATTTATTTACTTCAGATACCAATAATCCATATTTAAAATTTAAAATTTGCACGCATGTCAACTTAAAAAATACGCAAAAAAATTATATATAAAAAAATTCAAAACCATTTGCCCTGGTCGTGGTGTGGATAAAAGTAAAACAATGCACATCTGAGAAATATATAAAATGACTTTTATATTATTTTTATTGCCTTTCCAACAAAAGAATATTGTGTCTTGTTTTATCAAAAGCTTTACTGTTACCAAAAAATATTTTACTTTATCTCAAAGAAAATAAACGCCACTATAAAAAGATATAAGGACACTTTATTTAATCAAATCTAGTGCTACCCTTTTCCCAGTTGTTACCCAATCTGCCTCGAGCAACAGTTTCTGGGAAAAATAACATTGGTTGCCGCAAAATAGTTGGAAAGTTTCATAACATCCGCATTACGCGAGGACAAACGTTCATTTTCTGTTATTGCAAGACTGAATCCACGTAAATCCGTGCGATTAACCTATATCAACCGCGCTACTCTCTCGGATTATCTTGGAATATGACGGTTCGTCGCCGACAGGATTCTTTTGTCACCGCTCACCCTAAGGGGCCATTAGTTTTTATTTGTGTAGCATTGTCCTGACGGCGTTGCCACGTCGGCGAACAGGAAATTATTCTCCATTATAATAACCCATGATGTCATTCGTTCAGTAATGCACGTTTAAGCTCACCTTTTTCCAACAAAGCTTTTAGTGGACGATCTTATTTTTGTTTTTAACACTTTTTCAACTATCTATGCCATTAATGGCGTCCATTAGCGTTTTAGTTTCCTATTGTTCGAGCTGCTTCGATTTAATTCTTGCGATGGATTTATGTAGGTAATTCATCGACAACAGGGTTTTAAGTTGACGTTTTTAAAACGTGTAAGAGTATAAACACCTTACCTGAAAAAACTATATACAAAAAAAAATACAACCGACTTACAAATAAAAAAAAAACACTACAAAGTATGTATAAAATAACTTTTATTTCGGAAATCGGGGTTTTTGGTTGTTTCTTCGTATTTTTACACGGAATTCCGAAATTAAAGTTATTTTATACACTGTAGTGTATTTTTTTATTTGGAAGTCGGTTATATTTTTTGGTTAAAAAAAAGTTTCATATTTTTTACTTTTTAGTGGTACCCCACATCTAACAACACCAGTGGAAAGTCACAGGAAAGCAAAATACGCACTTTCGTATACTTGGATAACTAGCCAAATATGTCATCTAAGTAAACGAATTCCAGATATTTTGATTTAAAAGCCAAACTGTTGAATGGATTTTGAAGAAATTTAAATGGGGCCAACCGGAAAGTATACCACATGAAAGAAGAATTTTTTCAAATCCGTCCATAAATTTCGGAGTGATACACATAAAAAAATACAACCTAATTGAGAACCTCCTTCTTTTTTTGAAGTCGGTTAAAAATGGGTCATCATACTCATCATTATGAATAACTTATAGTAATGAAAGAAACACTGAAATCAATAAATATAAAATTCTTCCGTGACTGACTGACAGACAACGCACAGCCAAAAGTACTTACTGGTCGTAGAAAACTGAAGTTTGGTATGTACGTTCCCTACACTCCGTAAGGGGGCGCTAAGAGATTTCCCGAAATTTCTACGGACACGGGAAAAAACGGGATAAGCACGTATGAAGTTGTGGGCAAGAGTAAGTTGCGAATAAAAACGAGACTACATTTCTGTGCGCATAACCACAAAGCCGTATGGTGACGGCCGGTGCCGTAAAAGAATAATACCATCCCATCACTTCCCGTAGGTGTCCGAGTACGAGGCGACTAAGGGCCTCACCAGAGAATGGGCAGCAGCGTTCTCTGTGAAACGCAACAACGATCGCCAACCCGCCTGCCTAGCGTGGCGATTATGGCAAAATATAATCGCCATGCTAGGTTTGCCATAATCGCCACGCTTTGAGCCCACACAATTTGAGAGAGGCCTATGTCCAGCAGTGGACGTTTTTCGGCTGATATGATGATGTATGATGAATCACAAAATGTACTGAACAGCTGATTTTGTTTTGCGATTTTGGGTTTGGTAAAAGTTGTTAATACGATGACCTCTTCACAGGTATTGCGTTTATTCTATGTTTGGTTATACTTACGTTGAGAAGTAAAAAGTCAATATTAAGAGAGTGTTTTTCGGTGCGTGCTCTCATCCACATTGATGGATTACCGTCGTTTTAACGGTGTAGCTACAATTTCTCATACTGTTCCGGGATACGCTTGAAACAACAAATTTCCATAAAAAAATGGTTGTATGTTAAATCGATTTACGGACGATAATTTTACGTAAGAACTTTATAAGAATAGTAACTTCATAAGAAAACAATTGAATTCTTAACAAACAACCCGAACGCTTAGGCCGACCGTGCTCTCCCTTGCGGAACGTGACACTTTTTCATGCACGCAGCCGGCGTTCATCGATTTACACGATGTTATCATGTCAATAAGATCAACTTTAATGGATTGGCCATTTTCGTGCGAGTGCGTATTTTATATTTATTATACCAGAATGTGGAAAACGTTATCAAAAAATTCAAACTGACAAACAGTACACAAAACAAATTAAAGATGATTTTTCTTAGGAATAATTATTGTCTTTAGCCAACGTCAAATCATTTATTGCAATTAGGCCATCAAAAGGCAAAAAAAAAAACATCGATGTAATAGTATTATCGCCCTTTGAATACGCATGTTTTTATTTGTCTGTACTGTGTTATATAAAAAGATGCGCAATAAAGAATATCTATACTAATATAATAAAGCTGAAGAATTTGTTTGGTTGAACGTGCTAATCTCAGGAAGTACTGTTCGAATGGTAAAAAATCTTTTAGTGGCTCATTTATCGAGGAAAACTTAAGACTGAACTCTAGTCGGTAACTCTTGGGCCTTTCTCCATACAAACGCATTCCGCTGTTTTCTTCGTTGATAATAGTGCTAGAGCAATATTTTTTTTCTAAAAAGTCTAGATCAAATTAATGCGTGCCTCTATTTTTTTTTTTCCTTACATAAAGAATTATGACAATCCAAAAACCCGAAAAAACAGCCCGTTTTTACTGCCATGTTGAGACGTCTATCAGACAATTTTTTATAATTTTTTTAACATAGAAAATAATAGAAGCATAGATATAGTCTATTTTAAATTATGATATTAATTTTTATTGATCAGTCCAGTTTTGAAGAAGAAAACAGCGGAATACAAAATGTCTTTTGGTCAAGGTTTCTGTAGGTAAAATTAGCCTGTGCTGCAGTTGTCGCTTTCGCACTTTACTTGATAGGCGCAGCGCGACGGCATCGGCAATAGTTTCTTCAAATACCTATTTTTCAAATTCCTCGGGACTAGAGTCCCCACTTAAGGCTCACACTATGACCAATAGGAGCAGAGCATTAATGAAAAATATGAAACAGAAGAAGTAACACGGGTCAGGAAGGAAAACATAAATTAGAATCTTACACAATTACTTACCAAAAATAACTTGTTTGTAGCCCTGGTTTCAATTCGATGACTGTCAGATTTCAACCGAAATGATGATAAAATAACCAACACAATTTACATACTAGAGTGGCAGAGGCTTACTAAATAGACTTACATTTTGTGAACTGAAGTTTAATAATAGTACTGGTTGGAATGGTTACCCAGGCTGTCATATAACAAAATTTGGCGGTCCTTACAGTACCCTAATGATGATAAGGGTACAACGTTTGTCACTTTTTGTGAATAAAGTATTTTTAACGCCATTTTGATTTTGGAAATCATCTCATTTCGCTTGTGGGTAGAATTTTCGGAACGGCATTTTTTTTCGTTTAGGTACGCTAATGTCGGAACATAATTAGTATCAATCCAAAGTGAAACAGTTTTAAAATCGGGGTGGTAAATTTATTCCCAGCAATTGAATCTTAGAGTCTAGAATTTATGATACACTTTTGTAATCAATCAATCAATCATCATCATCTGCGTAGCCTTTTCGTTACTATATTGGGGTCGGCCTCCAGTCAAACTTTATTTAGCTGAATACCAGTATTTTACATCAATCATCAACATATATAAAACTAGTTGACCCGCGCAACTTCTTTCTTTATTTACAGCCTTCCTCGATAAATGGGCTATCTAACACTGAAAGAATTTTTGAAATCGGACCAGTAGTTCCTGAGATTAGCGCGTTCAAGCAAACAAACAAACTCTTCAGCTTTATATATTAGTACAGAAGTATAGATATAAAATTCTTTCATTACTGACTGGCTGAGTGACTAACAAACAATGCACAACCGAAACTACTGGTCTTAAAAAGCTGAAATTTAACATGTAGGTTCTTTGGGGAGTGCGCAATAAGAATAGAATAGCAATAAGAAGATTTCCCGAAATACATACGAGAACTGTTAAAAACAGGATATACGCGTACAAAGTCTAATATATAAAAAAAACCAAGATGCACAGTCTCGAACAAATGCAGCACTCGAAATTGTCGTCAAAAACTGACACGTATCAAGTGTCAATTGAGAGTTGTGTGTAGTTATACTATATTTTTTTTATTGCAAATTCAACCTTACAAGGATCGCTTAAAGTTGTTTTTACAAAGCAGTTCAGTTTGGCGAGTGATGCGCAATTTTTTTTGCAAATTCAACCTTACGCGGATCGCTTAAAGTAGTTTTTACAAAGCAGTGCTGTACGGCGAGCGATGCGAGATTGTTTGAAACTTGCGCATAATTATACATATTGCGCTTATATTTTGCGGACGTTTTTGAGATGCTGCGTGTGTATCTTGAGTTTTTTATATTTCAATGGATAAAATGCATACGGATGTTTGCTTACTAAAAATCCACTATTACAGAGGAATTGCAGGTGTCTTCCGTCTAAAAACCAAGCTGACAAATGTGTCATGCGCATATATAATTGCAGGCACTTTATGTTCTTTGCACAGAAACACAGCCATGCTCCATAGCGGCCGATATTGTTACGGTGACAGTGCTTACATACTGGAAGCTCGTTTACTAAGAACTTTAATCCTACTAAAACTTCTCCATCTTATCTTACTAGCATGTATTGTACTTCTCCCTGGTTCAATCTATGGGTCCGAAGCGAGGAGGCATGGGAAGCGGTCATCTCCTTCCGCGAAGCAGTAATGCTAGCGAAGGAGGAGGCCGAACGCGTGCCTGCCGGGGTGCGGAATTTGTTCGAAAGAGTCACCGCGGCCCTGGAACGCAAAGAGCATTAGGAGAAACACGGATGGGTGTTAGTCAGTAAGAGTCTGCCACTCCTTTCTCCTTCACCCAGAGCGGGAGGAGTAATTTAATGATTTCCGATCCTTAAAAAAATGTATAGTACTTATGCAAGGGAGGCGAGGTAGGCGTATTTTGCTAGAGCGGGCCAGTCCTTGCAATTATTGTTGAGCTCATCCCGGCATTGTCACATTGGTTTGTCGCGATTTCGTTTAGTATTTAATAGGAACCTTTTAGTGGTTAGTCCATAGTCACCTTCATTACTTAACCTCGACTTTTCTTTCAGTGCGACCACTATTCGTGGAGATCCTAGCCCGGGAACAGCCGCTCTCCGTGGGTCAGGCAGCAGAGCTGGCGTGCAAGGCTGTGGGGGCCAGGCCACCGGCAGTTATCACGTGGTGGATGGATGACCGGCAGATGTCAGTAGCGGCAATCCAGAAGGTAACGTGGAACTATACCTGTAATGGAAAGAAAGGATGGAAAGCATTTATTGACGAACTAACATACAGCAAGCACTACTGCTGAGCAAGACTCGGGAGGTGAACTCGTCAGTTCACCTCCTGAGTCGAGCAAAGTGTTACTGGGTTTTTCCATCTGGGATTTCTCAGCCCGGAGCCTGGACTTGTGCTCGGTGACTGGCTATAGGCTCACCTCCCAATCACATGAGACTAAACATGAGATTTTATGTACTAACAATAGCTTAAAACGAATGGAAGCCCAATTCCCGCAAACGTTCAAATTTTTCTTTTGATTTCATGTTTGCTGAACGGTGTAATACATCTGTATTAAAATCAACAGTAAGATTACATATTTTGAGAATTATATATCAGAGGATCTGACTGCGATTCTCTAGCAGCGATAAATCCAGATTGTATGAGATTGATTCTTCGTGTCGCTGGCACGACAGTAATTCATATCCCCCAAAACTTTGCCACACTTTACTTCAGATGCATGTTTCGGAGCACAGAGGCCAGAATAAGAAGTGGAGCATAATTTCTAACTCGGCGCCACATCCACACCCCGCTTTTGATCTGTCAAGACTCTCTATTCAATCGACATTCTGTTAGCAGTAGTGAACCAAAGCCGATTGTCAAAACGGCAATTTATAGGATTGACAAACGCTTTCGTAATGTTACGTGATCAATATTTTGACATTTCGACATTTGCTTACGCTGACGGGATGTCATTTTGTCTAGCTCCACTTTGCGAAATTGACATGTGCTAACGAAATGTCAATCGATTTATTGAAGGCCGTAGCGCTGATAGAACGTCAATTTAAGTAAATATATATCTTAGATGAGTTATATATGTCGAACATCTGTAATTTCAACATACCTACGATAACATGACTAGCATAATTAATAATGAAAGCTATTATGCAAGGTATTCATTACTAAATCAATATTGTATCGAATTGCAAATTACCACAATGAACAATGTGGCGATATGATTGTAAATTGGTTATATAATTAATCATTTAAGTACATAGTGTATATATTCTTACAATTTGCCTTAAGAATATGTGCAAGATATATGCGAGAGTTGCTTAAACATACTGATTTACTGAATAAGACCTTCTGAGTTCAGAACCTACGTCTAGCAAGGCAAACGTTCTAACCTAACGTTCACATTGCGTTTACGCCAAGTACATGGTGCGTAAAATTTGTGTAAATGCACACGTTATGTTAGCATCAATTATATCGAAACTAGTGCATAAATACGTTCTTTTTAGGGTTCCTAACAAAAAACGGAACCCTTATAGGATCACTCGGGTGTCTGTCTGTCTGTCTGTCCGTCTGTCACAGCCAGTTTTCTCCGTATCTACTGGACAGATTCTGTTGACATTTGGTACACATATGGACTTCTGTGACCCAAACACGGACGTGTTACGTAAATGATTAATGTTTTAGTATGGAGGTCACTTTTGGGAGTCAAACTAGAAAATAAAAAAAATGTTTTCCATCTATATCGTGTGACATATAAAATGAAAGGGCTTACTGTGAGGGTTTAAATTATATTTTTTTCGTAATTTTATAATAAATAGTTTTTCAAGAAATTAGACGAAAAATTACAATCCCAGCCTAAAATTTTGAAAAAATGGAGATAAACGATCTTTATCTATAGAATACAGGAAAACCTATAAAAATTCTATAAATTACAACAACATGTTAAAACAAAATCGTTCAGAACTTTGCACGCGAGTCCGACTCGCACTTGGCTAGTTTTTTTTCTAATACCGACTTTTATTAACACAGTTTTGGCTTTCATTTTAAAAGTGTTTTGTGTTCTAATATTAATAAAATTGGGCGTAAGTTATGTTTGCACAGCGCTTAAGCTACGTTTCTCATACCAGAAAGTGGCATTCATACCTAAGATTTCTTTTAACCCCCATATTTAACTACATATAATTTCGTTTTTCTTATCTAGAACTCGGACGACAAAAACGAGACCGTATCGTTTCTCCGCTGGACTCCCCGCATGGACCAAGATGGCCGAACGCTCACATGCCGAGCGGCCCACGTCAAACTCGAGCACACCACAATAGAAACCAGTGTCACGCTCAATTTGCACTGTAAGTTCCCTTTTCTTTTCTTTTTGAATAGGTGAAAGGCAATCTTTTTTCAGGATTTATTGGCGGTTTAGCCCTGAAAAGATTTTTGTGTATATTACTTGGCTAAAGTTGTAAAGAAAATGTATCATGCCCGGACTCCACCAAAGCAGAGATGTGTGGAGATGTCCGAAGCGGGGACGAGAAGGGATTTTTTTCAGCTAGGGTGTATCCACCGAAACTGTGCGCAGATGCGTACTGCCTAGACTGTAGCGGAGATGTGCGCAAACTACACTGCACGCCGCACATATCTGGTCTTCGCTGTGCGCCATCGTCAGCTTGCGAGGCAAAGCTCAAATCTCCGCCTTGTACCGCGGCCCAGCTCAATCTCAGCGAGGAACAGCTCACATCTTCGCTTTCATCGCGCCATACAAATATGATACATCTCCGCTCAGTGGTATCCGCTAAAGTTGAGTGAAGACGAGATGTTTGAATAAGGAAATTCTATTGGTTGTTTAAAATACGTCTCCGCTCCGCTTATCTCGTCTCCGCTTTGCCGAGATGAGCGGAGCGGAGACGTGGTTTGTGAAAAATCAGCCCTTAAGGCTGATTTTTCAATAGTCAAGTAATTTAATTCCAAGGAACGTGACTATTTGGCAGCTTCTGCGTAGAAAATATATTCGCAATTTTGTTTTTTTTTTTTTACAAATTTATTATAAATACATTTATTCTACAAATTAAAGTTTTCTGATGATTCAAAAATCGTCTCTAAAACAAATAGCTAATGACTATAGCCAAGGAGGATGAATATGAAAGAATCAGAAAAAATAATTTATATAACATTTTCAAAAACAAAAAGTCTTCATTTAGTTTAAGGCAATTTAGCTTTGAAATGATAAAAGGTGTCATTAGTAAGTAATACAATTATACAATAAAAGAGCGTATACAATAAAAGTTTCCACGACAAAATTACTAGATTAATTTCAGTGAAAGTTTACAATAAAGATTTTTAATATCTAGAGCCAGACAGGGCTCCACAATACAGGAAGAAAACATGTTTATTGGCACACAAAAACAAAAATAAGAAGACTTAAAAACACCAGGTTAAAATCTACAACTCTGACAATACAGTTGACGCAGTGGAGCGACTGGCTGCTGCGCTGCGTGTTGCGGGTTCGATTCCCGCACGGAACAAAAATTTGTATGGCCTAAAGATAGTTGTTCCGGGTTTGGCTGTTTGTGTACATGTGACTTTGTGTGTTTGTGAACGCACCCACGATACAGGAGAAATTCCTAGTGGGAGGCAACGTTTTTTATTAAAAAACCGGCTAATCTTTGAAACGGCTGAGCCGATCTTGACGGAACTTTCACTAACAAGCAGATGACGTAATAAAGAATTAATCAAGCTTTTCAATTATGAATATAATTACGATTCGGTTCATAATAACTAAAACGTCTGAAATTGTCATATGTGCTGTTTCACGGGTTTTCACGCGGATGAAGTCGCGGGCAACATCTAGTACAGTATAACATATACTATTTATCTACACTAATATTATAAAGAGGATGGATTTGTTTGTTTGTTTGAAATGAACAGGCTCCAAAACTACTGGACCGATTTAAAAAATTCTTTCACCATTAGAATCCCACATTATCCCTGATGAACATAGGCTATATAATATTTTCAAAACAGTTAGGGATCCTTATGAAATAAATCTTTTTATCACGTACACTGCGGAAATGATTGACAATAGAGCAAAGTGATGTACAACAGTTTTATAAAATATATCAATATCTATAAAAAAGTCCGCATATATCTAACTATCATGGTTAAGTCACAATGACCGCTTTTTGTTCAAATTATTCAATCAAAACCCGGGTGAAATGGAATAGTTGTAATTTTGGTATTATGATATTAATCCTTATCCATTTAAATTATTTGATAATCAAGGTTGGTTATGTATATGTAAATTACACTTTAAAATATTCAAATCGGCCTTTTGTTTAAAAGTTACGACGGGTATAAAAATAAAATCTAAGTAAGAAAAATGTGGCTCTTCGTTTAGTCTATTAAATAAGTAATTTACACATTATCCTATGAAGGACCCCCTTAATTGGATAATGTGTAAATTACTTATTACTTAGAGGGGAGATGAAGTTCGTGGAGTCCAACAAAATCCGCGCGAACGAAGTCGCGGGCGAGGTGCTAGAAAATAATAATTTCATTATTAATTGAGTCCATAAATATCCAATATCCATTCAATTTATTCCGTTTGTCATTTAGATGCATTTTAATTCTATTTTCAGTACAAGGGAACCATTATATATTTCGTTTTAAATTCGGATACTGTTCCTAATTTAAATTGCAACCAAAACTCACTGGCCAGCTTGCCTGTCGAAAACTAATAAACTACGAAAGTGACAGTTTTATACAGAAATCTTTTTTTTAAATTGAAAGGCTAATGGATTGGATGTTATCAATAGATATCCTTTTTTCTAATAAGCTAAAAGTTTTGTGTTAATTTAATATTATTATCGTCTCTGTTATATTTTTCTTTCTGATGAATTCGATTTATTGATAGAGATACAGTTTTATTCCTTGGTGATTTTGATATTACACACTGTACTAGCACTTTGCCCGCGACTTCGTCCGCGCTGCAATTTTCTTAAGGATCCCTAATTTTATTTACACAAATTATGTACTAAAACCTTCCTCGAGAACCACTCTATCCATTGGTGAAAACAGTATGAAAATCAGTGCAATAGTTTTTGAGTTTATCGCCAACAGACAAATAGATAGATGCGGCGGAGGAGTTTGTTTTATAATGTGTAATGATAGTGATGAAGAAATAACTCAGACTAATCTATGTTATAAGATTTCATAACGTTTTTGAATTAAAAGATGGCCAGACTAACATCGAAGTGACAATTTTTTCTAATTTTTAAGCAACGTTTGCATTCGCATCTCAGTTGCAATATGTCGAAACTTTATTTTTATTTTTTTTATTTGTGATGGATTTGCTCTTGACTCTAGTCTAGGTTAGAGATGACAGGGACAAAGTCTACGATGGAGCGAGCTTACCCAGAAGGGAGCCTGTGCACTTTAACTTTGAAGAGATTAGGGTTTTAAGCGTTTAGAAACCCAGACGCAGGCAGAGAGTTCCACTCCTTTGCCGTGCGCATTATAAAAGGCGTTTGGAAACGCTTAGTGCGAATTGGTGGAATAGTAACAAGGTAGGGATGGTAAGATACAGTGCGTCTGGATGTCCGACGGTAGAAGGGGGCCGGTTGGATGAGGTCGTGGAGTTCTTGGGCATACTCACCGAAATACAATCTGTAGAAAACCGACAAGCAGGCAACCTTATGGCGATGAGCCAAGCTATGTAGCTTGGCATCCACCAGTTTTACGTCACCGATGAGCCTCTTAGCTCTGCGTTCCACCGAGTCACGCATGGCAAGCTGATACTTAGCTGAACCATCCCAAAGGTGGCTACAATTCTCCATACAGGATCGGACTTGTGCTTTGTATAAACTGTATGAAAATTGAGGCTATTTTGACAGATTGCGATTTTTTTTACTATTAATAGGCATACCTTTGACCACTATCTCACCTGATGGCAAGCGATGATGTGGTCGAAGATGAAGCACGTTTGCTTAGAAGTAACCTATTCACTCTTGTCTTTAAGACTCCCAGGTTGTAGCTATCAGGAAACACAGACTCCGGCAGGGAATTCCACTCCTTAGCTGTACGCACTATAAATGTATTTCCAAAACTGAGATGCAAATGCGAACGTTTGAGAATTGGCACAATGCGGGTCTAAAACGCCAATTTAGTAGAATCGTATTAGGATCATAATATTAACCATACAACAATCTGTCTTTCATTATCATCCTTATCGCTTAAGCATTAGGTTCCAGGGTAATTGGGACAATTTGAAAATTTCGGGTAGTTTGAATTGTCTGAAGTGGCCTTTTTAGGGTGTCTTTCTATTAACGGAACGGAGAAATATTAACCTTTGGAGGTATACGGAACAGAGAGTAAAGTCCCGCACACTTCAATTGAAAAGGAGGATCCTCCTACCAGACGGCTGTTGTGCCTGGCGGGCTACTGCCCGATTGTTGATATTCGGGCTGATGTATGTGTCCAATCCCACGGTATCAAATCGCACGGTAAACTCTGCTTGCGCGATGATGCTGCTATGCTCGAGTTGCTGGACAGCACTGCGTTATGCTCCAGTGAGTCGGACGTGGTACAGTGCTGCGTTTTTGCACCAGGGCGTCGGATGTGGGGCAGCGTTGCTGTGCGACGTAGTGGCGTGACTGCTGGCGTCGATCAGGAGAGACTCTTCATGGCTCTTCACGTGCGAGCCGAAGGTGCAGTGTGCTTGCCAAGGTCGCTGGTGAGGATGATAGAGGCTGAGGATGCTGACCACGAATGCGCGGCTGCTTCATGCTGGTGGTCAGGATACCCGTAGAAGCCGTGGGTTCTGGCTGGCTGTATGACTCGCTGCTCGAGAACTTGAGGTCACGATGAGAAGAAGTGATGATGACGTAACGCTAGTAAGGTTGTTGCACGAAGCCACCATTGTAAAGGGAGGATCCTCCGACCAGACGGTTGTTGTGCCTGGCGGGCTACTGCCCCATCGTTAATATTCGGGCTGATGTGTGTTCAAGTCGCACGGTAAACTTTGCTTGCGCGATGCAGCATTTTAGTTCTCTGCTAGTTGGATAGATGGCGTCGCGGTTCTTTTTGTTCCGATGTAGATTTGCTTCGTTGGTTTTTTTCTTGTGGCGGCATTGATGCCGCTACAAACCAATCATGTCAGTCAAAATGTCAGCGAGTCATTTGGTGCGGATATTTTATGCAATTTCATTGGTTAAAAGTCCTCCATTTCTCCGCTCGGCTGCCTCGCTCCGCTGTAATAGAAAGGCAACTTAAGATCCGCAGGTTTCTGAAGCAAAAATTTTCCAAAAACGAATGTAAGTTAAAGCGTCAACGGCTTTGTTTGACTGGTGACAATTCTTTCATTTGATTACAAGAGCTAACCAGTAATGCGAGTTTCTTTGACAATTTGTTACACAAATTAATATTCGTATCCGTCGGATTTGACAGCAGCATACAACATTGCTTTACTAGTAAGTATGAAAGAGACATGAAAATAAATTTCTTTCGCACTTAGTGGTAAAGCAATCTTCTATCCCTCTCTACTCAACTGTCAAATCCGACTAACGTAAAACATAACTAAATCGATATTTTTGTCCGCAGATGTGCCAATAGTAACGCTACAACTTGGTTCTAAGATGAATCCCAACGACATTGAAGAAGGTGATGACGTCTACTTCGAATGCATGGTGCGGTCGAACCCTCCGGCTTACAAAGTTGTGTGGGAACATAACGTAAGTACCGTTAATCACATATTCACAATAACGTAAGAAAACGAGTTTATTTATACACACAATGTGTAAATATACCCAGGAATGGGACTGAAACGGCAAAAAATTGAAAGTCTGTCGGTCTTTTTGACGAAACTTTTGAACGGGATGCCAGAAGCAATTAGTATATACCGTAAATAACACGAAAACTATAACCAGCCAGTTATGAATTAAATTTAAAAAACCTGATGCTCTGACTGAAAATATGATTGATAAAATATACATCTCATATAAGCCGTATGGTGTCGGCCGGTGCCGTATGGTGCCGTAAAAGAATAATATCATCCCAACACTTCACGTGGGTGCCGTAAGAGGCGACTAAGGGACTCACCAGAGAATGGGCAGCAGCGTTCTTTGTGAAACTCAACATATAGACTGCGATCGCCAACCCGCCTGCCAAGCGTGGCGATTATGGCAAACTTGACAGGCCCCCCTTTGGGGGAGGCCATGTCCGGCAGTAGACGTCTTTCGACTGATATGATTATGATGATATCTCATAATCATTTATTTATTTATATATGCTTTATTTATTGTACACCAAAATATAAAAACATAAAGAAAACCTTAAACTAAAAATATACAATTGGCGGCCTTATCGCATTCCGCGATCTCTTCCAGGCAACCTGGAATGGAAAGATATAGCCTGGGCATGAAATGGGAAAATGGCCTGGAAATCATATTCATAACCATCATTTATTTTATCATTCATGTACAATTTTATATTTTATCTCTTCACCTTATATTTTGAACATAAAAATAGAATGAAAGATAGTTTCTTTATTGGGTGTAAAGAATTTCATTTGATCAATCAAATTCTGTCACCTCTAACGTGATTCTCTGAATCCGGAACATTGGCAGGGATGGGAACACACTTTATATTGAATTTCGATCTTTGGTTCGGTGTTTTTTTTTTTAAGTTTCGTGTATTATTATGTGTTTTTGTATAAATGTGGATGGATGGATTGTGTGAGGAATAATATGAATGAAAAGGGAGTTAGTGATAGCATGACGGCTGGCAGGACAGAATGGAAGAAAAAAACGTGTTACGCCAACCCCAAGTAACATGGGATATGGGCAGGAAGATGATGTATTTGTATGTATCCATAATACATCCGGTTTTCCTATGCATGTATTAATGCTATATTGTTACTCAGTGTTCATTATCATCATCATCATATCAGCCGAAAGACGTCCACTGCTGGACATAGGCCTCCCCCAAGCGTCGCCACAACGACCGGTCCTGTGCGTCTCGCATCCATCGGCTACCCGCGACCTTCACCAGGTCATCGGTCCACCTTGTGGGAGGCCTTCCAACGTTACGTCTTCCGGTACGCGGTCGCCACTCTAGAACTTTTCGGCCCCATCGACCATCTGTTCTGCGAGCAATGTGCCCTGCCCACTGCCACTTTAGTTTTGCGATCCTTCGGGCTATGTCCGCAAGAGAACCAAGGTTACCGAAACCTTGGTTTTCTTGCGGATATCATCATTCCTGATTCGATCACGCATGGAAACTCCAAGCATTGCCCTCTCCATTGCCCTTTGAGTGACATTGAGCCTTCTGATGAGGCCCATTGTAAGCGACCACGTTTCAGTTCCGTATGTCATCACCATACCATGTCATGAAATCCTTATATATTCTTTTACCTTAATTTACCAAATGCGGCTTTTTACCAATTCCTAATAATAAAAAAGAATATCACCCAGCTATTAGTAATATCACGTGGATAAATAACTGGTCATTTGCACTCGATAAACCTTAATCTATACTTCTATACTAATACTATAAAGAGGTAAAATTTGTGAGTTTGTGAGTTTGTGCGGTTGTGGAGGGGGGGGGGGGGTAATCTGTGGATCTACTAAGCTGATTTTGAAAATTCTTTTACCAATAGAAAGCTACGTTGTTTATGAGTGTTACGGGCTATTTATTAACCCGAAAAATATCACCCAACGAAGTGGGCACGGCTCAGCTAGTCTACACTATCTACATCTACACTAATATTATAAAGAGGAAAGATTTGTTTGTTTGTTTGTATGTTTGTTTGTTTTTTTGAATTGAATAGGCTCCGAAACTACTGGACCGATTTGAAAAATTCTTTTAGCATTGGATAGCTACATTATCAGGGAGTAACATAGGCTATATATTATCCCCGTACTCCCACGGAAACGGGAACTACGCGGGGGAAACCGCGTGACGTCCACTAGTCATTTAGATTAACAAAGTTCGACTATTTCAGGGTCAAATCATGACACATAACCAGCGGGCTGGAGTTATAGCTGGTTCTGCAAATCTAGCCCTGCAAGGTGTAAATAGAAGTCAAGCAGGGAAGTACGCGTGTACAGCATCAAATGTGGAGGGCGACGGGAAGTCCCTTCCAGTCAACCTACAAGTTATTTGTAAGTATTTCTTTAAATTAACTTTTCTTTTTTTTATATTTCACTATCTCACCTGATAGTAAGCGATGATGTAGTCGAAGTGCCTAGAAGTAACTTATTTACTCTTGAAGACTCCTAGGTTGTAGCTTTCAGGAAACACAGACTCTGGCAGGGAATTCCACTCCTTAGCTGTACGGACGATGAATATGTTCCCAAAACGTTTTGTGGGTGTGGGTGGGTTGTTCACCGTGTATCGGTGGCGCATCGCCATACGTCTTGTAGTCCGATGATGGAACGGACTTGGCGGAATTAAACTATGTAATCCAGTCGCACACTCCCCAAATACAACCGATAGTAAAAATGACAGACTAGCAACTCAGCGTCGATGCTCAAGACTTTGGAGCTTCGACTCGACGAGCCTATCATTGCCGATGATCTGATAATAATATGTCAGTATAATAAGTGAAAAAAAAATGTTGGTCCTCATTCGTCCTAGTATTGTTCTTTACAAACACCACGTTCTGAATTTTGAGTTTATTAGAAGTATATTATTTATTTATTATACTTAATCATGAAAATATTTTTGTTGGTCTTGTTAGGACTTCCAATAATTCCTTGCGAATACCGTGTTCTGAATTTTGTGTTGGTGAATTATTTAGACAATACTTTCCAAAGTACAAATTTAATATTTTAGTCTAGGTTAAGGTCATTGTTTAGGTCATTGACAAGTTTATAAACCCAAGCATTCCTTTAGTTCTCAGACATTCACTTAGCTCAAGAACAATCGACATTCTTTGCAGCTTGATATATTTTAGTTTAATCTTCAACTATATAGACTATTGAATTTATTATTGGAATACTGGTATCTCCCCACAGACATACATCAACGACCGATTCACTTTGTTAATAAATAGTTTAAACCACATACGGGTCAAAACCACAAGCCGCATTTACATGGTGGAGTCACACCCATTGATTAAATTTTTCAAATAGTACCGTTGCAGTGAAAATAGTGCCCATTTGACTGTGAAACATCGCGCCAAGTAACTGTAAGTTTTATTTTCAATCGCATAGAAATGCAGTTTCATTGTCAGCCTTTAATTTATTTCCCAGTACTTCACTGGGGCATTTTTGGCCATTATTGTGTCTGTATTTATTAGTCTTCCTGCCCTTATACCTTGTTACTTGAGGTTGGCGCAACACGTTTTTTTCTTCCATTTTGTTCTATCGGCCGTCACGCTATTACTACCTACTTTTTCTTTCATTTCACTCCTCACACAATACATCCATCTTTCTTTTGGCCTTCCTCTCCCTCCCCATCCATTCAAATTTATATTCATAACTTATTTAATTATATGCGTTTCATCCCTCCTCTTCACATGACCATACCAAGACAAGCGATTCCCTTTTAACTTTTCCGTCACTGGTACTACTTTTAAACTACTCCTAATGTACTCATTTCATACTTTATCCATTCCCGTTACTCCACACATCCATCTCAACATTCTCATCTCCGCTACCTGCAATCTATTTTTATCCGTCTTTTTCACAGCCCAACATTCTGATCCAAACAGTACGACAGGTCTTATCACGGACTTGTAGATTTATCCGTCCAACTTGAGGGGCATCCATATCTACAGACTTTTATATTCCTATTCTTTATTCCATGTTATAATTTATATCATAGCTTCAGTAATCGACGACACTTACCCTTACTTGGCAGACTTTTACCCTTTGTTGCTTTGAATTTCGCAATTCATTGCCCACTAAAAAGGGTGAGCCCCTAAAAATGGCCGTCACTATACAAAACCACCTGTAACGGTGTTTAGCCATCATCATTGCCACAAGTGTCAATGGGAAGACCCTCAGTGTCAATGGGACGGTCCCAAGCCTTAAGAAATGCCTACCTGTAGATGTGACAGCGAATCGACAGCCTATGAAAAATATGACCCTCTTCAAACTAGATTGAGCGTAAATATTGAAATATCGTGTGAAATATTGAAATATAACATCCGGTAATAGAGGCTTGAGGGACGGAAAAATAGCGCCATGTACTAGGCAAGCAGGAAATTGTAGAGGTATAAGTGAAACTTTTTGATGAGTCATTTTACTGTGGATGGACATACTTATATGCCAATAACAATGTAAGATTATACCTCAAGTCCTTTCGGAGTACAGCTGTGTTTCTGATAAATATTTACGCTAAAACCTATAAGGAAGGTTGAATGATGAAGATAAAATAATGTTACCTACAGGAGCTCGTTGCTAAATAGTAATAGTCGTACGTTTTGATATTTTTCTTTTCATTTCGTTAGTACAGTTGTTCAATCCACGAGCTCGAAAAAGTGCCTTCGTGCTTTTCATGAGAAAATTACTTCGGAATTTTGGCTTTTTACCAATAGATAGAGAAAAATTCGAAAAGTGACGCCGCTATGTTCAATACTAATAACTATTCTCTAGTACTCCATAAGCCAAAGTCGTCTAAATATTTCAGTTTCCGAGAATAAGAAAGCCAAAGTTGGTTATTTTACGCAAAAAACACAGTCAAATTGTAATAGGCCTCTTAAAATGAAAATGATATGAACATTTTAATTATTAAAAGAATTAAAATGCTATTCATTTTCATGACGCATGACGTAGTTTGAAACATCCAGAAGCAAGCGCAGTCTGAGCCTTGTGTTCCAAGAACGGCGCGCAAAGCAACAGCGGCCTTGTTTTGATACGTAAACATTATTAACAGAGTGTTTCATAATTCTAATGCATTATTCAATTTTATTGTACTATTATCTTAAAGAATCCGATGACCTGGTGAAGGTCGCGGGTAGCCGATGGATGCGGGACGCGCAGGACCGGTCGTTGTGGCGACGCTTGGGGAAGGCTTATGTCCAGCAGTGGACATCTTTCGGCTGATATGATGATGATGATGATGATTGTCTTAAAGAATTATTTAAAAATAATAATCGCACCTAGAGGTAGTTTATATCGGGTACATTAAGTAGGCCGCCTTTGTAAGACGACTAAATTGGCAACGTGTATTATAGTTGGGATAAGGCAAGTCAGGTTGATTGTTACCTATAGCATCTATCTCTTTCCAAGTTAAAACTAAGCTAAATAGGGAATATGCATGAAAAAAATATTTATCATCTATACAGTTTATCTAAAACTTTACAAAAATACAGTACTAACAGTGAAAATAGAATCAAAATCACTCGAAAAACAACCGAGATACAATTATTTTAAACAAATATATCTGTGCCTCTCGCGAAAAAGCTGTTTTATATGGCTGCTGTATAGGCGGCATGGACTTTGACGTCAAAGTCCATGACGCCTATACAGGACCACGCGGGCGAAGCTGCTGGCAGAAGCTAGTAAGTATATAATTTTGCAAATAGAAAAATCGCATGCATAGGTATTCCCTATTAAATCTGCCGACCAACTCCACATTATCAACCATAATATTATCAGTAATCACCCCTACGTTAACGCCGTAAACATAGCCATGTCCAGTGTCTGACGTGAAAGTTTACGTGTTGATTCAATCGCTGCCCGAGCGCTCTTCATTAGCTATATTTACTTAGAGTTGGTTCCCCTCTCAATATTATAGGGGTTTTGCATCGGTCGATTTTAGACTTGCGGCTCGTTGCTTGCCAAGTTGGTTTACAAGGCAGGGTGCATTTGTGCAGTTAATAATACTTCTTTTTTCAGGGTTCCGAACAAAAAACGGAACCCTTATAGGATCACTCGGGTGTCTGTCTGTCTGTGACCCAAACACGGACGCGTTACGTAAATGATTAAATTTTTTGTATGGGTGTCACTTTTGGGGGTCAAACTGCAAAATTAAAAAAAATGATTTTTGAACAATATCGTGTGACATATCAAATGAAAGTACTTTTTATGATGGTTTTAATTATATTTTTTTCATAATTATAAAATAAATGGTTTTGATGTTATTCAAGAAATCAGAAGAAAAAATGACCATTCCCCCACCTTATCTCCGAAACTAATGAGCATAAAATTTTGAAAAAAAAAAATGGAGATAATAGATCTTTACTTATAGATTACAGGAAGTACTATTATATTGTATTTACTATTAGAAGATAGTACTATTTGAAGTGTATAATGTTAAAATAACCTGTTAAAAAAAATTCGTTCGGAACCCTTTGTACGCGAGTCCGACTCGCACTTGGCCAGTTTTTTATCGTTTATTAACTAAGAACATTTTTAACAATGGATACATCGGTCATACAGTGAGCAATTGCTTCTGACTGACCATTTACATATATACACGCTCGGTTTTAGTTACTTGAAGACGAACTAGCACTTTATGTTAGTGCAAACCATTTTCGTGACCAGTTCGTCGTGACCAACGTGGCAAATGGACTGAGCTGTAGCTCAGTCCATTTGCAGAGCACAAATTGACTACAAAATCGACGCTAGTAATGCCCGCATAACTTGGAGGCGTTTTCTGGAAGTTAAAAATAGAACTAATATTCGTAAAAAACTTATTCTGATGTTACATGATTGTAATCTAGTCTTTATACACCAGCGACCTCTAAGAAACAAAACCACTCTTTAGACACCCGCGTGACCCAAAATTCAGTAGTTTTTTCTTGTTTCTTTATTATGCTAAGACTTAGAAAAAATTGTCGCACATCAAAATGTAGATAATTAAATTGTCTTTGAGATAGTGTAAATACCATTAAAATACCCTCGGCAGTTTTAGTCCTATTGCCGTTTTAGTGTCAGTTTTAGACATAACTTTACGAATTAATTACACTATGTTGAACGAATAAAACTCAAAATTTTCATGTATGAAATTATTAAAAAAATAGTCTATTGTAACATTTTTTTTTTCAAAAAATTACAACTAGCCGTTTAGACGTGATTCTCATTTTAAAATCAGGTACTGAGGCGTATCTGCGCCTTAACCTTAAATGCGAAAGTCTGTTATTGTTTTGTTTGTCTCACTATCACGCCTAAATCACGGAACCGACATTTTTTTTTTTAATTTTGGTACAGTGATAGATACGACCCTGGAGACAGCATAGGTAACTTGAGCGATCGTAGCTGTCGGCAAATGAAAACAAATTGAAGCATATATTTCAAACTAGCTTTTGCTTGCAACTTTGTACGCGCATCTTCCCTTGTTTCCCGTTCTCGTAGAAACGGCGATGCGCCACCGGTACATGGTGGACATCCCACCCACACGCACTAAACGTTTTGGGAACACATTCATAGTGCGTACAGCTAAGGAGTGGAATTCCCTGCCAGAGTCTGTGTTTCCTGATAGCTACAACCTGGGAGTCTTTAAGACAAGAGTGAATAGGTTGCTTCAAGGCAGGCGTGCTCCATCTTCGACCGCATCATTGCTTACCATCAGGTGAGATTGTGGTCAAACGTATGCCTATATATAGTAAAAAATAAAACTGGGAATCCTCTCTTATCCTCCCTTACACTCCCCAAGCAAACTACGTGCCAAATTACAGCTCCCTACGACCAGTACTTTTGACTGTGCGTTGTCTGTTTGTCACTCCGTAACGAAGAATTTTTTATATATTAGGATAAACCATTTACAGGCACTTTTAAATTTACAAGGTCGGTCAGTTAAAAACGTGAAGCTATTTGCACGTTGAAAAAGCGTGCAAGAAACTCCACGTACACTCTAGTAAAAGTAAATAGATTATAAAATCGACTTATCTACTCTACTTCTTCTCTTGTGTCAGAGTTTCTAAACCGCCTCAAGGGCCTCTGCCATGATTTAATTGACGACCGCCATTTGGCGGCCGCGACCACCGGCTTATACGTGCCTTCCGAAGCACGGAACCATCTTTTTATCAGACAATCAGGTGATTCAAGCCTGCAATGTCCTAGCCAAACTGATAAACAACTTTACAAAGTATGATTTCCCGTGGGAATCGAACTCACGACCACCGGGTCACAAGGCAAACGCCTAAATGCCACTCCACTAATGCCCGCTTAACTTGAAGACCTTTCCTTTTAAGCCAACACAGAATTAATATTACCAAAATACCTTCTCTTATTACAATCATAGATAGGCATGTTCGTTCATACACGAGGAGGGCTTTCCATTCAATCGAATTGGGTTCACAAAAATAATTATTACACGAAATTCCTTATATTCAGTTATATGGAACGACCATAAACGGTCGGATCTCCGCCACTCGTAATCACATTATTTGCCTTTACTCATTAAATTATGTACTACCACCGTACAATAGAGTATTCGAGTCTCATAATGTTTTGTTGAGGATAAAAATATTATATATTTTTCTGGAAAAATTCCTCCCACATTATGAACACTTAATAAAAATCTTAACATCACAGCGCATTATTAGATGAATACTTCGCTTCAAAAATAAACAATATTTTTTTACAGAAAAATAATTTTCGTAAGTATTTCAATGGAATATCACGTGCCTTTTGAAAATTTTCAAAATATATTTAGTATTAAGCGTGAGAATTCTGGTATGGCTACGTGGGAAGTAAACATAAATAGAAGAGAACACAGTTTTAGGGCTCCGTACCCGAAAACCCAACGAAACCCTATTCAAATGCCTCCACTATCCGTACTTCCGCCGTATGGTGTCGGCCGGTGCCGTATGGTGCCGTAAAAGAATAATACCATCCCATCACTTCCCGTGGGTGTCGTAAGAGGCGACTAAGGGACTCACCAGAGAATGAGCAGCAGCGTTCCCTGTAAAACGCAACACCATACACTGCGATCGCCAACCCGCCTGCCAAGCGTGGCGATTATGGCAAACCCCCCCTTTTAGTGGAGGCCTATGTCCAGCAGTGGATATCTTTCGGCTGATATGATGATGATGATGATGACTATCCGTCCGTCCATCCGTCCGTACGTCCATCCATCTGTCTGTCAGTGGGCTGTACCTATCTCAAGAACCGTAACAGGTAGACAGTTGAAATTTTCACAGATTGTGTATTTCTGTTGCCGCTATAAAAACAAAAAAATAAGTTAAAAATTATGGGGGGCTCCCATTCCACACAACAAAATGTGTTTTATTTTTCGGTGTAGTACGGAACCATTCGTATGAGAATCCGACTCGCACTTGGCCTATTTTCTCTTCGAATTTGTTTTTATTGATGACCACTTAAAACGCAATTTTCAAAAGTGGTCCAAAGAAGCGCACACTCGCTATGAATCGTATTATTTATGCGATTTTTTTTTAATACACAACATAAATATGTGTTTTAAACATTCTGGCATTCAATGATACGCAGTTTATTGGCAACACTGGGCAATATATCACGGGAAGACCCATCCCATTTATGTTTCAGATATTGACAGTCATGAATTAAGCGCTGATTTTTATTCGCGTGTTTAAAAGCAATTTACAACATTTTTGAACAGAAAATCGTTTTCATTTATTTTTTTTCGGCCGCTATATGAAATGCATTTTGTGTGTTGGATGCAGAAAGTGGGGTTGATTTTTTAGTTAATACTTTGAAGTTTTTGCTATCCGATCAGCTGTGGCGGCCATATTGCGCGTCATCGCTAAATCTGTGGGGCCAAGTCTGGGTAGTTTCTGGTTTACGTTGCAATGACGATATCACGGAGGTTACGATAGTAAGACCTTTATAAGTTGATATAATTGAAATCGTTATTAAATTAGCAAACAGGATATGTATGGATTTAATAATATAGTTTTTTTTTTATTTGTGATGGGTTTGGTCCTGACTCTAGTCTAGATCAGAGATGACAGAGACAAGAGACAAAGTCTACGATGGAGCGAGCTTACCCAGAAGGAGCCTGTTCACTCTAACTTTGAAGAGTTTAGGGTTGTAAGCGTTTTTTAATAAAAATAGTAGTTTAGGTTTTAATAAAAATAGGTTCACCCTCCTTTGAGATCCCTACCTCTTTCTCTCTTCTTCAAATCATATCCAAATGCTGAGTGTTTCTGGCACGCTATTATCCGGTCTTGGACCTCGTTTATTAAACTCTTGCCTGGTACTTTGACCACATCAAGACAAGACAAGACAAGACTAGACAAGACATTTATTTGTAGAAACATGAGTATACGTACACAGTGTAGGTCACACACACAACACACACACACACCGGCACCTCCTGATGTGACATATGCGACCTGCCTATTTCCACTTCTTCTGTGCTACCACCAGGGCTATGGTATTGTAAGATCGTACTTTTTAACACATAAACAGTCCATTTAGCACAATATATTAACTAATTACACTCATCCGTAACACCAGAGCACACAGAGTTACACTAAGTTTGTGTACCCTATAGGGTACCCGGATTTGGCAGGACTGTGCCAAGTGTACAACCTGGGAGTCTTTAAGTCAAGAGTGAATAGGTTACTTCTAGGCAAGCGTGCTCCATCTTCGACCACATCATCGCTTACCATCAGGTGATATAGTGGTCAAACGCGTGCCTATCAATAGTAAAAAACTGGCCAAGTGCGAGTCGGACTCGCGTGCAAAGGGTTCCGAACTTAATTAATTTTTTTAACATGTTATTTTAACACTACAGACTTCTAATAGGTAAGGTTTTCCTGTAATCTTTAGGTAAAGATCTATTATCTCCATTTTTTTCAAAATTTTAGCCTCAGTAGTTTCGGAGATAATGGGGGGGAATGGTCATTTTTCGTCTAATTTCTTGAATAACTTCTAAATCATTTATTTTAAAATTATGAAAAAAATATAATTTAAACCCTCACAGTAAGCACTTTCATTTGATATGTCACACGATATTGTACAAAAATCTTTTTTTTTTTTACTTTCTAGTTTGACCCCCAAAAGTGACCCCCCCCAATAAAAATTTAATAATTTACGTAACGCGTCCGTGTTTGGGTCATAAAAGTCCATATGTGTACTAAATTTCAACAGAATCGGTCCAGTGGATCCGGAGAAAACTGGCTGTGACAGACGGACAGACAGACAGACACCCGAGTGATCCTATAAAGTGTACCACATAGAGTACGCTTGACTGTTCACGTACGTAATGAACTGGTAAAATGTGGTTA
Source organism: Lacanobia wlatinum (assembly GCA_947578705.1). Taxonomy (NCBI): domain Eukaryota; kingdom Metazoa; phylum Arthropoda; class Insecta; order Lepidoptera; family Noctuidae; genus Lacanobia; species Lacanobia wlatinum. The sequence continues at coordinate 27,204,457 of OX388032.1, forward strand.
TGGTGCGCACAATACCTTTCCCTTTAGGAACTAGCCGTGCCGTGGTGCATTCGTTGTAGTATTTAATAAATTAAAAATGTTTTATACTTACCTACGTTATCAATTTTGCTATACCACTAATTATATTAAGTAACTAAGTCATTTATTTTGTACATATTATGTCTTTGAGTCAAGAATGAATAGGTTACCTTTAGGCAAGCTGCTTCATCTTCGACCACATCATCGCTTACCATCAGGTGAGATAGTGGTCAAATGCATGCCTATCAATAGTAAAAAAATATAGCCTACAACTAATGTAGTAGACTTCTACTATCTTAACTTCAGATCCCCAAACCGAACTCCCTTTCATTTGCATCCGAATGTGTAATATATCAATTCAGCCATGTCGCACACACCATAGACAACGCAAATTGAATTTGCACCTAGCGTGTAACGCATAACTTGCAAATTCATTGAATAACACCGGATTGATTTGATTTTATATGCAAAGCTTTGTAGGCCAGTGTTTATGATTCAAAAGCTGGATGCTAAACAGTGTATGAGGCGGTTGAATAGTAGAAATGTTTTATTGGAACTATGCATGAAGCGGTTTTGATTCATTTACCTACGAAACGTTTATATTTCTTTTTTAGAGTTCCGTACCTGAAAGGTAACCAACCGAACCCTATTACTAAGCCTCCGCTGTCCGTTTGTCTGTCAGCGGGCTGTATCTCAAGAACCGTAATAAGTAGACAGTTGAAATTTTCACAGTGTGTATTTCTACTATCGTTATATCAATAAATAATAAAACCGGCCTAGTGCGAGTCGGACTTGCCCACCGAGGGTTCCGTACAAAGTAGCTACAAATTACTTTAAATAAAGATTAAATTTTTTATAATTAAATTACAAATGTTTAGTTTTCAGACGTTTCCCTACATTTGTAGTGTAAGACGGTATTACTTGCCAATTTTATAGTTCTAGAACAACGAGAAATACCCTACATATTTTGATCCCCTTGAGAGTGTTGAAGTATACGGTTTTTGCGGCATAAACGACTGTGTCTTTTTTTATGTCAACTTAAAAGTGTTTTTTTTTTTTTTCACGACTGCAAAGAGCCATACCTGGGTATATGGTTTTAACTCGATACCTCCACGCGTTCCCGAGATAAACGGTCTTGACAGACAGACGGACGGACACAAAGTGAGGGTTCCGTTATTTTCTTTTGAGGTGCGAAACCCTAAAAATGAAATGAAATTAAAAATTAATGGGAGGTCCCATACAAGAAACGTGTATATGTCGGTTAATGGTATGGTACCGTTCGTGTGCGAGTCCGACTCGCACTTGGCCGGTTTTTTTTAATAAACAGACAAGCAAACAGACAGTGTTACTTTCGTAGTTATAATATTAGTGTGGATGTGAAATCAAAAAGAAAGAAAGAAAAGAAAAGAAAGAAAAATGTTTATTCGGAAATCGCACAAAACAGACAGATGTAAAATTAATTAAAACTAAAAGTTGTCTATTACTTAATCACTAATAAATTAATTAATAATAAATAAATTAAAAAAAGTAAGAATAATAAATAAATAGTTAAAATATCAAAATAATAAAAATAAAATTATTATATCTAATAAATAATAATAATTATTATTTTTAAGTTTGTTTGTTTATTACATTTTCACGTCTAAACAGCTGAACGAATGCTGGTGGTCCCGGCCGCCAAATGGCGGTCGTCAAATAAACCATGTCAGAGGCCCTTGAGGCGGTTTAGAAACTCTGACACTAGGGTGTGTGGGGTCGTTAGACCATACTGCCCACACGATAAGAAGAAGAAGCTAAACGAATTTGGATGAAACTTGGTAAACTAGGTCATAGGATACTTTTTTCCTAGAGTCCACGAGATAATTTTCGACCTTCACTAAGGGCGGAGCCGCGGGCGGTAGCTAGTTCTCAAAAATTTTATGAAAAAGCCGTAAAGCTCGAACTACGACGATAAGGAAGTCATGGCGACGTCAGTCTTAGAATGGATGACAATTGACTACGGACCGAGTCTCCCCTTTATTTGGAAAGCACGTCAAACCGTTGGTCTTAACTGTCATTTTAGGCGTAGGCTTAGTTTTGGCTACCTTTTGCGTACGAAGCGCAAAGGGTAGCCAAAACTAAGCCTACGCTGTCCGTCCGCCAGTTTGGCTGTCAGCGAGCTGTATCTCCTTTTTTTTTTGGTTTATGGTACGGAACCCTTCATGGAGAGTCTGACTCGCACTTGGCTTTTTTTTTTTGTAAACTCTGACCTTTTAATGCGGCCTTCAATTTTCTCACAATTTATTAAAAGTTATTTAGCAAAACTAGACACAATATTAAGTATGACCTTTCAGGATTCTAATTAGGAAGTTATTCGTTATTTTTAAATTATCGAGTAAAGGCAAAGTCGTAAATCGTCGTAAGTAATTTTTTTTAGGGTTCCGTACCTCAAAAGAAAAAAACGGAACCCTTAGGGTGCCTGTCCATTACAGCGGAGCGAGGCAGCGAAGCGGAGAAACGGAGAAATTTTAACCAATCATGTCAGTCGAAATGTCAGTGACCCAAGTGGTGCGGAGATTTTATGCAATTCCATTGGTTACAATTTCTCCATTTGACCGTTCCGCTGCGTCACACCGCTGTAATGGACAGATACCCTTACAGGATCATTTTTTTGTCCGTCCGTCCGTCCATCTGTCTGTCAAGACCCTTTATCTCGGGAACGCGTGAAGGTATCGAGTTGAAATTAAAACCATATACTCAAGTCTATGGCCCCTTGCAGCTGTGAACAGAAAATCAAACTTCTAAGCTAACGTAAATAAAAGATATGATCGTTTATACTGCAAAAAACCTATATTTCGACACTCTCAAGGGAATCAAAATGTAAAGGGTATTTCCCATATACCTAGAACTTTAAAATTTGGCAAGTAATACCGTCTTATACTACAAATATAGGGAAAAGTCTGGAATTAGTAAGTATTTACAAATGTATAGTATTTGTAATTAGGTAAATCATTAAAAAAATATAGTCTATGTTTAAAGTAATTTGTAGCTACTATACGGAACCCTCGGTGGGCGAGACCGACTCGCACTTGGCCGGTTTTCTACACTAATATTATAAAGAGGAAAGAGTTGTTTGTTTGTTTGTTTGAAATGAATAGGCTCCGAAACTACTGGACCAATTTGAAAAATTCTTTCAGCAATGGATAGCTACATTATCAGGGAGTAACATAGGCTATATTTTATCCTCCCACGGAAACGGGAACTACGCGGGTGAAACCGCGTGATGTCCACTAGTTTTTTATAAACTGACTTTTTAATGCGGTCTTCAATTTTCTCACAATTTATTAAAAATTATTCTGGTAAATAGACACAACATTAAGTTTGACCTTTCAGGTTTTAATTAGGAAGTAATTCGTTATTTTTAAATTATCGAGTCATGGTTGCTATAATTGTCCCAAACAATGTCAATTAGTTTTTTTTTAATAACTAAGTAGGTTACCTTCCTAAGAATCTTTTGATAGTATAAAGAAAATCTTGGGGTCAATCCTCGGGTTTTTAGGGTTCCGTACTTCAAAAATTCTGTCCGTCCGTCCGTCTGTCTGTCAAGACCTTTCATCTCGGGAACGCGTGGAGCAGTGGCGTAGCTAGTCTCAAAGGGGCCAAACAGTAACAAACATTTTAGGGGGCCCTTTTTTAGGAATATTGTTTTTTAGAATAGAATACTCTTTATTATGTACACCATATAAGTTACAGAAAAAAATGTATGGAGAAAACATTACATAGGGTGACACAATGGGCGGCCTTATCGCTAAAAGCGATCTTTTAAAGACAACCTTTGGATGGATTTTAAAGAGAGGAGTGACAGTACTGCAGGTAGTCTTAGGTGTACTATTTATATATACAATAATTACATAATAGATAAATACATATAAAAATATAGCAGAGAACCCAAGTAAAAACGATTAAGGAGAGAGATAATGATTTTTTACCATAGTTTTAAAAGTATACAAAAATTGAGCACGCCTTACCGACACCGGCAAGGCATTCCATAACCGCACCGCCTGAATCGTAAAAGATTTGTCATAGAAGCTGGTGGAATTGACAAAAAAAATTGTCTGCTAGAACAGTGAGCTAGCAGGGCCTACTAGCTCAGAACTTTCTTGGCGGGCCACGAAGTAGGTGGCGGGAATAAATGTATAGCTTTGCGTCCAGCCACCGGGGCCCTTGTTGTGCGGGGGCCCCGTATCGTTGATACGTCGTTAGCTACGCCCCTGACGTGGAAGTATCGAGTTGAAATTAAAGCCATATATTCAGGTACTCACCAGAGAATGGGCAACAGCGTTCTCTGTAAAACGCAACAGCATACACTGCGATCGCCAACCCGCCTGCCAAGCGTGGCGATTATGGCAACCCCCTCCCCCCCTTTGGGGGAGGCCTATGTCCAGCAGTGGACGTCTTTGACGGCTGATATGATGATAATGACGATGATTCAGGTCTACAGTCTCTTAAAGCTGAGTGAAAGTGAAAATAGAAACATCTAAGTTAACATAAAAAAAGATACGGCCGTTTATGCCGCAAAAACTTATGTATCGACACTCTCAAGGGAGTCAAAATGTATAGGGTAGTTCCCGTTGACCTAGAACTATGAAATTTAGAAAGTAATACTTACCGTCTTATGCTACAACACGCACGTCTTACGCACATATCTCGTTTTTTCCTGGTCCCGTAAGAATTACTTTTTGATAATTTAGCTTTCTACTGCTGTAAAAATGGTTAAAATCGGTCCAGTAGTTTCGGAGCCTATTCGGTACAAACAGACAAAAAAAATTCCTCGTTATAAAGTTGTCAAAAAATAAAAGGCCCGTTTTGTATAAAAGAGATATAAAAATAAATCTCTTTCGCACTTAGTGGTAAAGCAATCTTCTATTCCTCTCTCTCAGCTATCTAATCGGACTTATTAGATTTCGTGACTATAATAGACTTTTTAGTATAGACTTATATCCACGTAGTAAGCAGTATCAGTATAAAGTCAACATCCGGAAGACCCAGGAAATGAGCCGTTTGCCGTTGCTCATCGGCACCGAGAAGGTGGAGAGAGTCAACAAATTCACATGCCTCGGTAGTGTAGTGTCAGAAACTGGAGGAACTGAAGAAGACATCACTTCCAGAATTGCCAAGGCAAGAGCAACCTTTGCACAGCTCCGTACTGTATGGCAATCAAGGAAATTGACCCAAACTCAAAATATTCCGGTCCAACATAAAAACCGTGTTGATGTACGTAGACATGGAAGGTCACTAAGGAAATCTCGCACAAACTCCAGGTCGTTATCAACCGATTTCTTCGTCGTATCCTTGGTGTTTACTGGCCCGAGAAAATCTCCAACCAAGATCTGTGGGAACGCTGCGGTGAGACTCCTATCGACCAGCAGATCAAACGCCGCAAGTGGAACTGGATCGGCCACACGCTCCGAAGGGATCCTGAACGGTTGTACGTTGTTTTATAGAAAATAGTTTAATAGAATTTCGTCTCACATAAAATTTTACTCGTATTTTCATTTCATAGAATACTCAATACGCAGAATACTCACTTTGAATAAATTTAAATCATAGAGTTTTGTTACAAATAAACTTTGTTTCGATAATCATTATATCATAGAATAACAAATCAAATATTCTTTGTCCTCATATTGATTAGTTAATATAAAACTTGTCACCAAGAAAAACATTTTATCAATTCCCAGTTTCTAAATGTTTCAATTTCCCCCTTGGCAATGTGCATATCAAGCCAAAACTTTTCATTCGGGCCCAGTCGATGGAGCCCCTCGAAGCGATGGTGGCGGGAAATGGCGATGTGGATAAAAGACAAAACTATACAAACAAGCATACACCATGCATGCAAGCAAGCATGCAGCAAACATACAGCATGCAAGCAAGCATGCATACAGCATGCAAGCAAGCATGCATACAGCATGCAACATGCAGCATACGAGCAAGCATGCAACATGCAGCAGGCATGGTTTCTGTCACGGCCCCGGCGCTGCGGGGCTTCGGCGATCCCATGCGAACTTATCGTCGCAGATGGTTTTAACGCTCACCACCACAGCTTCGGCTTGCTGGCCGGCTTTGCCGGCCAGCCTCGGCCGCGGCGGCATGCGTTATAACACCTGCTCCTCAGCTCGCGAGCCGCCTCGCCCCTCCGCGCCTTCGCGGGCTTAAATTACACTCTGGGGTAGGGCAGACAAGACTACGTGGGGTCGGTTTTACAGCGATTCGTTTCTGTCACTAAGTTTTGTAGCACAAAATATTGACTTTTTAAGACGTATTTTAATTTTAAATTAGGGTTGAAAAAAACTATTTTATAAAAATGGCACCGTGCCTAGTAAAATTATTCCAAAAAAAATCAAAGTATACCATTGTAAATTCGGACATATAAAACAATAATATTAAGTATTGATTACATTTTCATTGAAATACAATACCATGGAAAAATATAACGAACAAATAATATTCGTTAAAAAATAATTCTACTATTTGATAAGTTTGTCAAATAAAAAAATGTGAATAGAAATTCATTGAATTGTGTTTCTGCAAAAATATGTTTCATTCAAGTAAATAGTTGTTGAAACAATAATATTCGACATAAAATTATAAGGATCAAATACTATGTGAAACATTTTCTACGAAATGAAATTCTATCAAATTTCTGTCTGCGAAACAAGGGAACACTATCCTGAATACATACCGAGGCAAACCCTAGACTGGAATCCTCAAGGAAAGCGTAAACGTGGTCGCCCCAAGCAAACCTGGCGCCGGACGATCATTGCAGAAGCGAAGCAATTGGGAAAGACCTGGAGCGAAATGAAGCGCGAAGCTCAAGACCGTTCGGGATGGCGGCGCACTGTGGACGCCCTCAGCCCCATCTAGGGGACACAGGAACTTAAATGAATAAATGAAGCAGTATCAAATCACAGTAATACAAACCCGAAAACTACTCGCACAGTCCAAAATACAAATTAAAAACTTTGTAGGTACCAAAAATAGAAAAGTTGATTCCATAACGACTTTATTTAAAACAAAAATAAAAACGTTACCAGCTTTGGTATGTAGTTTGGAACTCAGACTCGGACGGGCCCATTTCAGCTTGAAAATAAATGGGAAACATCTTATTTGTTTGTTTTTCGCTGGAGTAACAGGATGGAACCGGTTCCGCTAGCTTAATTTCGAAAATATTATAAACTTTTATACGGTGCTGTGTTTGCTGTGGCCTTTATGAGTTTAATAATTTGGGTATGTTAAGTTTAGAAATAAAACTTTCATGGATTTTTAATATATTAAAAAAAAAGTTAAGGTTATGTTTTTTTTTGTATTTTCGCTTTTGCACTTTAATTATATTTACTATCTTAGAATAATATAATAATCCTATCTAAAACAAAGTATGTCACTATAAGATACAGTCATTAAAAAACAATTACATTTTTCATTATTATTAAAAATGATATTTATGTGTCTAAACATTACTAATTAAAAACAAAATGCGTTAATTTATTCGTTGACTATTAAATAACTTAACAAACACAAATAAAAAAGTTCATTGAGCGTAAAAAAATGTGCAAAATCGCTGTCAGCGGGAATAGTGGCCAGAAAACTGGCAACATTGCCACGCTGACTGCAAAAACGCAAAACCAGTAAAAATCTTGATTCAAAAAAAAACCACTACTCGAGACCATAAACAAAAGGCCAATTTTTAATCCAATCACCCGATCTAAAAATTTGCACTCTATCACAAACTCGATTAAACTTTTCACATTTTAGGCGATCAATCAAACTGGTGTTAGTTGACCAAAAATCAACCGAGAGGTCTAAACGTGAGTAATGACTCCCAATGAATGATAGCAGCCCTATGCAGGCGACGATCGGCCGTGATCGGGTAGATTACTAACTCCTAAATGTGATGGAGTGCATATATTAGTCACCCATGCAACTGGTATCGAAATCGAATGATTGAGCATCTATGGCGAGCATGTATTGATGGATAGTCGTCCGCAGTTCATTTTACTTGGCTTTTGGTTGTTGCAAGTTGAATTTCTATATTGAAGGTACGACACACGCTTACGTCATGTCACCGCCAGTTCGTCGTGTAGGGTGTATATTTTTTAACTGACTTGAACCTTTAGGCCTGTCCATTACAGCGGAGCTAGACAGCGGAGCGGAAAATCGGAGAAATTTTAACCAATGGAATTGCGTAAAATATCCACACCACGTGACTCACTGACATTTTGACTGACATGATTGGTTGATATTTCTCCGTTTCTCTGCTCTGCTGACTCGCTCGGTTGAAATGGTCAGGCATACTTAGGCTCCCACAAACAAGTACTACAACTGCACCGAAGAGAATATCTTTGAAAACACGAAATGCTGTGTGTAATGCGATTTACAGTCTGTTAGTGTAATCTGACCAAAAAAAAATGGTATATGAAATTAAACATTTTCTAAACAAATTAGTAAAAACTTAATGGAGATCAGGGGTCCTACTATGACACGAGAGACGAAGCTATACAAGACGCATAGCACTATCCCGTCTTTACAACGAAATTATCACTTGGCACTTCATGGTAAGGGGCAGTCATCAGAATTTATATAAAGAGCAACCCACCCACGTCCAGAAAAACTTACGTGATTCTTATCTAGGTTGGCTGATTAGTTTCGAACGAAGTGGTTACTTCGGGCCGCAACTTAGCCGCGCCGGGACCTACTCATGATCATGGCCTTCGATTGAGTAAAAATCTAGTTAAGAAACCCCGATAAATCCTCACGAGTAAAGCTGTCTATACTCTTAAATTAAATGTCACTCACGAAGGGAATTTATTGTATAGAAGAAGGGTCGTTAGGTACTGAAATAAAAAAGGAGATTATTCCATTTTTTTACTTAGGGGCTGATGTATTAATCGTGGTTATGTAATGTATATCTTGTTAGCTGGTGCAATTATACAGACGCGATGAGTCATTATGACGAGAAAAAAAATCTTTTCAATTTAAGGTAACAATGTAGTACATCAGCTAGTCTGTAAATGAAGGAAGCCGTAGTGAACTATCGTTCCACTTATGCTAGGAATTGACAGATTACTTCATGGTCAAAATATTTGCAGAATAGTACCGCTATACATAAATTATTAGATAGTACGTTATCAGGAATCATCACTCCTGCGTATTAACAGCATAAATAGGGAACACAAAAATCGTCCAAATAAGTAATATAGTGAATTCTTTACAGATAAGCCAGTATGTCTGGCGAATGCAATAGCAATAGTTGGCGCTGCACTCAATGAGCCAACCAAAGTTACATGTGAAGTCGACGCCTTCCCACCTCCCAAGAATTTCCAATGGACCCTCAATAATTCCATGGGAACTTCTGAAATTGAACCGGTAAGTACAACATGTATTATTATTATTATGATTATTATGACCGTGCATTGTACGATAAAAGGAATAATAATTAATGTCTCGGTACTCGAATTTGTGAAAACGTTTTGTAGAAGTTTCGGTCTCAAACGGAATTGTAATGTGAGCAGCGAATGAAGTTCTGCAGCGAAGTATTGCAAGTTGTAAGTAGATTATAGTAGCTATTGCAATGGTAGTTCTACGTAATAACGCAGCTTTTTATCAGTGGTAGGTACTAATGTCGAAACGCAAAAATAATCAGGCTCTAGTAAAAGTGACGTTATGCACATTATCATCACTCTGCCACAGGTAGAATGAAACTTGTTGAAGACTATGTTGACACATGGAAGCGCATGCCAGTCTCACATATTCTCTCGATGATAGAATGTCGCATTGTCTGAGCTTGAGTCTACTCGCTGTAAGTCATTTCTTTGTTCTTTTAAGTGAAGCCAATTACACTTTAATAAGTTTAAAGTTTTCGCAATAAGAAAACATGATAAAGTTGGAAAATGGAGTACGAACTCAGGCCCTTAAAATGACTAAATCTTTTCATTTGATGTATAAATTGTACGTATAGTAGCCGGCACGAGTCCAATACGAAAAATTGTTGCTCTTATTGGGCGTCGCATCTCAGGCTGGGGACCAGGCTCCCCCTGGAGAAAAGTCCTAGATACGCCAATGATCTGTGTTTGTGAATCGTGCCTACGATAGTTTATAATTTTGGTCTGCTGTATGTTTATGTAGCTCAATGTAGATTATTACTTGCAATAATTAAGACATGAATTATGAATTCTCGACTCTTTCTATTACCTTAATGGATCTCGTAGACCATTTTATACTTCCAGCCATCCGCACTAAGATCGAACAGTACACGATTCCATTTTGTCCCCCGTTGTACAGTCGTTACAAACATCCCCTTTTATAAATACACGCACGGTCCTTGTCATTCTCTTTTATGGACATGCGAACAACGCTCGTCATGAATAATCCTTTGTTTTATGAATATATTTTTTCAAACATTTTCCGACGACTCTCGCCTTTTTTGCAGGATTACAGAACGGGCCATAAGTGTTCCTATGGGAGTTAAACAAATTCATGTGTTGGCAACTTATAATTTCGATTTGAATGGCAGTTTTATTACATTAGCATTTTTATTTATAAGAGTATTACCTTTTCAAAATTATGATTACGCAAGCTGTGTGCCTTATGGGAATTCACATCGGTAAAAATGGCGAACTTTCATGCCGTTTAACACCTTCAAGGGACAAATGTATTAAAGTTCTTGCGTAGAGCTTAATCACGTGGCATATGGAAAACTAGTGAAAAAAATCATGTGTCTCGAACCAAGGGGTTTAGATTGCGTTATATCTGTTAGTTTCGTTAGTTTGCCGTATGGTATCGGCCGGTGCCGTGTGGTACCATACCATCACTTCCCGTGGGTATCGTAAGAGGCGACTAAGGGACTCACCAGAGAATGGGCAGCAACGTTCTCTGTAAAACGCAACACCATACACTGCGATCGCCAACCCGCCTGCCAAGTGTAGCGGGGAAAACCCCCCCTTCTGGGGAGGCCTATGTCCAGCAGTGGACGACTTTCGGCTGACATGATGATGTCTGTTAGTGATAGAATGAATGTCGTTAAATAGATTCGTCGCCCATGAAGGTCTATGAAAGCCTTTACAGGCATTCAAGACGGTTTGGTCAGAGAAGCCAATACAGCGCGGCAGCGGCGGCACGAGTGCAAGACTATGAGGGCCCACAAGTAGGACAATATAGTTTAAAAAAATAAAAACTCAATTAGATTTTTGTCCAACAGGAGAAATTCATTCTAAATGGAGTTGGAAGATCGGTGTTGTTCTACACTCCAGCTTCAGAAAAGGACTACGGGTCCTTAGCCTGCAGAGCTACGAACCTTGCAGGCCAGCAGGTGGAACCCTGTCGGTACTCCTTGCTACCAGCTGTGAGGCCAGACCCATTAGCCAACTGTTCTGCTGTCAATCTTACTGACGATTCGGCAGAGATTAGATGTGTTTCTGGTAAGTCATTTTCAATGTATCTTTTTTTGTTAACTACCGTTTGTAAAATTTATTAAGTACGTCTGTGATATTCTGCTCGTTTTTGTTTTCTTCATTTTATTTTCAATCACTCACTCAATAACCAGATATCACCATAATAAAAAAAAAACATATTTATCCAAGAAAAAAATGGGATTTTCACCAACTCGCACGTGTGTCTAGTTTTTGAAACTCAAAATTTGTATTAATTATTATTTCGTCATCTGGACACGCCAAGATTTAAACACGTGTCCTGTAGTCTATTCTGTAAATAACTATTTCGACATCGAGCTTCACCTGATTGATAAAACTCACAAAGTGAGCTTTATTGCACACAACATAAAGGTCTTAATTTGAAACTCACCTCGGATTTCGTTGTCGAGATACGAAAATGTTGTAACAGAATAGCACTACAGTAGTGTTACTTAAATTTAATCACTTTTATTTTTCGCCAAGTGGACACACCCAATTTATTTATTTTTTGAAAAAAATGTCTCCAATTAGTTTGATGATTGCCTTGTTCATTGAATTAATGAACAATTCTTTTTTCTTTGAATGATGCCTAATACCTCGAAAAAAAAAGATGATGGTTAACTAAGAATTCTGTTATATCTAATGTGAGCATGTAAAAGAGATTACCTATGTACAATAGTTAATTTATATTTTTAAGGTTTTCATAGATAGGTATTAGTCTGTAAGGTATATATGTTATGGGTCTTAGTTACCTGAATTAAATTATATATTACACTAGTTTACAAGGTTTTTGTCCTGGAACGGAAAAGTGTTTATTCTTAATTAATGAGGTGCTGCAAGTTTAGAAAAAAATATTAAAAAATTCCAACACGTCACATTTCGAAAATACTCCCCATATATTTTTGCAAAGAAAACGAGACTAAAAATGAATTAGTGTCGACGTTTTTGATATTTTTTAATAATCCAAATGCTTTTTTTAGTACCTTTGAAATATTAAAAAAGCTGCTTGGACATCCGCACGTGTTATTTAACCCTTGATATTATGATTAAAGCCAAATGCTTTTAGCGATAGGAGTAAAAACAGTTTCGTGGTTGCATGGTGGGTCTTTATCATTTGCTTGCAGTTTCAACAATCTATTTAAACTTGCATTCCAGCAGCTTAGCGTTCTTCTACATTTTTCAATAAACACTTGAGAAACCCACTTTTATCCCGATGAGAGACCGGAATTTTCAAGTAATAAAAGATAGGCATATTTGAGTGTTTTCTTTATAGAATATTCTTTCTTAGATACAATAAGTTCACCAAAAACAGCCAGAATGTACTCTAACCAACCTTTTTGACCTTTTGAAACCAAACATTTATTAAAATGAAGACTAGCTATTTCGGAACAAACTTGTGGGTAGTCGAAACTAAAAGGGGTCGATATATTCCATCTGTGACGTGATAAAAATTAAAAATGTACATGTTTGCATTGAGTTATTGCAGCTAATTAAAAAAATATGTAATTTACTGCAAGGACATTTTTTTTTTTGTAAACTAGTGTTACTATTATTATATGTAGGTACTATGAGAACCTAGGTACCGTAGGTACTTTCTGAATTCCCATTTCGAAACCGTAACAACTTCAGGATATCAATCAGAAGATTATAAAACCTCGCTTGTTGTTTGAATCTTCCAGTAAACTTAGTTTTGTTGCGTTTTATGAAGCGCCGTAAGATTTAATGAAAGAGGAAATCAAGTTATTCGAATCACCTGAGCTACAAACTGGGGAGAAAACAAAAAGTCCGTGTTGTCTGCTTCATTTCCAGTTTTATTGTGACTTCGTTACGCTTTTCTTACAATGTTGTAATAGAATAACCACCATTTTGTTTTTGCTCTTTTCTTACTTTAATGGTCTGTTTAGACCAAACGTGCAAATGCACCTTATCTTTTTTACCCCCTTCCCTTCTCCTAAATAAGAATAGATAATTCTTTAGTAGTCTATCCCAACTAAACCAAAATTTCAATAGAAAAAACAAGTGCGAGTTGGACTCTCACACGAAGGGTTCCGTACCAAAAACCTTAATTTTTATTATTTGTTGTTATAGCGGCAATAGAAATACACAATCTATGAAAATGTCAACTGTCCACAAATTACGGTTCTTGAGATACAGCCTGCTGACAGACGGGCGGACAAAAGGACGGACGAAAAGCGGAGGCTTAGTAATAGGATTCCGTTGGTTACTCTTTGGGTACGGAACCCTAAAAACACTACAAAGAACAAAATAACCTTAATTTCGAAAGTCGGTGTTTTTGGTTTTTGTATCTTCGTTTTTAAATACCGACTTCCAAAATTAAGGTTATGATATACAATGTAGTGTTTTTTTTTGGAAGTAAGTTATATTTGTTTGTAAAAAAAAATATTTTTCACTTTTAAATGGTGACACTTGGACGACGTCTTCATCAATGAAGAAATTGAATTAAACAAATGCTCATAAAATAAAAACAACTAAGCCATACTGAATAAAATTTAAAATGGCAAGTAACGCATCGAACTAAAAAAGAATCACACAAATCGGATCAAAAAACTCGGAGTAATCGGTGTACATGCATAAAAATAAATACCCGCCAAATTCCTTTTTTGGAAGTCGGTTAAAAACTTGATTGATGCTAAGTTGGCTTAAGCCCACCTTTAAACACAAAATATAAAATGAATTTTAAACTGCTACCATGCCAAAAAAGAGAGCCAATGATTCGCAAATGTACGGCAATGTTCATACCAAAAGTACAGTTCCAAAAAACGAACCATACAATTTGGCTTAAACTGAACATAAGCTGTCAGTCAGATTACAAAAAGTGTGCTCGGAAAATGCTCGCTGTGAGCACACAGCTCAATTCGTCCGTTTTCTATGAAAAAATCCCTGAGTTGAAGCTGTGTTAAACAATGGATTCAATTCAAGCGAAAGCCGTTTTTATTCTTTTAGTCAGAACTAGTTTTAATTCAAAACTAGCTTCTGCCAGCGGCTTTGCCCGCGTGATCCCTAGGGAGCATACTCCCGAGATCAAAAGTAGCCTATGTGTTATTCCAGACTATAATCTATCTCTGTGCCAAATTTCATCAAGACCCGTTCAGCCGTTCTGGCGTGATCGAGTAACAAACGTAGGTACATCCAAACTTTTGCATTTATAATATTAGTAAGATAGTTAGAAGTAAGATTAGATTAGATTAGGTAGTTAGATTAGACTACTCGTTTTTACTAATATAACTAAATTGATGTATCACAAACACATTATGTTGAACTAGTTGCCGTTGTGCAAACACAATATTGTTACGAGCTTGGGGTTCGTTACAATAAAACCAGCCGATTAATTAACCAAAAATGACACTTTAATTTACAACACTAATTAGCACTTTAAAACAAACTGATTATAACACACAATCGCACTACTGAACACTTCAGTTCACTATAATTCGCAGTTGAAGATTGCTCTCGACGTTATCGTTTATATCGCCAATTCAATACTGACTCCAGTCGCCGAATTTCTGCCCTTTATATACCGACAGTTATTTCTAGAACCTTCTAGAATGGAAACTTCTGGAAAGTTCGGGTACATACTGGTCCCAACTGACCAGGTGTCGAAACATCGAGAATGTTCTAGCATAGAAAAGTCTAGAAACATCTTGACTCCTTTGATCTGATAAGTTTCCGCTACTTGATACTAGATGGCGTTAGCAGCACGTAAATGTCGTTATGCACCCAGCATTAATTCTGGCGCGTGACAATATTTATTTTGTACAAAGTTAAAATAGCACATAAACATGTCAATCTTTTTTAGTCAGTTATTTTATACTTGGTAGTGTTTTTTAATTTGGAAGTCGGTTGTATTTTTTTGGAAAAAAGTTTTTTATTTTTCACTTTTTAGGGTTACCTGCGTACCCCTTAACAGCGTACCGGCATGATGTTATGTTATGAACTGGTGTAAACAATAAACAGATATGCGATTTCAGTAATCCCGGTCCATTTGCTATCATTTATTGAAGAGTTCCGTTGCTTACCTCCAAAGTTCTTCATCATATCTTCACCAAATTGAAATGGGACCAGTCTGGAAAAATACTCTTCCAAACAAAAAAGAATCATCCAAATCGGCTCACAATTGGCGAAAATATCGCTTAACAAACATTTTTTTATGGGATCCCGTCATCAGATCCTGACTTATATCTTCTATAATCAACTCAACAACATGAAATGATGATTATCAGGCACAAATATCTAAGTTGCGTTAGAAAGTATATGAAAAACATTGTTTGTGCTTATAAAATTTGAGGATTTCCCTCGATTTTCATGGGATCCCATCATCAGATTCTGACTTGGTGACAATGGGACCACCTCAGGAGTATAGGCTTTCGAATAAAGAAGAATTTTGTAAATCGGTTCACAATTGGCGGAAAAATCGGTGAACATACATAAAATATATATATATATATATATATATATATAGACAAACATACAGCCGAACATAAAACCACCTCCTTTTTGAAGAAGTCGGTTAATAACTAATTTGTTCTAGGTTACGATGGGGGTCTTCAAACATCATACTTCGTCGAAGTATGGGAATCAAAGAATTTAGTAGCAAACGTGACCACTGCGCTACCAGCATGGATTCTCCGAGGTCTGGGCTCAGGGAAGAGCCTGAAGCTGGTGTTCTACGCTGCTAATGCCAGGGGGAGGTCGGAGACGGCAGTCATGAGGATTAATACCCTGACAAGGCTTGCTTTACATACAGGTACCTATGTATTGTTTTTTTTTTGTTATAAAGAGCTTTTAATTTCATCATTGACAGCCTTGTTTCTCCCACTTCTAATTTTAATTGTCATTTATGTGCCAATTTGATTTCTTTTCAAAGAGCCGGTGTTAAGGGGAAGTGCTGGCGGAGAGTTTGTATGTAAAAAGGCATAATTCGAGGTTTGCCTCTCGACTGTTTTCTCCTCCAATATTGAACCGACTTAAGAGATGTTCCACAAACTGGAAAAGAGGAACATATACTATGTCTCTATGTTCTCTTTTTTTGACTACTAGTTGCCAAATTTGTACACTAGGACTCTGTTGACAGCGATTTATCGGACAATTTTGAGCATTTTGTGAGGGTTCTAGTGCTTATACGGTTAATAAATCATCAAAACGACACAATACAGTACGTATCCTTCTCATTTAGTTTGTGAAATATATCTTAAATCGGTTCAATATTGGAGGAGAAAACAGTCAAGAGCCAAACCTCGAAGTATGACTTTTTACATACAAAATCTCTCCGCTAGCTCCTCTTAATATGTTGCGGCGCACGATCTATGGGTAGAGGACACTTAAACAAAAAAAAATAGCAACATGGTGCCCTAAAGTGTCACGTTGCTACCGGAGGGCTTCGCCAGCTTCAATAGCTAATTCCCTGGATTGTGATTCTTAATGCTTCATTGTACACTACAACATAACATGCATAAAGGCAAAACTTAACATTGAATTTTTTCACAGCAAGCCTTTGAATGATAGAGAGATATTACACCTGATTGGACTAGGTCCGGTCTGTATGAAAACTATTAAGAGGGTGATTAAAACCAGTTCTAATCAACAGTTTACGCATTTTCCCTATTTCACATTAAGGTCAAAGGATTATTCACAATGTCGCTTACATGGGTCTTCATTATCGAATTGGTTTACAAACATAAAGGTTAAAATACAAACATACTTTGAACCCCAAGTTAAATCCATCATTCAACACTCTATCGTGCAATGTTTTGAACTTTCAAGAAACAAACGAAAACCTTAATTAAGTTGTTAGGAGTTACATCCTCAATTATTCATTTCTGAATACAAAATATTGTTTTCGTTTTGTTTCCTTTCGAGTTTCAGTAATTATTCGAACCGAATAATCACAGTCGTGAAAAGAATCGCGCAGTATTCGTGTCGAATACAAAATTAGGTTTCGAGCTAGCTTTTTGCTAAATCTGGCTCTAAATTGGATTGACAATGAGGTAATTTGTAGATGTAATTTTAAACTTTGATGTTTTGAAACTTTTACACAGTTGTAAATTTTAATTGAATTAGTTAACCTTTTCATATGAAAAATCGTCTAATATTTTTTTTCCAATTACTGGAAAATTACTTGGAAAAGGTTTAGTTTTGGCGCTCAATTCTCAACAAGTAATTACTCTAACATTTTTTTATATTTATTTTTTTATCTGTAACACGTACTCTTCAGGATGTTGGCTCCTCATTTTTTCCCTCAGTCACTGAATTTAGCCCACTTACTGAATATTCCATCTTTTAAATCAAAATCAAAATACCTAATGATTGTTTTTCTAATTTTGTTTTCACAAGCTATGTGCTCGATGGATTTCATCGGCAAAAATGAAGAACTTTCATACATACTTTTATCTCCTATCAAACCCCTTTAGGAGATGAATTATCAAACATCTGGAACTCTTGTTGTCGTCTTGTCTTGGTTTTCTGTTGTTAAGTAAATAAATATTTTAAAACTAGCTTTTGCCCGCGACTTCGTACACACATATCCCAATTTTTTCCCGTCCCCGTAAGAATTTAAGAAAATTCTGTCTTAGTACTTCCCTACACTCATCAAGGAACCTTTATGCCAAATTTCAGCTTTCTACGACCAGCAGTTTCGGCTGTGCGTTGCCTGTCAGTCACTCATCAAATATTTATATTGATTTCTCTTTTAAAGAGCCCACATGACAGGTGTTGTTGTTACTGTGGCTGGTGATCGCTACCGTATTGAAAATTACATAAATTATTTTAACAGATCAATAATATAAAATGTGAACTAAGTAACTGCAGTCTAGTTCTGAAGTTTTATTTATTCAACAGAAGCCAAAACGGGCAAGACGGTGGGGGTAGACGCCAGTTGGGCGCTAGGAGTAATAGCTGGCATCGCCGGGACCCTGGTGGCGATCGTGGTGATTGCTCTCATTGCCAGGAGAAGACAGCATCCTCCTATGCAGTACGAAGGTAAGGAATGGTTATGGTATTAAGAAGAAGTATAAAAAGTTTTAAATAAACAAATCTGAGTGCCACATCTACTAAATTTTAAGTAACATTCGCATTCGCATGTTAGTTGGAATCTGTTAAAACTGTATAGAAATTGAAAAAGGATTGCAAAATTGTCCTTTTGATATGGATGTATGTATCTTAATAGAAAATATTAATGACAGAAAATCCATTATTACCAAAGATAGATGTATTAAAAGAAATACTTTCCACAGTTTTTTCTTACTTATTTAAATCAATTCTTTCTACAACTCTTTCTTCGCTCAGCGTTCCACGTCAGTCACTGAGATTTTTTGAGCAATTCTATTGGTTAATATTTGTCCGCTCCTCTCCTCTCCGCTCCAGTGGACAGTCAGCCTAAAAGTAAAGTAAAAATGACAAATCTCACGTGCTATTAGTGGTATTTTTGTTGCAAATTGAAAAATAAACAGCAAAATAAAATTCAGAACTAAAACTACCTAAAAAGTTAATCATCTTCCTGCACTTATCCCATGTTACTTGGGGTTGGCGCAAAACGTTTTTATCTTCCATTCTGTTCTATCAGTAAATCCCTTTTCTTTCATATCGCTCCTCACACAATCCATCCATCTTTTTTTTGGCCTTCCTCTCGCTAAAAAGTTAGTACAAAAAAGATAAATAATATGAATTTTTGCCCTCACTAAACTTCCAAGAAAATCGTTAAATCGTAGTATTCTGATATTTTTCTGCGACAAAATGTAGGCTACTAACATTTTACCTGGAAGCACAAAACGAACTAACGAAATATCACGGAGACGAGAGAAAATATTTAAAGCTTATGCGCTGCAAATCAAACAGTGAAAATTGGAATGCAGCGAAGCATGAAAAAATATTTCACATAAAGTATGATTACACAAATTGACAAAGGTCGATGAATCATTTCTGTGTACATGATCGTAGCGTGTCCAATTTTGATAGATGCTATGAATCTACCAAATAACAGTATTTAACCGGGCCATGGCGTGTGCAACACCAATAACTTAGAATATAAACGACACAAGTTTGAATTTTACGGTGAAATTGTCGCCAGATAGTGCCAAAGTAATTTTCTTTAGCTATTCTCACGTAATGTGACTATAATTTAATACGTAACACCTTAAAATAATACGTTGTGAAACCTAACAATTATAACTTGAAAGTTTCGAGCAATTTTTATTTTAAAGTTGGCAACACTTTTATGTTATAGTGACGTGCCTAATGCCTTTTTATTATCGATGTCTCGGATAGGTAATTATTTTGAGGGTAATATAAAAGCAATATAGAGGTTCGTACCTTAGACCACAAATAAATCGAAATTGCTTCGCTGGGCAGGTTTACTGGCGAATAGCGGTGGATTCTGTCGCGTGACTGGAATTTTTGAACGCCTCGGACGGCCCGGCTGTGGGCTTCACTGCATTTGAAATGTGATTTATGTCCTTTTGCATTTGGAATGAAATTGCAGATGTTCCGTCTGTCGATGGACGACGTCGGCGACAGCTTTATTAAGTTTCCATGTTATTAAATAAATTGGCTTTAAGACGTTTGCTTGTTTGCGTCACGTAATGATACTTTTACGTGATATTTGTAAAATGGCTGTTTTTTTATTTTGGAAACGCAATGTTGATGCTGGTTGGTTGTGATCGGCAAAAATAAAAACCGTGAATGAACTTTTGAAATCCAAGGTTGATTTTTTTTGTCAACTAGCATTCGTTAGCTTTAAAATATGTATATGTGTGGGTTTGTGAGGTGTAGGTTGACATATTTGTTGACGTATGTACGAGCTTTGGATAACAAGTCAAACCTTCGCGTAGGTCTAACCAATAAACAGGAAATTGTTATCCAATAAGGTTGACAGCCTTACTCAAGGATATCGGTATTCCTGAGTGACTGAGTTTAGTTATCGGCCACTTCTTGCGAAATACTGCTGTTCAGTTCAGCCAGAATTGATTAAAACTTGAAGATAGTTGGCTCCAAAGTTAAGAAAGGCTAATCCTCTTAATAAATCAGATTAACTTTCAAACTCCGTAAAAGATCGCAAAAAAACTTGTTCGAGAACGGATAAGCTGAAGATAAAAATACCGAGACAGTAATCCTTTTGTCATCCATGTTACCTTAAGTAATACAAAGCAAACTATCCGATACTTCAGCAGAATATCCTATCATCCGAAAATTGAAACGTCGACTACTTCGGAGCACAAACTCAGCATATCCCTTTTACAAACACGCGTAGAATGGCAACCTTGACTATGGCAACACCGGAGCGGCAACGTGTTATGTGAACAAATATTCTAACCGCTCCGTCAACAGCAGTGACGAACCGACTGCTTCAAAGATGGTTAGGATGTCATGCAACCACTTCGCTCGTCCCGTCAGTAATAATATTAATGGAGACAAACACGAGACAAGGGAGGTTTGACGGTAAATAACGTTGACGTGACGTGTAATGTAATTTTCTTTACGTGAATCTTGCTGACGTGTTTGGTTTTGAATGTTTCTTTTCGGATAACGGGGTTTTATATGTTGTTCAATAGAGCTTTTCTGTGATTTATTTATAAAGAATGCTGACTCGTAAGTTGGCTGGTTGCAAAGTTAATCAGTCCAAATCACTTGGTACCTATCAGTTTTTTTATTGATGATTTTAGAATAAACCCTACACATTACCATGAACAGCGTGTCGTGTGTGTGCTCCTAAATTATCTAAGATTGTCATATTTCATCTCTATAATAATATTTTATAGTTGTAAAGTTTGTTTGGTTGAACGCGCTAATATCAGGAAATACTGATTTGAATTGAAAAAATATTTTAGTGTTGGATAGACCATTTATTGAGGAAGGCTATAAGCTACATAACATTACGCTACGACCAATAAGAGCGGAGCATAATTTTAAAATATTGCAATATGTGACGCAGACGAAGTTACGCGGGTCAGTTAGTTATATATTATAATTTATTTATTTTGTTAGGTACACATAGAAATGTTTATGGATATAATGGAGTATACACATATATCAGAGAGAAAGCGTAGTTACTTAGTACATAAATCGACTGTGAATTGCCAACAGAGAACTGCTAGGGGTTTATTAGAAATTGTCTCGACAATCACGATGAACTTTAGAAAGAAAGAAAGAAAAATGTTTATTTGGGAGTCAAATCAAATCAAAATCAAATCAAATCGTATATTTCAAATAAACCATTTACAGGCACTTTTGAATTGTCAAGGTCGGTCAGTCCAAAAAGATGAAGCTATTTGCACGTTCCAAAGCGTAGATCTCTATGGAGAAGAACGTGCAAGAAACTCCACGGACACTGTTTTAAAAATAATAAATTGTTACAAAGTTTTGTTTACATCAAGTTAAAATTATACAAACATGTGAGAACGATGTAAAAGACGAACAGGATAAAAGCGTCCGGGAAAAAAGGAACAATTCAAAGAAATATTTAAAATAAACCATGGCAACTGAGAAATGACCAGTCCCAACTGACAGCGGCCGTTCACGAACATGACGCATGCGCTAGCACCATTCGGCTCAACCATTTTGAAGGGAGCCAAATGATCCAACGCATACGCCACCATCAGCAAGACTTTTGAGTGAGCATGACACTCCCAACCGCCAGGGTACATTCAAGTCAAAAAAGTCGCACAAGACACATAGAAGTAAATAAGAGGGATAACATGGAACTGCCTCAGCCCATAATAGAATTATTGTCTGCAGTTAGGACTATTGAGAGCATTCTCAGAATACAGATCCACTTATAGATTTAGCTCTCATAAATCCAATACGGACACAATAGGCACCCACTTATTAGCATTTGATTTCCACAACCTACTTTTGCAATAATCAGGAGGATTTATTCTTTTCTTTACCTTTGGCCATTAAGATTTAGTACAAAAAACTGCTATTGTTGGAATTCGCAAGCATGAAAAGTTATGTACCAAAAACTTTGTAAGCAACAAACGTTTTCACAGAATTAATAGCCTTTTAGAAATATGGTGCAATAAAAACATTTACCTATATCGAGAAAAATATTCGTTGTGCCAGCCCAGTGCCAGGTGGATTTAAGACCTGAGTTGTGAATGTCGTGTCAGACAATCGTATCGTTATATCGACACTGGAATCATCGATATCGATTTAACTTTTGTTTCACTACACTACATTAAAAATGAACGAAAATGGGCCCTAATTTAGGCAGAATATCAAACTACGTCGAGGTTGTTTACCAGTTAAGTTGTTAGATATCATAAGAATATGATAAAGAAATACGTATACATACACCGTGAAATTTTAATGGTTGTTTTCTAGCGGCAGAGTGATTAGTCATCAGTAGTACTATCGAAAAATAACGTTATACTTACAGAATAATAATACTTCTATTTCAAATTATTAAAAAAGTATTTATTAACTCAAAAGCATGAGAACCAATAGTAGTTCACTAGCGACGTAGGTAGGGAACTACTCAAAATGCACACGCTGCCGATAAGTGAATAGTGATTCATAAATGTTCATTTGGTTAGGGTAGGTAGGGTAAGTAGGGTAGGGTAGGTAGAGTAGGCAGGTAGGGTAGGTCGGTAGGGTAGGTAGGTAAAGTAGAGGTAGGGTAGGTAGGTAGGGTAGGGTAGCCAGTTGACGGGATCGAAGCCGCGCGGGTCAGCTAGTTATATATAAATTACAAACGTTATATTAAACCATATCACTGCTTCTTTTTTTTACAATTCCTTCACTAATTAATCGAAAGGAACTTCGTTCCATCCGGGTGTCCCTTGACACCTCTCAAGTTTTTTTTTATTTTATATATATAATTCGACTGTATTTTTTTGCTGCGGGAAAACAAACATTAAAATTTCACGGTTTATGTATATAAGGACCTTATATTATATAGGTTTGTAGAAATCATTCAGACTAGCAATGGTAAAAATATAATATAATAATAAGAAAAACGCATTTAATACAAGAAAAAAATCAGTTAGCAAAAATACACTAAAGGTCAAAATAAAATCACATTTATCAGTGTTTTTTTTTTGCGTGAATATCTTTGGTCAGTACTGAACGCTGTGCGCTGTGTTAAAATTTGTCCATCGAATTTAATGGAACCTCATACTTTACCTATTTCTGTTGAGTAGTTATATCTCGAGTGCTTTGAATTCGTGCTCGTCAAAGGACATTGCTCAGCTTTGAGTTGAACGACTCGTAATCTATCCGATGCACTCCAAACCGTACTACCCGCTGGCCTGTAATGTTACCTCATCCACCGCTCAAAACATTACAAAAGATGACGCAAACTAAAAATGTTATACAAAGTCTTAACATCATAAAGAGTGATGGATATAACGTCAAATTCAATATTTTTAAACCAATTTCTCGTTCATAGTTCACCTTTGGACGTGAGATGTATTCTCTATAATATATTTTCCTTCATTTTTAGCTCCTATGCAGACGGTGAAGGCATACAAAGGTGCGATACAAAGCACCAACCACTCTCCGGTTCAGCCTGACGATAAAAATCCTGATGTAGTGCCTCTGGGTAAAGGTAATTTAGGTAGATCGATTTTTATTTAACAGAATGCTCGCTTATTTTTCCAGAGCAAGGGGATTCATGCTTGGCATGCTACTCAACAAACACAGTTCCGAATTTGTTGTGTTGATGTGGCTCCTTTATCATAACGTCGATGTTTGCTTTCAAGTGTGCAGTCAATATATTTGTTATGCAGGCAGCTAGTTTCAAACAATGTAAGGAATATGCATTCTATTTTTTATTTGCAAAATGAAATACTTATTAGCTCTAGTAAACAATCATGAAATTATTTGTTAATACCTTCATCAGCGATGAAGTTATAAAGCTTCAAAGATTACAATTAGAAAAAGAAGTCCGATGTGAATTTTGACGTCAAAGTCCATGACGCCTATACATCTGCCATAAAAAACAGCGTTTTCGCGAGAAGGACAGATATATTGGTTTTAAATAATTATATCTCGTTTGTTTTCCGAGCAATTTTGATTCTATTTCCACTGTTAGTATTATATTTTTGGATAAAATATACAAATAATAAATATTTTTTTCATGCATATTCCATATATTGTACACAACACTCGTAAGATATAAATATTGGCAGTGCAGTGGAAAAATAAATAATTCTGCCTGTATATCAAGCAGCTTTGTTAACTGTAGAAAGCTAAGTTAACAGAACCACGTCAAAAAGAAAAAAAGTTTTAATATAATTTTTAAGTTGAGATTGATCGCTGACCAGTTTTATGAAAGAAATTGTTTCTTTTCTTATTATTTTCTCGTGATGTTACTTTACTTGCATGAAAGTTAGGTAATTTGGATTGATCAATCGTTTTGTTTTCTTCGCTAGATTTTAACAGTGCGAGGGATCTGGAGCGTCCCCCAGAGCCCCCGCCTTATGGGGCAGTGATGTCTCCTCCTGTGGGGTCTTCAAGGAGTTCCAATAGTCTTCATCATGACATGAGGCCTGTCACTCCACATACGCCGATCACTCCTGCTTCTGATGGCCATGTAAGTTTTTGATAGTTTGACAAAATTGATTCTGAAGCCCTATTTTTCTAATTTCTGATCACTCCGAAACTCGTCAAAACGCGAATGTGAACGTTGATTAAAAACCGGCCAAGTGCGAGTCGGACTCGAACACGAAGCTTAGATTTATGGTACTTTCGTATCTAAGTTTTTATAGCGGCAATACAAATACACAATCTGTGAAAGTTTCTGTCTACCTGTTACATATTTTTTGAGATACAGCCCGCTGACAGATAGACGAACGGACGGATGGACGGACGGACAGTGGAGGTTTAGTAATAGGGTTCCGTTGGTTACCCTTGGGGTACGGAACCCTAAAAATTAAATTTAGTAGACTTTAGTAGAAAATAATGTGGTGAGAAATATGTGTTGATAATGTGGTGACAAAAATAATAACATTACTGGTAGGTTTTGTTTTAATAAGATAGCGCCCCCCCTTTTGGGGGAGGCCTATGTCCAGCAGTGGACGTCTTTCGGCTGTTATCATCACGTTTTTTTTTTGTTTTTAACTATATTCAGAGCAATTTCAGTTCCATCAAAATATACCTTTGTACCTTTCATGTAACATGTTACAGTAATGAAAACGTGTAGAAATATATAAAACATTCGAAAAAAACTCATGATAGATGATATTCCTGAAACCGATTTCAGTGTAGTCGAATTGCAACGCTTATTTAATTAAACTAGCCAAATCGGATCACAGACACTTGTGAATCTGTGTTCATTTGAGCGTTGTTGTTGATAAAATATGCCTGATTGAGGGTGTGTTGTGTATGAAAAGGCCAATAGGATAGATTCCTATAAAAATATATACAACTTGTAACAAAAAAAAAAAAACGCAATACCTTTTACATTTATTGTAGTCATCGTTACGAACAACTTTTACAATGGGACCAAAACTGAAATCCCGAAAAATAATCGACTCCCCCATACTTTTATCGAAAAATAATGTCCTCATAACTCGAAAAATTAAATTAAATAAATAATAAAAAAAAACATTTATTTCAGGTAAAGATCCATAGGTATTCAATTAATAGAGGAACATAAAATTATCAATTTGTCATTTGTAACATTCAAATTAATGAAAAAAAGTCAATAGTAAATGTCAAGTTAAAATAAAGAAAAACTATTAAATGACAACTACACTACACTACTATTGAGTCAATTGAGAAACGAGCCAAGAGGATCATCGGCGATGATAGGCTCGTCGCGACGAAGCTCCAAAGTCTTGAGCATCGACGACGAGTTGCTAGCCTGTCGGTTTTCTACCGGTTGCATTTTGGGGAATGTGCGACGGAATTGCATAATTTGATTCCGCCCAGCCCGTTCCATCATCGGACCACAAGAAGAACGGCGATGCGCCACCGGTACATGGTGGACATCCCACCCACGCGCACAAAACGTTTTGGGAACACATTCATAGTGCGTGCAGCTAAGGAGTGGAATTCCCTGCCGGAGTCTGTGTTTCCTGATAGCTATAACCTGGGAGTATTTAAGTCAAGGGTGAATAGGTTACTTCTAGGCAAGCGTGCTCCATCTTCGACCACATCATCGCTTACCATCAGGTGAGATAGTGGTCAAACGCGAGCCTATAAATAGTAAAAAAAAAAAAAAACTACACTCCATGTCAGAAAGAACTTTAAAATGTCAAGTAGGTAGTGACCAGAGGGCTGGCTCGTTCTTTGCTCAAAGACTTAGTATTGCCATTCAACGTGGCAATGCTGCCAGTCTTCTGGGCACGTTTCCGGATGACAGCGATGCGGAGGAATTCTTCGACGCTTGAGTGTATTTGTTTTTGTATATTCATATGTAAATAGTTAGGATTTATTGCTTATTTAATATTACTTTTTAGCATGAATAGTAGGTACAACAAATTAGGTAATAAAATGAATAATAAAAATAAATGTACTGAACAGCTGATTTTATTTCGCGATTTCGGGTGTGGTCCCACAGTAAATTTGTTCTTAATGTTGAGTACAATAGCCGCGTTAATAATTGCGTTCATTAAAAATTTGTTTATTCTGTCATATATTGTAAACAGAAGTAGTCCGCCAGTAAGATTAGTAAAAATATTGGGCTTTTTTTTTTGTCACGTAAATAAAGATTATCATCTTTATTAAGGGCATAGCGTGTAACTTCTCGTCCATGTGAATATTGTAGCACTTCTTTCCTAGAAATGACGTTACAAGTCACCGTCTCTGGTTTTTGAAGTGTTTTATCTTTGTAATTTGTATTGATTTGATAAAGCAAAAATACTTGACCAATATGTTCGACAATGTCAAGTGTTTTTTCCATTTTTGTACACAGGTACCATTCCTTTTCATCCATCCATCCTAGTACTTAAAAAAAACATAATGTCATCTCGGCGACAACCAATGTCATAAAAATTTGAAAATGTAGGAGTTATTTTTTGACAAATTTGATGGAACTGAGTATAGATTGCGAAAATTCTTTAAAATTACAGGAATTGCCCATCCGGTACTTAGTAACTAATTTGTGTAGGTTGGCCCTTCACAGAAGAAGTAATTAGCTAGGTATGTTTTCGTTTAAAATTGCGCGCACTTAGCTAATTTTGGTCTTACTTATTAATTTGTACTCCAACTTTTGAGAATTTAGGAGTGGAAAGTTATTTTTAACAAGGCTAAATCTAAGTATTGCTAAATCTAATCTAAGCTAAATCTTGTGGAACGTTGAGATTGGGTACTGTATCAGTAAATTGAGATACAACATATTCGCAGAGAGAAATTTTTGATGGAAGAAAAATGAAAGACGACCCAGCTTCTGGATCAAAAAAATCGAAAAATTAATGTGACAATGCGTGCTTGGTTGACTGATTTTTTAACAACCAATCCCATCAGTTGCTGTATGTTTACTTTTGCTTGATCGGTAATTTCTTTTCAGAGACCAGTGTTTAACAGTTTTAAGGGTGCCATACCCAAAGGCCTTCCGTCTGTCCGTCAGAGGGTTGTATCTCATGAACCGTTACAGGTATACAGTTGAAATTTTTACAGAGTGTGTATTTCAGTTTCTGCAAATAAAAATAAGATGGTACGAAACCCTACACGCGCGAGTCCGACTTGCACTTGGACGGTTTTTTAGGGTACAGTACCCGAAGAGTAACCAACGGAACCCTATTATTAAGCCTCCGCTGCCCGTCCGTCCGTCCGTCTGTCAGCGGGCTGTATCTCAAGAACCCTTATAGATAGAAAGTTGTAATTTTCACAGATTGTGTATCTCTGTTGCCACTAGAACAACAAATAATACGGAACCCGACGTGTGCGAATCTGACTCGCGTTTGGCTGGTTTTTTAATTCTCTTTTTTCGTTCTAAGCTGAATGTTTTTTGTCCGTTTTACGCAGAGTATCGGAACTTTGGCGGAAGACCGTCGAAGCGTGACGAGTGGGACGTTCTCTAGGCGGAGAGAAGTCGTCACAACTAGAACCCCATTGCTAGCAAATGCGAGAGAAAGTTGCGTCTAGTCTGAAACTTATATTAGTTAAAAGGAAACAGGCGGCGAGACTTTGTATGTAAAAAGACATAATTCGAGGTTTGGCCCTCGACTGTTTTCTCCTCCAATATTGGACCGATTTAAAAGATATTTCACAAACTGAATAAGAAGGATATATACTGTGTCCTTATGTTTTCTTTTTATGATTAATAGTTGCCAAATTTGTACACTAGGGCTCTGTTGACAGCGATTTATTGGACAATTTTGAGCATTTTGTGAGGGTTCTAGTGCTTATATGGTTTTAAAAAAATGATAAGTGCTTATACATACACTAATATTATAATGTACACTAATATTATAAAGAGAATTTTTTTTTTGTTTGTTTGAAATGAATAGGCTCCGAAACTACTGGACCGATTTGAAAAATTATTTCAGCAATGGATAGCTACATTATCAGGGAGTAACATAAGCTATATTATATCCCCGTGCTCCCACGGGAACGGGAACTACGCGGCTGAAACCGCGTGACGTCCACTAGTAGTTAATATATCATCAAAAAATAAAACATAGAGACAGAATATTGCCTAATTATGCAGTTTGTGAAATATCTCTTAAATCGGTCCAATATTGGAGGAGAAAACAGTCGAGAGCCAAACCTCGAATTATGATTTTTTACATACAAAGTCTCGCCTCCCATGTTCCTTCTTATCGTTTGAGCCAAAGGGATCATGTTACGCGTTTATTTTCTAGAATATTTTTTTACTATCTAGGATTAGGTCTGTGATACGGCTTAACGTCTGTTTTTGGAGGTGGTGGATTGACTTAATTTTTGTAAGTGATTTTGGTGTGTACTTACTTTTTTTTTGGTGACAAAGAGCTATAGACAAGTGATTTCTGTCAGCAGTAGCGTGGCTAAGGCGATACTCAAAACGTCAAAAATATATGGAATGGACGTCGTTGAACTGTCGCGTGATCAATCCTCCTAAACAAGGTCCCATTTTAGTCGTCTTACAACGGCAGCTCACATAATCTATCCAATGATTACTACACATTCATTAAAAAATAAATAATATATTTTAGAAAATTTCAATTATTAAAAAAATTAAAAAATATTCTCGCTCATAACATATGACGTAGTTTGAAACATACAGACGCGAGCGCAGTCCGAGCCTTGTATTCCAAGGACGGCGCGGAATGGAACGGCAGCATTGTTTTGATGCGTAAATATTTTTAACAGGGTTTTTCATAATTTTAATGCATTATTTATTTCTAGTGTACCTATGATCTTAATCAATTAAATTAAAAAAAACAGGCCTAGAGGTAGTTTACGTCGGTTACATTAAGTGGACCGCCTTTGTAAGACGCCTAAAATAAAGCGCACACGATAAGTGTGTTTCTACTGCATCTTTTTTCATATAAAATTAAGAGTCCAGATGTTATAATGCGTTGCTTACGTTGCGTACGTGGGACCGCTTTGTCTCTAGCTTAAAATTCTTCCGTTACTGATGAATGACTGACAGACAACGCACAGCCGAAACTACAGGTCGTAGAATGCTGAAATTTGGCACGTAGATTCCCTACACTCCGTAGGGAAACACTAA
The DNA here is from genome assembly GCA_947578705.1 of Lacanobia wlatinum. Classification (NCBI taxonomy): domain Eukaryota; kingdom Metazoa; phylum Arthropoda; class Insecta; order Lepidoptera; family Noctuidae; genus Lacanobia; species Lacanobia wlatinum. Next base: position 27,234,532 of record OX388032.1, read on the forward strand.
GAGAAGATTTTTCGAAATTCCTTCGGGAACGGGAATGGTTCCTTACATTTTACCACTTCAACAATCGCATCCGGTAATAGAATGACTCTTTGTTTAGCGCTTAAAATATGAATAATTTTAACTATGAATTATTTTTCAAGAGGTATTTATGGAAACTTATTGCTAACTTATATTGTTTAAAGAATTTTCCAAAGATAACGATCGATATTTTTGTAAATATACATCGAAGTAAATCGTGAAAGACTGTTTATACGTAATCCCTTTGACCCAAACACGAATGTAAATTAGGTAAAATGTTTGTTTTATAGTCAAATATTCACTTTCAAAAAGAGATATATCAATCTAAGTAAATATAAGGTGTAATTATTGTTCTGAAAACTGGCACTATTCTGTAATAGGCTATACTAATGATCTGACGGTATACTTTATAAATTATGTACATAAAATACTTACTAGGGACATGTTTTATTCCTTCGTGATTAATAATTGAACTTTTCGTAAACATGGCTTATTAAAAAAATAAATAAGTCTAGTGAATTTAATCTGTTGTAAAAAAATATAACGTTAGCTAAAGTTACATAATGATTAGTTATTTTTATTGGCCTTCGAAAGGAATACGAGGGGTAAGCCAACTGACAGAAGCTCCTTAGATGATTTTATTTTATTAAATGAGGCACCAATCGACAAATATCGGTGTACGCACTATACAAAAGAAAACCCTCGATTGGTGTGCAGGATATGGAAATATCATTGGTTGGTTAATTTCATAATAATTATGCATATCAGATTTTCAAAGACCATGTGTAACCAAGCCAGCCAACTAACCAACCAACCAACTAACCAACCTTGGTGTGACCAAGTGTAGTGTGGTAGAGTGCGTGTGTGGAATTGAACGTTGTCCCAGCATATCAGCCTTGCCTAAAGTTAGAATCAAAATAGTATAATAACCAATCCATTTAATTAATACAATTTCTTAATCTAATTTACTAACGACAACGCAGATCTTAAAACACTACATGCATGAAATTTTGCTCAAGTCCCTTTCGCACTTAACGAGAAGTTGCACTAAGGACAAAACTTGATATTAAAGTTCGTAATTTTTTCTTACTGGAAATTTTCGTAGTATCAAATCAAATCTGTTTATTTGCCAGAATGTAGTAAAATGTAGGTTGATACAAGATCTTAAAACTATAATGGGCCTTTACATTCTACCATTACATATGGTGTGCAAATATTTTATTTTATATTAGTATTTTATTTTGTTTTTTATCTAAAAATAAACCATGTCAGAGGCCCTTGAGGCGGTTCAGAAACTCTGACACTAGAGTGTGTGGGGTCTTTAGACAAGCTGCCCACACGATAAGAAGAAGATATAAAAATAGTTCAGGGATTTTTCTGTCAATGGAAAATTTTAACATCGTTCTTATTGTCCTACACCCACGTAAGACAAGCGAGATCATCCTCTGGGAACTTATGTAAAGTATTGTACAAAGTGGGAGGTACGTAGGACGAAAAGCGATTCAACTGATGAGGTTCAATGCTAAATAGCGTATCCATTAGAAACAAAGTTGACTGCACGGTTGGCGTATTGGTTGAGCGATTGGCTGCCGCGATGTGTGACGCGGGTTCGATTCCTGCACGAAACAAATATTTGTATGGCCTACAGATAACTGTTCCGCGTCTGGCTGTTTGTGTATGTTGCTTATAATATGTATGTAAACCCACAACACAGAAGAAATTCATAGTGTGGGGCACCTTTAAAAAAACAATTGATAAAATTGTTACTCAACATTTTGCTACTGCATCGCCAGCGTAAAATTCCTACCAGGGTTAAAATACCCCAAGGTCGTCATCCAAACTATGGTATTTCCGTGTTCCTCATGAAAATCTGTTAGTTGTTGAGTTGTGGTGGATTAACAAAAAAATCAAACATCTATTATCAAAGTGTTATTCTTATTACGATTCACAAAACATGTAATTGTAGAATAAATAACAGCATGTTGCTAGCAAAACTACACCTTACTATATGGTCAGCAACATGTTTCGTACAACACAAAAAAAAACCATTATTGCTGAAACAACAACAACAACAAGAGCAAACAAACAACAGCAACTTTGCTTCCAATCAATACAAGGCTACATAGTAAACAAATTACCAAAGCTTGATAACATTAAAAACCAAACTGTCCAGATTTTAGTCCCCAAAACGTTAGGCAGATGTGCCAACTGTATTAAAGCCGAGGCGGCACAAACCTATCGCCGTTAATTTATTGGGCACTGTTCCAATTGCCGCTGATCATTCTTCAGCGAAGAATCCTATCACAGGCTGTGCATCAAATTATCTTGAATAGTACGAGAATTGAAGCCAGTTTTATTTACACTAATATTATAAAGAAGAAATATTTGTTCGTATGAATTGAATAGGCTCCGAAACTACAGTACCGATTTGAAAAAATCTTTTAGAATTGGATAGCTACATTATCAGGGAGTAACATAGGCTATATATTATCCCCGTACTCCCACGGGAACGGGAACTACGCGGGTGAAACCGCGTGACGTCATATATTTTCCAAAAACTTACTTTGTAAACTAGGCATGGATTCCTGCTTTAATACAGAGGATTTTTCCGATACTCGGTTTTTACTGTAAATATAAATAAAGGCACTTTTCAATTTCCTTTTCACTCACAATCTTCGGATGGGTTACTATGTGTTTTTGTAATTTAATTTATATTTCTTCAATTTTGCAACAAAACTTTTTTTTTTAAAGATGGGTAATCATCATAGGAGTCATTTGAAGATTATTAATTCTTAAAAAAATGTAAACCCATTCATGTTACTCCTAATGCCTTTTGCGTTCCAGGGCCGCGGTGACTGTGTAATAAAGATCATAAGCAGTTAATTGTTTTTGGATAATAATTTTATTAGTTAAAAAATGCATTACGAAGGAATAAAATATATCTCTAGTGACTAGACGTATAAGAAAATTATATTATACCTAAATAGTAAATGTGTTCATTATTTCTGTTTTCCCTAAAACTAAGTGTCCTTCTTAAAATATCAGTAGATCGAATTGTATTTAGTTATACAAACATTCACCTTAATGTTTATTATTGTTTTGTTAGGCAGATATTAGAATATATATTTATCATTATTGTAAGTATAAAATTAAATTTGTTATTTTATGAATAAAAAAATCTTTTGAAACATTACTTCTGTGATTTATAAACGACTGTTTATCTAATATTTTTTGTTATAAGTATAATTTATAAATATTTTTATTGGTCTTTTTTATAAAATAACAAAGATTTTGTACATTAAAGTTTCGAATTGTAAATATATTTATACTTTCTGAAACTGGCTCAATAATGTTATTGTAAAAATATCATTATAAAGTTTAACATGTTGATGAAAAAGTAATTGTTTACGAATATGAGGTTTGTATTTATTTTTATCAAATACCCTGTTAATGGATTTAAAATAGTTGGAATGGAAAGTAGACAATAAATTGAAAACACGTTTTTGTTATGATTTTTCAAAAGCTTTTAGTGGAATTGGTTTATCGTCGGTAGATTTCAAGGAAATATACAATGGTGGTCAAACAGCTAGTTTGAAACGTTGCATATTAAATTAAGGATTTGAATAAAAACAAAAGCTGTTCGTAAAACAATATTTAGGTACGGGCCATATAAAAAAAAAAACTTTTATCGGGACAAATCCTGGAATCACGAATGTAGCATCCTAGTAAATATACACAACATATGGGCTGTTCGCCCTTTCCAAGGATCTTAACCATATTTTCTTACGGAAGTATTTCCGCCTCTGCAAATGTCACCCGCATCCACGATACAAAATGTAAATATGTTGGCAGAGACATATAAAGAAATATTTCCTCCTATCTACGTGACCGGTCCCAGTTCACTCTTTCCACTTTATTTAAATAATTTTCTTGATTTTTTACTTATGTATGTTTATTTGAAAGCCTTTAAATATAGCAATAATAGCGAAGACAGTTATTGTAAATTGAGAAATTGTCGAATTTATATATAATTATATAGATTTTTTGTATCTTAGTTTATTATTTTTTTATCTAATTTATAACATTGAAAAACCCATTTAAAATTATAAATACATCATTAAAAATGCAGAGTAGAATAAACTACACATAAACAAGAGAGAAAAACCCTCTTTTTCTCTCTCTCTTGTTATTGTGCAATTTATTCTACGTTGAAAAACTTTGGTTTAGTACGCAAATCATGAAACAATATATCTTTCCTTCAAGTTTGAATAAATCACGACTTGAAAGTAGCTTATAAGTAATTATAATTGACTTTGAATTTCTATAAATAAAATAAATTAAAAATGAATACACTGTGATGCTATAAAATTTATAATTCTCTTAATTATGAATTACATTCATAATGATTATATAAGTGTAAATAATAATAATTATACGAAGGTGTTGTCGATACTGGGGTACTTATGAAAATTACCCTGATGAAATACTTTAGAAATTTTGTGTATTGTAAATAGTACTAACTTATAATATATGTGAAGGAATATTATAAATAAATAAAAAACAATTGAATGTTAATCAAATCCGCTAGTTTTGTTGCGATATTCTTTTGTAAAGTCGAAAGGTCGTTTCTTCATTGATTACTAACTGTTGTTTATTTTTATTTTCATAAAATATTTTAATTGTTTGTTTGGTACAATCAGAAACAAAAGTAAATGCAATAAATAATGTATATTTAGATCATATATCATATGTGAAGTTTTCAGAATAAATACGAGGTTTTAAAAAAATATAAACGAATTATTAAGCTAGTAACTATTCCTGTAGTGTTTTTGTTTCTGATTATACGAATATTATTTACCTATTGCAAATTTGTTAACATATCAGAAATGTTTTATAATTATATGATATTTTACTAGTCAACAATATTTAAATATTTCTAGTCAAAATGCAAAACAAATATATAAATCTTACAAAACGTGTAAAACCAGGCAGCATATTTAATATAAGTACTTGTGTGAATATCATTTTAAACGACATTAACAACTTGAAAACGTTACTCACAGGGAACAGTGATTTAAAACAATACAAAAGTATTTAACATTAAACTGAAAGTAAAATGTGTCCACATGTATGAAATAAAAGTTCCATATTTAAAATTGTAATAGCTTTTTCGTTTCCTGGCAATATTATGTGGTTACGTGGGACATCACTTACAGGTCGACGATATAAAGTGCATTCTCTATATACATTATAGGTAGGAGCTTCGCATGAATACTTCCCTTGAAATTTTATTTCAGTAATAAAATTCACGACTTCGGCCCAAATTGACACAAAATATTGTGGACTATTAAAACGACATGTTGTTTCAATATACTATCACAAAATATATTATATTATACCTTTTTATTAATATTTTTAAAAGTATATATTTGTTTACACATTTCTCTACCAAATAGTTAAGTTTGTATAAATGCGTATAATTTCGGTGATTTTTCAAAGACTTCTTGACATATCGTAATTATTAAGATATGTGTAATATTTCTTGGAATAAATTTGCTTATCGGCAAATCATTTCTGTGTTTTCTTACGATTTCACCTTTTCAGGAACACAAAAATTGCTACTCTTGGGAAAAAATGGGATTTGTTGCTCCATTTTCATTCAGGTATTAATAACTGAAAAAAACCTCATGAAAAACTAATAAGAACATTTTCATGAAACTATAAACCGGAGCCAAACGTTGTTTTTTTTTACAGCTTTTCATCTCAGCATCAGATAAAAGTCAAAATAAATGACAGTCTCTGAAGTGTGACATCATTGTTTGCTTTTACGGAACCTTCAAAGGCCTTTGAGTTTCATGTTGCGCATACACACACACTATCGTATAGTAAGTATGCATACTATGCACCCAGCGTCCTTGGTGACTGAAAATGCGATAGGGATGGGATGTGAAGCCATTGCGACTCGATTTCATCCTGACGGTAGGACTACTTAACAATGCGTTCAGGGATACGGAATTTGTTCGAAAGAGTCACCGCGGCCCTGGAACGCAAAGGGCATTTGGAGGAACACGGATGCGTTTTAGTCAGTATGAGTCTGGCACTCCCTTACACTCCGCCTAGAACGGAAGGAGTCATTTAATAAAAAAAGCTGTTATGCGTTCGACGATGAATGAATGGTGTCATTCGGTAATGTCTCCCTTGGTTGACCTAGCAGGCCTGGAAGGCGCACTAGCTCTCACGATCCTCGGTCCAAGTGTGAGAAGGAACACTGGGGTGGTTTTTAGTCAGTAGGAGTCTGACAGACCCCCTTCACCCCAGGCGAAGGACATCCATGAGGATTTTCAACATACAAAAAAAAGGTTGTGTGGTGGTTCCTTAATCTCATTACCTAACCCCATGGACTGGTGATCACAAAAAACAGATGTGTTTTCTAAAAATGTATGAGAGTGAACAATTTTCTCTCTCTATAATATGCAAGAAAAATTTTCATTTTTAACGAGTTAAAGTATTAAAAAAATACTACTCTAGTCGATGAAGATATTAGAAAAATGATTCATAATAACTAACAGCTAATAAGTATTTTAATGTCAAAGGGGAGTATTGGTGAACCAACCTAAATTATTGATTGTTTCTTCAACAGTAATTCAAAATCTTTGAGTTAGGCCAAGATAGTAGGTGAGTATTGTGAAGTCCTTAGCTGCAGGTGACTGGTTGGTCGTTGGAACTTTGGAAGCGTTCTGCAAAAATACGAGTATGTATAAAGTGTTTAAATTTTGAATGGTAGAAATATATTTTGTTTTAATTTATTCAATCATTTATTAGCTTTCTTATTAGCCAAATAGCGTAAATAAGTATTCGTTTGACCATAATTGAAAGGTACAGAGACAAAACAAGAGATGTCACAAATACCATTTTTTGTGTATTTTATATATTTTGAATTTCACCAAGTGTATGGATTTTATTTTACGTTTTTAATCTTAGATATTACTAATAGGAGATTAAGTTTACCGCACTAAGACAATCTTTAGGTACAAAGAAGCCTTGGTAGTTATTTAAGCCAATTAAAAATAAAAGAGAAACGAATTTTCTGTGACATTCCTTGTTTTTTTCCTTCAATAATTCGTATTTTTATTACAGTAATCCTTAAGTAGTATCACGGGCAGTGTCCTGTGGTATAACAGTATCTACTGTCACTGTCTTGGCTTAACGTGTAAAGTTTTAAACCTCGACAACAAAATTTCCATAAGCGGTTCGTGATGATCTAGAGACTTTTGCAGCACAAATTCCAACATGCAGTCATTAGTAATATATCATTTAACACTATGAACTTGTTGTCAATCAATATCACTTTTGACAATCTTTCTAAAGTAATCACATAGCGGACATCATTATGCCAGAGGACATATATTTTCAGAGAGTTGTCTCTGTGAGAAAAATATGTCCTCTGGCAAGTCACAATCTTGAAACCACATAACCCTGCATAAAAGAAAACCCAACCTGGAGGTTTCCAAGCTATATCCGACGAACATAAATAGCTCAGTTAGTCTGTTGCTCCATCCAAGCCGGTCAACTGAGGTCGTTTAGTGGATCGTTTGATTTGTTCGAAGCTGTCAAGTGCGGTTAGGACGGACTGCAAGCCGGCACTCCAGCGCTCCGGCACTATGGGACTACGGCACTACGGTACTCTGGCAGTTATGCACTCGACGACAACGCTTCAAGCCGTCCAATTAATCTTGCTTTAAATGACTCATTGGCGTCGCATTTACTAAAGTGTACTACTGTTTCTAGGTGAGTGTCGGTTTTGTAGTAAGTACGATGGATTTGTGTAGTGAGGGTTGATTTATCTGATTGTCTGTATGTAAGACTGTACATAGAATTAGAGTGTTATGACATGGATGGCCTTGGTCTACGTAACGCTAAAGTGATGTATAACGATGGCTTTTCACAAAGGCAGCCTCGCTGGTTTAGTAATCGCAAATACTACTGCTGAGCAAGAGGTGCTGCGTTCCTGGGTCTTGACTTTTTCCGATTTAGAAATTTTAGTAAAGACGGAATTACATAATTTATTTCCGCCAAGCCGGTTCCATCATTGGACCACAAGACGAATGACGATACACCACCGGTACATGGTGGATATCCAACCCACACGCACAAAACTTTTTGGATACACATTCATAGTGCGTGCAGCTAAGCAGTGGAATTCCCTGCCGGAGTCTGTGTTTCCTGATAGTTACAAACTGGGAGTCTTTAAGTCAAGAGTGAATAGGTTACTTCTAGGCAAGCGTGCTCCATCTTCGACCACATCATCGCTTACCATCAGGTGAGATAGTGGTCAAGCGTATGCCTATATATAGTAAAAAAATAGAAAGAACTTCCCTCCCCACTCGCGCGCACTGCGGTGTTTATTATATAGCTCCGTATTGTAAATTCGGAATTCGCGTTTTGTGTTTATTTTAAGGCTTGTGAATTGTTCCTAGCGGTGCTATAGTGTAGTAAGTGCGTGTTTTGTAAGTTTTTCAAAGCGTCTGTTCATTTATTTACTGGTAATTAGTCAATTTCTCCAGCTTTCGGTAAGTGCATTTATTTTTCTTGTGTGTGGGTAACGCGAAATAACTTAATCGATTGATATCTATTTGTTTAGTTCTTTTGATATTTTTAATTCATCCGTGTTGTTATAAAGTAATTCATGATGTCAACAAATGATGACCCTCCAGATCGTGGCGGAGATATATTTCGTCGAAATACAAAAACCCAAAGGTCGCCCGTGGCGACCTCCGCTAATTCGAAACGCTTGTTCAGCGAAATGTCTCCATCATACATTTCGCCCGATGATAGGTCAAAACGGGTTCATCAAACTTTCGAAACCGTGGAAAAATCCTCGCCGATTTTACATATCAGTAATGTGAGCAATACCGATTACTGCGACTTAGTTTCCGAGGCGTCAGCCTACCTGTCAAAAATTAACGACTTAGTCAATGATCAGGGCTCTCGCATTAACGTAGCAAATAAATCTGCCATTATGGATATGACACAGCGTGTCACGGCCATCGTTTCTATGCTGGCCATAAAATCATCATGCAACGAAACGAAGTTAGCCAATACGGAACGCGAATTAGAAAAAATCAAGTCGAATAACTATGTCAATCCCAATCCTGTCAATAATAATAATAACAATTGTAAAATTTCGTATGCGGACTCGTTGAAACTACGCTTGCCAAAAGTAGCTCCAGCAATTATGGAATCCCGTCCACCATTGCCGTGTGTGGTGGCTTATTCGACCGCAGCTCGATCAGCTGATTATAGCACTTCGTCCGCGACAAAACAAGCGCTTATGAAAGCAATTAAGCCCTGTGATGACGGTTTTCAAATTGTAGGCGTGAAAAAAAAACCGCGAAATCCGGTGTTGTTCTACGTGTCGCTAGTGAACATCAGCTTAAAAAATTGGAATCCGTGGACGCAATTAAGGCCGCTGGTTTACGACTAGAAAAACCAAAAGGTAGACGCCCTCGAGTATTAGTTAAGGATGTACCATCTTCAATGGATGATGGCGCTTTTCTGATCGCGCTATACCGCCAAAACATTAAAGATGAGCTTCAAATGAAAGAGGATGACTTTATTAAGTCTACTAAAACTATCCGTAGGCGCTCGTTAGACTACGGTCGTAAGTGGATAGGCATCGAGTTAGATTCCGCAGTACGTAAACACTTAGTTTCTACCAAGGATAAATTATTTATTGATTGGGCTACCTGCCGCTTTATTGACGATGTTGAAGTCGTTCGGTGCTTACATTGTCAACAGTTCGGTCACGTTAAGAAACACTGCGTTAATAAAGAACCGACTTGTGCTAATTGTTCGGAGGCACACGAAACAAATGATTGCCCGCATAAGGACGACGTAAATTTCAAGCCGACTTGCGTGGCGTGTAAACGCTTTAAAAAACCGTGTGATCATCGCTGTGGATCTCAAGAGTGTACTACTTACAAACTGAAACTCGAACAATTAAACCTAAACACTAATTACTAAAAATGGATAGTTTAACCATAGGACAATTAAATCTCCATAACGATAGGGTGGCGACATCTGAGCTGGATAAATTGATTGTGGATTATAACCTTGACATAGTACTTGTTCAGGAACAATATCAAAACGCGCGCTTACGTCACAAGGTAGTTCAGCTGGATTGCAAGGCGCAAGCCGGAATTTATGTTGCGCGTTCTTCGAGCTTTACTGTAACATCTATATGTAATCTCATGACGCCCCATTGCGCTGTGGCGGAAGTATCATCACCTACCTTTAAGGTTTACGTTGTGAGCTGCTACTTTCAATATTCAGACCCAGTTACTCCACATATACATAATCTCCGTCACGTCTTGCGGTCGCTCGCGGGCTGCAAAGTTATAGTGGGTGCTGACGTGAATGCATCTTCTTCCCTGTGGTATGGCAAAGTTCGGGCCACTGATTACGAACGACGTTGTGCCGTTGAAGATTTTATTGCTGAGATGAACTTATCAATTCATAACACCCCAGACGCACCGCCTACTTTTTGTAGCCAAATGGGCGAATCTTGTATTGACGTCACACTTTCCAGTGCAGACGTACGCTTGGATAGGTGGCGTGTCCTTCCTGACGCGTCTTGTAGTGATCATCGCCTGATCGTGTACGAATTTGTTCCTATGTTTACTCAAGGTTCGTCACACTTAATTGGGAATTTTAGATATAAAAGTAGGGGCGCGAATTGGGAATTCTTTAGCTCACTTTTTGCTTGTCATGCCAAAGACTTCACTCGCGATGGACTGTCAGCTGAGGAAAGTGCTGAGATAATGTCAGACACCTTCACTTACTGTGCTGACATCGCTATTGGTCGCGCATCTATGACCAATATTCGTAGATGTGATTGGTGGAATGACTACCTTGTTGAACAACGTAAAAGCTATCGCAGAGCGCGCAGACAACTTAATAAGCTTAAAAAACGTAAGGTTATCGGGGACCCCCTTAATCTTGCTTTAAGTACTTTTAGAGTTGCCAAGTCGCGCTACAGAGCATCGGTTGAAAAATCTAAGGGTAATTTACTCCGGAAAATTGTTGATAAACTTGATAAGGAGGGTCCGTGGTCTCCTTTGTACCACGAGTTCAAGGCTAATAGATCTGTCGACCTTGCGTACGTTCAGAACATTAAAGTAAATAATAAACATACCACCGGCATTGAAGAAACAACTGATGTTTTGCTTAATTCTCTAATACCAGACGATTCATCAGTAAATGATAATGAATACCACCAACAGATTAGAGCGTGGGCCGCGGTGTCACCTGAATCACCGGAGTCAGACCTTCCATCCACTGACGAATTCATAAACGTTGTCAAGAGACTACCTCTCAAAAAATCATCCGGTGAAGATAAAATATCTAATAGAATGATTATAGAAGCGTGTAAAACAGCGGGCGACGCGATCTTATCCGTATATAACCGATGCATTGCAGAAGGTATTTTTCCTCGAATATGGCGACAAGGCTTTATACGCATTATTCCGAAGAGTGGCGATAAGCCCCCGGATGACCCTAAGTCCTACCGGCCCATAACACTACTTCCATCTTTGGGGAAACTCTTAGAGCGACTAATCGTTCCGCGCTTGCTACCGAATGGACCTAAATTTCATATTAATCAATTTGGTTTCACTATTGGTAAATCCACAGTCGACGCGGCTCTCTCTGTCCGTAAAATTGTTAACTTATCGGAACATAAATACGTGGTTGGAATCTTTCCTACTTAAAATGAAAACCCGTGGTTGCTACAAAAATATCTATAATCTGATTCTTTCGTATTTTCTAAACGGCTCCGCGAAACTCAAACTTGGACATCATTCCAATTCTAAGTCTCTAACCATGGGATGTCCTCAGGGCTCAGTTATCGGTCCATATGTATGGAATTTTGGCTACGATGATTTCCTCGCGCTTCCGCTCCCATGTGGCTGTTCATTAACCGGTTACGCAGACGATGGCTTACTGCTCATTGAGGCAAGCACTCGGGCGGGACTCGAGAACTTGGCTGACACATGTCTACGTTTAATATCACAGTGGGGCGACCGAAATCGTCTGACCTTTGCACCGCATAAAACCTATCAACTTATTTTAAAAGGGAACCTAAAATCCTGGCCTAGTATTAAATTTAATAATGTACCCGTTAAAAGAAAAGAATCCGTGTGCTACCTCGGTATGCTACTAGAAAGGAACTTTTCGTTTATTGATCATATAAAAACAGTAGGTGAAAAAGCAAAAAAGAACTTCTACGCCTTGACGAGAATATCCAAAGCTACTTGGGGTCTCTCATTTCAAACCTTAAAAACTATTTATGGGGCTACTTACTTGGGTTGTATGTGCTACGGGGCACCTGTCTGGGCTGACAGGGCCACCATAGGGGCGGTACGCCGTAAATTGCTGCAAAGCCAGCGTTTTCTTTCTTTCTTCTTTCTTTTACTACTACGCTAGAAAGATCACGGACCCAGAGTTTTTACCGCAACGCGACCGTGCTAAGATCTGTAGATTACTAAAACCCCAGACTGACGTCTGGGAGGAACTTTTATCCGAATGGCAATGTAGGTGGGAAAATTCCATTAAAGGCCGACACCTCCACCAGTTTTTTCCATCCGTTCGTGAGCGGCTGGATAGGACATGGCTGGAGGTGGATCATTGTGTTGCCCAATTTCTCACAGGTCATGGCAACTTTAAGAGTAAATTATTTTCCTTTAGGCTTGTGGCCTCGCCTTTATGTCAATGTTCTACAGCCGACTATGAATACGAACAATCCGCACACCACATCTTATGGGAGTGTATTCTTTGGCAAACTGAACGCAATATTATGTTAGATAGTATTCAGGTTACATCTGGAGTAGTTTACTACACGGACCTTGTAGAAACCAGAACAAATTTCCGTGCTTTCAGGCGATTTTGCCATACCTATTACTGGAATCAAAAGTAGCTCACAATTTAGGACCCATTAGTTTTTAATTAATATATAATCCGTGGTGCTTGACAACTGGGCTTAACCCAGTTGTATATGTCCCTTGGTGCCTATTGGCCTAGCTCTGTCTTTTTCTTCACTCCCTATACGGGCAATGTATTGCGTGTGAAAAATGTGATATGATGTAATGTATGTGTGTTTTCATTGAAATTATATATTTTCAAAATAAACTAGTTACACAACTAAGTGGATTTTACGATTTTGTTTGACCTATCAAAACCAAAGAGCAAATACAAACAGCTTAACATACGTACGTATCGTCCTGTTAACATTTTTTTGATAAACCTTTTGACAAAGCTTTTAAAAACTCCCAAAAACAAAAACACAACGCCACATAATAATTCAAACAAAATGTCTAAATACACCACACATATACAGAAGACGCGCCCCCGGCACTCATAAACACGCAACACCGTACAACTTCTTTGAGTGCTAATAAAATAAATTCTACTGAACAAGGTCATAGCTAAATGGGAGATATATCAGACGTATGCCGTAATTGTAGGCTATTGAGCAGTTTTACGGGAAGGTAAGGATAGCTGATGAGGAGTTATGGGTGTTGTTAATACCTGTGACATTTATTTGGGAATTGATCGGCTAATACCATTTGCCTGTATACATACAGTCACTGCGGGGCTAAAAAGGCCACTATAGGAGAATCATATTACAATCATAATATTAATCACACAGCAATCTGTGAAATTTAATTTTCATATTTATCGCTAACGCGTTAGGTTCAAGGTTGATTGGGAAAATTTTACAGTGACGGGTAGCGTGATTTTACTTTCTGATTCTATTAAAGTGGTATTCTTAGACCCGCTGGTTTGGTTTGAAGATCAGTAAAAACAAAAAACAGTGGACTATCTCGATTGTTCCAGTGGTGGATTTTTGTATCAGGAAATTTTCAGCTACAGCCTGAGATCAGGATCTTTGAGCAGCTTTTTTCAATACATAGTCATAACATGGATTTTATACTTACTACCTAAAATAAAATGTATCCCTGCTTACGTATTCGGAAAATATTTACTAGCGTGTTGTTGTACACCGTACTGTATGCATTTTAAAATATTTATGTAAAGAGTTCAATATCATCATCATCATCATATTAGCCGAAAGACGTCCACTGCTGGAGGGGTTTGCCATATTTACCAAAATCGCCACGCTTGGCAGGCGGGTTGGCGATCGCAGTGTATGGTGTTGCGTTTTACAGAGAATGCTGCCCATTCTGTGGTGAGAAGAGTTCAATATAATCAAAAAAATTTATTACAATTTTTCGATGTTTGCAATAATCAGGTGACATAAAAATAAGTACCTAGATTTTCTTGGCAGTCTTAATAAGTCGATTATAAAATAATCTTTATTTACACTTGAAAATCATAATAATTTGTTGTCGACTCAGTTCGTTATTGGAAAAGTTGGAACGGCAAAGAAAATGGTTCCGGTCAAAGTTCCAACTGACTTTTTTACCAAAACACCAATGAGAAGACTTAATTACAACTCCACACAATTTCAAACATTCGAACACCAAATATCCTTTCACATTTAAGTGCTTCAATTTAAAATTTTTGATCGAAGTTGAACTTATTTCAACGTTCGGTGATTCGAAGAGATTGCCTACCCGACTTGATTACTACTAACTGCCTCCGTGGTCGAGTAGTTTAGGCTTTTGCCATGTGACCCTGTGGTCGTGGGTTCGATTCCCACGGCAAGCATACTTTGTAAACTTGTTTCCAGTTTGGCTTTGACATTGCAGGCTTGATTCACCTGATTGTCAGATAAAAAGATGATTCTGTGCTTCGGAAGGTACGTATAAGCCGGTGGTCCCGGCCGCCAAATGGCGATCGTCAAATATACCATGTCAGGCGCCCTTGAGGCGGTCTAGAAACTCTGACACTAGGGTGTGTGGGGTCGTTAGACCTTACTGGCTCACACGATAAGAAGAAGAAGACTTGATTGTCACTGTGATAAGAATTGTTATTCGAAACTTTTGTTTTGAATAAAAGTAGCGTGTGGAAAGCAGCTACTTCATAGTACAATTTTGCTGTTTATGTTTAGTATGGGGCGATCCCACTAGAGATAGTGGCGTGTGGATCACTTTTACTGCCTTAGTTTTTTATGGGGTGGAAAATATAGTGAATTTTTCTATATTGCTTGTAGGGTCGCATGCGAAAGTGGAAAATCGTATGGAAAACAGTATTTCTGAATTTGAATTATGGCTTGGTTTATTAAACGGTAAATTTATTCTAACGTATAAAACCACGACTTAAGTAGCAGTGGACTCACGTTGCTCGTACAACGGATAAATCGATGAGTTCGAAAGATTCTCTAGTGGGTTTACTGAATCAACCAGCCTTAAAAAAAGATGCCAGGTAAAGTAAACGCCTGATAAACTTGCAGTAAAGTACCTTTCTCTAATATCTCTTCGTAGGTACTACTACAATAAATGATTATGAATCGTTTTTCATTACTATAAAATGTACACGATCTCAGAATCAGGATAGCTATATGATTTTTTTCCGTTTTTAGGGTTCCGTACCTCAAAAGGAAAAAACGGAACCCTTATAGGATCACTTTTTTGTCGTCCGTCCGTCTGTCTGTCAAGACCATTTATCTCGGAAACGCGTGGAGGTATCGAGTTGAAATTATAACCATATACTCCGGTCTATAGTACCTTGAAACTGTGAAAAAAAAAAACCGGCCAAGTGCGATTTGGACTCGCACACGAAGGGTTCCGTACCATAAACTTTAATTTTATTATTTATTTTATGTATGAATGTAAATCGGGCTGCTTTCCGCAACTCCACGACTAAGCGCGTATTTTGCATACAGGTGAGACAAATGTGTCATTCGATCCACCTCAGCTCCCCAAGGAAGGCCAGCAACGCCTTGGTGTTACCAAATATCTCACAGATCCCGCGGATGAGTACTCGCCAGTTTGGTTTCATGCCCCAGAAAAGCACCGAGGACTCCCTCTACACCCTGATACAGCACATCAACCAAAAGCTGGATCAGAAGAAGCTGATCACTGTTGTATCTTTGGATATAGAGGGAGCCTTCGACAGCGCATGGTGGCCGGCCATCAGAACCAGACTGGCTGAGGAAAAGTGCCCGGTGAATATCAGACGAATGCTGGACAGCTACCTAAATGGGAGAAGCGTCCGGGTCAGGTATGCCGGAGCAGAGTGCCAAAGAAGTACGACCAAGGGGTGTGTACAGGGCTCGATTGGAGGTCCGATCCTATGGAACCTGGTGCTGGATCCTCTGTTGAAGGGGCTCGAAGAACGGGGCGACCACTGCCAGGCGTTTGCCGATGATGTGGTGCTCGTCTTCGACGGGGATACAGCACTGGAGGTCCAAAGACAGGCCAATGCCGCCCTCGAGTATGTTCGGAGGTGGGGCATCAAGCACAAGCTGAAGTTTGCGCCGCACAAGACCTGTGCCATGCTCGTAACGAGGAAGCTGAAGCACGATGTCCCACTCCTGAGCATGGGCGGGGTCGACATTGGCATGTCTAAGGAGATTAAGTTGCTGGGGCTCACAGTGGACCACAAGCTCACTTTTAACGCCCACGCTGCAAATGTTTGTAAAAAGGCCATCAACATTTACAAACAGCTCTCTAGAGCAGCCAAAGTGAGCTGGGGTCTACACCCAGAAGTTGTGCGTAGCATCTATACCGCGGCGGTCGAGCCGGTTATAATGTATGCAGCCAGTGCCTGGGCGCCTGCAACAAGGAAGGTCGGAGTGCAGAAACTCCTCAATTCAGTCCAGCGGGGGTTCGCTCAAAAGCTCTGCAAATCCTATCGCACCATTTCGCTCAACTCCGCGCTCGTGTTGGCTGGGATACTCCCACTTGACCTCCGAATACAGGAAGCAGCCGCACTGTACGAGGCAAGGAAGGGGGTGCCCCAGCCATCACTTGCGGGCAGGGGGGTGGAGCGGGTGGTAGCGTTTGCAGAGACCCCGCACCCGGCGAACCATACGGCCATGGGGTTCGTGAGCTTGGTAGACCAGTCACATGTGGAGTCCCACAACAGCCAGGAAATACGGTTTTTCACCGACGGCAGCAAGATTGGCGGCAAGGTCGGAGCGGCACTGTCCCTGTGGGACAGGGAAGCCGAGATCAAGTCCGTCAAGCTTAGCTTGCCGACGTGCTGTACTGTCTACCAAGCAGAACTCCTGGCCATATGCGTAGCAACACGCCAAATACTGCGGCGCAAAGAGGGAACCTTTGGTATCTACAGCGACTCAATGGCTGCAATGCAGACAGTCACGAACCAGGGTTCCCTCCACGCGTTGGCAGTGGAGGCGAGAGCGAACCTTAATGTGGCTTTATCGCAGAGCAAAGATGTCTCTTTGTTCTGGATAAAGGCACACGCTGGACTGGAAGGGAACGAACGCGCCGACCACCTTGCGAAAGAGGCTGCACTGCACAGCAGGAGAAAGCCCGACTATGACCTCTGCCCGGTATCATTCGTCAAGCGGCAGATCCGCTTGGGGTCGCTTGACGAATGGAACCGGAGGTATAAGGAGGGCGCAACAGCCTCAGTGACGAAGATCTTCCTCCCAGACGCAATAGAGGCCTTCAAAATTGTGAAGCAGATCAAGCCGACCGGGGTAGTAACTCAGTTTATGACGGGACACGGTGGGTTCTCCGAATACTTGCACCGCTTCAAGTGTAAGGAGAACCCATCGTGCATCTGCGAGCCGGACGTGCCCGAGTCAGTACCGCATATTGTTCTCCAATGTCCTGTGTTCCAGAGGGAGAGGTTTGAATTGGAACAAGATCTGGA
Source organism: Lacanobia wlatinum (assembly GCA_947578705.1). NCBI lineage: Eukaryota > Metazoa > Arthropoda > Insecta > Lepidoptera > Noctuidae > Lacanobia > Lacanobia wlatinum. The sequence continues at coordinate 27,252,355 of OX388032.1, forward strand.
TACAGCAATAACCGAGAAAAATATTAGTTTATTACTGAAAAATTTTAATTCTAGAGAAAAATTAGTAGCGTTCTGCATAAAAATATCAATGAAAGTCATTAATCGAAACAAAGAAGCCTAATCTATGCTTTCCTTATATAAAAGTCCCTAAATAAAAGTACGAAAGTATATAACGCGACAAGCATACATAATATCGGTCTTCAACAGTAAATTCAGTCCACAAGTTTGAAACATAAGTAAAAGTCTACACTACATCCATTCAGTTTTTATTATAGTTAAAAAATTCTTATTAATATTAAACTAAATAGTTATATTCAGGTCTCTGACAACGTCAGGGTGACACCAAGAAAGGCAGGAGTAGGTTTTAGCCGGTAAGAGTCCGGCACTGCCTCAACCGTCTCATTTCGTATGAGGCAGTTGGGGCGTCCATGAGGATTTCCCCTCCTGCCATAGCAAAAAAAAAAAAAAAAAATATCTCACAGAGGGTACCTGGGTTTCCGAAGTACTTAGCCCTGTAATACGCGACTACAGGGCAGCTTAGAAGCAGGTGTGCTGCTGTCTCATTCTCCTCCATGCAGGCTCTGCATAGCGGGCTGTCAGTGACTCCTATAGCATAGAGGTGTTTCTAAAAATACCCTTGGCCAGTTATTACGGCTGTGACTGTACGCAACTGTTGTTTCATTAGTCTTAGGGCTTGTTTTGTGAATCGGCCATTTATAGTCGATAAAATAATGTAGGTGAGTCAATGACCGTTATTACAAGCTTATTGGCGCCTAGCATAGTACCTACAAAAACAAATTTAGCTAAGTTGGCAGCTCCTTTACATAAAACAGCCCCTAACAGAGGTGAGTGAAACGCGTAATCTTTGAAACAATGAGTACAGCTTTAGCAGCAGGATCTTTTTGTTTTTATTTGTTTGTGAAAAACAATGGAAAGCCGTTAATAACGGTGTTTAGATATGATTACCGGCAGCTTTGTGTTTTTTACAAGAGCCTTAATTTCAGGAGTTTGCTATGATAAGGTCGGGAATAAAGAGAATTAAATAATGTTTGGGTTGAAGAACTAAAGCTGAGCTGTGGGAAGCACGTTAAGCCAGTGGTCTTTCGACAGATCATGTCGAATTGCCGACTCATCTGCGGGTCTAAACACGTCACTTTAGTAGAATCAGCCAACACATCAAGCTACCCGGAACTGTAAAATTTTCCCAATCAACCTTGAACGTAATGCTTTAGTGATAAAGATGAAAATGAAATTCGACAGTTTGTTGTATGATTAATATTATGAGCCCAATATGATACTACTAAAGTGGCTTTTTTAGACCAGCCGATTGTTAACAGTGGATAAGTGAGCTAAATTAAGTCTTCTTTTGAGTGAGAGGCATTGTTTTCAGGATGGTGCCCAGTTACATATGTCGTCACTGGCATCACGTGCCACTGTTACTGTTCATAGGCTTTTTCTTGAGACACTGATAGTCAGTGATAGCGTGAAGGATATTAAGATGAAATGCTGGCGGAGAGACTTTGTTTGTAAAAAGTTATAATTCGAGGTTTGGCTCTCGACTGTTTTCTCCTCCAATATTGGACCGATATAAGAGATATTTCACAAACTGAATAAGAAGGATGTATACTGTATCTTAATGTTCCTTTTTTGATTAATAGTTGCCAAATTTGTACACTAGGGTTCTGTTGACAGCGATTCATCGGTAAATTTTGAGCATGTTGTGAGAGTTTACTGCTTATATGGTTAATAAATCATCAAAAAGGAAAACATATGGACACAGTATATATCCTTCTTAATTAGTTTGTGAAATATCTCTTAAATCGGTCCAATATTGGAGGAGAAAACAGTAGAGAGCCAAACCTATAATTATGACTTTTTACATACAAAGTCTCGCCGCCAGCATTTCCTCTTAAGTCTTCTAATAAGTGAGAGGCATTGTCCCCAGGATGGTGCCCAGTTACATATGTCATCACTGGCAACACGTACTTACTGTTCATAGACTTTTTCTTGAGACACTGATAGTTACTGATAGCGTGAAGGGTATTAAGGCGGAATGGAAGATGAAAACGTATTACACCGACCCCAACTAAAATGAGACAAAGATAATGATTAGAAACTTTTATAGTATGGTTAAATTCTTTCTTTGTCATACATGGTGCCGTTTCAGTCATCTTACAAAGGCAGCCCATTTAATGTACCCGACACAAACTACCTCTAGGAGCGACTATTTTTAAAATAAAAATCATTAAAATAATAGTACAATATCATGTTTTTTTTAATGAATCTATTGTTGTCTTTGAATAGATGAAGTGAGCTGCCGTAGTAAGACGACTAAAATGGCGTGTATTCGGTCTTAGAACAAAAACACACCAATTGACACTCCCCTCAACTAAACAAGGTAAGAAAACTCCCCTATAGGTCGCGAGGCGAAAACTACCCGCAATTAGCTTCGAATCACTCGCACGTAAGGTAACTCCACCCGTTAAATTGATTGGGCAAAGTGTCGATTGATAACATAACATATCATTACGCACGTGTTAAGGAAGAGCTAGGTAGAAGCGTAACTGTGTAGCGTGTATTGTATTGTATGTATGTATAGTTTAAATAGAGGTATATTTATATTTGAATCAATAAATAATTTTAATACATCATTACAATTTGACTAAGTTGTTTGCGTAAAATGACAATTTTGAGTTTTTTTATTCTTAGAAACTGAAATATTTAGACAACTTTGGCTTATTGGGTAATCGAGAATAGTTAGTATCATAGTTAATAGCGGCCTCGCTTTTAAAATTTTTCTCTTATCCATTTATAAAAAGCCAGAATTCCGAAGTAGGTTTCTCATGAAATTCGCGACGGCGCATTTTGAAGCTCGTGGATTGAACTACTGTACCAACCAAATGAAATAAAAAATATGTCATAATATTCCATATATAGTAATTTATTGAAATAAGAATGGAAAATCCGTAAAAAAACCCATTCAAATCCATAAAAACTACTAAAATGCTCAGAATGAACTATAAATTTCTTCTTAGTACATTCACTCATCATTATAATTACAGTAGTTCATATTTTTTTGTCTGACATTGTTTCTGTATTATTATTATATTTTATGGCTATTGTGCAATGGGTTCGAATTGCCTGAATAAATAAATGAATTATTATTATTAATATTACTACTTAAAGTTTATACCAAAATACACCATATTTCAATTGAAATGAAAATTTAATAAATATTCATTAAATACATTAATAATAACCCTAAAATAAACGTAATTGCAATTGTCTAATTTCTACATGATGCGATGAATTGGCAGTTTTATGAGTGAAAACGCAATTATGTGATAGGGTTCTTAAGTTCCAATAAATGTGTTCCCAAAACTTTTGTGCGTATGGGTGGGATGTTCACCATGTACAAGGGGCGCGGTGGAACGGGCTTGGTGGAATAGAATTTTGCAATTCCGTCGTACACTCCCCAAAATACAACCGGTAGCAGCTCGGCGTCGACGCTCAAGACTTTGGAGCTTCGACTCGACAAGCCTATCATTGCCCATGATTCCCTTAGCGTTCTTAATTGCGACTTATCCTCTACTTTTTTGTAAATATTATTAACTAGCTTCTGCCAGCGGCTTCGCCCGCGTGGTCCCTAGGGAACATACTCCCGGGATAAAAAGTAGCCTATGTCATTTCTCAGGCTCTAGACTATCTCTATACCAAATTTTATTTAAATCGGTTCAGTAGTTATGGCGTGAACGCGCGACAGACAGACAGATAGACAGACAGACAGAGTTACTTTCGCATTTATAATATTAATATATATAATATATATAGTAAGGATTAACACAAATTCAAATTTTTCCAAATACAAATAAAGGAAAAATCCTTCCCATCGGTCGCGAGGCGAAAACTACCCGCAATTAGCTTCAAATCGCTCGCACGTAAGGTAACTGCACCCGTAACTGTCCATCGTTAAATTGGCGGGGCGTATGTATCAATTACCTAAATGAATCTCACGGGTCCTCGGCGCGGGATCGACCAATCGGAATCGATCGCCATTCAGGTATCGCCAATTATATTTCTGAATTGTTGTTTGGACTTTTCTGTTTGTTTTTGTTAATATTTTACACCATATGATGTGTGAAGTGCGATGCATTTGTGTTGTTTTGACAATGAAAAATATCCACCTAAGGATAATAAATTCTCGAAATAAGCTAAGATATTACAGATTTTAAGCTTGAGATGAAAAGATTCCCTTTATAATTTTATTTTAATCACCTATTAGTCCAGTGCACGTAGTTCATTTATGTAGTTAATTGGAATGATACATGCATCACCAATAGTCTAGGATCAGTTCGCTTTGCCAGTGTTAAAGTTCTGAAACGTGATTGTTAACTTAAGTGTTATTAGGCAGGGCACATTTTCTTTTTTATTCATGAGATGGTTTTGCTCTTTACTCTATTCTAGGCCAGAGTTGACAGAGACATAGTCGACGATGGAGTGAGCCTACCCAGAAGATGGCTAACATTGCTCGCAGAAGAGACCTATGGCCGATGGCATCGAAAAGTTCTGGAGTGGCGACCACGTTCCGGAAGACGTACCATGAGGTAGACTGTAGACTTTGTGAAGTCTTCAGAAACCCTTTGGATGTCGGACGCACAGGAACGGTCGATGTGGCAGAACTCTGGGGAGGCCTATGTCAGAGGATTTCTTTCAGCTGGAAGAAGATGCATTTTTGTGTAATCCTATATGCATATTATTGTAAGAAATATTGTAAGTCCTTGGGTAAGGAGCACCCACACGTACAAAATGTTTTGGGAACACATTCATTGTGCGTACAGCTAAGGAGTAGAATTCCCTTCCAGAGTCTGTGTGTCTTAATAGCTACAACCTGGGAGTCTTTAAATCAAGAGTGAATAGGTTACATCTAAGTAAGCGTGCTCGAGCTTCAACCACCTCATCGCTTACTATCAGGTGAGATAGTGGTCAAACGCGTACCTATCAATAGTAAAAAAAGGAACACCAAATAACCATGCATAATTATTAGTAGTCTTTGTTTCCTGAAAAAAAATATCTCTTTATCTACAAGCTTAGTCAGCGGACAGCTGCCCTTGAGAGTCAGCCTCTGCGACCGGATCCTATCTGTTACGAACTTTTAGCAATCGATGGCGATATAAATAGAGACCGGTTTCCGGAAATGAGCTGACTGGCGCTGACTGCCAAGCCAACTGAAGAAATATGTATGCTTTTTTGTTATTTTTATCATTATAGAAGGAAAGCTGGCGCGGTTTTTTAGCAACCATATGCAGGGGTAAAAAGTTTCTAGAAGACTCCGAGAATATATGTGAAAGGTTCACAAGAAGCCTTGTGGTCAGGGGTCCACTTACAGATTTCCATAAGGTATACTTTTTAACGTGAGTTTCAGAGCCGTTTATTTTTTATTGCGGAATGGGCTTAAGCTCTTGACCTCGATCACGCCCGATGGAAAACAATTGATAAGGTCTATGATGGAGCAAGCGTGCTCAGAAGATGCCTGTTCGCTCTTGCTTTGAAGGCTGACGGGTTATATGTGGAAGAGAACACAGACGCTGGCAGAGAGTTCCATACTTTGGCTGTGCGCATAGTAAATGAGGAGGAGAAGCGCTGAGTACAACTAGTCGGGATATCGACCAAGTGCAGTGCGTCTGATATCCTGCAGTACGTCTGGTTTTCCGGTACTAAAAGGGCGATGGTGGGATCAGAACGTGGAGTTCCTGCGCACAGTCTCCAAAGTACTCTGCGAATCTATAAGGCAATACCTACTCACCAAAAGGTTGGGCAAAAGAGGATAAGTACAGTCAGGCCAAATGCAGATACGAATACTCTAATAATAACTCACCGGTAATCATAAATTAAAACATCTTTACCTCCTAAATATTTACCAATGAATTAAAAGTCTCATGTAATAGCTACAGGACAAACGAGAAACTCCGAGTTGCCACTAAGACATTAAATAAAACATCATCTGCAGTAATCAGAACATAGTGGATGGTAGATAGATAGGTAGATAGTAGGTAGGTAGTGGTGGTGGTGGGGTGGTAGTGGTGGATAGTGAGTGGTAGGTGGTAGACCTACTGATCGATTGTGTAACACCTCACCGGGAAACTTAGATAGAGTGAACTGTCATTCATCTTTGACTTGACAGCTCATTTTGTGTTCGCTTAACCTAAGATCACGGCGAGATTTTTACTCGATCAATCTATGCTTTCCACTATATCCTGATCGTTACTTTAAAGCTTGAATTAATGATAAGAATGCGATACGGCAAACTAATCAGGATCTACAAAAAATAAAATTAGTTACCGATATTTTCTGGAAAAATATCGTTACAACTAAATACTAGAGAAAAGACTCTTCAAAGTTAGAGTGAACAGGCTTCTTCTGGATAAGCTCGCTCCATCGTAGACTTTGTCTCTGTCATCTCTGACCTAGGCTAGAGTCAAGAGCAAACCCATCACAAATAAAAAATAAAAAAGTATAGTATTTCCTAAACACTAGTAATATCTGGTAGACACAACTATCAGTAAAATAAATTTTTAAAATCAATTTTTTCGCAAACGAATAAAAGTGAACGCTAAACCGATAGTGAAATACGTTTAGTGCTACGCTTACGTGCCGCGTTAAATTGAAGGGAAAAGCACATCAATTACATATGCACACAGGCCCAGAGGTCGAGGCACGCAGCGCTGCCACCCGGACCGTTGGCTAATTCGAGCAAAACTGGTTGAAGCGAGATATTACCGGTCGGAACCGGTTTGCGTCGGTTATTACAAGATCACGCCGGACGGAACGGAGACCCCGGGCGTTTTTGCGCTTGAACGACTACCGTTTGAGGAACGCGGCTGATTGCTTTCGAATTTTGAATTGGATCGTTTCAATCGCTTAGATAAAGAGAGGGATTAGCAGGTTTCGACCTTTGACTTGTATTTTTGTACCGTTTTATTTTGGCAGTTGCATTTTGGTTGTCATCAGGGGCGTCAGGCAGGGGGTGCATTAATACCTCTCTGGCTTTCTATTAAACAAGCAGAATGTGGTAAAAGAGAACCTAGCAAATCCGAGGCGAGGTAGGTACTTTGAACTCCCATCGCTCAGCCTTGCACCCGTCTACTGTAATTCTATCTGTGTGTGTACGGGGAAATAGAAAACCTCTCCAATTTAAGGTGAGGGTTTGAAGATACACCTCCTGAAAATACTCCTGCCGGCGCCCATGCAATATTTATCTTTTTCTATTCCATTGGATTACAACGAAAATCCATCATGGACGTAACTTATAAGACAAAACATGACTGTGTTTCGGTCCTCCACCACAAACTACTTAAACTCAAAATATTTATTTCAAATAAACCATTTACAGGCACTTTTGAATTGTCAAGGTCGGTCGGTCCAAAAAGATGAAGCTATTTGCACGTTGTAAAGCGTAGATCTCTATGGAGAAGAACGTGCAAGAAACTCCACGGACACTCTTTTAAAATAATAAATTGATGAAATGAAATCTATATCTACACATAACAAAATAGTAAATCTTGAGGTGTATGTTCCCGATTGGCGCGAAAACTACTAACAAGATTTTGTTCATATTTTGCATAAATAATCCTTATAGGTACCGTCAGGCTATAGGCTATTTATTATCACGCTATGTGCTATGGAGGATGAGCAATATACAAAAATGTCTGTTTTGAACGAGAGTAGCCCATGGTTCGATCCCGAGCAACAGATATTATTTTTGTATTTATTTTCTCTTTTGAACTCTATTTTTATATCATAATATTGTCAAAATAAAAATAAAATGGGTTTTTGCGTACTTAAAATAACTTTTAAATGTTTATTCCACATTTTTCCAAACTGTTAAGTGAGGAATTGTTATAAGAAACCACAACAGATTACAATATTGCAGATACTTATGGGTCTAACCTTAGCAATGTTTATCATCACGCTATACTTTCAAGGAGCTGAGCAGCGAAAACCCATGATCAGGCTGCCGAAAGAGTTGATGTGAGTTCGAATCTCAGCAGTCGTAACTTTTTTTAGATTTTATTTCACTTATGCATTTCCTTAATTTTATTATTCCTATTTTTCTTCCTAATATTTTCAAATATTCATAACATGTTATTGTTGTATTTTGGATATTTTTTTGCATTTATCCAAGTATGCCAAATATAATAGGCAATGACGCCATAGACGAACTCGCGAAGAGAGGTTCCGAATGGTAGTGCTGGACCCGTACCCACTCCCCCTCCTACCTTTTCCATAGTTTAGTATATGAATTTGCCAGAGATAAACTGAACTTCGTGACACCAAATGGTCGCAGGCTACATTATTGCAGGCGGTCAAAACTGGCAACAGTAAGCCCATACACGCGATTAACTAAACGACTTCTCAGCTCAAGTAGAAATACCCTCCGAAAAATAATAGGTCATTGGCCCCTAAAAAACGACTTTTCAACATAGGCGCTGTAGACAGCCCAATTTGCAGAGGTTGCTTCGAATCGAGGAATCAGTTGCCACGTCATTCAAAAAGTAATGCCGAGGCTGCCCGACGTGAAAAAATTCTCGGAAAGTGAGATCGCTCCGCAAAACCTGTGAAGCACCCAGGAGTCATTTGTGTAACTTAGCCAGGACTGACTGAGAATGGGAGTCTAACATGGTGCGGATAGTGGAGTCTCTACTCTAATCTACTCTTTCCGTTGCAGGGGTAGACTTCTCTTCTGGTTGATTTTCCCATGGCCAACTTTATGTAGCTCTATCGCACGTTAACAAACCCTTTTTATATTTATTTTTTCATGTGTGTTCACGGATAACTTCGTCGTTTATGTACCGATTTCGATTAATCTTTTTTTGTATGAAAAGGTATACTGCGGAGGTAGTTTAATTGCCACCACGTCAGGATCTGATGATGAAAACTCTGAATAATTGAGGGCAACTCTCGAAAATTGTAGGCAGGCATCTGGTAAAAACTTGATATTCGTGTGTATATTGGGTGATAATACATAACAATGAAGGTTTGTATCAGACCTGATGATGGAGACGACAGGGAGTCAAGGGAACTCCACGTCAGTACCTATGTAGGAAGTGTTTGGGCTTATTTCATTCGTATTGACAAGACCTTTACACCGAAAGCACTAAGTTAGTTTTTTTTAAATAGGCATACAAATATCTCGGCAATTCAGTTCATAACATAACATCACGCTGGTACGCTGTGAATGGGTACGCAGGTACCACTAAAAAACTTTTTTACGAAAAATATAACCGACTTCCAAAAACAAAACAAAACACTACAAAGTTTAAAATAACTTTCATTTCGGAAGTCGGTGCCAAAAAACGAAATAACCAAAAACACCGACTTCCGAAATTAAAGTTATTAAGTAAGTAAGAAATTAAAGTTGTTTCGTGTACACATGTTATGTCAAACATGTTATGTTTGACATAACATGTGTCCACGAAACAAACATTTTAAAGAGCTCAAATTGTTTGCATGTTTATCTGTAAATGAACGAATTATGTCAAAATAATCCAATCCTTTCCAACTAATATTATAAACTAGCTGACCCGCGCAACTTCGTATGCGTCAAAATTTTCATTACTGCTCCGTTCCTATTGGTCTTAGCATAATGAAATGTAACCTATAGCCTTCCTCGATAAATGTACTATCTAATACTGAAAGAATCTTTCAAATCGGATCAGTAGTTCCTGAGATTAGCGCGTTCAAGCAAGCAAACAAACTCTTCAGCTTTATATATTAATACTAGCTGACCCGCGCAACTTCGTCTGCGTCACAATTTTCGTTAATGCTCCACTCCTATTGGTCTTACCGTGATGATATATAGCCTATAGCCTTCCTCGATAAATGGGCTATCTAACACTGAAAGAATTTTTCAAATCGAACCAGTAGTTCCTGAGATTAGCGCGTTCAAGCAAACAAACAAACAAACAAACTCTTCAGCTTTATATATTAGTATAGATAATAATGATTTATTTACTTCAGATATCAATTATCCATATTTAAAATTCTCACACGTCAACTTAAAAAAAAACACAAATAAATAAAATTGAAATTAAAATAACAATGAACTCAAATTAATTTAACTAAATAAAAATACATAAAATTAATTTCATCATTAAAATAAAATCAGAACGAAATTAAAATTAAATCAAAATCAAAAATTAAATTAAAATAAAAATTGCAATAAAAATTAAATTAAAATCAAATTAAGCATTAAATCAAAATAAGTATAAGTATATTCCCTAGGGATCATGCGAGCGAAGCCGCTGGCAGAAGCTAGTGAAATTATATTTAAAATAAAATATAATTAAGTAGTACTGGAAAAAGAAGTCAAATAACGAACTTTCTTTTCACTGATGAAGAGCTTACACTATTGCTGTTTCGCATAAACCCAGAAAAAGCCCACAAACTGGTGGCGACGACCCTCAATAATATCGATCGAAATCTCTGTCTGCTTTTCCGCTTATTTCTTCGGTTTTTAGGGTTCCGAACGAAAAACGAATCCCTTATAGGATCACTCGGGTGTCTGTCTGTCTGTCCGTCTGTCACAGCCAATTTTCTCCGGATCCACTGGACTGATTCTGTTAAAATTTGGTACACATAAGGACCTCTATGATCCGAATGGACGTGTTGCGTAAATCATTAAATTTTTAGTATTTTTTTCTTTTGGGGGTCAAACTAGAAAATTAAAAAAAAAAGCTTTTTAAACAATATCGAGTGACATATCAAATAAAACAACCTACTGTGAGGGTTTAACTTATATTTTTTTTTTATTTTAAAATTAATGGTTTTGAAGTTATTCAAGAAATTATACGAAAATTACCATTCCCGCCCCCCTTATCTCCGAAACGACTGAGCCTAAAATTTTGTTAAAAATGGAGATAATAGATCTTTACCTATAAATTACAGAAAAACTTATAAGAAGTCTATAGTGTTAAAAAAAATTCGTTCGGAACCCTTTGCACGCGAGTCCAACTCGCACTTGGCCAGTTTTTTAATAATAGAAAGAACAATACAAGAGGCTAGTGTATGCAATTTACAAATGGCCGAAGGCAGAGCGGGCCACTAGTTTTAAACCAAGTACAAAACTAACAAATAATTCAAAATCAACACTCTCCTGAGCGATTCCAACATTAAAACGACCAACTCAATGAATTCATTGATCGTTTTCTATTACAAGAGCATCATGTTGTCTCACACAGATCCAGTGAATTCTTCCTCCCTGTCAATTCAGGCTTTTTCACTTACCTTATTGTTAGCGGTGAACAATGGCTTGTTCTCTCTTGTTTTTGTCTCCTAGCCTATTGTGACAGGGCCTTATCGACGGGCTGTGTGAAAGACTTATTTTGAACCTTTTAATTATTATTTCGTAGGTAAATCATTTGTGTTTTAGTTACTGGCTGGCTGTGACGGCACGTTGGGTAATTACTAGGCTGAGTCGCAATTTTATACTCATTACGAAAATAGTTACAAATCATTGTATGTTTTGTTTTATTTATTTCACATGGTTATATTTTTCGTTATGTGAATGGTTTACCTACAATTATTTTAGTGTGGTTTGTTAAGTGAAAAGTAAAAATTGTAAACATATAGAATAGAATAGAATACTCTTTTTTATGTACACCATATAAGTTACAGAAAAAAAAAATAGATGAAAAAAAACATTACATAGGGTGACACAATGGGCGGCTTTATCGCTAAAAGCGATCTTTTAAAGACAATATTTGGATAGATTATTATTCTTTTATTTCGATTGGTTTATTATTGGATTTTTTATTGGTTATTATTATTTTTTGGGTTGACCTTTGATTTTTTTTGACCTATTTTATTTTTAGGGTTCTATTACCCATTACCGTATCACCAGGCTTGCTCAAAGTTGACTCGCTGTGTTCAGAGTTTGATTACCAAAGGGTAACCAACGGAACCCTGTTACTAAGCCTCCGCTGTCCGTCCGTCCGTCCGTCTGTCTGTCAGTGGGCTGTATCTCAAGTACCGTAATAATAAACCATTTATTTTCAGGTAACAAAGACCCATAGATAGATACCTTAACCTAAGTACCAATATAATTACAATTGTGTTAGTAATACAAACTCAAAACTATGTTAATATCACTTAATTGCACTATGTCCGTGTGCGTGCCGGTAGCACTTGTCGGCGAAAGCGGCGGAAAGCCACATCCTAAGGCCAAAAGCCTCCATCACCTGAGGTAGGTAGCATGTTGGTATGCGCACCACAAACGCCTTTGACGTTGCGATGCGACTCCAGCAGCTGCACCTTCGGCGCGTACTGCAGCCTGTGGCGCACGTACTTCACGATGTCTTCCGCGTCAGTGGTGTAGTGGAGACGGGAAATGTACACCGGGGTATTCGGCTTCGCAGCACGCAGTTTTTCGTTTGGCTCCGTAGGAGCTTTGCCGCAGCGGTTCTTACAGCTACTCTGCCGGCGCTTCCTCCTTTGCACCGTCACGAAGCCGTCATCATCAGCCCGGTTCGTTTCCATTAAAGGCACGGGCTTTGCAGAGGGAGCAGTTAGGGTGCTCACAGCGACCAACTGGTCCGATGGTCACGTAAATAGGTGTGGTAATAGGTAGACAGTTGAAATTTTCACAGATTGTGTATTTCTATTGCCGCTATAAAAACAAATATTAAAAATTAAGGTTTTGGTACGGAACCCTTCTTGTAAGAGTTCGACTCGCACTTGGCCGGTTTTTTCTTAATACAGAGTCAGTAGGTACAGGCTTGCCGATTGTTTCACCTTTATAACTTCTTACTATGTATTCATCATCATCATCATCATATCAGCCGAAAGACGTCCACTGCTGGACATAGGCCTCCCCCAAGCGTCGCCACAACGACCGGTGCTGCGCGTCTCGCATCCATCGGCTACCCGCGACCTTCACCAGGTCATCGGTCCACCTTGTCCTTGTGTTTTGTTTATTATGTATTAGAGAGGATTTATTAGGTATTGCGATTCAGCTTACACGTTGATTGAATTTTTCCAAAGGAAAATGGAAATCCCTTAAAAAAACTAATTTGTTGGAAAGTATTTTTGTTAAGGTACTTCGTGATAAGATTTTAAGAATTATTATAATTACTTTGAATTTATTAATAGACTAAGCTAAGAACTCTGTTCAAGGTTGGAAATTGTCTTGTCTTTGCAAACCTGTTACATGAAACAAAATCCAATTTCACACAAAATTAATTCGTGGTTTCGTTTCCTGAACGCTTGTATTTATTTACAGGCGTGTGATTTATTTTTCCTTGTTTATCTCCATGTAAGTAACCGAAACGTGTCGGAACACGGCCTTCGGAGATTCCTGGGAGTGTCAAGAATTTTCCACACGATGTCAAAATAAGTACTATTTTAAGCGACCTTTGTTTTTATTAGGGTTCCGTAACGTGAGGGTAACTAGCGGAACCCTATTACTAAGCCTCCGCTGTCCGTCCGTCCGTCCGTCCGTTCGTCTGTCTGTCTGTCTGTCAGCGGGCTGTATCTCAAGAACCGTAATAGGTAGACAGTTGAAATTTTCACAGAGTGTTTATTTCTGTCACCGCTGTAACAAAAAATACTGAAGATTAAATTAAATTAAAAATTAAAGGGGCTCCCAGACGAGAAACGTGTTTTTGTCTTCGGTTATAGTACGGAACCCTTCGTGTGAGAGTCCAAATAGCTCTTGGTCGGTTTTAAACCAACTTCCAAAAAAGAAGGAGGTTCTTTATTCGGTGGGTATTTTTTTATGTATGTACACCGATTACTCCGAGGTTTCTGATTCGATTTCTGTGATTCTTATTTAGTTCGATGCGGTGTACTTGCCATTTGGTCCCGTAAAAAATAGATTTAGTTTGGTTCATTAGTTTTTATTTTATGAGAATTTTTGCTTATTTCAATTTCTGCGTAGACGAAGACGTCGTCCAAATATCACCACTTAAGTTTTTTTTTATTTCTCAAAAAATATACAACAGTACACCGCAGATTACCGCCTTTTTTAAGTTCTTCCTGTCATTGATAAGACCATCATTATTCCCATTGAATTAAGTTTGTTTAAAAGAATAAGTTGTGTGATATATTTTTTGGTGTACAATGAAATATATCAGAATAAATTTCATTGTACACCAAAAAAAAATAGTTTAAGTTGTAATAGAAATATATTTAATACGAAAACCCCGTTCATTTTAAACAATAACCTTAAAAAATTAAACTAAATTCGGTAACATAAAAATAACATTTAAATTGGTGTAGTCGAATCGCCTTCGAATCGAAAACATTACCATTCTTCAGAAATCAAAGAACTCGTAAATTTTACGATTGACAAGTAAAACGATCTGTAAGTATTCAGACATTAAAAATGAAGATAAGAACGTTGGTCAATCCCTACGATTGTAAAAAAACTTTTTATTTCAAACTTGACAAGTATTTCAGCGATTAAAAACTCATAACCTTGGAGCTTGGAGCTTGAAGTGGAACTCTCTGCCTGTGTCTGTGTTTCCAAACGCTTACAACCCTAATCTCTTCAAAGTCAGAGTGAACAGGCTCCTCATGAGTAAACTCGTTCCATCGTAGACTTTGTCTTTGTCTTCTCTGACCTAGACTAGAGTCAAGAGCAAACACATCACAAATAAAAAATATAAAAAAACATTGGTCATCAAAACAGCCTTACAGGCCTGACACCACTGAGCGCTAAAATATCTCGGCGGCCCACAAGCTAAGCATTTCCTTTACTGTCACCACATAGAGAAAACAACGGTCTCTGACAATTTTGACGATGGCTATGAAAGCTGAAATTTACGCTCACCACCTAATTCAGCGGTGTGTGTGTGTGTGTATAAGTGTACACTTCCACGAATTTCCACTTCCACTCACAACAAGCTCTGGGCGGCGGCGGGCGGCTCAAAAAGGCTGTTTGTAGTATTCCGAGGAAAGACAGACGGCCAGCCAGACAGACACCCGAATGATCCTATCAAGATTCCTTTTTTAACTGACTGCCAAAAGGAGGAGTTTCTCAATTCGGTTGTTTTTTAGCAATTACACCAATTACTTTGAGATTTCTGAGCCGATTTCTGTGAATCTTTTTTGGTTCGATACTTGCCATTTGGTCCCATAAAAAGTTAATTCAATTTGGCTCCATAGTTTTTATTTTGTGAGCAATTTTGCTTATTTCAATTTCTGAGTAGACGATGACGTCGTCCAAGTATCACCACTTAAAAGGGAGGTAAACAGAGCCGCTTTACATCCAACACGGGTTCGAAACAGCGGGTTCCAGACAAGGTGACGTGTGACAAGGATGGTTTCATCAAAGTGGAGAAGAGAAAGAAGAAGAAGCCTGCTTGTCGGAACCAGTGCGGCACCGCGCTGGCAGGACCAAACATGCTGCTGTGTCCAGCAATACCTACGACGCTGCTGTATGTGTCCCGGCTACATCACTCCACGAAGGTTGAGGAGATCGTGGAGTACATGAGAGTGAAGACCCCAGTTGGTCTTCACTCTCATGTACTCCACGATCTCTTTATGGGTCTCACTTTGAGGGTCGAGAAGTTGGAGTCGCGCCACAACACAAACTTCAAGTCGTTTGTGGTGCGGGTTCCAACTCACCATCTCGAGATGTTCCTCAAATCAGAGTTTTGGCCGAAAGGTGTCGTGTATCGACGTTTTCCCGGCCAGCTGCGCGACACCAGTCAGCGAAACACGACGCCGTCATTTCGTGTGCAGTAGTTTATTGTAATATGTATTCATTTATTTATAGCTGTTATTGTTTTATGTTAATGTATTTTATTTATGGGCCATAGATGCCTGAAATAAAGGATTAAATTAAATTAACCGACTTCCCAAAACACTACAAAGTATAAAATAACTGATTTCGTAAGTCGATATTAAGAAACCAAAAACAACGACTTCCAAAATTCGATTATATTTTTATGTAAAAAAGTTTTTTTTTTCATTCAGATGTACGACATTCTAAAAAAAACATAAGATAGTGATTAAAACTACTACTTTTTTCTGTTCTGTTGTTAGCCTATGTTGTCTGACCGACCTTGACAGTTCAAAAGTGCATTTAAATAGCTTATTTGAAATAAATGCATTGAGTATTGAGTTGTCCCACAGCTGGGCAAAGGCGTCCCCCATATTTATCCGGCTAACTTTATCTGTTCTATGGCTAATCCGTCAGGAATCAGCCCAAATCGTCACGCCAGCGTTTTTTACCGCCGGACTCGGTTGCAACGTCCGTCTTCAGGCACCCACCGCTTAGCGATCTTGGGTCGTCTGTCCTCGCGCATCCTGTAAATGTGGTCTGCCCAATTCCACTATAGCGTCGCCGATTTGTCTCTTACATCAGCGATGCTTGTCTTGGAGCGTATAAATGTATTAAGGATTCGGTCGGTCCATTTGATCTGCGGAATGCTACGTTCCATTGCTCTTCGGCAAACCTTTTTTTCTTTTTTTTAGTATGGGAAATCATCAAATGACTCCTCCCGCTCTGGGTGAAGCAGGAGGGAGTGTTTGATTTACTGACTAAAACCCATCCGTGTTCCTCCTAGTGCCCTTTGCGTTCCAGGGCCACGGTGACTCATTCGAACAAAGTCCGCAGCCCCGGCAGGCACTGGCCCTAGCGGGCCCCGCCTTTAATGCTGACAGCTCTTCGTCGACCCGGGCCTGGTTCTGATCAGCCATCGAGCCACACAATGCTCGCCGTCCGCAGGCTCATGCCTACGGTGACCGGGAATCGCCCTGCGACTCGCGATGCCCGGGGCGTCTTCTTCTGTTGCGGCGGCTGGGGTGTGAGGTTTCCCTCTCTCTCACGCGTTCGGCTTCCTCTTTCGCTAGCATTACTGCTTCGCAGAAGGAGGTGACCGCTTCCCATGTCTCCTCGCTCCGGACCATGGCTTGAACCAGGGCCGAACGCGAGAGGTCACCGCCGCCGATCGCCTCGACGAGGACACGGCGGTGCTCCGCCCAAGCATGGCCGACCTTCACCGTATGCTCCACCGTGTCCTCCGGGCTATCCTCGCAGTGTTGACGCTCGGGCGTATCCTCGCGCCAAATTCGAAACAGGTAGCTCCCGAAACAACCGTGTCCGGTGAGTACCTGCGACAAACGGAAGGTAAGGACGCCATAGCGTCGCTCTAGCCACTCCTCAAAGAGGCGACTTATCGCCTCAATTGTGGCGTGCCCAGCGCTGGGTTGCGACAGTCGTTGTCTCCGTACTGCCATGAGATCCTGCCGTAGCTCCGCCCGCCGTGCTGCGATTTGCCGCGGCAGAGGAGTCTCGCCCCGGCGTAGCGCCTCCACGCGCATTCGTAAATGAGCGCGAGGGCTCTCGCCACTACATCCCAATGGCAGCAGTCTGGCGGCGAGTCTCCTTGGCTCGCCGCGTCGCCATAGACCGTGCGGTTTCCCCGAGCCAGCTGGATGGTCATGACCCTCTAGAACGCGTTGAGGTAACGTGCAGGTCGCAGGTGCTCAAAGTAGGCGCCCACACCGGCGCCCCATAAAAGGCCATGGAACGCACGACCCCCGCATAAAGCCTCCGCCAGGAGGCGTTTGGACCCCCTAGATTGGGCTCTTTGGCAAACTTTAAGTTTCGACTTTTGGGCCTCAGTAAAAGACCAAATACTATTCCAGATAATACTATAGTAAGCTGCTTCAATTACAAAATCTCTTAGCCTAAATTCCCATACCATGTCGGTAACTCAGATATTGAATCCCGATCAAAGTACTCACAAGCACAACTACGCTCCTCGTATGGGCGGCGGTTCAAAAAGGCTGTTTGAATCGCGCAGGGTAAAGCGTCCGATTGCGTCCAATCACCGCGACGCGACGGTCACCTGATTGAAGCGCTAGCTGCTGTGTTTACCCTGTTTTGTTTAGATGTGTACTGTCATTTGTTTTGTTCGTCTATTACGTCATTTGTTCAGCTAAGCAACAAAATGTACTGTAAATAGATCTTCACAATTAAAAAAAAAACTACATACACTAGACACATGTTTAAGGTTTTCAAACTTTAAAAGTGAAAAAAAATACTGAGTGAAACAAAATTAAAAATTATATAAAGATGGAGGTGGCGGTAGTGGGAGGTGATATAGGTTGATAAAGATTGTCAAATAGTCCAAAATATATAGAATTACGTAGTGAATTCCATTTATACTGTATTTTCAGTCAATTTATACAGGCTTATGGTTTTCTGCATCGTATCACAGAGTCCCGGACAAAACACATTATGAAAACGTTTAAAATTCCTTAGTAACACAATTGCAGAGAGTAAAACACTGCTATATTGTAGAAACAAATTTAACTCCAATCACACAAAACTAACAAATTCCCTAAAGCCCAAAATCACCACAAAAGATAATCACCAAGTTCAGAATAAATCGATTAGAAATTGTGCTCAAATAACATTGAACAATTATCGCAAACGAATCGCACCCGGCAAATATTTGCAGTTGTCGTATTAAACGCACACAGTTACAATGTGCAGATGGTCAACATTCATCTGTGGAACGATTCTACGGTAGAGTTAAGCCAGTGTAATGGTTGCTCGTAATAATCTGATTTGTTTGGAAAAGCGTTCTTATTGAACGGTCGATTATTGGTTTTAGCAGATGAGTTAAGGATTGTTCTAGGACTTTGTGAGAGATCACTTCGTGTAGGTGCTGTAAATATATATTAAATATATATAATAAATATTAATAGTATGGAGACAAGAGTGATCTTCCCCCTCTGTGCTGATAGCTGCCTCTCTAGAACCCACCAGAGATGCGAAATTGGTCACAAGAGTTACCGCGTCCCTTTTTTTTTACTATTGATTGGCACGTGTTTGACCACTATCTCACCTTAGGGTAAGCAATGATGTGGTCGAAGATGGACTTGCCTAGAAGTAAATTATTCACTCTTGACTTAAAGACTCCCAGGTTGCAGCTGTCAGGAAACACAGACTCCGGCAAGGAATTCCACTCTTTAGCTGTACGCACTATGAATGCCCTGGACCACAAAGGGCATTTGAAGGAGCATTGGTGAGTTTTAGACAGTGACAGTTTGACCCGTTCTGCCCAGAGGTGGAGGAGTTGCCATCCATAAAAATAGGACCTAGAGGATCATAAAGTAGAAAACCCTTTCATGTGTCTTAATTTAAGTTAAAAGCCTTCTAATCATTTTAAAAGTAAGTTCCAACAAAAAATTCAAATAAATAATGATGACCTAAATTATAATTTCTTATCACTACACCGACTTTGGAACCCCTAAATTACCCGATTAAAAACCCTTCTACGCCCCTAACGCCAAATTTAATACACGAACACAAAAAATCATGCATGTACTGTCAATCTCACAGCCCCGCTTCAACATAATTGGCTAAAAATAAGTGGCATCACCTCTGATGTTGTACTCATGCAAAATTTCCGAACGGCATACAAATGAGGCGTTCAGACGATCACAGCATCCCGTCTAATCCAGCATCTTGAATATTCAAGTGGCAATTACGTTAATGGCAGATACCCCTAAAGTGGGTTGCAGACGGACGACAATCATAGACGATGTAAAGTCGTCAATTTACAAGTCATGTCTACTGAATGTCTTTAGTTATTTGAGAAAGAGAATAGTATGCAGGTATATATGGAAAATATTTGAAGACTCTAACCATTTATCTGATCCAAGTGGAATACATCCTACTGAAATACTTACACACTCTAAATGCGAAAGTGTGTTAGCTGATAGGTTCTTCTTTTATGCAGCAAATTAATAACGGGCTGACTTGATTTTTTGTATACCTAAAACTGGACTGAAGGGCGATCTCATTTAGTTCAGCTTCCACTGCTGGAGATTGGCAGTTCCCAAGTGTCGCCACATCGACCGGTCCTTTATGTCTCGATCGAACATTGGTTCTCCTGCGGATATCTTCACGCTACCCAGTCAATACCTAAGCTACTATTATTCCGGAAAAAATCCGACAAAATGTTGCGACTACATCATTGGCAAGCACAAAAAATCGCATGTCTCCAACCACCCTAAAGCAACGGTGCATGTTATTTCATACAGAACACCTTTGGATAAGGATTAGTTGGTGAAACAACGGTTTCGTGTTGAAACAAGAGCTTATTGTAATGTGTTTTGCTTTTAATATTCAAAAGGATGGCAGAGAAGTGTGTTTGCGATGTGTGGGAATTTTAAATTTAAGTGGTTTAAGATCTGAAGAGACATGGGAATGTTGTTTTTGTTTGTTTGTGCAAATCCTCAAACGGTATGTACAGGTAGAGGCGAAAATTAAGGAAATTAATGAAATACATTATTTCGATTAAAAATTGCAAGTACTTAATAAACAAAAGCAACCAATCCAACACCCGGTGCCTATATTTTAGTCATCATACAAAGGCGGCCCACTTAATGTACCCGATATAAACTACCTTTAGGCGCGATGTTTATAAAAAAATAATTCATTACGATATTAGTACAATAAAAATACATAATGCATTAAATGTATGAAACACCCTGTTAATAATGTTTACGTATCAAAACAATGTCACCGTTCCATTGCGCGCCGTTCTTGGAACACAAGGCTCGGACTGCGCTCTCTCCTGGAAGTTCCAAACTACATCATGCATAATAATAATATTTCCATTTTTTTAAATAAAAAAATATATCTAATATTTATAAAAATCTCGTGTCACGGTGTTTGTTACCGAACTCCTGGGAAACGACTCGACCGATTTTCATGAAATTTTGTGAGTATATTCGGTAGATATCAGAATAGGTGGTAGGGTATTTGTTTTTTATTTGGCAAAACAACGTTTGCCCAGTCAGCTAGTATATATATAAAATAATACTAATTTCTAGTAGTCATTAGATAGATGCTCTGCCTGTTACGTACTAAGGAGTCTAAGAAATGAGGTAACCGTAAAACATTTAAAAATGGTCTATTACGCATTAGTAGAGTCAAAACTGAGATACAGCATACTTTTCTGGGGAGGAAGCTATGATTACAATATCCAAAAAGCTTTTGTGATTCAGAAAAGAGCAGTCAGAATCATAGCCAGAATTCAACAGCAAGAATCATGCAAGCCTCATTTCAATGATTTAAACATATTGACAGTCCCAAGCTTGTACATTTTGGTCCTACTTGGACTTGGTCACTTATCAAAATATATCTTTGAATATGAGACTGAGGATGAAAGAAAAAAAGGGACAGTACAAGAAGAAAAGATCTCCAGATGAAGCAAGCGCCTCACCTGAACGTTGTAAAGCATAGCGCCTACCACAAGTCAGTAAACATTTTCAATAAACTGCCAACAGAAATAAAAATACTTCTATATACAAGTGGGTTTCAAAATAAACTTAAACGGTTCTTGTTAAACAAATGTCTTTATTCTATTAATGAATTATAAATTTTATTGACATGGAAATAAATGGAAATATTATTGTATTTTATAAATTGACTTGACATTAATTTTTATATCTTTTTAATTATTTTTGTATTATTCTGACTTAAATTTAAATTGGATTTGTAATTATTTAAATATGGATTGCATGAAAAATTATTATTATATGTGTATTTAGCTATAGAAATTCAGACACGATGTAAAAGTCGTTATTGAATAAATGAATTGAATTGAATTGAAGTGGACTGCTTTTGTAAAACGACTTAAATGACACCATGTGTGTATAAGTGACTTGTATTGACTCTACGTTTAAGGGCAGGAATAATAAATCAACACTAAAATATGAATTATTTATAATCACATGGTTAAGTTTAAGTATAAATTTAATCCTAGCTTAAAAACTAAAAGTATCAAAGAAACAAATCATATCGCACAGTAATTCCAGCTGAAATCCTGTGATTTGTTATTTAAACTTAAAATTATTATGTTTATAATAAATAATCTCTAAAATTCAGACGCTAACTTTACCAACTATAAAGGTGAAAACTTAAAATAATAATCGAAACAAAATTATATGCTTCAAAAGTTTTTGTAGACAATCTGGAGTCAGAACACGGCAACAATGAAGAATCTTAGAAGGTAGGTAATACGCTTAGAAGAAGAGTTAACAAAACATCAAAATTCTCTTCGAATGGTTGCTAAATAAATAATTGTTGAGCGTCTGAAGAACTAAGATAACAAGTCTAAGCGGCAAACTAAGTTAGGGACTTAATTGAAGCAACGGCAACGCCTCCTTAACTCGGGAATATTAATATTTGTCAAGGATGAAGGCAGAACAAATACATTTTGCGTTAAGGTTCATACACACTTGACGAGACTGACCGACGAGTATACTGTGTATGTTTATGAACCTTAAGGATGCGTTCCCACCAAAAATATGACGATGCGTTATGTGTGTGTGTGGATCCGTGGCGACTTGGCGAGGGTTAAGATAAGATAAAGATTAATTTCTCACCACAATATAAGGTACATTTAACATGGTATGAAGAAAAAAAAAACAAAACAAAACCACACAACAAAAACAAAAAAAAAAACAAAACGAACACAAACAAACAAAAAAAGAAAAATTTAAAAAGTGAAAAAGAGAAAGAAAAATAAAGAAAGAAAGAAAAAAGAAAGAGAGTAGTAAATTTACATGATAAATAAATTAAATTATAACAGCTACAGTTTAATAATTATACTGGTGCCTAAGCCAGACGTGCCTAAAGCCTGTATTTCAGGATACCAGGACTTGCCCCATTCGGGGACAGTTACATTTTGTAGATGATTACGTATTCACACATTATCAAATGCGGTAAGTTTTTATAAGTAAGTATGTTTACAATTATTCATTGCAGTATAGAATGGCTTCATTAACCTAGCCTCGCTTAGCGCTTCGATTTTATTGGTTCTTAACAAACACATCCCTCGCTTCAAATCCTCGCACATCTCATCAGCTCAGCTCAGCTTAGTACTGTCGGATCACATAGATTCGCAATCACATATTTTTATCGATTCTCTCAAGAATGAGTTGCCTAATCTTTACTTCCATAGTAATATTATAAATGCGAAAAGTAACTATCTGTCTGGCCGTCTGTCTATCTGTCTTATTAACTCTTCACGTCTGAACGAATTTGGATAAATCTTGATACACGGGTAGGTCATGTCTTGGAAAAGGACATAACTTATTGTTCATCTCGGTAGTATGTTCCCTTGGGATAATTTTTGACTAACACACGGGCAAAGCCGCTGACAAAAGCTTGTCGAAAATAAAATAACACTAAGTAATACATTCAAATTCATAACAATACATTCAAGATAACGTATCATACGTTATCTTTTTTAATTTTACATAAAATACGTTGGCAAGTAACACAAATATAGTGTTGGTTTATTTATTTTAAACCTTTTTTTCAGAAACAACCAAGTTCTCAAAAATATGTTCAAGATAAATATGTACTTTTCAGCAGCCTGAAGCTAAATAAATCATCAGGCTTAAAAATAAAACAAGTTTGTTTTAAATTCGAAGTTTATTTTATATTATTATTATCTACCTCTTGTCTTCGCCTTTACAACGTTCCGTTCCACGCTCAACGTCCAAGTACAAAACTTAGTAAGTTCGTTACGACTTCATTAGAACTCTATCAAAATTCAAATTAAAGAAACACTCGACGCTTTATTGGCGTCGAAAGTAACCCAAATTGTTATTGCTTATTTTGCTTACTGTTAAGTTGAGAGTTTTGGATTAGAGATGTCATTGACCTTGGTAGCTTAGGATTTGAATATTTGATAAGACTTTTCGGTGAGTCGTGTAGAGATGCCTCGAATATTCGGCAACTATTCGGTTTTCGTCCTTTTTAGCAACTTTTTTACTATTCAGTATTCGTTCGAATATTGAGAACCATTCGACTGAATACCGAATCATGAAAAATCTACTAATAATATTAGTCACAAAAAAATGTAAGAACCCAAAAATATAAAAATGAAGTTTATTAATTATTTATCGTTTTAAGATAATATAATATGCACATAAACATTTTGTTTTCTTCTTAATTCTTTATTGTACACCATAGCAACATACGAGGGGTGAAAGGCTATTATATTATATGTTTGAAGCGACATTTTGGGCGATATTGAGTTATATAAATATTCGGATTCAGCGTTTTTTTCTGCACCTTGTATAAATATATACATGTCAGCGATGGTACAACTCTCCAGGTTACACCAGCCAGGATATTGGAACTACAGTGGGCGTACTTTGGGAAGTGTTGGTTATTGCGCAATAGAAACACCGGTTGCTTTTAAATCAAATTATTATTCACACTCGAAAGTCTCACTTACTCACACAATAGGTACACTGAACAAATATTCGGAACACGCGGCGGTTTCTAGACAGGGGCACGTCTGCACTGCTCGACCGCCACTAGTAGACTGAGCTCAGCCTCTGTCGAGCACACCGTCCTAGACTCCGTCGAACGCCACTAGATGGCGGTGGTGTCCCGATTGTTCTATTGACTGACTTATTTCCGACATACACATACATATGAATATTATGTCAAAATCGAAAGGAAATGCTCTTTAACTTTCCTCTTGAATACATCAAGAGATGGGCTGTCGCGTATGGAGTGTGGGAGCGAGTTCCAGAGACGCACTGCAGTAACAGAGAAGGAGCCATCATAGCGGCTGGAAGTGTAACGTGGATTACGAAGGAGAAGAGAAGTGGCAGTGCGACATGGTTTACCCCTCGAGGCGAGATACTCGAAGCGTTCACGAAGGTATTGAGGAGAATTAGGATTGTAAAGGATAGTATAGAGTAGAGATAGGATATGGGTATCTCGGCGATGCCGAATCGGTAGCCACTTCAATTTGGTCCAAAAACCCGACAAGTGGTCGTATTTCCGGAGGCCAAAAATAAAGCGGCTGCACTGGTTTGCAATCGCTCGAGTTTATTTAGGAGTACCTCTGTTGCATCTAGAAAACAGACGTCATTTTGATGGTACAATCAATAATAATAAAGCATGTTGAGACACGACTGATGAAACAAACACGCCTATCACGGCGTAGTTGGTAACCTTTCACCCGCGAAATATACTAAGTGTCGCCGAATGTTCGGCCACCGGCCAAGACCAAAAAAATGATACAATATTCGGTATTCAGCCGAATCACTCTTCGTGGCATTTCTAGAGTCATGTTCTAATCTCATATACAGGTGAGGTAGAGGACAAACAGAGAAGTAGAAAGAAGAAGAAATTGGGATAAAAGTTTTCTTTTACTAGTTTTTGAAAGTTTTTGGTTAATTATATTGGTTATAGTACTTTTTTTTAGGATAGGAAATCATCAAATGACTCCTGCCGCTCTGGGCGGAACAGAAGGGAGTGTCAGACCCGTACTGACTTTTAAAACCCATCCGTGTTCCTCCTTGTGCCCTTTTCGTTTCAGGACCGCGGTGACTTTTTCGAACAAATTCCGCAACCCTGGCAGGCACTGGCCCTAGCGGACCCCGTCTTCTATGCTGACATTTCTTTGAGGCGCGTGGAACACAACGCGCTATCGACCCGGGCCTGGTTCTGATCGGACGGCGAGCCACTCTACGTTCGCCGTCCGCAGGCCCGCGCCTACGGTGGCCGGGAATCGGCCTGTGACTCCCGACGCCCGGGGCGTCTTCTCACGAGTTCGGCCTCCTCTTTTGCTAGCATTGCTGCTTCGCAAAATTAGGTGACTACTTCCCATGCCGCTTCGGATCATGGATTATACCAGGGCCGGACACGAGAGGTCGCTGCTGCCGATCGCCTTGATGAGAACATGGCGGTGCTCCGTTCAAGCAGGGCAGACCTCCACCGTATATTCCACCGTATCCTCCGGGTGATCCTCGCAGTCTTGACACGCGGTCGTGTCCTCCCGCCGAATCCGAAACAGGTCTTTCCCGAAACAACCGTGTCTGGTGAGTATCTGCGTCAGGCGGAAGGTGAGGACGCCGTGGCGCCGCTCCTAGCTTATAATACTAGTAATGCAATTAAGAATAATACTACTCATGTTTTACAGCATCAACAGGGTGTGTTAAGCCTGTTACTGGTGGCCTTATTGTGTTGTAAATAAAATTATTGTCATCAGTATACCTACCTAATACATGTCGTATATGTTTTTTACTTTTGATAGGTACGCTTTTGACAACTATCTCACCTGATGGTAAGCGATGATCTTGTCGCAGATGGAGCACGATTGCCTAGAAGTAGCCTGTTCATTCTTGACTAAAAAACTCCTAGGTTGTAGCTACCAGGCAACGCAGACTCTGGCAGGGAATTCCAATCCTTAGCTACAGCTACACATAATTAATGTGTTCCCAAATCGTTTTGTGCTTGTGGGTGGGATGTCCATCATGTACCGGTGGCGCAGCGCCGTTTGTCTTGTGATCCGATGATGGAATGGGCTTGACTGATTTAAACTATGCAATTCCGTCGCACATCCCCTACATGTTTAAATAAATAAATAATCGTGTAAAGTTTTTTGCTTGCTTTTTAGGGTTCCAAACAAAAAACGGAACCCTCATAGGATCACTCGGGTGTCTGTCTATTTGTCTGTCTGTCTGTCCGTCTCTCACAGCCAGTTTTTTCTCCGGATCCATTGAACCCATTCTGTTGAAATTTGGAACATATATGGACTTCTGTGATCCAAACACGGACGCATTACGAAAATCATTAAATTATTAGTATGGGGTACACTTTTGGGGGTCAAACTAGAAAATTAAATGAAATGTTTTTGAACAATATTGTGTGACATATCAAATGAAAGGACTTACTGTGAGGGTTTCAATTATGTTTTTTTTTATAATTTTAAAATAAATGGTTTTGAAGTTATTCATTAGACAAAAAATTACCATTTTCAAATTTCATATTTTGAAAAAAATTGAGGTTATAAGATCTTTACCAATAGATTACAGGAAAACCTATAAGAATTCTAAAGTGTTAAAATAACTCGTTAAAAAATAAATTCGTTCGGAACCCTTTGCACGCGAGTCCAACTCGCACTTGGCCAGTCTTTTTTCACCTCATTTAGAGTTTAACGACGTTTTAACCGACTTTTTTACCTTTTAAAGTGCAACCCGAAAACACCATTACTGCGTCTCTATGGAATAAAGTTAGATTAGTCTATGTAATGAGTTGGGTTTTTGAAAAAAGTATATTAGAACCGCTGTTGTTATTAGATACTTATTTGAAACACATTTAAAGTTCGCGTTGACTATGGTATATAATATCTACGCAAAAAAAAAAAAAAAATTACAGTGTCTGTATGTTAAACAAAAATAACAGCTTTTCAGTAAATGCATATGAAAGTAGGTATAATGAAACGTACATTTACCAAACATTTTGTTTCTGTCTGTTTGTTCCGGGTAATCTTCCAAACGGTTGAACCGATTTTGACGGTACTTTAACTGGCAAATAGTTGAATTGTAAGGGGTAATTTGGTCTTTTATTTGAAAAAGAATTCAAGTTTCGTGCAAAAAAAAACTTAAATCCACGAAATTGTAAACAGACGTTTTTTTATTTTTACAAAAACACTACTAGTCCACTTTTGGACAAAAGACTGAGTCTTTCTAAATGCATTTCTCAAGCGCTGCCTTGAGCCACTCTACATGGTACAGGGTCCCTAAAGTCATCTCGTCACCTCTTTCTATACCGATTTCATTTTCATGAGCTCATTGAATAGAATAGCAAACATTAATTCAACACAGATACAAATTTACAGTAACAAATACAAAGTAAAAGAAATAATAGTAGATACAGAATTGAGCTGAGCGTGCCCATGCCGAAATGTTACCATCTCAGCATTTGCTGAGCGTCAGACACCCAGCGCTGGTTTCAATTGGGACCCTGCAGCGATTCACGTGAAGACCAAAAGGGTCATCAGAAGACGTGAAAAAAATCAAATATCTCGCAACAATAACTTCGAGAAAGCTCAAGAAAATATTTGGAAGAAGCTTCTGCCCAGTAAAGGGACACTAAAGACTTTATATTTAAAAAAAAACTCGCGCCGAAAGTCCCTCGGTACTAAATAAAACGCGCAGCCTGTTTGTGTGTATGTAACTACTCGTCATAAACGGGATATTATGTCTGCACCCCAACAAAACCCTCTATTTCCATCCTTATCTCCCCCCTAAACACGCACACAATAAACTACTTCATTCAAAAAGTATAAAAGCAAGGATAAAAGCTCTGGTAACGATCGCATGCAGACGTAATGTTTCATCGTCGTAACGTAGCAGTATGAATTTCTTTATATTCCCGAGTAATACTATGTATGATCTGTCACCATCAGGGGAAATCCCGGCAACTTTACAAGAGAACACCCACCTTGTTGGTAACAAGGAAAAATGATGATATTCAGCGGGGCCGTAACGTAACACAGGCTTCTTTGAACCGCGCGAGTGAGCGAAAAGGGTCTTTACATCACACTGGTTGGAAAGAAACTAAATTCTGAAGTTCAGTTTTTATAATATTTATAAAACTTTACAATATTAGGTGCAGTATTAACCTAATTTTGTGTATTATTTGTGTGTGTGTTTTTTGTTGTATTAAGCAAATAAAGATGGGTCTACAAAAGTTTAAACCAGGTTAATTATTTTATTTGCAACTGTAAATTGTATTACATAATTAATCTATGAGCTATTTTGGTAATAATTTCCTTTTACTTCGAAAGGCACTTATTAGAAAAAGTGATATTTTATAAGTGATTATGATTGTAAAGAGATCTAAAATGAAAGGGATGAGAAGCACCACCGAAATTACGCGGTCAATCCCTTATATTTTAGCAACCGTAATCACTGACTGAATATAAGCTGAATATTATCACCCAAAGACACAACCAAATCATCAATCTAATCTTGTCTCTCTGTCAGTCTTCCAACATCCACAGGCTAACTTCTTCTTCTTATCGTGTGGGTAGTAAGGTCTAACGACCCCAAAAACCCTAGTATCAGAGTTTCTCAACCGCCAATAACAGACTAACTACACATATGTATCTCAAACCGCAAATCACGCAGCGTAGTCGTATCGTGACATGTAAATATCTTAGTCTGTGGGAACAAATGGCCATGTCAACCGCAATGCGTGCCGCGTCACGGTCTTCAGTCCATCATGTTCACTACAGGTTTTGATTTTCCACTCGAATTGCTCTGTAATCGATTACTGTGAACTAGTATCGATGCAGCTGAGAAGTGACTTCGGTCAGCTGATGGTTTTGGTTTAAAAGATATTTTAGAACTTAAGGCTGCTCTCTCGAGAAATGCTTAAAAACAGCGTATAGATGAAGCAATATTTCGTCGGTATTTACTGAGAAATTAGATCTGAAAAAAATAGGTTGTAATCTACATGATATGATACGTTATTTGGTTTAGCCAGATTTTATGTACCGGTATCACATAATAAGAAAAAAAAATACCAAATCACCTCCAAATCGTTGAGATGAAACCATTTTACTCCTTAATTTTTTAACAAAAGTCTAAAAAAATATATCTACTGCTTTGCAAACGAAAATAATTTGGTTTTGTTACTATTAAAAAAATATGTTATTTTTTATAATAAATTAAAAATGCGGGTAGCGGAGTGGCGCGTAGAGGAGCAGTTAGCTCCGTATATAGGCACGAGGTCATTGGCATGTATACAAGCCTTAATGTCAGATGGTAAACCCATATAACACTGCCTATCCTAGGAAAGGCCAGGGCCCAGATAAAGTGGCGAAAACCCGTAAAGAGGTCATTGTAAAGGAATTTTTGTTGGGAAAGTAAGGAAAAAGCCAGGCAAGTGCGAATCGAACTCGCACACGAAGGGTTCCGTACCATAAACCTTAATTTTTATCATTAATTGTTATAGTGGCAATAGAAATACACAATCTGTGAAAATTTCAACTGTCTACCTATTACGGTTCTTAAGATACAGTCCGCTGACAGACAGACGGATGGACGGTTCCGTTGGTTACCTTTTGGGTACCGAACTCTGAAAACAGCGAGTCAACTTTGAGCAAGCCTTCTGGCTATGAAAAGGGCCGCTTCTAATATTTTCTCCGCAGTGGGACAGTTGTAGACTGGTTTTTCCTACCGCTCATCAGCCTTCAAAGCAAAAGTAAACAGACTCTCAATTAAAACCATCGCTTTCCAACAGGCAAAATCAAGACAAGAACCGACTCATCATGAAAGTAAAAGTTCAAAATAAAAATATATTTTATGAAAATAATTTTAAATAACTCTTGAGGAATTTCATAAATCCACTTATCCACTAAATAGAAGTGAAAGACCCGTTTGGGACAAAAACCCTGTTTAAAATCAGCCACAAAAATTAATGTTCAAAATAAAACTTTTTTATTTCGATCCTGGGACACAAAACCGAGCCCTAATATAGTCTGAAATATCAACGGGTTTCAAAGGAGACTGTTTAAATTTGTATGTGCAGTGGTCTATAATTAAATAGCAATACTGTAGTGGTAATTCTGTGGGTATACCCATTGGGTATACCTCAACTTTATACTTGGGCAAAGGATTATCAAAATCTAACCCAGTTTTAAGAAAAATAATGCTTTAGAAATCACATTTCTTGCTACTGTCTCCAAGACCCCATCGTCAGATCCTGACCTGGTGACTATAGAAATATTTGGAATACCCTTTCAAACAAAACAAAAAAGAATTTTCTAAATCCGTCCAGCCGTGTTCGAGTAATCGGTGAAAGAGAATATTTAAAAAATGTGAAAAAGTTTCCGACTGACGATCTGAGAACCACCTCCTTTTTTGAAGTAAGTTAAAAACGAAAAAATATTGAAATTTAGTACTGTTGCGGGAAAAAATGGGTTAAGCGCGTAAAAAATCGTTGGCAAAAGCAAATACATTCTATTTTCAGTCAGGGGTTAAAAATGAACTAAGTAGTACGGTATCACGGAAGCATTCGTCACTTTGATTTTAGGTTTTAAAGTAAAACTTAGTAGAGACTTACATTATTTTTTTGCCTCGTGTCGGTTCGTACCTACAAACGGGTTGAATCGAAACAAAACTTTCAAGGGGATTTTCACGTTAAATAAATATTGATGGCAGCATTTGCGGTCTGTAATTTTACTAAATTGAAATTAAAAAAAATAAACGTTGCTTTCTTAGAAAACAAATATATGCTATTAATTAAATAATTAATAAAAAAATGATAAAATAAGAAATATAATAAAAAATAAATTAATATATATTTATAATTTTTTTTAAATTTATTACAGTGAAAATTTTGTTTCCTTCTGCTCGACCCCGCCTCGCTCCACCGTACCTATTGACCCTGTTTGACGGTATCTATTCAAAGTCCATAATCTTCCTTTAAAATCAAAATGCTTCAACATTAACCCAATCATTTAATTATTATTTCACAAGTCCCGTACCGTACTAACAACAGGCGAAAAAAGAAGCAGGATACTCCGAGATAATTGGGATGATATTTCAGCTTGATTAATTGCATTTATAAATCAGAGAGGAATCGGGGGTTTTAAAATAAAAAGGTGAAACAAAAGAGACGCTATTTTCCTGTTGTTTGCGTAGTTCAAATATTATGTAGCTTGCCTTATAGGTAAGTTAAGTTAATCCGCTGAGCTGCTGGCGGCCATATTGCGCGTGATCACGGATCTGTGGGGCCAAGTCTGGCTGGTTTCTGGTTACGCTACAATGACGATATCACGTACGTTACGTAAGTTAAATTAGAATTATTATTAAATTGGCAAATAGGATTATATTTAATAAAAAATAATAATCCTAAAGTGTGCAAAAATATCTCCTTCTCTCTTTCTCTCCTAAACTCTGTGCAAGTTAGAACGAGATAGCAAAATAAAATAAAAACTAATTACGTCAAAACTGATGGCAGGGACAATACGGTTGTTGATGTTTTTTGTCTCATAGCATAATGAATAGCTCACTATCACTGTCCAAAATAAATAGAAAATCTGAATGTCAAAAAGATCGACTACCAAATATGAAACTGAAAACTAAATTCGTACAGTTGGCTGCATTAGTGGTATTAATTCGACTTTAAGCTGGCGTATTCGGATTTTCAAAAGCATGCGAAACTAGCGTATATATTGATTCTGTTACAACGTAACCCTGGTCACTGTATTAGTCAGAATATCAGTCAGTCTATTTCTCATATTAAAAAGCGTTCGAAATTCAATTACTTGTAATAAACTAGCCAAGTGCGAGTCAGACTCGCGTGCAAAGGATTCCGAACGAATAATATTTCTTTAAAATATTACTTTACAATCATAGACTTCTTACGTATAGGTTTTTCTGTAATCCATAGGTCAGAACCTATTATCCGTATTTTTTTCACCATTATCATGTAAGCCAATTGCCGTCCACTGCTGAACGTAAGCCTCCCCTAAAGAGCGCCAACCATCCCGGTCTTGAGTAGTCCGCACCCATCCGCTGACAGCCACCTTCTTCAAATGATCGATCAATCATGCCGCAGGGCGTTCCACATTACATTCACTCATACGCGTTTCCACGCGGTCTGCTCCATCGAAAGACATAGCCGGCCCACTTCCACTTCAGCATACTGATTCTACGCGCAATGTCACATTTAATGCAATTTTGAAAACCAACCTTTATTTCCCAAATTAGTTTACTCCACAAAACGTCAAATACGAATGTAATTTATAAATTAAATTTGTACGCCACGATATTCAAGCGCTAGCGGAAATATAAGTGAAACAATTCCAATTTGTCACGGTTCGATAGTGAATCAGCGGTGCGGGGCCCGAAGTGGAAATTAATTTAACATTCAAGTTTAATGTCTATAAATTACTATTTATTACCCGTAATTTTATGCTGGTTTTGTGGGATTGCACTAAATAGGTAATTAGCTGCTGGATGCTAATTATTTTGGTTTATATCGATGTCTTTGTTGGAGATAACGCTTTCAAAAGCTGTGTAGCTTCGAACCTCATAATGGAATTTTATGCAGATACAAGTAGACCCGCGCAACTTCGTCTGCTCAGCTCCTATTGGTCTTAGCGTGATGTTAGCCTTAGTTTATAGCCTTTCTAGATAAATGAGCGATATATCACTCAAATATTTTTTCAAGTTGGACCAGTAATTCCTGAGATTAGCGCGTTCAAGCAAACAAACAAACTCTTCAGCTTTATATATTAGTATATAGAGTATAGATATCTTTCACATGGGACTTGGAAGAACTATAAACGGTCTTGCGAAAGTTGGAAGGAGCAGGGGTAGGTTTTTCTCGGGAATGGAGCGGAAAATGGCGCTAAAAAAATTGTGGAGATCAGTCAGGTTGTAGTTCCATGTATTTAGCTGTATTCGATAAGACTGAAATCTTACCTCATCATCATCATATCAGCCGAAAGACGTCCACTGCTGGACATAGGACCGGTTGTTGTGACCCCAAGTGTCGTCACAACAACCGGTCCTGTTCGTCTCGTATCGCTACCCGCGACCCTCACTAGGTCATCGGTCCACCTTGTGGGAGGCCTTCCAACGCCGCGTCTTCCGGGTACACCTCTAACCTCATCAGGATAAATTAATGTTCTAGTCATTAGTCTTTAAAACCTTACGCTGAAACTTACTATGACGATACGTCAATACCATTGTGATCCCGTTGTTAAAGAGGAACAGAGCTATACAGGACGAATACCAAATTCTTATTTTTCACAACCGTATCATGGTGGCATCTTCTCGACACTAAATTTATAATAGGGGGTTTGATTCGGCACAATTTAATTGATTGACTAATCACCAGGTGGATATCCCACCCACACGCACAAAATATTTTGGTAACACATTCATTTACAGCTAAGGTTTCCTGATAGCTACAACCTAGGAGTATTTAAGTCAAGCGTGCTCCATCTTCTATCACATCATAGCTTACTGTCAGGTGAGATAGTGGTCAAACGCGTACTTATAAACAGTAAAAAAAAATACAGTAAGTATTTCGACATTATCAAAAACATGTTAACATGACATTATACGAGATAAACTTCCAAGATCCTGCCACTAACATTTCGGTTTTAACATTTTTAGTCAAAAAACATTATAAAACAATAACTTTGAGTAATATATCAAAAGTTAGTGTAGCTCTTTAGCGGACCTCCATACATTACACTGTAGGACATAAATAAATGGAACAACATTACCTATTTCTGTTTTCAAAGTATTTACATAAAATACGGGTAGTCTAGTCGCAGTCGTATATTAAAACAACATAAAACATTTCGCCACTAATTCTATCGTTGTTTTAACGAGGTATACCTGAAATAGGAATTTTAATACCTCTGTGTGTTACTTGTAATTTATTGCTTTTTGTTATGTATCTTTTTGGGAAGTAAATTGATACTTCAGTGAGGGTAAAAGTTGATTCTTTTTGACACCTCGTTATGATCTAACTCATTTGGTATTTCTTAAAATAAGAATCATTTTAAATATTAACAGTGAGTTTATTGTTGAAAATAATATTTTTTTTTAAAGTAAAAATGAAGCACAACAACCCTACCTCTAGGTTCTGTAAATTTTAAAAGGATCACAAAATTAAATTAAGTACAATTCAATTAATTGGATTAACTTTATTTTTCACACGAATTTTGTTTTGTTTCAGAAACTGGCATTTTCTGACAGCAGCTTCTACAGCGACAACATATTTTAAGGCTGAGGACATCAAATTAGTTCATCACAATTTTCCTACCCCACTCTCAATCAACCCACCTACAATGACATGTCAACGTCTACATGAATCTCATTATGAACAAGAGATAGCAATATTCGTTCTGTATAGCTCCGTCTCTCTCAATCAAAAAATAACATAGAAAAATAAAATCTTTTTATTTAAGACATACTTGTTCAAAAATGTTGTTAGTAGTACGACCTTAAAACTATGGGGCTGCCATATCTTTGATAAAAGCCCCTAAATAAAATTAGATTTAAAAAAAACCTTAAAACTATGTCAGGTACATTTAAAAATTAATTTAAGTATTTGTCGCCCTCTCATAAAATCTTCCAAAAACAACGAAGCTAAATCACCTTACTCACTCCAAACTAACAGAACCGTATAATATTTGTAGTTTCAAGTATCGACTACAACTCAGCACTGCTAAGTTTGGCAATTAAAATTAATCACCGAACGGGTCTGTGTTTTTGCCTTTGCGATGCAGTTTCGGGGTTCAGAAGTTGTTCAGGAACGCTGATTACTATCTGACTGCAGACTACAGAGTATGGTGATTTACAGAATGCTATGCGTTCGCTGTTATTTGTTTTGAACTCGCTATTTGGATGTTTGTCGGAAAAACTAATACGTATCCCATTACGGTGTATTCCGTAATTTTGTTATTATTTTTGGTAATAAGTGTAGATGTTGCGGAATTCGTTCGAAAAAGTCACCGCAGCCCTGGAACGCAAAGGAGGAACACGGATGGGTTTTAAGTCAGTAAGAGTTTGACACTCCTTTCCGCTCCGCCTAGAATGGAAGGAGTCATTTGATGATTTCACATCCATAAAAAAACTGGTCAAGTGCGAGTCGGACTCGCGAGCAAAGGGTTCCGAACGAATTTAATTTTTTAACATGTTTTTTTAACACTATAGACTTCTTATAGGTTTTCCTGTAATCTATAGATAAACATCTATTATCTCAATTTTTTTCATAATTTTAGGTCTAATATCTTGAATAACTTCAAAACCATTTATTTTAAAATTATGAAAAAAATATAATTAAAACTCTCACAGTAACCCTTTTTATTTGATATGTCACACGATACTGCTCAAAAGTGACCCCCATACTAAAAATTTAATATTTTACGTAACGCGTCCGTATTTGGGTCACAGAAGTGTATATGTGTACCAAATTTTAACAGAATCGGTCCAGTGGATCCGGAGAAAACTGGCTGTGACAGACGGACAGACAGGCAGACAGACAGACACCCGAGTAATCCTATAAAGGTTCCGTTTTTTGTTCGGAACCCTAAAAAATTGTAGATAGGTAGGTTATACTGGGAAAAATAATGTAATTTGGTTCTCGACAGGAAAATAAACAAAAGTTGTTTTAGTTTTTAATTGGGATTACTAAAGAAAGTTGAAATTGGAAAGCATCGAGAGACACGGCGAAGCATTTGCCGTGTCGCTCGATATCTCGAAGGCCTTTGACAGGGTCTGGCACGCAGGTCTACTCAGCAAGCTTCCTGCTTATGGCATCCCAGCTGGTTTTTGTAGCTGGATGTCAGACTTCCTGAGTGAAAGGTCGATCCGAGTAGTCGTTGACGGCTGGTCCTCTGACCTCATGGATATTGATGATGATTGAGTTCCTCAGGGGTCTGTTCTCTCTGCAACTCTTTTCCTGCTGCACATCAATGACCTACTTCAGCCTGGTCTTGTTGGGTACGCAGATGACAGTACGGTTTCAGAGAGATACTTGTCCAGCGCAACAACCGGCGGGGATGAAATTCGTTACTTGAGAGAGGCCATGGTAGAGCGGACAAATTTGACCTTAAGCCTTGTCTCTCAGTGGGGTGATGACAATCTGGCAAAAAGGAGTCGTTTTGAATAAACTCGGGGTGCATCTGTTCCTGTGACTGATCGGCTAGAGCTCCTAGGCATGGAGTTGACATCCAGTCTTAACTTCGGCGCCACCATCGAGTACAAAGCTCAAACCGCGGCCAAAAGCTGGGCATCCCAAATAGGGTGAAGTGATACTTCAGGCCTGGGCCTTTTAAGCCTATACAAAGCACAAGTCCGATCCTGCATGGAGTATTAGCCACCTTTGGGATGCCTCAGCTAAGTTTCAGCTTGCCGCGCTTGACTCGGTGAAACGCAGAGCTAAGAGGCTCATCGGTGACGTAAAACTGGTGGATGCCAAGCTGCATAGCTTGGCTCATCGCCGTAAGGTTGCCTGCTTGTCGGTCTTCTACAGATTGTACTTCGGTGAGTATTCCCACGAACTTCACGACCTCATCCCACCGGCCCCCTTCTACCATCGGACATCCAGACGCACTGCATTTTACCACCCCAACCTTGTTGCTATTCCACTGATTCGCACTAAGCGTTTCCAAACGTCTTTTACAATGGGCACAGCAAAGGAGTGGAACTCTCTGCCTGCGTCTGTTTTTCCAAACGCGTACAACCCTAATCTCTTCAAAGTTAGAGTGCACAGGCTCCTTCTGGGTAAGCTCGATCCATCGTAGACTTTGTCCCTGTCATCTCTGACCTAGACTAGAGTCAAGAGCAGATCCATCACTAATAAAAAAAAAAC
Source organism: Lacanobia wlatinum (assembly GCA_947578705.1). Taxonomy (NCBI): domain Eukaryota; kingdom Metazoa; phylum Arthropoda; class Insecta; order Lepidoptera; family Noctuidae; genus Lacanobia; species Lacanobia wlatinum. The sequence goes on from OX388032.1 coordinate 27,289,547, forward strand.
ACGTTGGTTTCGAATAGTTAAAACTACGTCGCTCTTATAAAACCTTTGAGTACTGCGAAATTGAAAGTTTCTAGCGCTGTTTTACAAAATCTAGGTCCATGAAATTATTTAAAACATAAACATATGGTACACTTACATAGAAACAAACCTTTTCCCCATAAGGGGGTAAGTTTACTATGTGTCATTTTCTTTATATCACAGAACGCCAACTGTTACGACCTTAACTTACTACATTTGTATTAGTATAAAGTCATGGTCCTATCAATGAGTCCTATTTTATAAAACAGACTTGCTTTTGCCCGCGGTTTCGAAGTCAAAGTCAACGTTCGTACGTGCTTTCTGTTAGAACATCATTTATGCCGTTCTAAAAAAACATAAGAAACTACCATTTCATCAAAACACAATAACGAGAAGACGGAAAGATCTCATAGCACAGGTTCCACAAACTTAAAAATTTGCTGCCATTCAATACAATAAACTATCATGTCAACTTTATAATAGGATAAATAAAAAACATATAAACACAATTCACGAGTGTAAAAAAATTGTAACAAATTGGATAAAGACACTAAATTACGCAGACACTGATGCATTACTGCAACACACAAAATGAAACACACACATGCACACCATCACTCACAGACACACACACACACACACGTGCACACCATCACACACAGACACACACAGATACATCATCACATACATAAACATACTGTTAATATCTAAGGTACTTAATAAACCGTATTTAGCTGTAGATGAGCGGAGGCTCCTAACACAGGCATTTCTTGCTTAAAAGGAGGCTCCAATCACTAACTAATGTAAAACTTTTTGGATCATAAATAAAGATTTGTATTTGTACGCGTATCCCATGTTTTCTTGCCTCCGTATCAAAACGTCCTATTCTCAAAATTACCTATTAGCAAATCGTCCTATTAGCAAAACGACCTATTAGCAAATTGTCGTATTCGCAAATCGTCCTATTAGCAAAACGACCTATTAGCAAACTGTCGTATTCGCAAATCGTCCTATTAGCAGAACGTCTTAAAAACAATGGCAATTCCGATTAAAACCTACTCTTCAGAATAAAATAAAAATTTAAAAACTATACGAAGCTCTATAAAAGATTATTAATTTAACGCAACGAGCTGAAAATACCCATAAAATAAAGACATCATATAATAAATCGAAAACTACATGGCAAATTATAAACCAGTCAAAGTTAAATATTCCAAAGAATAATATTAATAAACTTATAATTAATTATAACAAAGTCATCTCTGATCCAAAGTGCATTTGTAATGTATTTAATAATTATTATGCTGACGAAATTCAGCCCATTATTAATTCAGGAGACAGAGTCACTAAGAATATTATAAATAGGAAAGACTAGCAAACGTTGTGTTAAAAATCATTCGAGCCCTTAACAACACAAACAGTGTCGGTTACGATGGCATCTGCACAATAATAATCAAAGCAGTTGCTGAAGAAATTTGTTGCTCGTTGAGCTACATTATAAATTAGTGTATTAGCGAAGGTACTTTCCCAAATTCCTTAAAAAAATCTATAATAAAGCCACTATTCAAAAAACAAGATAGAGAGTTCATGGAAAACTACAGACCGATTTCGTTGATTCCGATATTCTCGAAAATAATTGAAAAGTACATTTATATGGAACTTTATTTTTATTTAGAGAAAAATAATATTCTTTGCAACGAACAAAAAGGATTTAGGAAAAACAAGACAATTAACATGGCAATTTATGACTTTTTGCATACTATTATGACAAATATGGATATAAATAAACCAGTATGTGCGATATTTTGTGACATGACCCAGGCATTCGACTACGTGCAACATGATATTTTATTGAAAAAGCTTGAAGCTTACGGGGTAAGAGAAAACGTTCTTGAGCTCTTAAAATCGTATCTAACTGACAGAAAACAAATGACTGAAATAAGCAGACTAAATACTAGTACCAAAAGAGAAGAAATATTTGTATCGGATGAACGCGACGTTGTCTACGGAGTTCCACAAGGAAGTATACTGGGACCACCGCTTTTTACTATCTATATAAATGACTTTCCAATAGCAATCAAACATCCGGTGACATTATTCGCAGATGACAGTACAATAACAATACCGTGCAATCAAATAGATTTCTATAAAGAGGAAATAAGTAATACTTTGCTAAAAATTATAGAATGGGTGGATAATAACCATTTAAAAATAAATTTAAATAAGACAGTTATGATGCATTTTAGCCAACGCTCAAGAAGAGTCAGTCTCTTCCTAATCTTGACATAAAGTACAATGACATTATAATTGACACAGTTAATACAACTAAGTTTCTAGGACTGACAATCGATCGGAATTTAAATTGGAAGACGCACATTGAGACCCTGACTAAAAGAATAAGCAGTAGTGCGTACGCCTTGCATATGCTTTCACGAACGGTTAACGTAGATGCGTTATTAACCGCTTACTACTGGCTAACTGAATCTGTTATCTTTTGGGGTAACTCAAATAATAAAGAAATTGTATTTAAAGCACAAAAGAGATGCCTCAGGGCCATGTTTAAGTTAAAAACTACCGATAGTTGTAAGCCCTATTTCATGCGCTATAGAATATTAACATTGACATCCCTCTATATTCTGGAAACAGTAATGTTTGTCAGAAATAATAAAAACCTATTTCTGCGAATGGCAGATAGATTCCCTAGAAACAGGCGAGATCAAAGTCAGCTCTGTCTGTATAAGAGTAGGACTGCACTTATGCGCAAGTGTTTTTTGCATGGCTCCCACTATTTATAATAAGCTGCCGAAAAGTTGGAGGGAGCTTGATAATCTGAAATTGAAGAAACAACTAAAGGTGTTTCTAAGCAACAGGGTTTACTATAATATCAACGAATTTCTTGCAGATTCATTTATTTTGACATAATTCATATAATCTTGATTTTGGACTATTTATTAATATCCATCATTTATATATTTGACTTAGATATTGTAATTTTGACATTTTGATTTATATTTAACATTTAAATATGACATAGATTTCTCACATTTTTGATTGACATTTTTATATAATTTTGACATAATTTTGTGTTGTAATTTTGACTTGAGTAATATTTTAGTTTTGGCATAATTTAAATTTGATTAATATTTTGACTTAAATTAATTTTTTACCATTGACATTTGTAATAATTTAATCATATTAATTTGTTATTAATTCTTTACTATGCACAATATTTGCACGCCATAGTTTGTGGCAAACATGTCTGAACTCTTTCTAATTTTATGTTATCCTGCATGCATGTTCTGTTATTCTTGTATGTGTACACATGTTTGGGCAAATAAATTTATCTTTATCTATCTAATCTTATCTATCTAACAAGAGAATGAGAAAAATACAATAATACCACACGTTATATATAAGATTTTTTCAATTTTACTAGTAAATACCGCAATCAATTCATAAAAAATAGGGATGTTATTCAATACTAGCTTCCGCCCGCGACTTCGTCTGAGTAAAGATCTTTAGAATTGGGATTAGAGTGAAATTAAAAAAAATATATATTATCTTGCCAGCGGCTCCATCCGGAAATTTTTGATACGGAGGCGTTTTCCCGTACCTGTAGAAGTTTAGGGAAATCCTCTCTTAGTGCTCCCATACACTACCCAAGGAACCTATGTGCCAAATTAATTCTGCTTTCTACGACCAGTAGTTTCGGCTGTGCGTAATCTGTCAGTCACTCAGTCTGTCTTCTTCTTCCTCTCCTTATCCCATTATTTGGGGTAGGGTCTCATCACTTTTCTGCCCAAGTCAAGCGATCCTGGGTAGTCGTATCGTGCAATTGGGCTTTCTTAATGTTTATTTTGAGAGGGCAATGCTTGGAGTTTCCTTGCGTGATCGAATCAGGAATGATGATATCCGCAAGAGAACCAAGGTTACCGACATAGCCCGAAGGATCGCCAAACTAAAGTGGCAGTGGGCAGGGCACATTGCTCGCAGAACAGATGGTCGATGGGGCCGAAAAGTTCTGGAGTGGCGACCGCGTACCGGAAGGCGTAACGCTGGAAGGCCTCCCACAAGGTGGACCGATGACCTGGTGAAGGTCGCGGGTAGCCGATGGATGCGAGACGCACAGGACCGGTCGTTGTGGCGACGCTTGGGGGAGGCCTATGTCCAGCAGTGGACGTCTTTCGGCTGATATGATGATGATGATGAATGTTTCTTTTCATGGAGATCAATGGGGGCACCTCTCCCTCTCTACCGTTCAACCAGTGAGTCAGTAACGGAAGAGAGTCAAACGTAATTTCCATTTTAATTAAGTCAAAATAAAGCCATACCTCCCTGCCCCTAGTTTTCAAGTCATTCACAGCATTTTTATCTACTAACTTCAAAAAATAAATTACCTACCAGGAAAATAGACCTACTTTCAGACCTAGCCTATTAGCCATCAGTAAGTTATGTCCACATCCTTATCCCGGTCCCTCGCGTGTGTCGTAACCCTTACATTAGAGCTAAAACTTATCTTTTTGCTGTGAGGTCGTGACGTCAATGTAATCGAAACGGGTACCGGGAGCAGCGAATGGCTATCAGGGGACGCGGACGAGGAGTTAGAGAGACTAGATGTGGCTTAAGATTAGAAGGAGAGATGTACCTACTAATACTGGGTACAAATATGTTGGACGTGTACTTTTTAAACAGTCATATTGTCATTGTGTTTTAAACAAAGTCAAGTCAGTAATAATCATATGGAGTTATCAGTTCTTCTCTAAAGAAAACGAACAATTTAAACTATGTCTGTGTATATTTAACACGCAGACACAGTTTGAATCTGTGTCTGAGTATATAGAAAAATAATTTTGATTTTATTAAATACTAGCGTCACTTATTATTATTTTTAATTGTACTCCTTGACATTCAAAAGTGCCTTTTCATGGTCTAATTGAAGTAAATTATTTGACTTTTGTTAAAATACTTTTATTTTTTGGTGGCAATTTATTTGTTTATTTATTCATTCCCACACGTTTTTTTTACTTTTGTTATGAATGATTAATTTGTCATTTATTGAGGCTAGTCATATTTTAAACGTTTTAATTACCCTAACAGCCTGTTACTGACTTTGAACCTTGTCAAAAAGTGTCGAGTCATAAAACCATTTACCATTTTTGTCGCATATTAATATCGAACAATGAAACACACGAAAAGCATTACTTGATTGATTCAGCTCTTCAACGACCATCTTATTAGGGCCTGGGGTCCTACCGGTCGGTTGCAAGGGGGATGGAGCTATATAAGACCCACTATCACCTTTCACAAGAGAATCTTGATGACATTGACACGTCATAGTAGTGTGATTCTGCGTGCCGCCCGACCGCACTAAGCTGGTAAATGAGGCGCCGTTTACGTGCGCACTCCGTATCCTCAACAGTATAGCAGAAGACCTATTTTGTTGTACTCTGGGTGGGTTCATAGTGAGAGCTCTCTTTGAGATATGTCATGGTCCTGCTGTGACATTAGCAATAAGTACTAAGATCGAAAGCTGTTAGTTTTTTTATTGTTTAGCTTTAATAATAGTTGATAATTTTTGACTACATTATCGCATTAGGTGATAAACCTGTTAAGATAATTGTATGGGGGAAAATAAATAAATAAATTCTGTAAACCTCTCACCGCGTGAGCTTAGGTGAAGAGAACATGGAGTGAGCTGTCGGATGGATAATATACTGACAATTTACTTCATGCTCTTTGCACTTAATTTTACAGGGTGTGATTTTGACGGATTTGACCGGCTGACAATCATAAAAACAAAAAAACTTAACGAAAAATACAACCGACTTCGAAATAAAAAAAGCACTACAAAGTATTAAATAACTTTAATTTCGGAAGTCGGTATTTTTGGTTCTTTCTTCATATTTTAACAGCGACTTTCGAAATAGAAGCCTAATCTACGTCTGCGAGGCGTACACGCAACCGAATATCGTTTGTCTGTTTCTAACGGTTGAAGCTAACGCGTCGTGCGCTTTTGCCAACTCTGTGGCCGACGGAAGCTAGCGGACGGTGCCCGTTTCGTTAAGGTAAGTCCCGCCATTTTTGATTCATTGAAGTATAGTACGCCTGCGAGACGTATGTTCAGGCTTTGTGTAACTTTTAACTAGGTTTCTGTGATTTTACCTTTGTTTGTTTTTCGTATATTTTATGTCTTTTTTCGGCGTTGTTTCAGGTATAAATATGTCACGGTCTAAAAGATTAAACGACGACAATACTTTAGCAATCTTAAAGGGGTAAGTTCCTTCCTTAGAAGATTCAGATTCTGAAGTTGAGGGTAACTAGAAAATATGAGCCAAATACTCGTAAAACCTACTGATTCAAAGAATGAAAATTGAGACGAAGAACCCGAGCCAAAACAACGTAAATACTGCGCCTTTTGCTCCTATAAAAAAAGGAGAATGTCAAAATTAGTGTATTATAATTGTAAAAAATCTGTGTATGGCGAGCACTAAGTTGATATGTGTGTAGACTGGTCTTAATGTTTAGCTGGTCTTTTAAATTCTGATTAGTTATAATGTTTACTTTAAGAATAACTAATTCGCGTTAAAAAAAGGTATTCTTAAAAAAATATATATATGTTTCAGTTGATTTTGAAGAAGTTATTTTCTTTTTGTTCCAATTTATGCATATTGTTTTTTCGTTGTAATAAATAACTGTGATTATAGTTAAAATTCATAACAGTGCTGTTTTATTTTTAGTTTATTTTCCAAATTTAAATTTCCGCTAAATAACATTTCTAAAATAGGGCTATTTTTGAATACAGATTGTAATTTATACGTGTACGCCTCTGAGACGTATATTAAGGCTTTGTGTACGTCCGAAATAGATAAGGCTTTTAGGGTTAAAATTATTTAGTTTTTTTTTTATTTGAAAGTCTGTTGTATTTTTCTGTAAAAAGTTTTATTTTTTATTTTTCACTTTTTTGTGGTACCTCTAACAAAACCACTGGAAATTCGCAGGAAAGCAAAATACACAATTTAGTTTACTTTTATGACAAAATACGTCATCCAAGTAAACGAATTCCAGCTATTTTGATTTAAAAGCCAAACTAACGGTTCATAAATGAATGACGGAGTTATGAGGTAACAAACATAAAAAAAAATACAATCAAATTGAGAAACTCCTCCTTTTTTGAAGTTTGTTTGAAAAGTGAAAAACGTTCTCAGATCAACTGCCTATTCCAGCAACTCTACATCTACAACCTAACAAGAATACAGAGAGACATCGGGCTACAGCATATAAATTCAACAAATCCCGGACACAGCCACCGTTGATCTACACCGGCCTAACTGCACCAATACGTCGCTAAGGCTTACACGTCACTGTTATGGGCTTCAGCGCGATTAACGCAAACGCAAACGTTCGCGTTAAGTTGCGTTATTTAGAGCCGGTAATTTTGGCGCTGCAGGACATTTGTTGAACACTGTGTTGCAATGGGAATGGGTGGTATTTCTAATGGGGTTTCAACTGTCATCGGATGCCTGGAGTAGTTCTACCTTAGTTGATTCCAATTTCCAATGGCCATTTGAGCTATACATACATAGCGCCGATGATGGCAATACAGGCTGATTTTAAAGGTAGATAAATAACACATTCATTCTTATTTATTTATGAAATTTTGGCTCCAGCAGGACTGTAGTAATATACACCTAGTCGAAAAGCAATGGGAGCAGTTTCAAATAAGGTCTGTGCTGCCAGCGAATGGCTTGAGTTCTCTTAAGGCGTTTCCCTGACCAAATAACCTTGACAAATAACTTGATTACCCTATTGCCGCACCCTACCTATATTTCACATAATTTTTGGAATTATTTTAATAAAAAGAAAAGCGAACTTTTGATATTAAATAAAACGTTTATAATTTAGATTTTTAAATTATTAATCCATTAGTGCAATCCTTAAATGATTAGAGCCTTTAGCAACAGATGCATACAATAAAAAAAAATATATTTTTTTTAAATTAGATTTTAAATGTATTTATAACACTTAAAAAAAAATCAGAACGTGGAATCTGATGAGAAGATATCGTATATTAATCATTTGCTTTCAGATGTAGTTTATTACTCTGAATAACGAGGCAAAATAAGGTTTTGGTCGAGGAAGCGCCTTAAGTAAGCTCAGCTTAGTTCCTAAAAACACCAATGCACCTAGAAATCTATACACAAAAAGTCCATCTGCGCGAAGATGTTGTAGTTTGAATAGATTTACACTCAGTTTCTTATGAACTGCAGCTGGCGACAATTCAATCTACTAATCCGAGCAGTTCACCCGAACTTGAGAATTTTACACTTCAATTTAATGATATTTTACGTTCCATGAACATGGAACTCGTCTGACAGCTCAAATCGAAATGGAAAAAATCCTCCAAGCAATTCTAGGCCATGAAAGCCGACCCACAAACACGCCAACCCAAAAACAATCGAGTAACTACAGAAACACAGGCATAAATTAAAAATGGCGACTGTTCAAAAACAACAATTATTACTGTTGTTTTTTCAGTAGGTAGGCATCAATTTGTTGATATAAAAACGATGTCTTTTGTATCAAACTGTGTATCATTTCTAAGGCTTTTTGATCTCAAGACGTCGAATTTTAATGAGGGCGAAGAATTCTAATTATTTTTTAACGATAGAAGAAAATATTACTTAGTGTTTTGTTCCGTTTTTCATTACACTGTCAAACAGATGAAACAATGGCAGTAATGATTACTGTTATGTCATTGACGTTGTTTTAATATTGTGTTTGTGTTGTTTTGTGGGACGCCCTGCGGCACGTTGGGTCGATGATTTGGAGAAGGTGGCAGCGGATGGATGCGGACTGATCAAGACCGAGATGATTAGTGCTCTTTGGGGAAGGCTTACGTTCAGCAATGGACGGCAATTGGCTGGTATGATGATTGTTTTGTAATGATAAACGCTTGGACGTCATATATATTTTTCCTTTTCAAGTTCTCGTGCCCGAAGGGGACAAACAGAACCTTATTGCTGTCCATCCATTGTCTACCTCATTGCCTTATTTATTTACTTTAAATGATAGAAATTTCACAGTGTGTATTTTTATTGCCAGTATGACAAACAATTAATATTTTACGTTTTTTTTTTGGCAGAAAGATCATTATCAAGTATGCGCAAACGTAGTGTGAGACGCCCTGCGGCACGATGGATCGATGATTTAAGGCTGCTCTCTCGAGCAATGCTTAAAAACAGCATGCAGATGAGGCAACTTTTTATTGGCATTTACTGAGATTACTTCTGAAAAAAATAGGTAGTAATTTACATGATATGATGCGTAATTTGGGTTAGCCAGAATTTATGTATCGGTATCACATAATAAGAAAAAAAAAATGAAAGAAAGTCTAAAAAATATCTACTGCTTTTCAAACGAAAATACGACGTTACTTTTTTGAAATATGTGTTATTTTTATAATAAATTAAAAATGCGGGTAGCGGAGTGGCGTGTAGAGGAGTAGTTTGCTCCGTTTATATGCACAAGGTCATTGGCATGTATACAAGCCTTAAGGTAATGTAAACATGCCAATGCTTGTATGGAAATTGAATGGTTTCATCTCAACAATTTGGAGGTGATTTGGTTATTTTTTTCATATGTGTTTTCTCATTAAATGCCGACGAAAAGTTGCTTCATCTGCACGCTGTTTTTAAGCGTTTCTTGAGAGAGCAACCTTAAAGAAGGTAGCGCGGATGGATGCGGACTGCTCAAGACCGGGATGATAGGCGCTATTTTGGGCTTACGTTCAGCAGTGGACGGCAATTGGCTAAAATGATGACTGATCCGACCACGAAAATTCTTGGTAGAAAGATCATAGCAGCGAAGCCGCAGAACAAAACTAGTCAAATAAAAACGTTATTTAAATTCTTTGTAGACAAAGCTGATTTTTTTAAGAACTAGCGGATCAGTCTTAGCTTCAATTCGTGGAACAAAATCGCAAAGCTAAAGACATAAAACCAATTAATTGGAGAGAGTAATTAAAATGTCTCCTCAAAGCGACTGCTGCCTATAAATGTGAATATTGATTTAAGTGTCTGGCTTTTTAATTACTATCAAAAATTTGCACGTGTAGTCAAATGTTCATTTATTTTAAGATAAATTAACTTTGCTGTAGTTAGTAAAAAAAACAATTGTTTAACAAAAAAAAATGTAAATATGAAAAGCACCTACACGTCTGCTACAGTTCGAACATAAATTACTATTACTAATATTATAAACGTAAAAGTGTGTAGCCGTATGGTGTCGGCCGGTGCCGTATGGTGCCGTAAAGGAATAATACCATCCCATCACTTCCCGTGGGTGTCGTAAGAGGCGACTAAGGGACTCACCAGGGAATGGACAGCGGCGTTCTCTGTAAAACTCAACATCACACACTGCGATCGCCAACTTGTCTGCCAATTGTGGCGATTATAGCAAACCCCCCCCCCCCAATCTTGGGGGAGGCCTGTGTCCAGCAGTGGAAGTCTTTCGGCTGATATGATGATGATGATGAAAAGTGTGTTGTTAAACTAATTCTAAATTGAGTAGGCTTGTGCCTTTCCTGCCAGGGTTGGGAACGCAAAGGGCATTAGGAGTAACAAGAATGAGTTTTAGGCAGTACGAGTCTGACACTCACTTCTGCTCCGCCCAGAGCGGGAGCAGTCATTTGATGATCCTTAAAAAAAGGCCTGCTTGTCACTGGCCAAGTGCGAGTTGGACTCGCGTGCAAAGGGTTACGAACCAATTAATTTTTTTTTAACATGTTATTTAACACGACAGACTTCTTATAGGTGTTCCTGTAATTTTTAGGTGTAGAACTATTATCTGCATTTTTGCAGTAGTTTCGGAGAAAAGTGAGGGTATGGTTAGTTTTGGTCTTATTTCTTGAATAACTACAAAACTGTTTATTTTAAAATTATAAAAAAAATATAATAATAATAAACCATTTATTTTCTGGTTAAAAGACCCATAGATAAATATCTTAACCTATGTATAAATATAATTACAATTGCGTTAATAAATAAAACTTAAAACTATGTTCCCCACACAGTAAGCCCTTTCAATTGATATGTCACACGATACAGTTTGATCTTTTTTTTTATATTTTCTAGTTTGTCTCTCAAAAGTGACCACCATACTAAAAAAGTATTTACTTTATTTAAGTAACGCGTCCGTATTTGGGTCGCAGAAGTCCATATGTATACCAAATTTCAACAGAGTTGGGCCAGAAGATCTGGAGAAAACTGGCTGTGACAGACGGACAGACAGACACCCGAGTGATCCTATAAGGGTTCCGTTTTTTACGGATGTACATCCACCCTTAACAAACGTCACGTAAGGACGCAATACTGTCAAGGGTGTGATTAGTACATGAAAATATATAGTACGATAAAGGAACCTACAGAGACCTACAAGCCTAACAGTCTCTACGACCCTAAGCCCTATAAGCCCTATAGCCCTAACCTACCATATACCTAGTATGTGATAAATAAATATATAAATAAGTTCAGGATGTCTGCACCATGTGACCTAAGGTTACAGACGGATAGTAGACAAGAATACCAAGTTCGGGAAGGGTAAACTCACTGCCAATCCCGCAGACCCCCGGGATTGATCCGAAGATGGCTAAAGGTGTCTTGGCCACAGCGAGGGGTAATGAGACAAGAATATAAAATTCAAATCTGATTTATTTACAAATTGTTCTGCTTGTATACTACTTTTTCTTAACACACACTATTATACTAATTCTATGTGTCCTATGCGTGTCAGATGCAACTAAATCATTATTTTAACTGGGCCGCGCGTGAGCCAGGCCGAGTGCTGAGTCAATGTCCAAAGGTAACATTGAACAATGGATGTTCGGAACCCTAAAAAAGGCTTGTGCCTTTTAACAGGGGTTTGTAGCTATTTTACAGGTGAATTATAAAAATACTTTTGATCCTTATAGCTACGGGGTTGATGGAAAGGAAAAATAAATCGGTTTTGACGTATCAAAAAGAAAGGTCACAGCGTAGGTGGCAAATGAGGTTGTCAAATGATGGGCCCTTAATTAAAATACGAATTTGAATATTATTAAAACAGAACATGGAGTAACATTTTCTTTTCATTTACAGAAATCGCTGAAAAAAATCTGTCAGTTCAATCTAAAAATATAATTATTATAACATATTAAAGATCACATTACAGGATGACATTACTTTAGTCACACATAGATTATATAAAAGATGATTTAATAAACATCTTTTTTTTATTCGCTTATAATTGACCTGTAAGTTATGAATACTTTAATGACCTGAAATAAAACCTTCTGTTTATCCTATCGATACATCCACAATAAATCAAAATCAAAAGGCATTTATTCAAACTAAGCTGAAAATCAGCACTTTTTGAACGTCAAAATTTACATGAAGACGGTCCCCCAAATCGCCGCAATAGCCCGTCACCACTTCCTAGTGTTTTAGCTGGGAAAAGAAGAAGTGGCCAACAAACTCCCCAGCAACACAAATGTCTTTTAAGTTTAAAGAACTTGAATTTATATAACATTATTATTCAACATTTTCTGATAGATATCGATCATTTAATTAAATAAATGGATGGCACATGTCAGCTAGCACACTATATTATCCCAAAAATTAAATATAAAACAATGATAAAACTAATTAAGTACATATATAGTTCATTAAATAAGTAAACTCAAGCATACAATACTCATCAAAATGAGCCTCCAGGAATAAATGGCGTGCCCGCTTACATGTACAACAATGCAATTTAACCATAATATGTGACCCAAAGTCACAAGTGATAAACTAGGATCATCGCAGTTAAATTATAACACTTAATTTTAACAATATTAAACCACGGACAGCAAGACGACCAGTCACCACAAGCAGCACCCGTTCACGAGCATAACGCAAAGATCAGCCATTACCTCCCTCGCCATATTAGAGGGAAGGAGGTAACCCGATCCCCGACGCTACCGCAAGTAGCGACGTCTAAGGGAGCATGACGAACCTGCTGCCGGTTTCTCAGACAAAATCATACTTATCAATTTGTCGAGGTCGCTAGTTAACTACATACTGCAATACAACTCATAAAAAAACAAGCTAATGAGAAGATAATGTCAATAAACAAAAATAAAAAAACAAAAATGACCTTACGGTCAGAATAATAAACAATGTCATCTTGAGCAAGTAAAGAATCTATGAAAGAACATTTAGCATTGTCTCGTCTTCAACACAGCGACCAACTATTATTATCGTCGAAGTAATCGTTTATAGTATAGTATGCCTTCGAAATAAGGTTAGATTTCACTTTCGCTTTAAAAGCATTAAAAGGCAAGTCTAGAAAAGAAAGAGGAAACATATTATAAAAGCGGATACCGATCCCCACAAAATGGCCCTGGACCTTACGAAGACGGTGGAAAGGAGCATGTAGTTTGTACTAATATAACTCTTAAGTGAATTCACTAATACAGGAAATTGTTTCTGAAAAAAATAACTAAAAAGGAATAATGCTACTATCCTTACTAATATTATAAATGCGAAAGCGACTCTGTCTGTCTGTCTGTCGCGCTTTCACGCCAAAACTACAGAACCGATTTAAATGAAATTTGGTACACAGATAGTCTAGAGCCTGAAAAAGGACATAGGCTACTTTTTATCCCGGGAGTATGTTCCCTAGGGACGCGGGCGAAGCCGCTGGCAGAACCCATTCGATGTATACGTCCACCTCTCTCTTAAAGCAGAATCTTGATAGCATTAGTACGTCAATTTATTCATTTAACTCTTTGCGCACACAAATGTACAGAGGTGGACTGAATGTTACAGACATTCACTACCAGTCAGTCTTCAGGTGGTCATAGTTTGTAAGTATGCGGAACAGAGAGTATGGTCCCGCACAACTCCATTTTAAAGAGAGGATCCTCCGACCAGGCGGCTGTTGTGCCTGGCGGGTTACTGCCCGATAGTTGATATTCGGGCTGATGTATATGTTCAAATCGCACGGTAAACTCTACTTGCGCGATGCAGGATTTCAACCTAGTAGTTTGCTGCTAGTTGGATAGATGGCGTCGCGGTTCTTTTTTTGTTGCGATGTAGATTTGCTCGGTTGGTTTTCTTGTGGCGGCATTGATGCCGCTACAATAGCAGGAGTCTAGCTAAAAATATATATTTTTTTTTTACTATGTATAGGCATACGTTTGACCACAATCTCACCTGATGGTAAGCGATGATGTGGTCGAAGATGGAGCACGTTTGCCTAGAAGCAACCTATTCACTCTTGTCTTAAAGACTCCCAGGTTGTAGCTATCTGGAAACACAGACTCTGGCAGGGAATTCCACTCCTTAGCTGTACGCACTATGAATGTGTTCCGAAAACGTTTAGTGCGTGTGGGTGGGATGTCCACCATGTACCGGTGGTGCATCGCCGTTCGTCTTGTGGTCCGATGATGGAACGGGCTTGGCGGAATTAAATCATGCAATTCCGTCGCACACTCCCCAAAATGCAAGCGATAGAAAACCGACAGGCCAGCAACTCGGCGTCGATGCTCAAGGCTTTGGAGCTTCGACTCGACGAGCCTGTCATTACCGATGATCCTCTTGGCTCGTTTCTCAATTGACTCAAGGGCATCAAGCTGGTATTTGACAGATCCGTCCCAAAGATGAGAGCAGTACTCCATACACGATCGAACCTGCGCTTGATAGAGCTTGAGCAGCTGTTCCGGCGTGAAGTACCGTCTCACCTTTGCTAGGAACCCCAACTTTCTGGCAGCCACTTGAGCCTTTGCCTCTATGAATGGGCCAAAATTGAGGGTAGATGTTAACGTAACACCAAGAAGCTCCAGTCGGTCGGTTATCGGCACGGTTACACCACGAAAAGATGGAGCTGGGTGGAATTGGCTCCTTTTAGCGGAAAATATATAGTAAAGAGTTATCAAACAATTAAACGGTCAGTATGATGATAATTACGAGGCTTGAAATGCTATTCCTGTGTTACATTTAAACAAAGTTTGGAGCAGCCATAAAGCATGAACTAATTTGTCAAAGTTCACAGTGCCAGTGCCGAGACCAGATGATTGTGTTGGGGTATGGTCGAGGCGTTGGATACTTCGCGATTGACTGTGAGGCTATGTTCGAGTTCTAAAGGACAATAAGGAAGTTCTGATCGCCTTTTCATAGCACTATAGGGGCTGTTTTCATGTCACTTAAGGGGTAACTTAAATACAACGATGTTGTACTTTCATTGTGCGTATAGAAAATAAGTAGAATTCCCTGCCGTAGTCTGCGTTTCCTGGGAGTCTGAGCCTGGGCGTGCAAGACTGGTCTCAGATTTTCTGGCTTCTAACAATTTTAAAAGACTGCCAAAGATCTATAAATGACAGCTGGCACCAACGGCTTAAGGCTGCTCTCTCGAAAACAGCTTAAAATAGCGTGCAGATGAAGCAGCTATTCGTCGGCTCTAACAGAGAAATCACATATGAAAAAAATAGTTATTATATAGCCAGAATTTGTCTATAGGAATCACATAATAGGATAAAAAAACACCAAATCACCTCCAAATCGTTGAGATGAAACCATTTTACTCCTTAATTTTTTAACAAAAGTCAAAAAAAAATCTCTACTGCTTTGCAATCCAAACGAAAATAATTTGGCTTTTTACTTTTTTTTAAATATGTGTTATTTTTTTATAAAAAATTAAAAATGCGGGTAGCGGAGTGGCGAATTGAATCCAAACAGTGAATAGATGAAACATCAAACCAAAGAACCGATTAATTTTCTGTACATAATAAATTAATGTTATTAACTTTCCTATATTCATGGTATAACAACGAACTTGTTAGAAGCCAATATGAAAAATTAAGATAAAAGAAAAATGAAGAGATTCTTCCCAGTTTTAATTAGTTTTGGATTAGAGCCACGTTCGCGGGGATTTTCTTTTCCAGGTAGTCACTTATTAAAAACTCATTTCTTTTTGTAAAAGCATTAAAGTGAATTTAAGACTAAGCACATACTTAGAGATAGTAATTTTATTGAAAAAAAAAAACCTGAAGAAGTTACTTTTTTATTTTTATTTGTGATGGGTTTGCTCTTGACTCTAGTCTAGGTCAGAGATGACAGAGACAAATTCTACGATGCAGCGAGCTTACCCAGAAGGAGCCTGTTCATTCTAACTTTGAAGAGATTAGGGTAGTAAGCGTTTGGAAACACAGACGCAGGCAGAGAGTTCCACTCCTTTGCTGTGCGCATTATAAAAGACGTTTGGAAACGCTTAGTACGAATTGGTGGTTACCATGTTCATGAGGAGTAAGAAAAGATCATCTTATTTATCATTTAGAAATTTTGGTTTTTATAATTGAAGCGATCAGTATTTTGGATTATTACCATAAAATTCTAAATAATGTTTATTATTATGTCAATTCGTGTACCCTTTCTGTCATTTAGTTTTTGTGAAAACGTGATAGCTTAAAACTTATTTTCAAAATCATTCTTTTACACAATATTAAAGCATCAGCTGTTGTTCGTTAATTTAGTTCTCCTTGAAATCAATATTTATTCAACTTTTTAAATGACACTTCATCTTCAAACTCTTACAAAAAATACCTACTCCTGGAAAATAGTGTGTTCAGTCGATGTGACTTTGCAGACAAGAAGGGTGGAGGAGAAGATAATGTCCGTCCCTAACATGGCGTGGCCTTGGTAGTTTTTAGGATTCCGTAACCAAAGTGTAACCTATTACTCAGCCTCCGCTGTCGGTCCATCCGTTCGTCTATCCGTCCGTCCGTCCGTCTGTCTGTCAGTTGAAATTTTCAGAGTGCGTATTTCGGTGGCCGCTATAACAACAAAAAATAAAAAAGGATGGTACGGAACCTTTCACGCGCGAGTCCGACTCGCACTTGGCCGGTTTTTATTTTCTTTTAAATTATTTTTTCCAGTAATTTTGTTATTTTGTGCGGCTATTCTGGCGGAATTAACGGCTGGCGGTATTTATTTCTCTGTCCAATGCCCACAGTACCAAACCCAGTGTCATTACAGCGAATCACCCAACCCTCGTCCACAATAGTGCGAAGTAGCAAATAGCACAAACTTATGCAATTGGAACTCCGATATTATAATTTGGGTTGCAACAGCGTTGTTTTTGCCACGACGGTCCATTAAACGCCTATATCTCGGTCGAACATTCACTGTTTTGGCACTTATTAGCGTTAAACGTGGTCTTGGCATTGATTTAGAATGTGTAAGGGAGTTTCGAACTTTTTGTTTGTAAATATACTGGTGGTGGACTTTGATTGACTTTAGTTTATGGCTGGGAAATAAGACTGAAAGGATAGAAAAGAAGGGAAGATAATGCTGAAATAATAGTAATAAATTAGATAAAAAAACAAGTTTAAGATGCTAGTTTTTATCCACATATTATGCTATTTTAATGAAGAAGTAGTTATATAGTACATACTGTGGAATTCAAGTAAAAATATTGCTAATTTAATAATTATGAACAATTCTCAAACTGGGAATGGTCACGAGTTTTGATCTTTATCTATACTCTATTTACTAAGATATAAAGCTGAAGAGTTTGTTTGTTTGTTTACTTGAATGCGCTAATCTCAGGAACTACTAGTCCGATTTGAAAAATTCTTTCAGTGTTAGATAGCCCATTTATCGAGGAAGGCTATAATATATCACGCTAAGACCAATAGGAGCGGAGCAGTAATGAAAATTGTGATGCAGACGAAGTTGCGCGGGACAGCTAGTTTTTAATAATTCATTTAACCAATCCCAAGCAGTTTACGTCTGCTTGAGAAATTTTGTAATTTTTTGTGGGAAACTAGTCATTAGCCTATTTTTTTTATTTTGCCTATTTGAAAATCAACAGAGCCATTTGGCCAATCTATCAAAGCCAAATAATTTATTTTTTACTTAAAGGTGATGTTTTTAACCATATTCCATTAACAGCCTAAACATAACTTTATTTTCATGGTTTCCATTTAAATCATTCCTCAGCAAAACTAAAACAAATCTTATTCATAAACTAGAACTCTTTGGCAAAATTGCAATTGTATAAAATGCAAAATTTTCTCATGTAGCGACGTGCTACGGAATATCTTGGTCGGTCGCAGTTGAAATAAAGCTATGTAAAATGGATTGAAGTAGATTGGCATCGGAAAACTGCAGGATTGGTTGAGAAATGTATTGGACTTAGGATAATTCATAAAACTTATATCATGGGGATACAAAAAACCTGTATCAGTTTTGTATCACATAGATTATAATCCGTGATCTTTTGAGAAGTAAAAATACTCATGATTATGAACAACTCGCGTTATGGAATCAATCCTGAAACTGGGAGCTATCATTTTTTTATGCCTTTGCCTAGCAGAGGGACACCATAATAGCCTATGGTGTCCCTCTGCTAGGCAAAGACCGCCCCCATATCCTACCAGACACTCTTTTCTTGCGCCACCTCGAACCAGCCTTCGCAGTGTACGTCCAGATCATCTCGCCACCGCTTTCTGATCCGGCCTCGGCGACGCCGTCCATCCTCTGGCACCCATTGCGTGGAGACTTTAGCCCAACCGTCACTATGCATGCACTGTTATTCTTTTAAAATAAATTTTGTCAAAATCAATTAGAGTCACCAATGCAAGGAAAACAGCGAGGCTTTTTGAGCACTATTGGTGTATATTTTGAGCACTATTGGTGTATATTTTACTAACTTTGACCCGTGACTTCGTACGCGCATATCCCGTTTTTTCCTGTTCCAATAGGAATTTCGGAACATCCTCTTTCAGTGCTCCCCTACACTCCTCAAGGAACCTACATGCCAAATTTCCGCCTTCTACGACCAGTAGTTACAGCTGGGCGTTGTCTGTCCATCACGCAGTCACTCAATCACTCAGCAACGGAAGAATTTATAAATATAGATTGGTATGACTTGTAGGGAAGATTTCTAAACACAAGTATCAGAAACATGACACGACACATCTTTAAGTCTTATAAAATAAAATAAATTTTCTAAACCTGTCTGACATGTCAGTTTAGTGATGGTTCCTTGTTCAAAATAATTACTAAATAAACTGATATTTCCTAAAATGACAACATCTGTAAAAAAGATCACGGCCGGCATTTAAAAACGTTAGTTTCAGTTAGTTTTGAAACAGTGTATCGAGTAAAATAATGTTTTGTTCGTGTCGGCAACTGACTCCACTTTTTGTCAGGTTAATGACGTTATTTCCTCGTTTTAATATAGGCGTTTTACATCCTTCAACTGTTTCAAACGAATCAGATAGAAATATTTTTTTTTATTCTTACAATATATGTAATTGTGATTAGTAAACTTTTTTCTTTCAATTTTGCCCGTGAATGTGACGTCAGTTTGGAGACAGTTTTTATCAGAGACACTTAAAAGTGAAAATGCCCGTGAAGAACTTTGTTACCCTACTGTCTGGATTCAATGGGGGTTTTATAATAGGTAAATAAGTATACATGGTGTTTTTTTTAGCAGGCGTGGATGGCCATTTCCGAACTTATAAAAACCGAATGATAAGAAACATTATGTAATCCATCCAACTCTATTAGCGACATTCCTTACTTAAGTATCAAGAAACGTCAAAATTTTAACAAGACTAGAAACTTGGAGCTTTCCAAAGTTTGTCATTATTAATTTAAATGTAATTATCTCAAGTTCAGAGGATCATTAGATGTTTAAGAGCTGTAAAACATGTTTTTAAGACGTTGCTGTAGATATGAAATAAACAATTCTAAAATTCTTCCGTTACTGAGTGATTGAATGACTGAAAGATAACGAACAGCCGAAACTAATGGTCGTAGAAATCTGAGATTTGGCGTGTACGTTCCTTGAAGAGTGTAGGGTAGTACTAATAGAGGATTTCCCGAAATTCCTACGGGAACGGGAAAAACCGACCAAGTGCGAATCGGACTCGCACACGAAGGGTTCCGTACCAGAAACCTTAATTTTTATTATTTGTTGTTATAGCGGCAATATATATACACAATCTGTGAAAATTTCAGCCGTCTACCTATTACGGTTCTTGAGATACAGCCCGCTGACAGACGGAGGAACGGAGAGCGGAGGCTTAGTAATAGGGTTCTGTTGGTTACCCTTTGGGTACGGAACCCTAAATACGGTATATGTGCGTATGAAGTCGCGGGCAGAAGCTAGTATTAATCAATATCCCGACTTGTTTTACCCAGCGTTTTTATTTTATACCTAAAGTATTCGTCGTCAGCGCTTGTGTTTTATACAGCATGTAATGGGTCATTGTACTTTATATTATTATGATCAACGGACTGAATGTCAGTGTTGGTCCCATAGTAAAAGTTTAACTGCCTCCGTGGTCGAGCGGTTTAGGCGTTTGCCTTGTGACCCGGTGGTCGTGGGTTCGATTCCTACGGGAAGCATACTTTGTAAACTTGTTTTATGTTTAGGTAGGACCCAGGCTTGAATCACCTGATTGTCTGATAAAAAGATGATTCCGTGCTTCGGAAGGCACGTATAAGCAGGTGGTCCCGGTCGCCAAATGTGGGTCGTCAAATTAACCATGTCAGAGGCGCTTGAGGCGGTTTAGAAACTCTGACACTAGGGTGGGTGGGGTCGTTAGACCTTACTACCCACACGATAAGAAGAAGAAGTAAAAGTTGTTCATAATGATGTCTATAATGATCCGTTTTCAGGTATTGTGTTTATTTTTTTACGTGTTCTGTCAAATCAAATCAAATCGTATATTCCAAATAAACCATATACAGGCACTTTTGAATTGTCAAAGTCGGTCAGTCAAAAACATGAAGCTATTTGCACGTTCCAAAGCGTAGATCTCTATGGAGAAGAACGTGCAAGAAACTCCACGGACACTCTTTTAAACCATGTGATGTATTACAAAAAACTTGTTAACATTATCTTTGATTGCTTCTATATGTGAGGACAATGCAAAGAACTAGAAAATATATAAACAATTCAAAATGCAGGTACAGATGTCATTCGCCAGTCTTCAAAGAAGCATGCTTGTTCTATTGTCTTCTTATTCTCCATTTCCGAATCTCAAAATTGTACTAACCTAGTTCATTTTTTATAAATAAAGTTCTCATTTGAGGTTCTAGAGGAGCTCGTGGCTAGATAATAACAGTCGCAGGGGTCGATCTTCAAGGTTAAGCAACGCTTGCCATGGCTGGTCTGTGGATGGGTGACCATATTAACATACCGAATTTCCTCCGTGCCTCGGAAAACACCTAAACGTGCTATCTGTTGGTCCCGGCTGTCATTTTTAGATCTTAGGCAGTCGTTATATATCAGGAGCCAGTAAATCTGACTCCAGTCTTGCCATGAAGTACCGTGTTACCCAGTTTATGGGTTTGGAGGTCTGGTAGGCAGGCGCTCCACGTAAAATACTGGTATTCAGCTAAATCCGGCTTGACTGGAAGCCGACCCCAATATAGTTTGGAAAAGGCTAGGCAGATGATGAAAGTGCTCATTACCTACTGGTTCAGCCTAATTCTTCATGTAATGTATGGATGGATGACTCCCACAACACAGGTTTTCTTAGCATAGGACCCCATTGACCATGTTTTTGTACCTAGTCATATTGTTCCCAATAAACTAATATATAAAGCTGAAGAGTTTGTTGGTTTGCTTGAACGCGCAAATCTCAGGAACTACTGGTTCGATTTGAAAAATTCTTTCAGTGTTAGATAGCTCATTTATCGAGAAAGGCTATAGGCTATATATCATCACGCTAAGACCAATAAAAGCGGAGCAGTAATGAAAATTGTGACGCAGACGAAGTCGCGCGGGTCAGGTAGTTGTTCCCTAAATTACGCGTCACCTGTAATTTGTGTATGTTTTTTCAAATAAAAATGTTTTTAATTATTTATCGTAAAAACTACTTTGTATCCTGCGTGACTTATATAAAAAACGAGCTGTTTCTGATAAAGAAAATTGTATTGATAAGCTCTTCCTTACAATCCGATGAAAGAAGGTAGCTGCAACTAAGAGAATACGCCTTATTTTACACCCCGCCAATAATATCAGGTATCCCACAACACCAGAGTTCGATCTTCAAGTATTACCAAAAACGGAGCCCCATCTTACCATAAACACACAAATAGAAGCTGTAACGGGCTGCGAGTCAGATTTATATCGGCGTTACATAGAGCCTTAAGGAAAATTGGCCAGAAAAAGGGTCGCGAGAAATATTTCAATATGCCATTCACATTTTTTACGATCGTCATGTGTGCCTCCTTACGATTGTGCGGAACCGCAATATCGAGCTATAAGTTCGTTCCTATTCCCTTTTTGTTAGTTTATGGAGCGTTTGAACTGTTAAACAAATTATGAGGGTTTTTTGAGTTAGCGGTTTTGGTGATTCGGTATTTCTGTGTCAGTCGTGGTGACTTAAATGGGATTGGATTTTATAACAGATGATCTTTGGCCAAAATTGACATCTGAAAGGTTGCCCAGTAATACATAGTGACGCCGTTGAGGACTCAAATAGAGATAATTTAGACTACTTCATAAGAGCCAAGAGATGTGGCAAGGGTGGGAGGACGCCTTTGACCAGCAGTAGAATAGAATATGCTGATATAGAAATTGTTAGTTTAGTGTTATTGAGAGGTCGGCGTTTGATCACACTTACCCCTGATGGAAAGGGATGACGTGGTTGATAATCATAAAGTGCTTACCTAAAAGTGTATATCAGAAATCGCAGACTATATAAACATATAGTCTGCGTTATTTGATAGATACTTCGAAAAAGCAAACGATTTTTCAGATTATTATTATGTGCGGCTCTTCTAATGAATAGATTTTTTAATATTTATACAGCTTTAGCACAGTAATTCAACCTCTTTCACGGACAGGTTTATTAATATAAAATCAATCAAATCATACCCCGCTTTGCACTCAGTTAAAATAACAAAAAATCTATCTTTCAACTCATCATCCACCATTAATAAATGTTTCGATTCATAAGAGGGAAAACGTTAACGACTCTCCTCATTAATTTCAACAGCTTCGTCTCCCCTTTGTACTGTATAAATACGAAAAAAAAAAACAGAAATACGAATTATAAAGCAAAAAACTTTTACGGCTTCCAAAATGTAAGTTTTAATTTCGACTTTAACATTAAGTGCTATTATTTTAAGGCTCTTATGGTTTCATTATTATGAATGGGCAATGGAGAGAGCAATGCTTGCAGTTTCCTTGCTTGATCGAATCAGGATGATATCCGCAAGAGAACCAAGGCCAAACTGAAGGCTGTGGGCAGGGCACATTGCTCGCAGAACAGATGGTCGATGGGGCCAAAAAGTTCTGGAGTGACGACCGCGTACTGAAAGATGCAGCTTTGGAAGACCTCTCGCAGGGAGGACTGATGACCTGGTGAAGGTCGCGAGTAGCCGATGTATGCAAGACGCACAGGACGAGTTGTTGTGGCGATACTTGGAGAGGCCTATGTTCAGCAGTGGACGTCTTTTGGCTGATATGATGATGACGATGGCTTCATATTACCAGGTACACGATCGGTTAAGCTTAATACTTGCCGAGGTCGAACTTTTGATGGGTGACCACCCCTTACATACTGTGACCTCCTATGTCTGGGAAAGTATATCATGCAGTTGGCCTTGGCTGTCATTTGTAAATGTTTGACAGTCATTACGGGAAGTTAGAATTTCGCATGACTAATAAGCTTACCATGGGCTATGGAGGTCTGACTGGTGGATGCTCCAAGTATAACACTGTTGTTTAGATTCTCCTCCTTGCGTCGTATCCCTCTGTACTGAGAGTCGTGACCTCCTATCTGCATCACTTTAACTCGAATGATGTTCCTTCACCTATTTCTGTCCCTGGCGGTGTGGAGGGCATTGTGAACGGTAGATTCAAGGGCAGTGCGGATCTGGTCAGACCAACGTATTCGGTTGCTTCAATGAGGTCTTTTTCCATCTACTTTTCCGGTCACGATGAGCTTCTCGAGGTTGTCACCTTCTTTTCTTGCACCGTTGTGACCGAAGTATTCTAGGACTCTGCGTAGACACTTGGATGAGGCGCGTGAGAGATTTTGGGTTTTCGCAATATGGATACGTTAGTTCGAACGTTTTCCAAAGAATACGGAAAACCTTAGATACGGGGAGACCTTTGCCCAGCAGTTGGACATTCTAGGCTTAAAAGTAAAGTAAAACATTTATTTAATTAACGAACTATATATACTTAAAATAGAAAATAAAACTTCTAACTATAATATGGCGTCAAAAATTCGCCCGCATCGCTGTCCATTGGAAGTAAGCCCAAAAGACTGGCGGCATTGCCACATTGTATGGCAATGCTTATCCTCTGTCCGAGATAAAAGCCAGCCCTTGGGTTACGCGAAGTGTCAACTAAGAGTTTAGTTAGTTCTTTAAACAACACGTGAGCACTCGGACCCCACGGTCCAAGAGTTTCAACCCCAAACGGCTCAAAAACATTATTTATTTATTTAAACTTTATGTACAATTGTGGTACATGGGCGGACTTAATGCATCAAGGCATTCTCTACCAGTCAACCTTTAATTGCCAATAAGGCTATTATATTTCCGCCGTTTGAGGTTCTCAGCAGCCGCAGCAGCAGTACGACGAGCTAGGAAGAAAAGGAAAGTTAAATATTTCAGGAAAAGATTAACAATCACACCTAAAGAAGTGGTCAGTTAATAAAGCAATGAAATTTTCAGCGTGTCAATAAATAGACTAGTTTTATAGGTGGGTAGGTCAATTGAGAAGCAATTTCCCCCAAAAGGAATTTCTCCAGTATCGTAGGCGTATCTACAAACACATGTATTAGCACCGCGCAAATATTTGTAACGTGTGGGGCATTCGATTGACCTTTTGCTTATCATGTAGGTCTAGAAAAACTACTATGCCATGGGCTGTTTCCTATTCCCAAGTGATATCATAAATACAACAGTGAATTTGTTTGTTTCGCTTTCACACCTAAATAGACGAACCGATTTTAATGAGAGATGATGCAAAGGTGAAACGCTACTTCACGCTGGATCAGCTGCTCAAACTCTATCAAGCGCAAGTTCGATCTTGTATGGAGTACTGCTCTCATCTTTGGGACGGATCTGTCAGATACCAGCGTGATGCCATTGAGTCAATTGAGAAACGAGTCAAGAGGATCAATGGCCATTGTCAATGATAAGCTCGTCGCGACGAAGCTTTAAAGTCTTGAGCATCGACGCCGTCTTGCTAGCCTGTCGGTTTTTTTCCGGTTGCATTTTGGGGAATGTGCGACGGAATTGCATAATTTAATTCCGCCAAGCCCGTTCCATCATCGGGCCACAAGACGAACGGCGATGCGCCACCGGTACATGGTAGACATCCCACCTACACACACAAAACGTTTTGGGAACACATTCCTAGTGTGTACAGCTAAGGAATGGAATTCCCTGCCGGAGTCTGTGTTTCCTAATAGCTACAACCTGGGAGTCTTTAAGTCAAAAGTGAATAGGTGACTTTTAGGCAAGCGTGCTCCATCTTCAACCACATCGTCGCTTACCATCAGATGAGATAGAGGTCAAACCCGTGCCTATCAATAGTAAAAAAAGCTACTAAACTTTAAAGGGCCGTCTCCACAAACGAGAGAATTGCGGCAATATTATCGTCGTGCCACGTATTTCTATAACAACTCTATGAACGTGTCTCCACACGGCGATATTATTGCGGCGACTCGATGAGTGAATAAACGTCAACTCGCGGCGATTCTCTCGCTCGTGGAGACAGGTTCTAAGACGATGAACGAGGCGTTTGTGTCTAGGAGATTTTTTAAATGTTTGGCTAAACAATTTTTCTAGTTACTTTACATTTAAACAAAACCTCGTACGAAAGTAAAATTCAAAATGAGATTGTTTAAAAAAGTTAATGGGGTAATTTCGGCAACGCAATCTCATAAAATTATTTAAACGTTCCGTAATAAAAAAGGCCATACGGCTGCCTATAAAAGCCTCTTAATTGCGTATAGAAGTGCTGTGGACCAGATTTCTTTTCGCACGATACGTTTTTGCTAAAATATAATCTAAAATTTTGTGAATGTAACGGATTTACCCACGAAATTGCATTAAAAGTAATAGGTAAAGGTATAGCTACATAATACCTAGCGTCTAGACACAACGCTTAAGAACAGACATGCAAGAAGCATGCAAGTAATGCTGTCGGTTGCAAGAAATCACAGCATGATCACAACCATTCTTTCCATTTCTAAAGCTTTACAGTGTTGTTTGGTTTTTTTGTTTGAATGAAAATATAATTATTGTTTCTGATGTGTTTTTTTCGTTTTTGACATCGAATCCAAAGTTAGTGGTGTAGTAGTGGTTTTTTTGGAAGTACATAGTTGAAATGTCCAATATCTTAAACAATCATTAGATTAATTGTTCGTTAGTACAATTAATTTTAGCTTTATCAAAATTAAGTAAGTCAAACAGTAGTTCAGTAGACCAATATGTGTTTTGAACATAATATGTGAATCAAGCGTAGTTATATCGAAAATAGTTATAATAACTTTAGATGTTATTATACGTGACCCTTAACAGTAAGCAAATACTATGAAAAGTACCTTAAATTACATCATCCAAGAAAGTAAAAATGTTCATAAATTAAAAACTACTGAGCCTTGCTGGCAGCAATATACCGCAAACCTCGGAGTAATCAGTGTACAGACGCCAGCCAGCACATCAAGCTACTCGAAACTGTCAAATTTTCCCAATCAACCTTGAACCTAATGCTTCAACGATACAATTGAAAATTTATTAGAGTTTGTCAGATTGTTGCAACTTGATGTGCTGGCTTGGTGTGCTTTATGTATGTACAGACGTACATACAAAAAAAACTGGCCAAGTGCGAGTCGGACTCGCGTGCAAAGGGTTCCGAACGAATTTAATTTTTTTAACATGTTATGTCAACACTACAGACTTCTAATAGGTTTTCCTGTAATCTATAGGTAAAGATCTATTATCTCAATTGTTTTTTCAAAATTTTAGGCTCAGTAGTTTCGGAGATAGACGAAAAATGACCATTCCCCCCCTGGGAATGGTCATTTTTCGTCTAATTTCTTAAATAACTTCGAAACCATTTATTTTAAAATTATAAGAAAATATAATTAAAACCCTCACGGTTCGCCCTTTCATTTGATATATCACACGATATTGTTCAAAAAACTTTATTTTTTAATTTTCTAGTTTGTCCCTCAAAAGTAACATCCATAAAAAAAATATTTACGTAACGCGTCCGTGTTTGGGTCATACAAGTCCATATTGTACAAAATTTCAACAGAATCGGTCTTGTGGATCCGGAGAAAACTGGCTGTGACAGACAGACAGACAGACACCCGAGTGATCCTATAAGGGTTCCTTTTTTTTTTCGGAACCCTAAAAATAACCACCGAATTGAGAACCTTCTCCTTTTGGATGTTTGTAAAAGTGATTGATTTGAAATCACTTGGTACGACAATACGCCTTATTATACCTACCTAAACAACAAATGATTCAAACCGCACTTAAACCCCTTAAATAATAGTCTAACAGTTACAATGCCACAAAAGTTTGGTCATCGACCTCTTCACAACAAACAACTCCATTTATCAAAGTAGCTGGAGCAGTATAATACCATAACTTTACAGTATTTTGGTGTGTTATTTCCCTCTGCGGGCTCTTTTAATTACTGTCTGCCCCTACATGTATCATAAATTCTAATGGAGCTCAGACCTCACCCACTCTGCCCTCTGCCGGCACAAATTGCATTTTAGAATTTAAACGTACGACCTACATTATACTTGTGATCGAAAATTTAAATTTTGATTAACGCATGCTTCAATATTTTCATTTTGGGAATGATAAAGTTAGGGGGAAAGCTAAATTGTGGGTCAACTTTTTTGCAACGCCGAAATTTTCTCGTAAGAGTCACCGCCGCCCTGGAACGCAAAGGGCATTAGGAGGAACACGGATGGGTTTTAGTCAGTAACGGTCTGACACTCCTTTCTGATCCAGAGTCCAGAACAGGAGGAGGTCATTTGATGATTCCCATCCTTCAAAAAAAAAGCACTCACGCCCAAATGTTATTCGATTTTTAAACTATGTTTTTTTTTCTGCTGTCTCGCTTTTCTGACATATTGTCAGGTCACTCAATTGTGTAATAACAGCTCGGTTAAAGGTCATAAATACACAAACTTCAGCGGTTTGCGTAGGTAAACTATTGACTGAAATAATAACAAGTCTGTTGGTACAACAAAACAGTTTAGTTGATTTTCTGCTCAGCCCTGTTGCATATTCAGTGTTTTATCCTATTTTTGTTACATTCTGTAGAATACCTTTGCTTTCAAAAACAAAATTGTGAAGTTCAACAAATGAGGTTTTTCTGGTGGCAGCATCGAGGCGTCAGACCCAAACAAATTAAATCGCTTATTTTACATTGATATATAAAAAACCCAAGATGCACACTCAGCATCTCAAAAACGTCCGCAAAAAACAAGCGCAAAATGCATAATTGTGCGCTAGTTTCAAACAGTCTCGCATCGCTCGCCATACTGCACTGCTTTGTAAAAACAACTTAAGCGATCCGTGTAAGGTTGAATTTGCAAAAAAAATTGCGCATCACTCGCCATACTGCACTGCTTTGTAAAAACAACTTTAAGCGATCCGTGTAAAGTTGAATTTGCAGAAAAAAAATTGTTTATAGTATAACTACACACAACTCACACATGACACTTGATACATGTCGGTTTTTGACGACAGTTTCGAGTGTTGCATTTGTTCGAGACTGTGCATTTTGGGTTTTTAATATATCAATGTTATTTTATGACATTTGTTAAGTTGACGTCGATTTCATGTTAACGTCAAAGTCACTTTTTCAATGAAGAGGATTTCTAGTTAAGTCTGATCAGATTTTCAGGTTTCTGCCTAAACGTATGGACTATCAAATATATACGAATGACAAGCGAGACCAAAGGTTTTAATGTGCTCTCAAAGGCACGAAAACTCTTTATGTAAGGATCACCAGGTGAGATAGTGGTCAAACGCAAACTCAAACTCAAACATTTTTATTTGTGGAACATAGTTAAACAAACGATGTCAAAATTAATAAAATAAGCGCGCCTATAAATAGAATAAAAAGGGATGCTCGCCCATCATCTATGCAAGCGTTGCTTAATCTTGAAGCTGGAGCCGTGTGGTTGTTTTCTATATAGCCAAGTTGAGCTAAAAGCACGAAGCCATTTACCCGGTCCATTCTGTCAACGCCTAAGGGCGCCTTCAAATTTGTCGCAAAGTGCCGCGCGGCAGTAGTACAGCTGCAGCGCTGCTGCCGCGCTGCTTTGTTAATCCATACAAATGCAGCGCTGCAACCGCGCTGCGGCTGCGTGTTTTTTATTTGTATGGATTAACAAATAGTAAACACGCTGCCGCGCGGCACTTTGCGACAAATTTGAAGGCGCCCTAACCGTGTACACTGAGGTCGAGAGTGAGCACGAAGTGAACTGTCATTCAAATGAAGGTTTCTTTAATAATCAGGCTTTTTCACTATTTGTGCAGCCTTTTCCCAAAATCCAATATACCTATGTGAAATGTATTGGTATACGAAGGCATTTGTGACGATAAACTTTTTTATTTTATTACTTTATTCCATCTTTTTGGGTTAACAAGGTAACTTTCATATTCCCTTCACTTAAGCATTTTTTTATTTTTATTTAAAAAAAAAAAACGTTCGCCCCACACTAGGAATTTCTTCTGTATCGTGGGTGCGTTTACAAACATACAAACTCACATACACAAACAGCCAGACCCGGAACAACTATCTGTAGGCCATACAAATATTTGTTCCGTGCGGGAATCGAACCCGCGACACGCAGCGCAGCAGTCAATCGCTCAACCACTGCGCCAACCGTGCCGTCAAGATGAAAGGTTTACAAAATCATACAACGGGACATTTTCGACCCTTTTTTTTTTTTTTTTTTACGGGGTGCAATCCTCATGGATGTCGTCCGCCCTGGGGCGGGCGGAGGGGTCTGTCAGACTCTTACTGACTAAAACCACCCCGGTGTTCTACCTCTCACATACGCCGGGGATCGCGGGAAACTTATGAGACTTCCGTGATCCCCGGCTGGTGCCGACCCGCCTCTGCGGGCCACCTCGGGTCAGCGGGGGGAGTGAGGTGTTTGACTCCCCCCGCGACTTCAAAGAGGGGCGCACGGGAACACCACGCGCCGCCACCTCGGGTCCGGAAGAATGGGGGCATTTTCGACCCTCTTCTAACTTAATTTTGGACTAGCTTTCGCCCGCAACTTCGTACGCGCATATCTCGTCTTCTCTGGTTCCCGTAGGAATTTTGGGAAGTACTCTCTTAGTGCTCCCCCACACTCCCCAAGGAACCGTTCACTAGTTTCGGCTGTGCATTGTCTGTTAGTCACTTAGTAACGGAAGATGTTTATAAATATTAGGATTATTTAATCAGGTACCCGCAAAATAGCTAAAGTAACTTCTGATTAACGTGAACAAATAAATGAGGTTGTATAACTAGGTGACGCCTATAACGCCTATAATGCAATGCTTACATGGTCGCTAATGGATTACCGGAATGCAATGGAACGTTACGGAACATTGCCGGCACGATATTACCATGGGAATCGTTGAACTGGGTAAATATGGCTGTAGTCTGTTTTTAATAGGGTTGAGGAGTTCTTTGTTTTTAGGGTTGCGTACCCAAAAGGTAACCAATGGAACCCTATTACTAAGCCTCCGCTGTCCGTCCTTTCGTCCATCTGTCTGTCATTGGGCTATATCTCGTGAACCGTTATTTAAAATTTTCACAGAGTGTGTATTTCTGTTGCCGCTATAACAACAAATCATAAAAATATGATGGTATGTAATTCAACTCGCACTTGGCTGGTTATTTATTTTATCAAAACAAATACAAATAATTGACAGTGATATCAAGAAACAGTCAGATTCTAACCGGAACTACAGGAATGGGTTTTGGCATGTGAAAAGTTCATTAAAACACTATATACAGGGTTAATTTTTCAAGTGTGCGTGGATGGGCACATTTTACGAAAAAACTAACCTAACCCTTAACTTGAAGCTGAATCGGTGTTTTTGGTTTTGTTTCTTTGTTTTTTAACACCGACTTCCGAAATTAAAGTTATTTTAGACTTTGTAGTATTTTGTTTGGAAGTCGGTTGTATTTTTTTTGTAAAAAAGTTTTATTTTTATTTTTCACTTTTTAGAGGTGATACTTGGACGATGTCATCGTCTACGCAGAAATAGAAATAAGCAAAAATGCTCATAAAATAAAAAGTACTAACTCAAACTTAATTAATTTTTTACGGGAACAAATAGCAACTATGCCGCATCGAACTAAAAAAAAATCTAGAATCAAAGACCTTGGAGTAATCGGAATACTGTACATACAAAAAAAATACCAACCGAATTGAGAATTTCCTCCTTTTTTGGAAGTCGGTTAAAAAGTTCATATACAGGGTGAATTTTTCATGTAGAATAGAATAGAATAGAAAACATTTATTCAGCATAGACACAAACTCACAGCAACATAGACAAAATGAACAGTAATAATAGTAGGTACGAGTACATAATAATTGCGCTGAGCGTGCCCATACCGAAAGGGCATCCATGTGTGCATAGATGGGCACATTTTACGAAAAAACTTAACCATATAGAAACTAACCCCTGAAGTCAGTGAATTCTGTTAAGTAACTAGCCTCAAAGATGACGAGGGATCGGAAATGGCTAAAAAACTTCTTGTAAAATTGGTGCGCCTGGTTGATTATTTAGTACTAGTGGACGTCACGCGGTTTCACCCGCGTAGTTCCCGTTCCCGTGGGAGTACGGGGATAATATATAGCCTATGTTACTCCCTGATAAAGTAGCTATCCAATGCTAAAAGATTTTTTCAAATCGGTCCAGTAGTTTCGGAGCCTATTCAACTCAAACAAACAAACAAACAAATCTTTCCTCTTTATAATATTATTATATATATATATATATAAGTATTAGTATTATTTAGTATAAAAAGATAAGCTCTAGTTAGTGGAATTTTGTATATTTTTTTATCGTATCTTCCATTTTTTTTTCACGGCTCTCATTGCGGAAATCTGTCGTATTCTACTTAAATCGTTTGAAGTCGAGCGCACGTCATCTTATTAGAATAAGGACCCAACTTATAAATTACTGGGTTTTTTTTTACTATTTATAGACACGCGTTTGACCACTATCTCACCTAATGGTAAGCGATGATGTGTTCGAAGATGGAGCACGCTTGCCTAGAAAGCACCTATTCGCTTTTGACTTAAAGACTCCCAGGTTGTAGCTGTTGTTTTCCAGCGGTTATACGGCGTCATTTCGATCATTAGAGCAAAAAGTATTTACCTGTATACTTTTCTAAATAAAACAGAGGTCACGTCACGGCTACTTTATCATTTATTCATGAATCAATTTATTAATGACTCTTGAAGAAAGGAATGTGATAAGAAGCATCATTAAATTGTCTTGGGCTTAATGCATAACGGTGACAGTATACAAATAGACGACACCGTATGTTGAAGACGACTAATTCGTCTTTACCAAACGTCAAAGTCAAAGTCAAAGCATTTATTTCAAGTAAACCATTTAAGGCACTTTTGAATTGTCGAGGTCGGTCAGTCAAAAACATAAAGCTAGTTGCACGTTCCAATGCGTAGATATCTATGGAGAAGAACGTGTAAGAAACTCCAACGCCTATGTCATACAAATGAGATAAGTTCTTCTGCCCAAAAAATCGAAGTCTAGAATTGACCCAATCTGCTGATACCTCACTATAAAAAAGAACAGTTTTTCCTATAAAATTCTTTTTACGCGACATATTTTACGACAAGCAAGAGACTAATAAAGGGTGAGTCGTTACATTCCTGCCAAAGTTGCATCGGAATAATTCAATGGATTTTGATGAAGTCGTAAAAAGGGACGTGTGATGGTGTCGTCAACCCTAGGTCGGACATAGTAGGTAGTACAGCTGCGAACCCACCGCGACGCACGGAGAGGCTACGCACGTGTGTGAGGTGAAGAGGTAAAAATGTATGAGATTGTTTCCACTGCAACCCACGGACACGCTACGCATCAAGTGACGTCGTTGGCACACGCGTGGCTTGCTCGAATATGGCGCCCACGTTGCTCGACTATGTAAAAATCATATTCTTGTAAAAAAACGTGCGTAGCCTCTCCGTGTGCTGCGGTGGGCCACGCTGCAGTTGTACGTGTGTAGTCGTGGGCGTGTAGCGTGTACTTCAGAAGAAACGTAGACCCACGTTGTCAAACAAATGAACCCACGCAGGTGAAATGCGCCGCGTAGCCGTGGATAACGTGCACCGTGGTGGGTTCGCGGCTTAATGCCTTCGAGTTTCTGCTGTGTTTTGTTTTACTGTGCCCAGCAAGCGAAGCATATTGGTGAATAATATTCTCTATCATAGTCTAAGTAGTTGCGTAATGTAAAAAATTTGGCTCCCGCTTTTTGACTCCCGTATGCCTCAGTGGGATAGGTATAAGTTACTGGTGCGGTTAGGCACATTTTTTTCATATTATCTATGCAATAAACTGTATTCTGTCATTTAATACGTTAAGCGCACAAAAGTACAGACGCGGAGTTTCCTTCGGAATTTTCTACCGATCAACCTTAGCTTGATACAGAGTCAAATAGGAGTAGGTGTAATATTAAGACAAAAACACTTTCTAAATGGACCATGTCCAATCGAAGATCTAATCTTAGACCTCACGCAAGTAGTTGCTCTTGCGACCACCATCCTAACTTCGACCGAGGCAGTAACTTCGCCGTTCAAAACAGGTGCTAGTCGCACCGGCTGAAGTCTACAATATGCAATAGCCCTTATAAATGTGCGTGCTATCATTATTATAGTTTACCATCTCTTTCATGCTCACACAAAAGTCTGGCTGATGGTGGCATATGCGTTGGATCATTTGGCTCCCTTCAAAATGGTTGAGCCGAATGGTGCTAGCGCATGCGTCATGTTCGTGAACGGGCGCTGTCAGTTGGGACTGGTCATTTCTCAGCTGCCATGGTTTATTTAATATTTCTTTGAATTGTTTCTTTTTTTTTCCGGACGCTTTGCAACAATTTATTATTTTTAAAAGAGTGTCCGTGGAGTTTCTTGCACGTTCTTCTCCATAGAGATCTACGCTTTGGAACGTGCAAATAGCTTCATCTTTTTAGACCGACCGACCTTGACAATTCAAAAGTGCCTGTCAATGGTTTATTTGAAATAAATATTTTTGAGTTTGAGTTTGTACAAGATGTTTGCGAAATAACATTTAAGGCGAAAAGATGTGCTATGCAACGTTGATATGGATGCGTTTGATATCCACCAATCATATTCATTGGTTCACATAGCATAGCACGGATGAAAACTGATTTAACTAAGCCACGTTTTTTTATATGGAAGGACGCGTGCTATGGTTGCAAGCAATGGATGCGAGCTATGGATGCGAGGTTTGGATGGTCGCAAGTTGTGTAACTATGTGCAGAGCAGTGCATGCCTTACCTATTGTCGATACGTCGCATAGCTCGAGCTGCGCATCTTCCTTGCACAGCTATCGTGCGGCGGCGCATTTTCATAGCACATCTTACTTGCTCCGCTACATAGCTTAACTTCAGTGGCAACGGTCACATAGTTTCGTAGCTTAGCTTTAGCATTTTAGCACATCTCTGGTGGAAAGGCACCCTAAGTCTGTAAGTCTGCGTGACCAAACAAACGTAGCATTTATTCGTTATTAAAATTATCCGATTGTTTTAAAACGGTGTGGCATCAGAGAATTACTTTAACACACTCAATTTGGTTATAATCTTAGCTATTACAAATTTCGAACGTACATAATTACATCAGAACTATTATCCCAGCTTTTCTAAGTAAGTTTTTTATTTCGCAAATACACCTACAATATTCACTGTGATAAAGCGAGAAATATATATAATTTTTACTCATACTAATAACTTACCATATTATTACACTTATCGCCACACAAAATATATAAATAGGTACCAATTTCCTAACCTAAAACCGCTACTCCCATACTAAATATGCTAAACATTATTTTACAACTAAATCCTAAGCCCCTAATACCTCCTGGAAGCGTTAGCGCTATATTCCTGTGAACTACTTATCTCCTAGTGGCGACAAGCTATTTCTTGCTATTTCGAGCTCACAGCTTAATTTATGCGACGGTGCACTTCCTCCGCCCCAGTCAATATTAGGGCAAGAATTCTCGAGGAACATGGGGGTGGTATCTTAATTTCATCACACACATATATTTCCCTGCGGATTCCTTTAGGCGGGTCTCTAAGCTGTTAGTTCTGTACGACAAACTGTGGCAAATAAAGTATGTTCTTAACGTAATAGTGCATGGATGGCCAGCGGTTCTAAAAAGGCCACTTGAGGAAATGCTGGCGGCGAAACTTTGTATGTAAAAAATCATAATTCGAGGTTTGGCTCTCGACTGTTTCCTCCTCCACTATTCAACCAATTTTAAAGATATTTTACAAACTCAATAAGAAGGATGTATACTGTATCTCTATGTTTTCTTTTTGATGATTTATTAACCGTATAAGCACTAGACCTCTCACAAAATGCTTAATATTGTCCGATAAATTGCTGTCAACTGAGCCCTAGTGTACAAAATTGGCAATTATTAATCAAAAAAAGAAAACATAGAGACATAGTACACATCCTCTTTTATTCAGTTTGCTCTTATATCGGTCGAATATTGGAGGAGAAAACAATCGAGAGACAAACCTCGTATTATGACTTTTTACACACAAAGTCTCGCCGCCCGCATTTCCCCTTTTTTTACTATTTATAGGCTCGGGTTTGACCATTATCTCACCTGATGGTAAGCGATGATGTGGTCGAAGATGGAGCACGCTTGCCTGGAAGTAACCTATTCACTCTTGACTTTAATACTCCCAGGTTATAGCTATCAGGAAACACAGACTCCGGCAGGGAATTCCACTCCTTAGCTGCACGCACTATGAATGTGTTCCCAAAACGTTTTGTGCGCGTGGGTGGGATGTCCACCATGTACCGGTGGCGCATCGCCGTTCGTCTTGTGGTCCGGTGATGGAACGGGCTTGGCGGAATCAAATTATGCAATTCCGTCGCACATTCCCCAAAATGCAACCGGTAGAAAACCGACAGGCTAGCAACTCGTCGTCGATGCTCAAGACTTTGGTGCTTCGTCGCGACGAGCCTATCATAACCGATGATTCTCTTGGCTCGTTTCTCAATTGACTCAAGGGCATCAAGCTGGTATCTGGCAGATCCGTCCCAAAGATGAGAGCAGTACTCCATACATGATCGAACTTGCGCTTGATAGAGTTTGAGCAGCTGTTCTGGCGTAAAGTACCGTCTCACCTTTGCTAAGATCCCCAACTTCTTTGCAGCCACTTGAGCTTTTGCCTCTATGAAAGGGCCAAAATTGA
Source organism: Lacanobia wlatinum (assembly GCA_947578705.1). Taxonomy (NCBI): domain Eukaryota; kingdom Metazoa; phylum Arthropoda; class Insecta; order Lepidoptera; family Noctuidae; genus Lacanobia; species Lacanobia wlatinum. The sequence continues at coordinate 27,326,087 of OX388032.1, forward strand.
GGGTAGATGTTAATGTAACCCCAAGAAGCTCAAGTTCGTCGGTTATCGGCACGGTTGCACCTCGGAAAGATGGAGCTGGGTGGAATTGGCTCCGTTTAGCGGAATTGAATTTGACCAGATTGGCTTCGCCCCATTCTGAGACAACCATAGCCTCCCGGAGAGACCGGATCTGCGACCCATCAGCTCGTGCGTCGGACACGTATCTCTCAGCAACAGTGCTGTCGTCTGCATACCCAAAGGTACCGGGTTTAAGCAGATCATTAATATGCAGCAAGAACAGTGTTGCCGAAAGCACCGACCCCTGAGGAACCCCGGCATTAATATCCAGCAGTCCAGACGAGCAGCCATCAATGACCACTCGTATAGACCGATCCCTCAGGAAATCCGCGATCCAATCACACAATCCGGCGGGCAGAAGAATCCCTCTTAAGTAGAGCCAGCGATTCAAACTACCCGAAACTGTCAAATTTTTACAATCAACCTTGAACCTAATGCTTTAGAGATAAAGCTGATAATGAAATTCGACAGATTGTTGTATTATTAATATTATAATCTTAATATGATTCTTCTAAAGTGGCCTTTTTAGACCCGCTCGCTGCGCACACCTTGGTTGAGGTTGTCAAAGTTTTGTTGGCCTACACCATAAAAAACAAAACAACTGAAGGGTGCGTTTGTGAAACTGTATCGTACACTTTGACTTGCTGCCCTTTGTGCCCCCAAACATGCTGTCAAAACCACCGCGCTGTCATCGACCATGGAAGTAGCGAAGTGTGAACCAAAAAAATTGGACTGTTGATACTTATTGACAAAACAGATTTGTTATTTTGTAATGATTTAAAGATAGAGTGAATAGGCTCCTTCTGGGTAAGTTCGTTCCATCGTAGACATTGTCTCTGTCATCTCTTACCTAGACTAGGGTCAAGAGCAAACCAATCTCAAATAAAAAAAATGTAGATGAATTTGAAGTGTGCTCATGAAGTTTCATGCACGTTTTTCTGCATAGAGATCTACCTACGCTTTGGAATGAGGTCCTAGTGAGAAACGCAAAGGGCATTTGTAGGAACACGGATGGATTTCAGTCAGTAAGAGCCTGATACTCCCTTCTGCTTCACCCAGAGCGGGAGGAGTCATTTCAAGGTTTCTCATTCCTAAAAAAAGGAAGATATCTTCAATATTCTTTTTGGACTTACGGGCTTAACAATTCGAAAGTAGCTGCAAATGGTTTATAATTGAAATAAATGAATTGATTTATTCTCTTACAAAAATGAGACAAGAGTTAGTATACACGCTTGATCAGAGCGAGCTAGCTTTCCTTAGCAGTTGGTCAATGCCATCTCGGATAAACTTACGAAGTAAATATGAAATTGTATAAATCACAATGAAATGTTTTCAACTTTCATAGGATGACCTAGTTCGGAATTCTGACTTAGACTTACAGATAAATCTTAAAGCATGGAGGAATTTATGTCATGTGATTTTATCCAAATATTTTTTTTAAGGCTTGTGTTCATGCCAATGACGTTGTGCATATAAACGGAGCTAACTACCCCTCTACGCGCCACTCCGCTACCCGCAGTTTCAATCTTTTATAATGAAAATAATACATGTTTTTAAAAAGTAACAAAACCAAATCATTTTCGTTTGTATTGCAAAACAGTAAATATTTTTTATAATCTTTTGATAAAAAATGAAGGAGTAAAATAGTTTCATCTCAACGATTTGGAGGTGATTTGGTGTTTTTTATCTTATGATACCGATAGACAAATTCTGACTAAACCAAATTCCGAATCATATTATGTAGTTTATTAACTATTTTTTTCGGTTTGTAATTTCTCTGTTAGTGCCGACGAAAAGCTGCTTAATCTGCACGCTATTTTAAGCTTTTTTCGAGAGAGCAGTCTTAAATCAAATAAACGACTAGCCTAATGTTGTGAATTTGTAGCGGTCTAAAGTCTTATAATATCCAAAACACTCTAACAACTTGCTTTTCTTTGTTAAGGCGGAAATACCTGAGAGTTGCCGATTTTAAAATGAGAATTATGTCTAAACGGCTAGTTGTCTTTTTTTTGGAAAAATATATGTTACATTAAACTATTTTCTTAAAAATTTGATGGATAAAATTTAGAGTTTCATCCGTTCAACATCTATACATATAATAAAATCGTAGACTAACCGTGTCTGTACATTGAATATTTTTGCATGAAAATTACACAGAAAACTCAGGAAAAAGGTATAAAACACAAAAATGCAATTTTTGAAATTTTTGTCTGTTTGTCTGTTTGTCTGTGCGTTTGTGGGAGCATCACGCATAAACCACAGATTAGATTGCAAATCTAAGTACTTAAAAATATAAAGTGATAACCCGAGTAATATTTAGCGTTTATTTCATCAAAATCGACCCACAAAATCAAAAGATATTGAATTTTTAAGTTTAGGAAGAAACTTCCTCATGTATTCTGATGAGTCAGAGCGCCATCTATTGAGAAAAGACCCGTAGTGTAATAAATTTGTAAAATTATGTCTAATACGGACATAAAAACGACAATCGAACCAAAACCGCCGGGCGTATTTTAATGGAATCTACACTATCTTAAAGGCACTTTAATAATCTCCATTTTGAAATACAGCTTTTTTTTAATCTTAGAATAATAAGGTAACAAAAAACTACCGAATTTTGGGTCGCGCGAGTGTTAAATAAGTGCGAGTTTTGTTACTTCAAGGTCGCTGGCGTGTGTCGTCGACTTAAACACACACTCCACATGTTCGAAACATCATAACTTACTAAAGTCACCAAAATCTGAGAAGTCCGATTTGACAGCTGAGTAGAGAGGAATAGAAGATTGCTTTGTCACTAAGTGCGAAAGAGATTTATTTTTGTGTCTCTTTCATACTTACTAGTAAAGCAATGTTGTATCCTGCTGTCAAAACGGGCCTTTTATTTTTTGACAACTATAGACAAGTGACATTCTATCAGCGGTAGCGTGGCAAAGGCGAATATCAAATCGTCAATAAATGGAATTGCAAACGCTGTCGAAATGTCAAATGATCGAGCCCTTTTATTTTGGCTTTACGACAGTCAAATTCGATAAAAGAGTGGCACTTTGTCTAGAGAGCCTCTTGTTATTTTCACGATTGACATTTGTAATTTGAAATTACGTTCCATTCAATTATGACCATAAACACACATACGAAACGCATTATCTATGATTAACCATTGTTAATTAAACAACATCAGTCACAACACACACTAATTTACTTGGTTAACATCACACGTCTTTATTTTATTACATAATTAACTAAAGTAATAAATAACTATATTAAACAAGTTACATTGAAAGAAGAAACATTTATTGCATTGTAATTGCAACGAACAGGAGAAGTGCGCAAAACGCAACAACCACTCGGTCATGATCGGCGGTCTTCGTAACACTTCGCCGACATTACGAACAATTTATTTTCAATATGTGAGTTCAAGGATCATTCGAACAGTGCAATTTCAATCTCCACTGTAAACATACTCTAGAAAAAATATCTTGATGACCGCAAAAAACACAATTCATTATTAGTTTTGCTCTTAAAATAATTTAATTATTAATGTAAACATAAACGAAAATTAAAAAAATATATATATATTCGTGGGCGATATTCTGGCAAGAGCTAGTTCTATATTTTTTTTTATAACGTTCGACATTAAAAGAAGAGACGTGGTAATTTAAACATAAAACTGACCCCATTTCGCGTGTTTAAATTAATTTACCCCGTCATCACGATAATGATTTAGTTATTAGACCCACGTAGCCAATACTACTTTACCCTAGCCTAAAAAGGGTGTTGACGTTGAGTAGTTAAACTACTCCGCCTAGGGTTCCGCACTACTTAAGTTGTTATCAGTTGAAATCTCTCGCATCTGCCCAGCGCTTTCATGACGTGGGGTTCCTGACCAGCTAGATCTTGGCCTATAGAATTTTGGCCACTAGAATGGAAACTGACAAACTAGTGCCAATAGATGATTGTTTAGTGCGGGCACAGGTCCTAATTTTATATTTAATCGTCATCAGCTATCCATGATGACATGTATTGTAATTTAAAGACCCAAAAATCACATGGCCAGGCAAGTCTTGAGCTCAAACTGGTCTGAGAAAACGTGGAAGACCCTCCATCCTAGATGCCCTTCGTAAAAAAGCTCCTAAATGCAAACCACTAACAGACACACATCTGACGAAGAATTTCGAGGAGAGCCGACCCCAAACAATGGCATAGGACTATGCAAAGGGGTGGATCAGCTGTCCACAGAAAACACGTTTCACATTATGCAAACACAAGTAGAAAATAGATAGATAATTATATGGATGGTATCCTCTTTATTTTAAAATACATATAAATTTAACATTTCATTTTGCATAAACAAAAGGCAGCCTGTTTTTGCTATTGATAGGCACGCGTTTGCGCACTATCTCACCTAATGGTAAACGATGATCGAAGATGGAGCACGCTTGTCTAGAAGTAACCTATTCACTCTTGACTTAAAGACTCCCAGGTTGTAGCTATCAGGAAACGAAACCCTAAAAATTTACAATACTGTAGTAAGTCTCAGATTTTATTTTACCATTAGATAAACCTTTTTATTTTGGTCAGTTTTCTAACCGCAAAGTTATTATTACCTTTATGGCCCAGAAGGTTGAGAAATACTGGCTGTACTGTGTTATTAACGATGCAACTGAGACTAAGGCACTAAGTTGCCCGCAGTTAACTATTAGTTGTTGGCCACTTGGCACTATGAACACTAAGCCAGTTTCATAAATAACTTGATTCTGTTTGAAATTCTTTTGGCATTCTTTTTTTCAGAAGTATTTTTTCTAAATAAAAAACAGAAAGTCCTTAATATATAAACCTAGTTATACAGTGGAGAGACGAACACGATTCTTAAGCCGCGAATCCACTGCGGTTCACGCTATCCACAGCCACGCGGCGTATTTTAGCTGCGTGGGTTCATTTCTTTGACAACGTGGGTCTACGTTTCCACTGCAGTACACGCTACACGCCCACGACTATGTACAACTGTAGCGTGGCCCACCGCGGCACACGGAGAGGCTACGCACGTTTTTTTTTTGCAAGAATGTGGTTTTGACATAGTCGTGGGTTAATATTCGTGTATAGCGTGTACAGCGTGCATGGCGTTGACAGCATTGAGCTATGCGTAGCGTATCCGTGGGTTGCAGTGAAGACAATCTCATACATTTGAATGCAAGGCGAAGCCTCACACACGTGCGTAGCCTTTCCGTGCATTGTGGTGGGATTCTGCCTTTACTTTAAGACCTGGCCCACAACAGCAGAAGACAGACGTGTGTGGAAAAGGGAAAGGAAGACCTTTGCCCAGCTGTGGGACATAACTAATTAGTTAGTTAATCATTGTCCCATATTATACTGAATACATTGATATATAAAAAACCCAAGATGCACAGTCTCGAACAAATGCAACACTCGAAACTGACGTCAACAACTGACATGTATCATGTATCAAGTGTCATGTGTGAGTTCTGTGTAGTTATACTTTAATCAATTTTTTTTGCAAATTCAACCTTACACGGATCGCTTAAAGTTGTTTTTACAAAGCAGCGCAGTATGGCGAGTGATGCGAGACTGTTTGGAACTAGCGCACAATTATACATATTGCGCTTGTTTTTTGCGGACGTTTTTGAGATGCTGAGTGTGTATCTTGGGTTTTTTATATATCAATGACTGAATACGACAAAGTTTTTTGCACAGCTTTATCATTTAACTAGGTTATCTTACCAAATATTTAAGAATTTCAACTGTTAATAAGAATTAAAACATTTACAAGCACTCTTCAATTATCAGTGTAAGTGTCATTATGACAACACTCTTTCATGACAGAATTTTAGGGAAGTATTTAGAGCATTAAAAACTTACAATGACACAAGAAATGACTTGTGATTTACGTATTTTGCCCAACTTTATAATTTATCTAGGTTTTCTTACCAAATATTTAAGAATTTCAACTGTTAATAAGAATTAAAACATTTACAAGCAATTTTCAATTATCAGTGTAAGTGTCATTACTCTTTCATGACAGAATTTTAGAGAAGTAAAGTATTTAGAGCATTAAAAACTTACAATGACACAAGAAATGATTTATGTGTTTTTATTTAATCAAGGGTTGTACACCAGTTTGCACAACCCTCCACAAAAATTGCATCCAGTGATCTCTCTCACTTCTCGAGAGGACGCCGGACGGTGTAAATTTGAGCTCCCTTTCCTGGGTTTTAGCTCTACGGTCCGTAAAGGCGAATAAGTTCTCTCCCCGACTATATCTGACGCGGTAACGAAACCATAGCGCGATTCAGGAATGTGATGTTCGTCGATCAACGCCATCTATCGAGCTATGTGACAACTTTGCACCGTTCAGTTCAGACTCTGTTTTAACAGAGTATATATAAAAATGCGAATAATTTGCTACCGAATAAAGAAAATTAAGTGTTGTTTTATTTTTAACCGGTTTTTATTCATACAAAAAGACTTTGTAAAGGTTTTAGAAAGAGACAGCGAAAGGAGAGACAGAGACGTCGCTCTACACAGCTAAAAAATTTCTACAAGTCATTAAATTACACGTAAACGGTATACTGTGTGTTTTATTTATCGCTGTTAACTTGAGACAGATATTGAACAAGATTTTATTTAATTATTTTATGTACTTAGTTTATAATGGATTGTGAATTTTAACTGATTGGATAACCAATCAGTAAAAGATAACTTCGACGGGTTGAACGGACTTATGAATATGGGTATTTTACTTTGGAATCAACTCTGAAAGCCTACTTAAATGCTTTTTACATATTGATTTGTAAAAAACAGCTTTAGTAGGCTTCAGTAGCTTCAATACCTTCACAAAACTGGAAAATGCAAATGCAATACTCGACCAGCTGATGTTTTATTCGAGATTCCAAGTCTCGTCTCACAGTGAAAGCTGTAAATATTCGTGAATACTTTCACATCTTGATAGATTTCCATTTATCTATACTAATATATAAAGCTGAAGTGTTCGTTTGTTTGTTTGTGTGTTTGCTTGAACGCGTTAATCTCAGGAACTACTAGTGTTAAATAGACCATTTATCGAGGAAGGCTATAGGCTATATATTATCACGCTAAGACTAATAGGAGCGGAGCAGACGTAGTTGCGCGGGTTAACTAGTTTTAAAATATAAAGCTGAAGAGTTTGTATGTTTGCTTGGACGCGCTAATCTCAGGAACTACTGGTCCGATTTGAAAAATTCTTTCAGTGTTAGATAGCCCATTTATCGAGGAAGGCTGTAAGTTATATATCATCACGCTAAGACCAAAAGAAGCGGAGCAGTTATGAAAATTGTGACGCAGATGAAGTTGCGCGGGTCAACTAGTATATAATAAATTAAGCACAGAAAATAGTTCCCAGCATAACCCCGACGTGTGATAGTCAATTATTTAGGTCTCCAGTAGACCCGTTCTTGAGCATAACTAGCTGTTCTCAAGTTCTATGTCCGGCAGCGTCCGACCATGTCCGGTGGCCGCAAACCGAACTAATTCAACTTGCTCTGTATTATGCGTCGGTCCGAGGTTTGTGAGCTCGGTTGATCAAGTTTTCGCGTTGTTCACGATTCTAAGTCAATTAATAAACTCTGTTGATATTTTGATATATCCGAGTTAGAGTTTCGGTTGCTAGTTTGTATTCTATGAGGAGTGGTTAAATAGATGTAAATTTTGAATGTCATGCATAGAAAGTTAAGAGAATTAACAACACATTAGATTGAAAAACCTGTCTGCGTGTGCCAGCTTGAAAATTTAATTTAATAAAATCTGAACTATGTACGTAACTAAAAATGTGGTAAATGTTTGTACGATGTAAACCGTACTATAAGGATATCTTACAATGATAGAAGCCACACTATCACGGAGCGGCAGCGACTTTTTTATGGTTCCGTACCCGAAAAGTAACCAACGGAACCCTATTACTAAACCTCCGCTATTCGTCTGTCTGTCTGTAAGCGGGCTATCTCAAGAACCGTAATAGGTAGACAGTTGAAATTTTCACAGAGTGTGTTTTCTCTTGCCGCTATAACAACGAATAATAAAAATCAAAGGTGGGTCCCATAAAAAAAACTTGTTTTGTCTCGGTTTATGGTACAAAACATTTCGTGTGAGAGATTACTCACACTTGGCCAGTTTTTTGTTATCTTGAACTTTTCTATGAGATAGACTACGGGGCCGAAACCGCCGTTTAAGTCAGTCAATAATACAGTTCAAAATCTTTATTAATATTAAAATTAATCTAAATTATCCAACAATATGTTGTAAAGACTTTGTTTTAATTTCTACTTGAATATTTTAAACGAAAGTCAAAGTTAGAAACTCGTAATCCTCTCGTACAAAGTCGTGGGTAAATAAATAATAAAACAGTTAACTTCAAATAACGGATCATGAAACTTCCATTTAGCTGAAGCCAATAAGATGGTGTTTATTCAACATCGTTACTGTTTATTAGCTCCATAGCTTCCACTAGGCGCTGAGCGGGTACTTAAAGGAACGCTTTGAGGCGTGGAGGGGAATAAAAATGTACCTAATATAGTACTTTATTTTATTTTAATTCATTTATGTTATTTTATAACACAAAGGGCTGCATTTTTAAACAGTTAAATATTTTTAAGCTGCAGAATGAACATAGTTGTTTGACATAATAAAACACAATTTATTTAAAATAATCCATCTATAGGAACTTTTGAATTATCAAGGTTTTTCTTTCAAAACATGAAGCTAGTTTTACGTTTCAAAGCGTTCTTCTCTATTGTGGTCTACCCACAATAGAGAAGATCGTGTCATTTCTGACAGACACGAAACACCCTATATAGTGTTATATATTCAACTAGTTGACCCGCGCAACTTCGTCTGCTCCGCTCCTATTGATCTTAGCGTGATGATATATAGCCTATAGCCTTCCTCAATAAATGGGCTATCTAAAACTGAATGAATTTTTCAAATCGGACAAACAAACTCTTCAGCAAAAAAAAAGTAAGAAGTAAGATATGGGTAAATCTATTTTTTTTAAATTGTTTTTCCCTTAAGTTCATTGATCACGAACAGCTTCGTTCTCCTGTGACGTTTGGATACCGTTGAATTGCCATAAGACTTTGAGTTTTGTTCAGCCGTTTCTGAGAATTAAACGATCTTAATAAGGTCGCGAATCTGAGCATTTCCTTGTACTCTGAGAACGTTTTGTGTATCTAAAATAGTTTTCCAGGAACGGTTAACAATTTCTGTTGACTATTTTCAGTGGAAAGTTTAATTTTCTCAGATTTTAATTAAGAGTGTTTACTTAACCTCTGCTGTGCGTCCGTCCGTCCGCCCATCTGCCTGTCAGCGGGTATATCTCAAGAACCATAATAGGTAGACAATTGAAATTTTACAACAAATTAAATAAAATTTAAAATAAAAAAAGGCCCCCCTTATATTTTTAATTTAATCCTTACTATCCTTACTTTAATGTTATAAATGCGAAAGTAACTATGTCTGTCTGCCTGTCTGTCTATCGCGCTTTCACGCCAAAACTACTGAACCGATTTAAATTAAATTTGGTACACAGATACTCTAAAGCCTGAGAAATGACATAGGCTACTTTTTATCCCAAAAATATTTACTATTGTTTTTCAGAGAGCAAGGTATTAACATGATTCTTTGCATAGTGATAATTTTGAGGAGGGAACGACGTGAGCTACTTTTTATCCCGGAAGAATGCACGGTTCCCGTTGGATAATTTGTTTTTGTTTTGGTGGGGCAAGGTATTGGCGTGGTTTTTGCATAGTGGTAGTTTTGGGGTCGGAGAATGACATTTACTTTTATATCGTAGAAAAATGCATGGTTCCATCTATGGTATACATAACAATTGTATCCAACAGGAACCATGTACTTATAACAAATCTTTTTCACAAGAAAAGACAAAGCAAAGCAAAACAAAACGAAACGAAACGAAGCGAAGCGAAGCGAAGCGAAACGAAACGGAACGCAAAACGCATACGACGCCGCACGACTACGCTTGACGACGCCTGACGACGCCTTACGAAGCCGCCTAGTTTAATCTATATACAAGAAACGTGTTAATTTTTTTCGGTTTATGGTACGAAACCCATCGTGTGAGAATCCGACTCGCACTTGGCCGGTTTTTTAAGTACGTGACTTGGCCTTCATACAAGTTGATTTGTTTCAAAAATGTTTTGTCGACTGTCTGAAAACTGAAAAAAGGAATGAGACTGCGCCAAAGGTGACCTAGTAAGTAAAATTAGACGCAGTTGAGTTGGGATCAAAGGGAGCCGGCCGGAGGCAGTGCTGCGCCCGCATCTCGACTGAGGCCCATAATCAAAGAATAAGAGGTCAAAACCTCTGTGCACGGCTGCAGTCAAAAACAAACAAGATCTGTGAGTTTACACAATAAAATTGGTTGAACTAGCAAGGCAGGAATTTCCACTGCTCTATAAGATTTGGAACTTTTGATGCAATGAGGTCTAATTAAAGTCGACATTTTAATCTATATTTATATATAAAGCTGAAGAGTTTGTTTGTTTGTTTGCTTGCTTGAACGCGCTAATCTCAGGAACTACCGGTCCGATTTGAAAAGTTCTTGCAGGTTCGAGCAGGCGAAGTTGCGCGGGTCAACTAGTTCATCGATAAAAACATATTGTTTCTGGTCAAACAAACTACACCTAGAGCCTTTGACCGTTCTTAAATCATGGAACCGAAGCACCAACAACGCAATTGTTTTTTTTTAATGAATGAATCTTAATGATTTCGATTTGGAAAAATGTTTGCTCCTGCAGAGGGTTTGTTAAAAGAGAAAGCCCGTAGGAGCCGAGCTGTTACGCAAATTAAGTTTTAAAGTAATTATTTTTCATCTTAACAACTACTATATGAGTAAGAGTTTTGTTTTTGGGACCCCGCCACACTATCTCTAACCACAGCAACTCCTGACAGCTAGAGTCATCAGTGGCGACCATTTGATAAGCGCCAATGCAATGAAGCTTGGAATCGAGTGTCGGACAAACCTGCAAATAAATTAATAAAAAAAAAATTAAGAAAAACATATTTTATCGGAACTCAACTGTGTTAATAAAAAGTATAAGCATCAAATTTTATGTAGTTATTGCGAGCAAGAATGCAAAAAGGGTAGTAAGCTAAACAATTTTTTTTTCCATATAATCGCTAAGGTGCTATAGAGAACAATTACAGTTATGCCTTTCATGTTTGTTGGTCAGCAGACCCGGGCAGTGAACTTGTCTGTCGCCCATTCGGACACCAGACGTACATGGGGTGACGGGTACCGCCGAAATAAGTAGCAGGTGAAGATTATATTAAATTAGGGAGCGCAGTGAATGCACTAGCAAAGTCAGCCTCCCCAACGTAAGGTATTGAATTGAACCAGGTTTTATTTATTAAACGAATTCAAAAAAAGAAGAGAAGGTTATCAATTCATTTGAAGTTTAATTTTAATGCTTTTACTTGAAGGCTTTATAAAATCCTTCTCTGATAGTTCACATTACATATAAAATATTGTTGTTAATATAAATATTACAAATTCAATAAATTTCGCCTCAATTTTTGGTAAATTTTTTGCTTGTTTCTAAAAAGTTAAGTTTTATTGGTAGAAAGTTACTTTACCGGTGAGTGACATATGCTACTAGCTTTTATTGTACTAAAAAATACACGGTTCCTGTGTAACAGACTCATGATCCGGGAGCCGTTAGGAAATGAAAGAATAAAAATACCCGTAATACCTGTGTTCACAAATAAAGATTGATTGATTGATTGAAAAATTTGTGTTAAAAAAACAAAAGCTATGAAATAAATAAAATACAAAAACTGTGAAATCCCTTAAGACCTGGCTCTATAACCAGTGCGCCCTACCCGTAATGACTTACGGAGCTGAAACGTGGACACTCACCATAGGTCTGGTCCACAAATTCAAGGTTGCTCAGCGTGCAATGGAGAGAGCAATGCTCGGGGTTTTTCAGGTGGATAGAATTCGCAACGAAGTCATTCGCCAGAGAACTAAAGTCACCGACATTGCGCGTAGAATCAGCATGCTGAAGTGGAAGTGGGCCGGCCATGTCTGCAGACGGACAGACGGTCGATGGAGCAGACATGTGTTAGAGCGGAGACCGCGTATGGGCAAACGTGTGTGGGACGTCCTGCGATACGATGGATCGATGATTTAAGGAAGGTGGCTGGCAGCGGATGGATGCGGGCTACACAAGACCGGAGTAATTGGCGCTCTTTGGGAGGCTTACGTTCAGTAGTGGACGGTAATTGGCTGAAATGATGATGATGATGAAATAAAATACATATCACGGAAATGAGGATGCTCATGTTCAAAACCAGTACATCAAAGGTAGCTTCATAATCAGACCAATGGAGTTACGTCTCCGTTTGTACGGCCACGTTGTGAGAAGACCCGACGAATACTGTCACAGTGAAAAAAAAAGTGCTAGAGCATGACTCAAGACCAAAAAGCTTCGGCAGACCCCGACTAACATGGACGTCAGTTATTAAGAAAGACCTTGCCACAGAGAGTGTAGACCCACTGACGACCCAGAAACGACATCACTGGAGAAGAACGATTAGGAGAGTCGACCCCAATTTAGAAATAGGCCGGCCTGAAAAAGAAAGAAGAGATTAGTTAGTTTCTTAGAAAATTGATCTCCATGTAATGAAAATTTACACAAAAACAGCACTTGGTAGGTTACAATTACATTCTTTATTGAAGCCAATAAAGACTCACAAGGCTAATTAAATTTCCACTTCAGAGTACCTAGCTCTATATTAATTTAACATGTAACTAGAAGCGGCTGCAAGTTATTTTCCAACGCTCTAGAACGAACATGATATTACGGAGAATGTGTTCTAGAACAGTCGTTGTAGATTCATGGGTAGCTTCTATTTTAGAAAGCACGCGTCTTTTCTAGATGTGTTGCTTTTTTTTATTAGAGAGGTTGCTTTTTATATGCTTTATTTATTTTTAACCAGCTGCCTGCGGCTCCACCAGCGTGATATTACTACTATCTTACCAATTACTATAATGTAAAAGCTATGCTGTAACCTTATTTGAAAACCATTCAGTATTTTTTGCGTGAAATACGGACATCTTTTTTATCAATTCCAACAAACTTTAACTTTTATAAGATTTTTAGAATAGTACGATAGGAAGTAGGATTAATAGGATAAGATACGAAGCTCTTCGGAGCTCTTCTAAATACCAGATTTTTTTAGAACATAAGAACATCGAAAAGCAATTTGCTAACAAATATTTGTTTATAGATACTGGAATGGATCTTTACTGATCTGTCGATTAATATATATATATTTTAAATAGGTACAAAGGTAATGCTTATTTCAAAAGAAATCTCTTCCAGCATACCTGCGAAAGGAGAGTTGTATAAAAGATAAGTAGACACCGTGTGTAAAAGGTATAGGTACTTACTAATAAAACAATAAACTTTAATATAACATACAACAAATGAATATTACTTAAATAAATATGATACTAATACATAATATTAAAAGATGAATAATAATATATACTTATATATAACTATGACGGTAAAGAAAGGTTGTTTTCTTTCTTTCTTTTTTTAAAAACTGAAAGAGATTTGCAGTCACTAATGTCAGTCTAATGTCAATATGAAAATGAATGTTCTTGACTTCATCATAAAGTAAGTTACATCACCAATGTCTCCAATGTGACCGTTATTGGTTCACCTCGTGGAAAGTCTATGTATTGACAAAGAAAGATGTATCAATAGTTTAGCTAGTGTTTTTCTCTTGTATCACTGCTAGTTTTATGTACGACCACATTTTGTTTGGTCGTATTTCGCCCGAATACTACCGAATTTTTACCCTCCCCACAAACATCGTAAATCACGCAAGCAAAACCGCAAGAAGAGCCAGTTATATCCATAACGTAACACACAATGCTGGGGCGTTTCACGGTTTTGTAGTTGAGATTTTTATTTCATTAGTGAATGCTGCTCAAGTGGTTTTTTAGGGTTAAAAACATCCGTAAAAAACGGAACCATTATAAGATCACTCGGGTGTCTGTCTATCCGTCTGTCACAACCAGTTTTCTCCGGAACTACTGAATAGATTCTCGTGAAATTTGGTATAAATATGTACTTCTGTGACCCAAACACGGACGCAATACGTAAATAAATAATTTTTGAGTATGGGATTCACTTTTCGGGGTCAAACAAGAAAATTAAAAACAAAAGTTTTTTTAAACTGTGTAGTGTAACATATTAAATGAAAGGGCTTACTGTGAGAGTTTTGATTATATTTTTTAAATAATTTTAAAACAAAAAGTTTTGAAGTAATTCAAGAAATTAGATGAAAAATGACCATTGGGCCCCTTATCTCCGAAACTGCTGAGTCTGCAATTTTGAATCAAATGCAGATATAGATCTATACCTAAAAAATCCAAAAAAAAACCTATTAGAATTTTGTGGTGTTAAAATAACATGTTAAAAAAAATGAAATTCGTTCGGAACTCTTTGCACTCGAGTCCGACTCGCACTTGGCCAGTTTTTGTACTAAAGTGGTCTCTAACAATGAATCTACCTCACCGTTCAGCTGAGTGGAACAGTGAGTGGGCTAAAATCGAAAATAAAAGCTCCGCGAACGTGTTTTCTAATGACTTTTCTCGAGATCTTGTTAGGGATTTCAAATGTACAAAGGGCAGGGGCCAGACAATTAACGGTAAGAGGACAGTTTCAGGTGATTTTCACGGATTAAAACGACCTTTGTTTAACCTTGATAAATTGCGTAACGTTTATTTACGTTTTGATTAATAAATGGACAGCTTTTAGCTGAAATTGCTCTCAATTCAGCAGCGGAGAGTACTGGAGAGCAACTTAAGTGGAACAATGCTGAACGAAGTGGGAGTTTGTAATGTAATCGAAGTTCACATGGTGCCCCGGATCCTGAAACTTTTCACACGACACGTCATGCTGGCACAATTGCTTGCTAATTGTGGTGATGTTGATCACACTTTGTTTATAATGTATGTATTCGAACTTGATACGTTTGGGATATTATGTCAATCACAGAAAGATTGTAAATTATCATGCGAAATGAAAACTATCAACATATTATTGTGAACAGAAAATTTGTAATACAATATCCCATCACAATTCGGTATAATGTATCCGTTTGCGAACCGTTCAAAGACAATAGAATAGTCAGTGTTTGTAATCTGGCAAGATGGATTATAAACTTATGTCATTTACAATAATCCGATGACAGATGTAATGACATGATGTCTACTGCAAATGAACTAACAACAGAAAGTACAATCAGCCTTTATACTACTAAAATAAAACTGTCATGGAAAATATTTACATTTATATTTACGAAGGTAAGAGTTTAAAATGTCAGCGTCCACTTTTTCCCAGCGAACAAACTTGTAGGTACATTTACATACTTAATCAACTTCCCAATGAAACTCTCAACTTTTTGCGAGACCCTTCGTTGGGAACTGTTCCGACTGACTTCGCGTTTAGAAGTAAACAACTCATTCTTGTTTCTTGATGTACAACGACTTTTTATCTTTATTTTTACTATATTAATATATAGATATACAAGGCGAAGGCGCGGGGATCGTCATTCTATGACGTCATTATTTCATTTTGTGTCTATTAACACAAAATTGCGTTTTCACTTACAAAACTGCTGACTGATCGCATAATGTAGAAATCAGGCAGTTGCAATTACGATTACTTTAGGGTTTATTATTAATTTATTTAATGAATATTTATTAAATTTTCATTTCTTATGAACTATGGTTTATTTTGGTATTAAGGAGAAATTTACAGTTCATTCTGAGCATTTTTGGTAGTTTTTATGAATTTGAATAGGCTTTTTTTTACGGATATTCCATTCTTATTTCAAATCCTGAGGCAGCTATGACCGAAGCGACTATAAAGACTATATAAAAAATGTTATGATATATTTTTTATTTCATTTGGTTTGTACAAAAGTTCAATCCACGAGCTCGAAAAAGTGCCGTCGCGCTTTTCATGACAAACTTACTTCGGGAGTTTGGCTTTTTACAAATAGAGTAGAGAAAAATGCGAAAAATAAGGCCGCTATACACAATACTAATAACTATTCCCAACAATCCAACAAGCCAAAGCTGTCTAAATATTTCAGTTTCTGAGAATAAAAAAGCCAAAGTTGACCATTTTACGCAAAAACTACAGTCAAATTGTAATAGGCCTCTTAATCCTAACCAGAGAAACGTTTTCAGTAGCTATCACTTTTCTTAAACTTCTTCAGTATCTTATTTCAAACAAAACTTTGTGCTTTGTGCCATTAATATAATTATTCTGATCTTACTTTAACCTCTTTGTTCTTGCGATAAAGTTGCTATAAATACTTGGCTTAACAGGTTTACAATATTTAACATTTCGCAGAAGGAATCCCACAAGATGGACCGATGACCTGGTGAGGGACGCGGGCAGCCGATAGATGCGAGACGCACAGGACCGGTTGTTTGTGGCGACACTTGGAGAGGCCTATGCACAGCAGTGGACGTCTTTCGGCTGATATGATGATAGTGAGAAGGAATTTTGTTAAGTTTAGATAAGTTTTATTCTGGTAACTTGGTACACAGTAAAAGCTTGCATAAGGGAATATGCATGCAATTTTTTTACTTGCAAAATGAAATAATTATTAGCTCTAGTAAACAATCATGAAATAATTTTTAAAAACCTTCATCAGCGATGAAGTTATAAAGTTTCAAAGATTACAATTGGAAAGAGAAGTCCGATATGAACTTTGACGTCAAAGTCCATGACGCCTGTACAACGTCCATATAAAATAGCGTTTTCGCGAGAGGGATAGATGTATTGGTTGAAAATAATTGTATCTCGTTTGTTTTTCGAGCATTTTTGATTCTATTTTCACTGTTAGTATTATATTTTTGTATATTGTTCATTGATACATAAAAAACCCAAGATGCACAGTCTCGAACAAATGCAACACTCGAAACTGTCGTCAAAAACTGACATGTATTATGTGTCATGTGTGAGTTGTGTGTAGTTATACTATAAACAATTAACACAACAACAATTAACAAATTCAACCTTACACGGATCGCTTAAAGTTGTTTTTACAAAGTAGTGCAGTATGGCGAGTGATGCGCATTTTTTTTTGCAAATTCAACCTTACACGGATCGCTTAAAGTTGTTTTTACAAAGCAGTGCAGTATGGCGAGCGATGCGAGACTGTTTGAAACTAGCGCACAATTATACATATTGCGCTTGTATTTGAGATGCTGAGTGTGTATCTTGGGTTTTTTATATTTCAATAATATTGTTACATAAATTGTATAGATAATAAATATTTTGTTCATGCATATTCCCTAATAGGGAACACCTATGAAAATCTGTGTATGAAAACGTGAGATTCCGTTGTAGCAGTGCAGAATTATTTTCGACAGCGAGAAAACCTTCCAATACTTGCATACTGCACCTCCATAATATTTTCCATGAACGGAACCACATTTATATCCAATCGCGCCATCTGGTAGGAAACACAATTTTATTACCAAACGACTCCTATTCAGGAACTAACACGAGCATCATCTTTGAATATGTTATTCATAAAAGAATTCTAAATCTGCGGGTAACGTGGTACGCGTGTGAGATACAAAATGATATCAGAATGTCTGACACCGATCTGGTTATACGTAGTCCGATTCGTTTCCGAACAAATGTATTTCCAATTTTTTCGACGTACCCGTAGGTTTGTAATAGGGAGTATTTTGCGGGGTTCTTTTCTATTTTTTACGAGCGAATGCCGGTTGGTATTAGGCCGACATGTGGCCAGGGTTTCGGTTATTATTTTAGGGGTTGGTTTGGCTACGTTCTGCTTTATTTGTCTCTTCTCGGGTAAGGACGTGAGCGACCAGTTATTAAGAATTAGTTTTTTTTTTTGTTGGGTAACAGAATATTGCGAGGGTTAAGGTTTCATAAAGATGTAACTTGTGTCGCCATTTTGGGACTAAGTTATTGAGTAGTATGTCTTGGGAAATTGTTTTCTTGTATGTAACTAATAAGATACAGGCTGGATAACTAAAATGATGATACCGTCTTTAATTAGCATCATGTATGCTAATCAGTCAAACGTCAAAACAAACAAAATTATGCTAAAAAAGTTGCATAATTAAAAAATCTTTTCTACACTTCCAAATAAAAATACTACAAACAAAGTATAAAATAACTTGAACTTCGGAAGTCGTTGTCAAAAAACGAAGAAATAAAACAAAACCAGTATTTTTAAGTAAAATAGTTTTTTTTTTATTTTTCGCTTTTAACTGGTGATTCTTCACAACTAAAAAGACATTCAAATGTGCTCTATTTTCCCAGGATCCCATCATCAGATCATAACCTTATGATCATGGGGCCACCTGGGAAGTCTACCCTTTCAACAAAAAAAAAAAGAATTTAAGGTCCTTAGAAAAATCGGGGAACACACATAAAAATAGATTCTAACAAATTGAGAACCTCCTCCTTTTTTCAAGTATCTTAAAAAAAAGAAAAAAATGATTTTAAATTGAAATAAGTAGCAGCACAATATAAATTCATAAAAATTAAAATAATAAAGCAGACAAACACAATGAATAATAAATTATTAATAATATTGTTTGAGTGTTTTACCTATTAAAATATTATTTTTTTCGAATCAGCTGATAGTGTTACAAACAAAAAAAACCTAATTTTAATATATGGATAATTATAACCTAGCTGGCCTAGCTGAGGAAAAGTAAACCCCTAATTACAGTGACGTGGTACGTTGAGTTCTCGTTTCATCAAACTAATTGTGTTTTATTTAAAATACTACTCGGAATAGACACAGTCGAGCCAGTATTTTCCTGCTTTCAAAAGTGTATTTTGCTACCACAAAACTGTTAAAATATTTAAAATGATTTTTCTAAGATCACTAGTCTCTATACAAACTATAATGGCGGTTCGACCACTGGGTGGACTTTACTGTGACATCAGCAATAACAGACTTATGACACTGGCAGCAAGACTGTACTGTGCTTTTATATCACCGACATTAATATATTTTTTGGAGCTAGTTTTCTTTCATTGCCGTTCAGAGATATGATATTCTTAGTGACTCATTTCATCATTGATAATTATAAAAAACCCAAGATGCACAGTCTCGAACAAATGCAACTCTAACGAAGATTATTAACGATTATTATTACGCGAAGATTATAAATGGCTCTGACAGCACGCTTTTGTAGAATAAATATGGATTCAATGTCACCAGCCCGACCCCACAGCAAAATACCATACGACATAATGCTGTGAAAGTAACTAAAATAGACCAAACGCGCGGTTTCTAAATCTGTTAGCTGCCTTATTTTTCTAACAGCATAAGCGTCTGAGCTTAGCGGCACCGCAAGAGATATTATGTGAGGTCCGCATTGCAATTTCTCATCTAAAATGATTCCCAGGAAAACCATCTGATCAATAAATTCCAGTTTTTGTCCATTCAATATGATGTCACATTCGTTACTTTTAACATTAGGTAAAGTAAATTTAATACATTTAGTTTTTTTTTCATTTAGTACTAAGTTGTTTGCCGTAAACCAATCTTGAACCGGATGAATTCAGTAATTTACATCATCAAGGTTTTGTGACCGTCGGTCTATCTTAAATATCAATTATGTGTCATCAGCAAATAACACCATCTTTGGTTCATTTTGAAGCAATTGGGGCAAATCGTTTATGTGTACTAAAAAGAGGAATGGACCTAATATTGAACCTTGTGGAACGCCCATTGTCATTTCAGACCCTAGTGAGTTTACACCGTTTACCTGTACTTTAACTTGTCTGTCTTTCAAGTATGATCTGTGATTTAGTTCGCTCATTTTTTTTTTGTTTATCAGCGCGATACTTCTCAGATGTTTTCATGTATTTTACCGTTCTTATTTAACATAATATGTTACTAATAAAAATAAAGCCGCAGTAGTAGTAGCAGCTAATCCCGAAATTAATTCATAGGCGTTTGCACTTTGATACTCACTGTACTTGGAATGATTACGAACTACTCTTTTGCTATTATTCAGTTCGCTCACTTTTATGATTAGCAATATATCAAAATAAGTTAATTGATAACATGAAAATGCATCTCCACGAGGAATGAGGTTTTTTGAAGTGGTTTTGATGTGTATTTACAAATTTAGAGAAACAAAAAAATAAATAGAGTTTCAAATTTCACGAGTTTTCCAAATTGTTAATCGTTGTTGCTAAAAGTAAACTATTCATTTGCATTTTGTATACATACTTTTAACAAGCATTAAAATGTCACCTCGTCAGTTTCAAATAAATATATTTTTAGTCACATTGATTTGTTTAAAAGAACATTGAAATTGTATTTGTACCTACATCAATTAATTGCCTATGATGTACCGAATTTGAACTCAACATCAAAGAGCATATCTCATATTTAAAAATCTTTCAAAATATTATCCTGATTCTTTGGATTGGGCACTACAATAAGTTTAACGTCAACAACTTGTCAAAATGTAGAGAAATAAAAGGTTTTTTTTACTATATATAGGCATACTTTTGACCACTATCTCACCTGATGGTAAGCGATGATGCGGTTGAAGATGGAGTTCGTTTGCCTAGAAGTAACCTATTCACTCTTGTCTTAGTCAAGACAGGTTGTAGCCATCTGGAAACACAGACTCTGACAGGGAATTCCACTACTTAGCTGTACGTACTATGAATGTGTTTTTGAATGATTGAAATTGCAATGCGAATACGAACGATCCTTAAAAATACCAGAATTTTCACTCTAGTAGGTAGTTCTGATAGATCGCAATTTGTTTTAAAGATATTTTCTACTAATCTACTGACTCCAAATAGCTTCACGTAATTCTAATCTCGTAATAACGAATCATGACTTCCGTGAGTTTTCAATAAAAATTCAGCGTGTTACCCAGCGAGATGGATATACGGTTAACTGATAAATAACCCCGACTCGGTCCCTTTCATTGGTAATTCAAACACGGGCGGTACTACGATTTATGTACAAATGCGTCCAGTCAAGTCGGCCGTATTTATTTTGCCATGTCCTAATGCCTCTCTTGAAATATTCATGCGTTGACCGCCCCATCTGTCTTGCTGATGTCTCTAACAATAATATTATAATGTTACTTATCCCTGTTCTGGTATATTTCGATGCGGATGGAAGCCTGTCAGTTTGTTGTTGATCTTATTTGCATGTCATCCAAAAATCGACGGGTTGGAACCTCCTCGAGGTGGGGATTGACCTAGATTCGAGTTTTCATAGAGAAATAGATACGTATATTACACAAAATATTACCTTGAATCTGCGTTCGAACGTCGCATTTAATTAAAAAAAAATCGAGTGACTAGGTGTGTACTATTTTATTTATCAGAGCGATCCTTCTCAGATTTTTTTCATGTAATTTACTTATTTAACATACAATAGTCTCCTGTTTCTAATAAAAATAAAGAATCTAGCGTTTAGCAATAAAGCAATAAGAACTTAAGTAGCAGCTAATCCCGAAATTAATTCATAGGCGTTTCATAAAATATGTTCCGATGAAAAGATTTTCACGCTAAAAGCATTTGAAGAAACGTATTCAAGTCGAGAGCGCTGGTTTAATTAGTGAGCCGAGGTGATGACTTGCATATCGGCGGGAATTAGTTCACTGTTGATCAACGCTAATGAGACGACGTTATTCAAGTTGTTTCAATATAGATTTATAGTGAGACGAACAATTTTACATTATATTGCTGAGATAGGTATCTATTATTTTGAATTATAACTTCGGCGGCAGTGGCCTCGACAATATGAGAAATGTTCTTAACTTTTTTCAACAAATTTTATTGTTCCTGAATATACTTGTCATTGTTTTGCAGTCGTATTGTAAACTGGGTTAATATTCAGCATCCGTGCGAAGCACAAATCGAATTAAAAATCAAGGGTCCGCAAAACTTACGGAGGAGCCCAATTCATTCCGAATACCAATTTCATTTCAACCACGGACCTCATTCCGCGAAATTTGGTTGCGAAACGACTGAGACAACAAAGAGAATTAGACCGCGAAGAAAAATAAATGCGGTGAAACAACAGAGCATACAAAATTAGAGAGCGGCGGAGGGAACGCGACGTGGTTCAGTGCGGTTGAAGTCAGGAGCGTATTGCGGGGCCGGAGGAATGAACTCCAAGTCATTTTCAAGAATATATGTGTGACTTTCATAATTTAAATTTTGCTTTTAAATTAACCAATCGAGTTGGTTGACAGGCGAGAATGGAAGAAGAAAACGTCTTGTGTAAAGGTAACATAAGACAAGGGCGGGAAGATGGTGATAATTTAAACATTGTTTTACTTGCCAACTAAGCAACAATATTATTATTATTTTTTTCAAATAACTTACTTATTTGTGTACTAGTTGAAACACAACTGAACTAATAATAGTACCCTGAGGGATACGTCAAGTGCCCGCAAATTGAAATCTTTTCCTATGCACATCTGTCCTAGAAGCTGTAAATATGCCTTGATTTATAAATAAAGCAATATCACAAATATGTATCGACACCGTATCAAAAGTAGGTAAGTTTTATTTCATACCTCTGTTATAATTGTTATGGTGAACATAATCGGAGGCCTTATACAAATCGTAGAATTGCAGCATTACATAAACGCGTTTATTTTTCTTATGAATGCTACTGGATAATTCCACTTATTACCAACATTCCGTGATGGAACTGACTTATTTTTTAATCTTTCTAAACAAACATTCCAATCGCTTTTCGTTTTTAAATTACGTTCCACAAGATTTGCTGTGTTGATGGAGCGATGTTTAGGTTATAGTAGTTATACCATTTATAACGCAGATTACCAGAGTACGGAGGCAACTGAACTCCGAGTAAATGTTCTTGAATTTTAACGTGCTGAAATAAATTTTAAGGTTATACTAAGGTATGACAATGTGTGAACGTAAAGCTAAGGTTTCAAGAAAATACGTACATGATTTAATTCTGTGAAGGTTAAAAATAGGTAGACTTATACATTAATACAGGTGTGAGTTTTATAAAACCTATCGACAGAAACTAATCAACTAGGTGGAGGTTTACTTAATAAAATACTATTTATCCGTTTTTGATTCCTGTGCAACTCAAAAAGGTGTAAAACTGTTTTAAGTGTTTTTATTTTTATAAAAATGAAGCTTTAGATAGATAAATAAAAATTAACTTAATCTTGTCACAAAACAAAATATTACGCCAAAACATTTATTTTCAGACTCTTGCAACAAGGTTCAAATAATGGGGCCAGCAGAGAGGAACATAAACGATAAATGATTGCATGTATCTCTTTTCCTTGTTTTTCTTAACGCGTTTTTTATGAAGGCCTAATGAAAAGGATCCCTTTGCAGAGGTCTAGTCGGTAATTCGATTCCGGTCTTAACGAATATATTATGCACATTAATTCATTGCTGAATTAAAATCCTAGGAAGAAAATATCGTAATTTGTTGTGTTGTTTGGATATATCAACACCATCGTGATGAAAGGTTTAGTCAGCCAGACACTGCGTTACCAAGTGCAGAGTGATTCGGTTGTTTGAAATCGCAGTACAAAATAGATACATTCCGCTCAGGGAGCCATCGATTCATCCAAAACCCAGTCCCTGTGTGGTGCTCCTGATCAAATTCTTGCCCATTTGCTGGAATGCCCAAAATGCCCACCCACAACACCTTAGACAATCTATACAACGTCGTCAATGCCGCAATAAACGTGGCATCCTTCTGGCTCCAAAAAATATAGTTAGAAGTACCGTTGATACGCAAAGACGAAGAAGTTGTTGCATTCATGACGCATGGTCTTCTTAGTCGTACTTAATATGACTTTATTAATAGGTTGCCAAACTTGCCAGAGGACTCCCTAATTGCAAGACATGTATAATGATAATCATGATAGGTAATTCACCGCTATCAATGGACATTAACAAAGCCAAAGACCTAGTAAAGAAATCCGAACTATGCCGTAGCATTAAGCATGTCTACAGAAAACTAGTTCAAAAATATGTTAGATCCAAAAACGAATGCAGATCATTATAAAAATAAGTTCAACCATCCGCCTTTAATGTTTCGGAAACTATTCTTAGTGGACAGCAAAGGCTCGTACCTTGGTTCGCAATGTACGGGGAATACTATCCAAGTTCGTCGACTGAGCAAGATATTCCCAAAGAATGTTTATAGCAACAATCTAGACATTGTTGATTCCTGACTCGGAAATATTATGAGAACATTTGATTCTAGCAAAATAAATCTCGATTTAAAGCAGAGATGCTTTGGCTGCAAAATTACGGAACGAAATTTTCCATTTTCAAGGATTGTTGAATGATTTTTAAAAAGTTTCCGCCGACTGTTGACCTATGGAGTTTGGATGCATTTTTTGTGGCTTGAAATGAAACTGGGAAACTTAAAAGTGATTTTAAATTGTTTTGTCGAGTCGTTCATTGAAATAATGAGAATAAATTGTGGTAGTATTCCATGTGTTTAACACTGTCGGAAATAAAAAATAATACTACTAAAATTGAAAGTGTTAATTTTATCTACACGATGTAATTCATAAACATTCTTGTTTCATCATGCATGAAAATGTAAGTGCCGAGGCAATAACAGTGTACTATGGAAAAATACTTTTTCAAGTACAAATTGTAGCCACATAAAAACGAACACGAGGCCCCAGGACACTGTAAACCAATAACAAAGTTCACTTCACATCATAAACATCGATATGATTCAAAAAGCCATTACGAAAACCAATACGCGGATACGTCTCTCACAAAAAGAGAACGTTAAAGGGTCCAACTTTTTCCACTCGAAGCAAATTGATACAAATAACTTGTGAAATGTGAAATGCTCTCCTCCGACAAAACGTTTGGACGTAAAAGAATACGGTTCGCAGTCTCCGATGATAGACGACAATAATACTGAAGAAACCTGGGTCCTCATTATTTATGTTCGCACTTCGGCGCCCTGAGCAATGAGTATTTTTCATGCAAATATTAGAGGGGCGTAATACAGGCGATTGGCGAGCGATTGAGCGAACAATGAGATTATTAAAGTCATTCGTTTTTCTGTTTTGGAGGGGAGATTGGCTTGATTGAGCTAATTGGGGTCGTCGATGAGCGAATGGTAGGATAATTTTGAATTTGCTCAATAATGCTGTTTGACAAAAATTGGTTGTTGAAGAGTTTCAACCAATAGTGTTCGGGAAATTGATCATTCTTCATTTTATATCATAATACTAGCTTTTGCCTGCGACTTCGTACACGCATACGTTCCGATTTTTCTCATTCCCTTGGGAATTTCTGGAAAACCTCTATTAGTATTCCCCTACGGAGTATGGAAAAGTTATATGCCAAATTTCAGCTTCCTACGACCTGTAGTTTCGGCTGTGCGTTGTCTGTCAGTCGCTCAATCAGTCAGTAATGGAAAAAAGATATGTATATTGAACTTACACCATCTATAGGATTTAGTGTAACGATTTTTCATGAGCCTTCGTTTTAACAAAAACATTGCTTACAACACCAAAGGAACATCAGGACTTGTTTTTTAAATCTTCTTAATCGTATATCAAAATTGATGAACGGTCAATTTTAAATTACACGATTTCATAGTGAATCTTACAAGAAATACTATAGATGTATGTCTACATGCCACGTGTACCTGTGTTGTTTTAACGAAAAAGTTAAGTTCTAAAATATTAAACAACATGCTTGGAACGCAAACAGCGAACGAACAAGTTTGCTTGTTGGAACAGTTTCTTGCCGATGCATGGAATCAAAGTTGATTCTTGTACGCGTTTATCGATTAATATTAGTTGGAAGAATAACGAAGTACGTACATGAACGAACACTGAACGCTATACAACGTTAAATGTGGACCCATAATACTTTCGACCCTTGAATAATTCATCATCATCATATCAGCCGAAAGATGTTCACAACTGGACATAGGCCTCCCCTAAGTGTCGCCAAAACAAGCGATCCAAAGTCAAAACGTTTACTTCAATTAGGCCATTAAATGGCACTTTTCAACGTCATTCACATTTCAAATATTATAAAATACTAAAGTGACTCTACTGTCCATTCGGCAAGGAAGATTCTTATGGAGAAGAACAGACAAGAAAGTCCATAGGTCCTGTGCGTCCACCCGGTTTCGTCGGCGTCGCTGTCGTTAGCTATATTCGCAGCGGGTTCAGTCATTGACGTGGTAACTCAATTGCTTGTATAAGAAATTCTACAAAGAAACACTGAATAACTGCCAATATATATATTTAATCAAATCACAACTATCTAAACACTACATAAATTCAAGTAAACACGTGTAACGGTATTGTAACCTCAAAACATAATCACAATATTCAAACTTGTAAATGACAACTGAAGAGATGTTACTCGCGCTGCGTTTGCTAACCAAATGCCCGATCAGTCGACAGTTTATTATGCACAGGCTAGTGTCGCCCCACCATTGCTCCGGGAGTTTGCAACGGGCCAATAGTAATGCGACACCAGTGCTGCCAACTTAACTAAACAACGTATTTAAATTCAGATACAAGTCTTTTAAGCAAATAAATTGACTATTATTAAAATCATAATTCCACTAACAACAAAATAATTATATCTTCTTTAAAAAATGAACGTACATCTACGAAGCGACAACACTTGACAGTATCGTCAACGATTTTCTATTTATAATTATAAAATATTATCATCGTCTGCCTAGCCTTTTCCCAACTATATTGGGTTCGGCTTCCAGTCAAACAGGATTTAGCTGAATACCAGTATTTTACATGGAGCGGCTGCCTACCAGACCTCCACAGCCCATTAACTGGGTAACACGGTACTTCTTGGCAAGACTTAAAAAATGCGTACGTTTCTTGTTCACCTGACTCGACAAATGCAGGGTACAGCCGATTTTGGTTTGCGAGATCGAGTTCATTGATTCCTGTATCATATTCTTTTGAGTACTGTCACCACTTGAAAAATTGCCGACGACGTGAAAATTACCCCCTTTACAAAATAAAGTGCAGTTTAAGATACGACAGTATTAAAAAAAAAAACTACTGATTACTTTGCATCGTATGATGGCTACAACCAGCTAATGGTTTTTTAATTGGATAAATTACAGAAATGATGAACGATTCGATGGGAAAGCTCACAGCTGGACAAAGACTTAATTTTATTGTCATAATGTGCCTACAAATAAACCTCTGGAAAAAGACAGTGGGTGAAACCATGACACATTTTATCCAAGGACTTTATTTATTAAGTATTTATTTCTTTTATTTTTATTTATTTATTTAAGTACAACCAACAAAGCATACACCAAAATACATGATATAGTACGCATATTTTTACATTTTATAGTGTAGCTTTAATTACAGGCTGCCACGGCATGCATTAAATATAGGAGTAGAAATATAGTAACAAAAAAAGTCGGTTAACAGATTTTACTACATTAGATAGGTTGGATTAATCCAATCAATTTTGTTCGAAATTGTACCAATAAAAAAAGAAAATAAGAATACAAAAATTTTCTAAATCTTTACGTCAGTGAAAATGACAAAAAAACTACAATATTCTTTTTCACTACAATATCGCTAGCCTCGTGTTTATCTCACCTGATGTACATTAGTACCACGATACCTCTTGGCAAAACTGGTGTCATAATTATGTTCTAACTACTGAATAATATTATTACATAAAGACTGTCGACAATCTGGTAACAACAGGACCAATCGATTATTGTTTAACGTAATTTGCGAAGTATAGAATAGTTTTGTCATGGAGCAATGGTCACCCATCCAAAAATCGACCTTGGCAAGTGTTGCTTACCCTTGAAAATTTTATTTTGCTACTGTCATTAGTTAGCCACAAGCATCTCAAAGCAGCTTCTATATTCCAATTAAAACGTCTGCACTTTCTGTTTTTCTTTTACGCGAGTTAATTTTAAAACAGTTCAGAATTCGAAATGATTAATTGAGCGCAGAACTAAGGAATAGTCTGCAACTAAAATATTAAAGTCTCTCCGGGTCGAAATAAAAGGAGGCTGCTCCAACTGGGTCAGAGAAACTTAATAACGTGTAATATGCTGCTAAGAAGCTTTTAATAAATACTGTATTACTCAAAGAGATTCGATTTTTTTCCTATGGGAGCTGGCATAAGCCCCCCCGGCATTTTATTTATTTTTTAAGTTGCGACGCACCA
Organism: Lacanobia wlatinum; assembly: GCA_947578705.1. Lineage (NCBI taxonomy): Eukaryota > Metazoa > Arthropoda > Insecta > Lepidoptera > Noctuidae > Lacanobia > Lacanobia wlatinum. Next base: position 27,354,448 of record OX388032.1, read on the forward strand.
TCTGTCATGCATATATGGGTAGACGACACTTTAAACAAACAAAAAATGTCAGCAACATGGTGCCCTAAAGTGTCACGTTGCCGAGTTATTTGAAGGTAAATTCGCTATGTCAGAACAATTAAGATCATTAAGTATAAAAGGCATAGGCCCTTTGCAGTGAGTTCGGGCAATTAATTAATTAATGTTCAAGGACGTTAGTTAATTTTATTGTACCATCACCAAAATTAATATGAAGTATACTTGATGTGCTCGTAACTTTAGGAAGACATTAGTGACGGTGAATCGGAAGGTTAGTGCAACATGTTTCCTTTTGTCTAGTGTCTTACTTTCGTCGTCCTAATTCGCATCGGAAAAAAAACAAAAATATCTGGAAGGACTTGGGGGAGGTATTTGCCCAGTAGTGGGACTGTACAGGCTAAGTAAAAAAATTGTAACTCATGTGCAAGGTCATACATCATGCTTTTTCAAACTCCGCATTTCCATACAGTTAAATAAAATAAAGTAAAAATAGCCTTTATTTTTTACTACTACAGGAATCTAACATAAGATTAATCTATTTAATAATATTGTATTATAAGTACTTAAGGTAACTTAAAATTATGTATAGATAAATTAACTTAAATGCTGGTAGTAATCGCCTCTGCGGCGTAGGCCTCTCCTAAACCTTTCCACAAAGCTCTTTCTCCTGCCTCTCTCATCCATAAGGGTCCACATCTTTCGTTGAAGATGTCCCTCCATCTTTTATTTGGTCTCCCTTTTCCTGTCTCTTGGTATCCATTCCATACAGTTAATTATTTTTTAAACCAGCACCCTGTGTCTATATCCGCTACCAATTTTTTTTTTTGCCCATTTTTTTCCCGCCCAAATAGTTGATGTTAGGCGCCAGCCACCATTATTTTTTGGTACCTGGTACGTTAAAGCGAAGTTCCAGCTAACGGACTGATGAGGCAAGTAAGTTGGCATAATATTTACAATCAAATATAAAAAAGCTTTAAAAAAAAATGCACAATGTGCAATGTGTGCATGTGATTGTCAAGAACCAAAAGTAAGTCCAAATTCGAAACTAAATAAACACTCGTCAACTCCAAAATAAAACAATATCAAGAAAACCATTCCTTTAAAATCTTATTAAAACTATATAAAGATGTCTCGATCCTTTTCTAAAGAGCTTATCTAAACGGCCCTATCACCGGCCACAGCACTACATCTCCATTAAATACACTTACTGAACTCAATAAGGTAACGTAACCAATAGCCGGCCATTTCTTTGCAAGTCGCGTACCCACTTAAGGTAAGCGGGCCAATAGTCAGCCGGGTCCATTATTTCCATTAGGTAAGGCCAACGTTGGCCACGATTTGTTTCAGCTGTTGCACACTCTTAGAAACGTTTTAAAGTACATTTCACTTTATTTCATAATTTTGAGTTATGCTCGAGCTGAGTGCAATGCGAGGTGCAGAAATAGAACGTAAAAATGGTATATGTAATTTTCGCTCCGGACATAAAACTTTTTGATGCTGTAGGTAAGCTTGAATGCTAGTTTTCTATTCTCTGTTTTAAAGTGTTTTGTTTTTGAGTAAGCCTTTTTTTGTTTTATACTTTATATGAATAAAATTATTTTTGTTAAAGTAATCTAGGAAGAAAACTAACTTCTTTGCACGTAGTTTGAGTTGATCAAAGAAACGTGTTTATTAACAACTAGTGGACGTCACGCGGTTTCACCCGCGTAGTTCCCGTTCCCGTGGGAATACGGGGATAATATATAGCCTATGTTACTCCCTGATAATGTAGCTATCCAATGCTAAAAGAATTTTTCAAATCGGTCCAGTAGTTTTGGAGCCTATTCAATTCAAACAAACAAACAAACATACAAACAAACAAACAAATCTTTCCTCTTTATAATATTAGTGTAGATAACAGAATGGATTGCAGCTTTGTGAAAAAAGACTAATTTCTTTGTTTTAAGTTAAAAGTAAGTAATGGTAGTTTTAGAGGATGCAGCCTCTAAAACTACTATTCTACACCACTTACTAATCCTATCGTATCCTACTAAACCTCTACTCCTAGTAATAGATTTATATGTGAGTTTGTGAAAATGGATGACTGTTTGAAATTAGATACACAATACAGTTTATAATCTGAACTAACTTTTATCCTTATCTGAAGTCAAGGAGACGGCAGACGAAGGAGGGAGCAGAAGCCAGTCTTAGTCTTATTTCTCGTATCAGTTTGGTCTCTGGAATGGCATCGCATCTGCTGCGGTGCATCTAATAGTGTAGATCTGTAGTCTATGTGGCGCGCGGTGGTGGTCACCACTTACCAACAGTCCCTTGAGCCATCTCGTCTAAATTCTTTAGCTTGGTATAAAGTAATTTTACAATACAGTGCGAATATTTGTTTCGACTGTACTGATTTTTAAGCTTTGTTGTGTGTTGTGTGTCTAAAATGTTTTGGAGTTGTTTTCATGACAGCGGTGTCGAAACCGAAATGAACTACTAAACTAAGACTTTCCTAACGGACAAAAAAGGAATCGAACTACCCACTCGCGCTCAGCAGCCATTTTTAGGGTTCCGCACCCAAAGGGTAGGCAACAGAGTCGTACATACCCAGAGGACATTCGTGAGGATATCCCCCTGTTAAAAAAAGAACCGGACACACTCAAGTCGGATTCGCCTACCAAGGGTTCTGTACAAATTTGTAGATACAGTCAACAAAGCTATTGTACATATTACTTTAAATTAAGACTATATTTTTTATGATTTAATAACAAATGTATAGTTTTCAGACTTTTATCTAAACTTGTAGTATAAGACGGTATTACTTGCCAAATTACATAGTTCTAGGTCAACGGTAAATACGTTATGAATTTTGATTCCTTTGAGAGTGTCGAAATATGCGTTTTTTTGCGGCATAAACGGCCGTATCTTTTTTTTACGTTAACTTAGAAGTTTGATTTGTTCACACTTTCAAGGGACTGTAGACTTGAGTATATTGTTTTAATTTCAACTCGATACCTCCATGCGTTCCCGAGATAAAGAGTCTTGACAGCCAGATCGTCCGAGGATGGACGGACGGGTGGACGGATGGACAACAAAGTGATCCTATGAGGGTTCCGTTTTTTCTTTTGAGGTACGGAACCCTAAAAAGGAGACCTTACATGGTACGCGTGGCACGTCCCTTCTCAGTCTGTTTACCCTATGCAGTACAAGAACTCAATGTTACTCTATTAGCTCCGGTGCTACGGACCTTTGAAATTAGTTAGCGTGTTATTGCCGAAGGGATTGTTAACGTGTTAACCTTGAAGATCGACGCATGTGGCTGTATTAAACTCCGAGCTATAAGCCCTTTCAATTTACACCAAAAAAACACATTTTTTACCCTTACTCTCTCAAGAAATGCTTAAAACAGCGTGCAGTTGAAGCAACTTTTCTTCGGCATTTACTGAGAAATTACATCTGAAAATATAGGCAGTAATCTACATGATATGATACGTAATTTGGTTTAGCCAGAATGTATGTATCGGTATCACATAATAAGAAAAAAATCACCAAATCACCTCCAAACCGTTGAGATGAAACCATTTTACTCCTTCATTCTTTAACAAAAGTAAAAAAAAAATAATATTTACTGCTTTGCAATACATACGACAATAATTTGGTTTTATTACCTTTTTAAAATATGCGTTATTTTTTTATAATAAATTAAAAATGCTGGTAGCGGAGTGGCAGGAAGAGGAGTAGTTGGCTCCGTTTATATGCACAAGGTCATTGGCATGTATACAATTAATTTACTGTAAACTGATAATGTGCATGGGCACGCGGTGCATTTTAGTTGCGTGGGTTCATTTGTTTGACAAACGTAGACCCCCGTCTACGTTTCCACTGCGGTACACGCTACACGCCCACGACTATGTACAACTGTAGCGTAGCCCACCGTGGCACACAGAGAGGCTACGCACGTTTTTTTTTTGCAAAAATATGGTTTTGACACAGTAGTGGGTTAGTATTCGTGTATAGCGTGTACCGCGAGCACGGCGTGCATGACGTTGACAGCGTTGAACTATGTGAGTGCCATATTCGAGCAAGCCACACGTGTACCAATGACTCAATTGATGCGTAGCATATCCGTGGTTTGCAGTGGAGACAATCTCATACATTTTCATGCAAGGCGAAACTTCACACACGTGCGTAGCCTCTCCGTGCATTGCGGTGGGTTCGCGGCTTAAGGCTTGGCACACGCGTGGCTTGCTCGAATATGGCGCCCACGTAGCTCGACTATGTCAAATCCATATTCTTGCAAAAAACGTGCGTAGCCTCTCCGTGTGTTGCAGTAGTTTCCGTTTTCATGGCTACAAATAGTTACCACCGCAGGAAACAAGTGACGACCCTCACTAACAAGTAAATTATCCATCGTGGTGTTTAGCAATCTATTCTATTATGGAAGCGTAAAGCTGCCCCAGGGCTCGATTTGCATTATAAATTATTCGTATTGGGATAATGTAATCTACTCCTGTGAATTTGGATTAAAAAATAATGGTGGTACGGTTTTTTGGTGGTTCGTGTTTGTTTATCTACACTACAAAGCATAAAAGTCGGCGTTTTTGGATGTTTTTCCGTATTTGAATACCGACTTCTGAAATTAATGTTATTTTATTTTTTATGGTGTTTTTTTTATTTGGAAGTACGTTATATTCTTTTGTAAAAAAAATATTTTATTTTTGACCTTTTAATGGTAGGTACCAACACCATATTAGAAAGTCGCAGGAAAGCAAAACACGCAATTTCGCAACTTCAGTGACAAAATACGTCGTCCAAGTTAACGAATTCTAGCTATTTTGATTTAAAAGTCAAACTACTAAACCGATTTTGTTGAATTTTTTTTACAAAATATCAAATAAATCAAGATTTTTTTAAATCGGTTCATAAATGACGGAGTTATGAGGTAACAAACATAAACTCCCCCTTTTTTGAAGTCAGTTAAAAATGGTTGGTTTTTGGGTGGAAAGCAGCTTGTGGCTAAAATATTCTTAAGGTACGCTTGCTGAGATTCCTTCATGTCTCGGGAAGCAAGTCAAGCTGTCGATCCCAGCTGTTATTTGTAGATCTTTGACAGCCGCTAGCCGGTACGGGCAGTCAGAATTCAGGAAATCTGGCACAGGTCTTGCGAAGGGTGGAGGTGAGATAGCTTCAGCTGATCAGGCTGGAAACCGATCCCATATACACTCACATGGACTCACTTTTAGTATTTTATAGCGATCTTTTTTTTTCACGGCTACATTATAATCGAGAAAAAAATTATGAGGCAACTGTTCTTTTTTTCGCGATAGCTGATCAGTTTTTCTATCTGTACGTCTACCGTGAGTTGTGACTACAGTTGCTAGAGAGTATAGATTTCTATACTCGTTAGCAACTGTAGTTAAAAAATGCATGATCTAATTTATTTGTTTAGTTGATAACAAGAAAAAACTTGCTTGCTTGTTAAGCAAGCAAGTTGCAAGTAAAACTTTATTTAATAACTAATCAAATTAATTAGAAACTTGCTTTTTTAAAAGTTTTTTTTACAGTCGCTAGCGAGTATAGATTGATAAAACTCATAGTAGACGTACTGTTTAGTTATTACTATACTGTCTGCATTGATATATAAAAAACGTAAGATGCACAGTCTCGAACAATTGCAACACTCGAAACTGTCGTCAAAAACTGACATGTATAAAGTGTTATGTGTGAGTTGTGTGTATACTATAAAAAAATTTTTTTTTGCAAATTTAACTTTACACGGATCACTTAAAGTTGTTTTTAACAAAGCAGTGCAGTATGGCGAGTGATGCATATTTTTTTTTTTGCAAATTCAACCTTACACGGTTCGCTTAAAGTTGTTTTTACAAAGCAGTGCAGTATGGCGAGCGATGCGAGACTGAAACTAGCGCACAATTATACATATTGCGCTTGTTTTATGCGGACGTTTTTGAGATGCTGAGTGTGTATCTTGGGTTTTTTTATATATCAATGACTGACTGGCATATAGTTTTCTATACTAACGTAGATTTATATAGTTCGTAAAGAATCGAGGAAATAAATACAAAAGCTACATTAAGCTCCCCTTCTCTTGCCGAATAATGGAATAATTTGTTAACGCAAAGTTGCCTTATTTTGAAATATAAAAACACTTAAATTCCAACAGGCTCCGGCTCTATAATGGCCTCATTTCGTGCGACATAAAAGTGCACTCTCTTTTGTGCAAGGTAAGCAAATAAGATGGAACGCCTACGGCTATGATCGCCGGGTGATTATTATCTTCATTATTTTACTTCTACTTTTTATTTCCCGTCGTGCAAAGCTTTGCAATTAAAGCGAAGAACATGGATATTTATTTGTATATCGGATTGATTAACATCATAGTAAACTAGTTGTTGCACGCCTACGGCTATGATCGCTGTGTGATTATTATCTTCATTATTTTACTTCTACTTTTTGTTTCCCGTCGTGCAAAGCTTTGCAATTAAAGCGAAGAGTTTGGATAGTTACTTTTATATCGAATTGATAAACATCGTAGTAAACTAGTTTTTGTACGCCTACGGCTATGATCGCTGTGTGATTATTATCTTCATTATTTTACTTCTACTTTTTGTTTCCCGTCGTGCAAAGCTTTGCAATTAGAGCGAAGAGCATGGATATTTATTTTTATATCGGATTGATTAACATCATAGTAAACTAGTTTTTGCACGCCTACAGCTATGATCACTGGGTGATTATTATCTTCATTATTTTACTTCTACTTTTTGTTTCCCGTCGTGCAAAGCTTTGCAATTAGAGGGAAGAGAATAGATATTTATTTATATATCGGATTGATTAACATAATAGTAAACTAGTTGTGGCACGCCTTTTTTTTTAAGGATGGGAAATCATCAAATGACTCCTCCCGCTCTGGGTGAAGCAGAAGGGAGTGTCAGACTCTTACTGACTAAAACCCATCCGTGTTCCTCCCAATGCCCTTTGCGTTCCAGAGCCGCGGTGACTCTTTCAAACAGATTCCGCAACCCCGGCAGGCACTGGCCCTAGCGGGCCCCGTCTTCTATGCTGACAGCTCTTTGAGGCGCGCGTGGAACACAGCGCGCCGTCGACTCGGGCCTGGGAGGCTACTCTCTAACGAAATCCGTAGTTTCGGGCTTAGTTGCGGGCGGGCATTTTCTACTCCGTATCACCTAACCACTGAGAACTAATGATAACACGATTTGACAGTTACTGTGAAATCGTGTTGTCATTCATTCTCAGTTCGGGTTCGGGACTAATCGTAAGTCTGTAGGTGATACGGAGTAGAATACGCCCGCCCGCAACTAAGCCCGACACTACGGATTTCGTTAGAGAGTAGCCCCCCTGGTTCTGATCGGACGGCGAGCCACCCAATGCTCGTCGTCCGCAGGCCCGCGCCTACGGTGGCCGAGAATCGCCCTGCGACTCCCGACGCCCGGGGCGTCTTCTCCTTTTGCGGCGGCTGGGGCATGAGGTTTCCCTCTCCCTAGTTGTGGCACGCTTACGGCTATGATCGCTGGGTGATTGTTATCTTCATTATTTTACTTCTACTTTTCGTTTCTCGCCGTGAAAAGCTTTGCAATTAAAGCGAAAAGCATGGATATTTATTTTTATGGCGAATCGATTAACATCATAGTAAACTGGCTTTTGCCCGTGGCTTTGCTCATGTTAGTTTAGATTTCTACAAAATAATAATAATAATCCCGCCGTATGGTATCGGCCGGTGCCGTATGGTGCCGTAAAAGAATAATACCATCCCATCACATCCCTTGGGTGTCGTAAGAGGCGACTAAGGGACTTGCCAGAGAATGGGCAGCAGCGTTCTCTGTAAAACTCAACACCATACACTGCGAACGCCAACCCACCTGCCAAGCGTGGCGATTATGGCAAACCCCCCCCCAAATGAAAAGCACAACCAAAAAATGGCCCCTAGTGCCCGGCAGCCCGTCTACCCTTGACTCCGGTAGCGGTCAAGGTCACGGCGAGGCAAGGGGTGCGAAGAATCCCCGGGGTGGACTCGGCTACCAAAACAAACACCGATGACTGGACCTGGCAACACTGAACACGAGAACACTCCGGACCGACGAGAAGATCACCGAACTTGAGGAGGAATTGAGTAGGTTGCGATGGAGTATTGTAGGATTGTCTGAAGTCCGAAGAGAGGGGGAGGACACGATAATTCTCAAATCCGGCAATCTGCTCTATTTCCGGGAGGGTGACCAGAAGTCCCAGGGTGGTGTCGGGTTCATCGTTCACAGGTCCCTTGTGTCCAATGTGGTGAGCATCGAGAGTGTGTCGACCAGGGTGGCGTACCTGATACTTAGAATATCGTCAAGATATTCGTTGAAGGTCGTACAGGTTCACGCCCCAACCTCGACACACCCCGACGACGAAATAGAGACCATGTATGAGGATATATCCAGAGCCATACATGGTCATAAAACTCACTTCACCGTGGTCATGGGGGACTTCAACGCGAAACTGGGCAAACGAGACGGTGACGAGCTGCGAGTGGGGCAATTTGGATTTGGACGTCGGAACCACCGGGGACACTTACTGGCTAGTTTTATGGAGAAGGAGGGCCTCTATATGATGAACTCCTTCTTCAGAAAGCGTGAGCACAGGAAGTGGACCTGGCTGAGCCCAGACGGTGTAACCAAAAATGAGATTGACTTCATCATGTCGACGAAGAAGCAAATATTCAATGATGTCTCTGTGATTAACGCGTTGAAAACCGGAAGTGATCACCGCATGGTAAGAGGCACATTGAATCTGAATATCAAGCTTGAAAGGTCCCGACTGATGAGGTCTACGCTCCGTCCAGCACAGATCCAGATCCAAAACTCCGAGAGCTTTCAGCTCGAACTTCAGAACCGTTTCAAGTGCCTAGGGAGCTCCGTGGACGAATGTAACGATGGGTTCGTGGAAACTGTCCATACGGTTGGGTCTAAGTTTTTCAAGACTCGCCGTACAGATAGGAACAAGAGGGTCTCTGATCCTACATTGAAGCTCACGAAGGAGAGGCGGGATATGATTCTGCAGTCTTCAGAAGATGCGTGCAGATACCGGCGGCTCAATGGACGGATCTCCAAGTCCTTGAAAAGAGACCTCCGCCGCTTTAATACTGCAAAGATTAAAGACGCGATAGAGCGGAATTAGGGCTCCAAGGTCTTTGCTAGAGATCTGTCTACTAGGCAGAGCCAGCTCCCAAAACTGAAGACCGCTGATGGCAGAACCATATCCGCCAAATCGGAGCTTCTGAGAGAGATCGAGACGTTCTACTGACAGTTATACACGTCAATGACTAAACCCGATACGAATCCAGCTAACGACCCAAGAGCTAGATTGACCCGGCACTATACCGAGGACATCCCGGACGTCAGCCTGTATGAGATTAGGATGGCTCTGAAGCAGCTAAAAAACAACAGGGCGTCGGGTGAGGACGGAATTACGGCCGAACTCCTGAAGGCGGGTGGAAGACCGGTCCTTAAGGCCCTTCAGGAACTGTTCAATTCCGTCATACTTGAAGAAAAAACGCCACAGGCATGGAGCAGAGGTGTGGTGGTACTCTTCTTTAAGAAGGGCGACAATGCCCTGATTAAGAACTATAGGCCCGTCTCACTTCTGAGCCATGTCTACAAGCTGTTTTCCAGAGTCATCACGAACCGTCTCGCACGCAGGTTTGACGACTTCCAGTCTCCCGAACAAGCCGGATTCCGAAAAGGCACCGTAGACCACATACATACGCTCCGGCAGGTTATACAGAAGACCGAAGAGTATAATCTACCCCTCTGCTTAGAATTTGTGGACTACGAGAAAGCCTTTGATTCGATCGAGACTTGGGCTGTGCTGCAGTCTCTCCAACGGTGCCAGATCGACTATCGGTATATCGAGGTGCTGAAATCGTTGTACAAAAACGCCACCATGTCAGTCCGACTTCAGGATCAGACCTCGAAACCTATCCTCCTGCAGCGGGGTGTGAGGCAGGGAGACGTCATTTCTCCGAAACTGTTTACTGCCGCAATGGAGGATGTCTTCAAGGTTTTGGACTGGAGAAGGCTAGGCATTAATGTCAATGGCGAGTACATCAGTCACCTTCGATTTGCCGACGATATAGTCGTCTTGGCTGAGACTACGGAGGGCCTCAGTACAATGCTCGATGACCTCAGTAGAGCTTCCGAAAGGGTGGGTCTCAAAATGAACATGGACAAAACCAAGATCATGGTAAATACCCATGTGGCACCTACTCCCATCAAGATCGGAAACTCTACACTCGAAGTTGTAGACGAGTACGTCTACCTAGGACAAACGGTCCAGCTAGGCAGGACCAACTTCGAGAAAGAGGTCAACCGTCGAATCCGACTCGGCTGGGCAGCGTTCGGGAAGTTGCGCGGTATCTTCTCGTCCCACATACCACAGTGTCTCAAGACGAAAGTCTATGATCAGTGCGTGTTGCCAGTGATGATACGGATACGGAACTGAAACGTGATCGCTTACAATGGGCCTCATCAGAAGGCTCAAAGTCACTCAAAGGGCAATGGAGAGGGCAATGCTTGGAGTTTCCTTGCGTGATTGAATCAGGAATGATGATATCCGCAAGAGAACCAAGGTTACCGACATAGCCCGAAGGATCGCCAAGCTAAAGTGGCAGTGGGCAGGGCACATTGCTCGCAGAACAGATGGCCGATGGGGCCGAAAAGTTCTGGAGTGGCGACCGCGTACCGGAAGACGTAACGTTGGAAGGCCTCCCACAAGGTGGACCGATGACCTGGTGAAGGTCGCGGGTAACGGATGGATGCGAGACGCACAGGACCGGTCGTTGTGGCGACGCTTGGGGGAGGCCTATGTCCAGCAGTGGACGTCTTTCGGCTGATATGATGATGATGAATAATAATAATAATAATCTTTATTGGATCACAAATACATTTTACAAATTGATTGCGTAAAATAGTGTTTAACCTTTTCCAAAGTGATTACTGTACCCAAATTCATCAAAATCGGTCCTAATATTTAGTATTTAAAGCATGTCAATCAAACAAACTGGCTTTGGCTTTTAGTAGTAAAGATTGCGATACTTTCCCAACTGGTGCGAGTATCGGAGTTAGGCTACACTTCTGCTTAAGCTTTTGGCGTTTACCGGCGTGATTATACATTGAAAGTACAGTAGGTATAGTCTTACTAATCCGGCACTATTAAAAATCACGGAGTGCTGGATTATTAGCATGTTCGGAAAACTAGGTTGTTAAGAAAAAAAATCAAGATAAATAAAGTACTAATTGTTATTGAATTAGTATTTTATTTCGGGGAATATGTCCCTACATATTCCCCGAAGGCGCGGGCGGTTCGTGCCAAACTACTGGATGTGCCGAAGTACTGAAATGCCGGATTAGTGAGAATCTACTGTAGTTATATTTCGGGCGCAAAAATATCTGAAATTTTCAAAGTATCCTTTCAAAATAATCACGAAAAAATCCCCGAAATTTTCGACTCCTTTGACTCAAAAGAAAATCCAGCTTTTTCATCATAATTCGGGCTCCTTGTACTAGTAGACATCTGTAAAGAGATTTATTACAAACGGTTTCAACGATAAGACACAAACAAAGCTTAGGAAAATCGTTCAACGTCTTAAATAGCAATACAAGGGCTCTTTTCAAATGGTAATTTGATTGTACCCAGTTTGCAGCTTCAAAAGAGTGAAATATTCTTTTCAGGGGTCCCGGATGCCGCGGGAGAATTATTAATGGCCAAAGAAACTTTCTCAAAGTTTACATCAGTGCGCAAGTCAGAAAAGATGGCGGTGAGCTCGTAATAAAATTTTAATTTTGCATCGCACTATAGGGAAATGCATCCAGCTCAGATATGAATCTTGGCGCATACCGACTAAATGTAGCGGGTGCGATTTTTGACTGGAATGTTCGTGATTCGGGAGTCCAAATTAAGAGGGTGGAGATTCCTTTTCAAAGTTCCGTTTTTGAGTTGATTTTAAGTATAGAGACACAAACACGAACTTATAAGTATCAGTCTACAATCGTAATAAAACTGGCCAAGTGCGAGTCTGACTCGCGTGCAGAAATCCGAACAAATAATATTTTTTGACATGTATGTAAGTTCCTTGAGGACGTAGAGAGCACTATGAAAGAACTTTCCAAAATTCTAACGGGAAAAAACAGGATACGCGAGTAAGAAGTCAAAGGACAAAATCTAATAATATTATGAGCTACAAATCGATATGATCTTTTCCGACATATTATAAAATCATCGTCACATATCAGTTTATTTAATTAAACAAAAAGTAAGAAGGGCTCAAACCTTTCCCATGAACCACTCTGTCTATTGATGAAAACCGTATCAAAATCCGTTCGGTAGTTTTTGAGTTTATCGCAAACAGACAGACAGGCAGACGTGCTGGAGGACTATGTTTTTAGAATAAAACAAGCTTTTACCCGCGACTTTGTCAACACATATTCCGTTTTTACGCGATCCCTTAAGAATTTTGCGAAATCCAGTAGTTTTGAGTAGTTTGTCTGTCAGCCAGTCAGTGACTCAGTAACGGAAGAGATTTATATATCAGGATAGTGATTTAGCAAAGAGTTTTTACACTGCAGTCGACCAGCCGTGTCTCTGGTCACAAGTTTGTCCAAAGAGTTTGCTTTTTGATGTCTCCCTGAATGCCACAGTGCAGGCAAGTTTAATTCATGTATCAATACTTGTCTCGTCTCTAGATATTTTCGATGTAAGCCTTACATTACGTTAAAGGCACAAAAGCGTTTAGTGCGATGTGTTCTATTCATGTTGCTACCGCTTCCTCTATTTCGTTAACGAACTGCACTGCTCTTCCGTAAGTGTATTCGTGGCATCACAGCAGGCCCTGTCGTAATAAAATAAATAAAATAAAATAATTTTATTTCAGACCTTGATCCATATGTTGTTAGTAATAAACACTACTTAAAAGCTATGTTAGTAACAGACATAATACAAAACAGATTTTAATTCATATATTTGTTGCGTTCACCTGACACACCGGGCACATGCACATGTGTATGTACCCAATGCGCCATGATGGCGCAACACGGCTTATCACTAATGACCTTTAGTATATCATTGCCGCTCCCACGCACCTTGCGCATCATGGATGCTGTCCTTTTCCGAAGGATGGTAATACCAGCGCTGTGATATTTTTTTTTTAAATATCGCAGCAGATGCTGAGACAGGGACCTTTTTTGCCTCGCACGGATTAGTCTCATGCGGTTAGTTTCTATGTTTATATATTTTTAATACTGTTAGCTGTTAGCTGTTTCGCTTTATTTTATTATTTTGTGTGTATTTGTGCGAGTTTCAAATAAACATATTTTCTTTCTTTCTTTTCTTTCTCTTCCAAGACAGGTACTATCATTTTGTAACTATAGAATTGCGCATCGTGAATTTTGAATGATAAAAGACTCTGAACGTGCTTTTCTATCAGCGATTGCGCTTGTCGAAATGCCAAAGGAATTGATCGCAAGACATTTTGAGAGCGTTTGTGAATCCCATAGATTTTCGAAGTTTGATTTAATCGCTTTCGTCATGCTACCGCTGATCAAACTATAGCTATGTAGAGCCTAGGTCGTCTACTAAGTACTGGTAGTGTGTAGTTCGGAATTATTTTCGTATTCTTTAGGTTTTTATAGAAAACAATATGTTTCCAATAACTGTCAGGAATAATGTCAGGATCATCGGCAATGATAGGCTCGTCGAGTCGAACTACTCCCGACTTTTGAGCATCGAAACCGGGTTGTTAGCCTAACGGTTTTCTACCGGTTGTATTTTGGAGAATGTGCAACGGAATTCCATAATTTATTTTCACCAAGCCTGTTCCATTTTTAGGAACACATTCATTGTGCGTACAGCTAAGAAGTGGAATTCCCTGCCAGAATCTGTGTTTCCTGATAGCCACAACCTGGGAGTCTTTAAGTAAAGATTAAAAAGGTTACTTCTAGGCAAACGTGCTCCATCTTTGACCCCATTATACCATCAAGTGAGATAGTGGTCAAAAGTGAGCTTATCAATAGTTAAAAAAAAATACTGTCAAATTATAAGCGTTTTATAAAGATTGTTTAGATTGTGATACTGTTTTGAATAGAAAGAATAGAATAGAAAATCAATTTTTCAGCACAGACAAACGCACAGCGACAAAGTAAACTAAAGTAATAGTAGGTACACAATTGCGCTGAGCGTGCCCATACCGAAAGAGTAACCATCTCAGCATTTGCTGGGCGTCTTATTCATACTCTTTCTTGACTTTATTACTCACAAATACATTTAAATACAATAGAGTAATTTATGTACAAAGGCGATCTAAACCAAGCATTGGGTCCTTTAACAGCATGCCTTGGAACCTCAACGTCAACGCGCAAAATATCGAAAGATTTTGAAATGGAATTCTCTAAATATTTGACAGCAAAGTTTCACTTCAACAGTTACAAAGGTTTTTAAACACATTGTTACTCAGAGTGACTACAAGCTACGCTGACATTTCATTAATACATACGACATACTCTAACATAACAAGACCTAAGACACTATGTCGGCTTCCAAGTCAGGCTGTTTCAAAGAACGTGACCGGACTTGCAGAAGCGCACTCGCCATTCATACCAGACATTGTACAGGATGTTCCAGGGTGGTCATATTTAGGGGAGATGTTGGGTAGCTGATATACTTTAAGTAAAAAATCATTATCGTCATCATTTATCAGCCGAAAGACGTCCACTGCTGGACATAGGCCTCCCCCAAGTGTTGCCACAACAACCGGTCCTGTGCGTCTCGTATCCATCGGCTACCCGCGACCTCACCAGGTCATCGGTCCACCTTGTGGGAGACCTTCCAACGTTGCGTTTTCCGGTACACGGTGGCCACTGCAGAAGGAAAATATAGCAAAACAAAAATGACGATATTTCAAAATAAAACTCCTGAAAAGACGACTAAAAGGTTCAAAAGAAATGACTTTACAAGCAATAAGTTACAGTTGGTGGCATTTACTTTAGTTAAACCACAGTTTTGATGTCACCAACTGCATCAGACTGCTTGAAAAATCATTCCTGCGGAACTTTTAGTTGTTTTTTTGTGGCCATTTGTTTTCATATGTTTAGATTTTTAACTGACTTCCAAAAAAGGAGGGGTTCTCAATTCGGTGGGTATTTTGTATATACACCGATTACTCCGAGGTTTTTGATCCGATTTCTTTTTTAGTTTTTATTTTATGAGCATTTTTGCTTATTTCAAATTCTAGGTAGACGATGACGTCGTCCAAGCATCACCACTTAAAAGTGAAGTAAAGTATAACTGACTTCCGAAATTAAAGTTATTTTATACTTTGTAGTGTTTGTTTGGAAGACGGTTATATTTTTTTTGGATTTTTTTTTATCCTTTATGTATATCAGCGATCCAACATCACCCTGAAATTATGACCACGCAACGCACTTCTCGAACACCCTGTATATAGCTGCTTTCCTGTACATGTAGGTAGCATTACGAAGTTCTTGATCACCTCCTGTTATTTACACCACTGTTTATGAGGTTAAATTTATAAACAAAGAATACATAGGTACAGAAGGTTGAGTTGATACGACAGGCAAAAAAAAATAAGAATTATCAAAACCGGACTACTCTGTAAAAAGTTATGCGTGTTAATACAAAAAAAAATATATACGGGTCGACTTGAGAACCTTCTCCGTTTTTTCGTCGGTTAAAAAAACAGGCGCACGCTCACATAGACGTAAAGCGATCTCAAACTAATTATGTTCGTGAGTGAGCTTGCACTTATTGTACGTGAGGAGTGTCTTTGTGTACGAGCGATTTTGCTTATGCCTTTGGAGCGAATCTTCTGTTTTTATCTATTTTATGGGGAGCCGGGTACAGATCTAGCAAACGAAGGTAAACGAATGCTATCAATGGGCACCGCCCGCTCGCTAGTGAACTGCAATTTATTGGCTATAATTATAATATTATTACCACATCATTCACTTCGAACCCAAAAAAAAATACTGAAGAGAACATGTATTTAAATACTCACACTAGTACTGATAAATAAATCTGTTTATGCACATGCAATCTATATCGTGATTTTACACAAGTACTACACCAAACCATACACTCGCCATCGTTGAAACCTCCACATATACTCTTACCAGTTCGTTAACTAACCTTCGTACTCTTGGTCTCTCCCCTGCATCAAAAAGTTCGTCACAAGACGAAGTGACGACGTGAGAACGCTGGCAGGGAGTTTCCGAAATTCGCGCGGTTACTCGCGCAATGTACTTTTTACGACCAACAATAAATTTCTTCTCATCGACTAAAGGAAGGCATTACGCGGAACATTTTTATGAGAAAAATTTACTGAACGACACCTCGGTGTCTGGTATAGATGTTATGTTAGAATTATGCTGTATTTGTATGTTTTCATCGGGTGGCTGAATAACATTGTAGGAGGTGATGTGAAAGTTGGCTGTAGTTCGAGTAAAACTTGTTGCTTGATGTTTTGGGTAGTTTCTTTATTCCTTCTTCTTTTCGAGTCGATGGTTAACTGTTTAGATTTTTTGTGCCTAGTAGGTGGCTACGTTAATTGCAGCATCGGTGCCATTAATTAAATACCTCATAGTACAGCATGGGCACTTGGGTCACTACAACGTGTGGCTCATGTTCTGAACAGGAGCACCGCACTCACATTGAGTATCCAACAGGTCTACGAACCCCATTTCGCCAAATTGTGTTTGAAGCGGCCTACCTGGGTGCATGTGCATGATCACGTTCAGGTGGACGTTTCCTTGCTAAAACTCAAGTTTAATTTTTTAATTATTACAAATCATCTTACTTTCATATGGTTGCAACTTGAACCAGTGCATTTTTGATGTCTCTTTTTCTCGTTGTTGTTTTTTTTTTTCTCGAGTCGACCACTATCTCACATGATAGTAAGCGTGATTAACCATTGCTTACACTTGCTTAGAAGTAAGTAGCCTATTTACTCTGGTACTACCCATTACGGTTCTTGAGATACAGCCCGCTGATAGACAGACGGACGGACGGACGAACAGAGACGGAGGTTTACTAATAAGTTTCCTTTTAGTTGTACCTACATTGTGTGCCAAATTAACTAGTTTTGTTTTTTTTATTCGGACCCATTTTGTGGCCATCAGGAAACAGGCTCATCTAGTCATGACATTTTATTTAAATGCAACATTATCTTCCAATTCTTGTCCATCATTAGAAGAGATCTTAGCTTTCTTCTTCCGTTCTCGTCCATCAACCGTGACGCCATCATTTCTAACAAAATCATCTGCCTAGCCTTTTTCCCAACTGTTTTGGGGTCGGCTTTCAATTCCAACTGAATAGCAGTATTTAACGTGGAGCGGCTGCCTACAAGACCTCCACAACCCATTAACTGGGTAACACGGTACTTCTTGGCAAAACTGAAGTCAGATTTACTGGCCTCTGACAATCCGTAACAACTGCCAAAGATCTACAAATGTCGGCCGAGACCAACGGCTTATCATGCTTTCCGAGGCACGGAGGAAATTCGGTGTGTTAAGATGGTCACCCACCCACAGACCAACCTTGGCAAGCATTGCTTAACCTTGAAAATCGACCCGAGCTCCTCTTATAATTTCCACCAAAATACAAAAATTAAATTGAATACATTAAACAGCTGCCACCAACACGTCGGAAAAAATCGATAACTCTCTTTATTAAAACGTCAGATTTTATTTACTTTTAAACCGGAAAATGAAAAGCGGCAGTCCCATCGAGTCCCCCTGCTGTATTTGACATGAATCTATACCTGATCTCCACACGGATAGCGCCCGGGGCGGAATCTACTTCCGTAATGTTTGCAGCTGAGTAAAATAAATTTTATTTGAAATAAATGCGTATTTAATACGTACTGCTGTAATTACAAATAACATTTTTAGTAAGTACCCATACTTGGAAAGTAGACATGAAGTTGCCTGAGGAGCGGGTTGAAAGTATTACTTTTCAGCCCTAGGGAGAATCGTTTTCAACTGACAGCCATCAAATTATAAAAAAAAACTTGTTTTATTTTCACATTTCTATTGAACCATGTCCTAAATTTTTATACAGCTGCTCAATTAGAGCGCGATGTTCAAATTAGACGCGATGAAATAACATAAAGTTGAGTATTAATTAAAGATTATATTTTTTTAAATGTCTGTATTATGATTTACTTTTAATTATTTCTTATAAATTACGTAGATTTGAGCAAAATATGTACCATTTTATCAATTATGAAATTGTAAAGTAATGGCTGAATCGCAAAAAAAAAAACAAAATAGGCGGGAAAGCGGCAATCCAATCTTTGTTTGTTTTTCAAGTTGTAGAGTTTTGTTCACTTTCGTGTAGCAGATATTTGTATTATAACAATGAGTTTATCAGATTCAGATATGGATTTTTTCTTCAGCTAATTCGTGTTTTTATTTTTACTTTCCTTGTATTCGTAATGAAAAGCACAGTGTTTTCCTCGAGTAAAAGACTTATTTAATCCCTCGAACTATTGCCGTTTAGGGACTAAATGAGTTACTTTCAGCCCTAGGATAATAATGTACTATTTCTAACGAGGTCCATCTGCAAGCCTATTTCCAACAATGTTGGGGTCGGGTTCCACTGTAACAGGAGATGCTACTGAGTACCTTTATTTTACATGGAGTCTGACTATCTGACCTTTAAAACCCAGTTACTGGGTAATACCCCTTGGGAAGACTGTTCTTTTTAGGGTTCCGTACCAAAATAGTAAAAGGAACCCTTATGGTGTCACTAAACCTGTTCGTCTGTCACAGCTGGATATCTCAAGAACTACTTGTGCTATCAACTTGAAATTCAGAATAGAAAAATGAATATATGTTTTTGCAACAGTGACTGTGACTTAAAAATTCACAAACATTGTTTCTTTTTTCAGGCCGCTTATTTTTCGACTTTTGACGAAAAATTTCCAAAATTAACCAGTCAGCCCCTTATCTCTGAAGTTTGCATAAAGAAAAATCTGAATATATTCTATGTGATAAAGATTTATATAAAGATTCCAGAAAAAATAAAACGATGCCTCTAAATCGCACGCTTTTTCAGAAATTATCAACAAAACTTACATTAGTTCCACTATTGATCAAGAGATGGGGCTGATCTAAAACTGCAATATGCACCGCAGTGTTAAAATTCTCTGACGAATATAGGTCTCGCTGATAAAAATTTAAAACATTTCACGTTTTATAGTACGGAACCCTCGGTGCACGAGTCCGGCTCCCTCTTAACCGGTTTTTCGTGAATACACATCAAAATCACTTCAAAAAACCCTGTTTTAACTTATTTTGATTTATTGCTAATCATAAAATGAGCGAACTGAATCATAGCAACAGTGTACGTCGTGATCACGTACAGTGAGTATTAAACTGAAGTCTAGTGTGTACAGCATTGATGTATAAAAACCCAAGATACACACTCAGCATCTCAAAAACGTCCGCATAAAACAAGCGCACAATTTAAAACTGTGCACTAGTTTCAAACAATATCGCATCGCTCGCCATACTGCTGCATTGCTTTGTAAAAACAACTCTAAGCGATCCGTGTAAGGTTGAAATTGTTTATAGTATAACTACACACAACTCACACATGACACTTGATACATGTCAGTTTTTGACGACAGTTTCGAGTGTTGCATTTGTTATTATAGACTGTGCATCTTGGGTTTTTTATATATCAATGGTGTACAGACGCCATGTTGTGTATCTGAAGCGATGCTGTTCAAGAAACGTCATTGCGTCTTCTACTGCGTTGCAGGATTTTGAATCTGCAAGAAAACAAAAAAATATATATAAAATATCGATTTTCGGTATACCTTTTATTTTGGATGGGACATAATTAAATTACTTCTTCCACTCTGGGCGGAGCGGAAGGAAGAACTGACTAAAAACACGGATGGGTTTTAGTCAGAAAGAGTCTCACCTCTTACTGACTAAAACACATCCGTGTTGCTCCAAAAACCCTTTGCGTTCCAGGGTCTCTTGAACCCGTGTCAACTAACTGAATGAGATCTACTAATGACAGCCGGTTCCAACATACTAACGTACTTTCCGAAGCACAGAAAAATCTATTTATGTTATGACTAGCTTTTGTCCGCGATTTCGTACGCGCATATACCGTTTTAGTTCCGTTCCCGTAAGAATTTCGGTAAATCCTCTCTTAGCGCTACCCTGCGGAGTGGTGGAAAGCTACATACCAAATTTCAGTTTTCTACGACCAGTAGTTTCGTCTGTGCGTTGTCTGTCAGTCACTCAGTTACATTTTTATATCATTACTAGCTGACTCGGCAAACGTTGTTTTGCAAAATAAAAATAAAAAATACCCTACCTAATATTCTCATACCTACCAAATATACACTCAAGATTTCATGAAATTCGGTCGAGTCATTTCGGAGGAACTCGGTAACAAACACCGTGACACGAGATCTAATACATAAAAATCTCGTGTAATATAAACAACGTTTGCCGAGTCAGCTAGTTTTAATATATTAGATTAAAATAAGATTATCACCCATCCACTATCCGACCTGATGGCCAATTCTTCTAATTTTTAAACAAAGTTGGCATTCGCATAGCAGTCGCATCATCATCTGTCAAACAACCCTCCATCTCCATATTGACAAAAATCTCTACATTTATGACAGATTGATTCGCAATGAATGTTGCTTAAAAAACTGGCCAAGTGCGAGTCGGACTCGCGTGCAAAGGGTTCCGAGCGAATTTTTTTTTTTACATTATATTTCAACACTACAGACTTCTATTAGGTTTTCCTGTAATCTTTAGGTAAAGATCTATTATCTCCATTTTTTTTTCAAAATTTTAGGCACAGTAGTTTCGGAGATAAGGGGGGGGAATGGTCATTTTTCGTCTAATTTATTGAATTACTTCTAAACCATTTATTTTACAATAATGAAAAAAATGTAAATAAAACCCTCACAGTAAGCCCTTTGATTTGATATATCACACGATATTGCTCAAAAACTTTATTTTTAATTTTTAGTTTTACCCCCAAAAGTGACCCCCACACTAAAAATTTAGATTTACGTAACGTGTCCATGTTTGGGTTGCAGAAGTCCATATGTGTACCAAATTTCAACAGAACCGGTCCGGTAGATCCGGAGAAAATTGGCTGTGACAGACGGACAGACATACAGACAGACACCCGAGTGATTCTATAAGGGTTCCGTTTTTTTTTTCGGAAACCTAAAAACTAGCCAAGTGCGACTCTCATACTCTCGTCTGCGTACCATAAACCTTAATTATTATTATTTGTTGTAGCGATAATAGAAATACACAATATGTGAAAATTTCAACTATCTACCTATTACGGTTCTTGAGATACAGCCTGCTGAGTGCTGACAGACAGACGGACGGACGGGCGGACAGCGGAGGCTTAGTAATAGTGTTCCTTTGGGTATGGTACCCTAAAAATTAGTAGAATTGGCACTCTGGGCCCTGTTTAAAATTATAAATGACAATGCAACTTTGTCAAACCCTGACATAATGGTCAAAAATTTGTGACAGGTGTTTGTTTAATAAAACCGAGAATCTATGAAATAAACGTACAAATTGTAGAATTAGTATCTATCAATTTTTTGCTTGTCACTTGTCACCAGTCAGTTTTATTAAATAGGCCCCAGAGCTTCTGTGAATATTTAGCCGCTGCACTAAAACTTACATTTACTAACAATTAGTGCTGCGGCTACTTCAAACAAACCTAAACTATAGAATTAGTATAAATTCACTATCTCACTCTAAACAACCGTCTCAAGTTAGTATTCTTAATTAAATATTTAACTCAGTTCTAAAATTAAGACCGGGCGTCTTATTCTGAAAAGCACTTGGAGTCGCTCGAAACGTTCAGTACGTTCGCTGACTAACAATACTTACTTTCGTATGGTTCTCGGTAACGTAGAATTGTCATTGGTAGTCTTTTCGTTACTCAGCTTATTGCAAAAGCGAAGATATGAATCCACATGCACGTACAACGAACGCCCTTTGACATCGCCCAGACTCTTAGGTGTAACAAATAAAATTGTAGTTTTATACTTTTGTTATTCGATCAAGTGTAAACTTTTTGAGTCTATTCTTGGTATATTTGCAGACGATATGAACGGAACACTATGAATTGGCTGAACAGATGTAATGTCGACTTGGAAATCCAATTTGAAGCTGTCGGTGGTGGTTTATCTTGTACAGGGATGTAAGCTAGACTACGCATTTTTCCATTTATAATTTGAATGATATAGCTCTAAAAATAACTGTGATGCTCTCAGAAATGGATAAAAATAATCAAAGTAACAAATCGAAAATAAATAAAAGTTTATTTTGTTTTAGAAAGTAATGCAATTTTATACAACTTCGATTTCCAAATAAAACACTACAAAGTATAAAATAACTTTGATTTCGAAAGTCAATGTCAAAAAATGAAGAATTAAAAGCAAAAACATCGACTTCCGAAATCAAGGTTACTTTATACTTTGTAGTGTTTTTTTTGTATTATTTGGGTATACAAGTACGCAAAAATGCTCATGAAAATAAAACCTACGGGGCCAAACTTAAATATTTTTTTCAGGACCAAATGGTAAGTATACCGCATCGAACTAAAAAAGAATCACAGAAATCGGATCAGAAACCTCGGAGTAATAGGTGTACATACATAAGAAAATCCTCCTCCTCCTTCTTTTTTAGAAATCAGTTAAAAAAGGGTAACCTACAATAATGGCGTAACGTCTTTTACAATGCACAGCAAAGGAGTGGAACTCTCTGCCTGCATCTGTGTTTCCGAACGCTTACAACCCTAATCTCTTCAAAGTTAGAGTGAACAGGCTCCTTCTGGGTAAACACACTCCATCGTAGACTTTGCCTCTGTCATCTCTGACCTAGACTAGAGTCAAGAGCAAACCCATCACAAACAAAAAAAAAATGGCGTCTAAAATAAAAATGATAAATAGAATTATAATATTACGATCAATTTACGGTTTTCCTTTTCCACATTTTTCTTCGAACTACTCTCCCAAGATGTCGTCTCTGAGAGTAATCTGCGTTTGATATTTTTAAAATTAAACACCACAGTCATTAATATTTTGATATTTCTGTTTGTTTTAACACTCAACAATTTTAATTAAGCCGCTGAAGTATTTTCAGCAAAAAAATCTTTGTAACAAGTCGTCAAGAACAGGGCTTGAGTTTGTAAATGTTTTTGACAACCGTAAATGATTGCGAAAGAGTTGACATTATCTGTATTATTTTAGCTTTCTGGTGGAACTGGCAAAAGTTAAATCAGTGCGTTTGGCAGTTTATCCAAAATTTAAGGGTTATCCAATTATTTTTTTTACTTTTGTGTTTACTGTCCAACACTAAGGCGACGTCCTAATAAAGCGATCGTCGCACGAATAAGCAATCGTGGCGTTCACATGTACGGCAAACGCGAATGCGTTGTCGCGTCGACAGAGGGCACTTTTCGTTTTTGCCATACGAATGGATGCGACGATCGTGTATTTGGGCGATAACCACTTTTTATAGGGACGCATCTAATGCTTTTTTAAAACTCAAAGAATCTACCAGACTCTTTAGTTGACCAGAAACCCAATAACGTAAGAAATCTTATACAAAAATTTACAAAAGGCGCTCAACATTAAAAACTTGCCTACTGTATTCAAATTAGCAACTTCATGCTCCAGAAGCCATAAATATCTGGGCCACCACAATATTTTCACGTAAAATAAATACAACGAAAATCTCAATTCCCTCTGGAAATAAATCTCGTTTGGTGTCACCACGTAAAAATTCGTTAAAGATTAAAGGGCAGAAAAATAAACAAGTGGGATTCGCGGAATCTAAATTATTTGTACGTCAAAAATTTTCGATGGTGTCGCAAAGAGATAACGGCGTTATTTGAGCCTTACAATAAAATGGGAATGATAAAAGACCCACTCTGCCAAAGCAGGCGAAAAGTTGACTGATGCCAAACATCTTAGTACATGGTGGACATCCCATCCACACGCGCAAAACGTTTTGGGAACACATTCATAGTGCGTGCAGCCAGGGAGTAGAATGCCCTGTCAGAGTCTGTGTTTTCTGATAGCTATAACCTGGAAGTCTTTAAGTCAAGAGTGAATAGGTTACTTCTAGGCAAGCGTGTTCCATCTTCAACCACATCATCGCTTACCATCAGGTGATATAGTGGTCAAAAGCGTGCCTATTAAAAGTGAAAGAAAAATAGTAGGGTCTGTCGAACGTAATGTCATTTAGCAAAAATAGTCTTAAACTTCTTTATTTCAGTTTATGTTTCATACCTTAGAAAAACCTCTGAAAGTAGATTAGTTCTTCGTGGTACTCAATATATTATTTATTTATTTTCGTAACATTTGCTTACTATACTAACAGTCTTCACCAAAGCATATAGTAAACCAACAACATAAAATTTATCTTATAAATTAAAAAAAAAAAATTTTCGTTGAAAAAAGCACGTTTCATCAAAACTTAACACCTAAAAATGACTTGAGGCATACGCACTTCTGCGTTAATTCTGTTTAGCAGGCAAGCAATTTAAATAAAGGTGCTTTCCTGTAATTTTTCATTATGCCCTCTTGTTTGAGTCACATAAGATCATAAATGTGTTCCAAATTTCAACTGAATCGTTTCAGTAGATTCGGAGAAAATCTTCTGTGACAGACAACCGAGTGATCTTATAAGGGTTCCGTTTTTCCATTCAGTGGTTCGGAACCCTAAAAAGCTATTGGTCACAGGCAACATCTTGACCTTCTTAACCTACCTTGCCTCTTTATCGCAGGTATCGGTTATATCTGGTATAAACGGCCTGTCTATGTAAGTAATTCGTTATTAGAATATATTATTGAATCGTGACGGGATCCAATTTGAATACTGAATGACGGATACCTTCGAAGGGGCGTGCGTCAACTGATTCTTTTAAAATCGCGCTTTGGGGACCGTTTTAATAACTGAACTTATGACACTTTTGTCTTTCAGTGGACCGTAAAAACGTATAGTAAACTAGCACTATGCTCGCCGTCTTTGTCCGCGCTGCGATATTCTCAAGCATCTCTATTTTTTTTTATTAATTATAGGCTATGTAACTTCGATCAGGAAGTTACATAGGCTTTAATTTAATTTAACAAATCAAACCATTTTTTAACCAATACAAAGCTAAATTATAAAATTTAGCTTTCTATTGGTTAGAATCAGTCAAGTTTCAAAGCCTATTCGATTCACACAAACAATCATAAAAATATTTCCTCTTCATAATAGTATAGTTTAGATAGCATGGCGTGAGTATAGGACATATATTGTCATATGGCAAATCAATGAAATGTCGTATACTTATTCATCAAACATGACCCACTTTTGCAGTTACTTTAATATAAATGTGGACACAAACTTTTTAAGGACTCGTTACAAAGAATTACTACAAGAAAACATTAATCAGTCTATCGTTGCGGGACTTCTAGATGCCTAACTTCGCATTTAAAATAAATAAAAAAAAAAAACAGAAAAGAAACTATAAAAGAACAACTAACAATAATAAATAAGTGAAGTAAGTAAGAAAAGATGGAGGGTTGTAAAGAATGAGTAAGTAGGTAAATAGTTATACTATTTATTCATATTTATTGTTCATATTGTTTTTGCTTTTTTTTTAATATGTTTTTTTCATATAGCTTTTCTTTAACTTATATGGTGTCCATAATAAAGAGTATTCTGTTCTATTCTATTCTATTAGCCTTAGCTACACTCGATCCTACATAACAACAAAACACAAACTCGTCCTCCAAATACATCCCACCTATCATGGGACCATTAAAAAAGAACACACTTGTTAATAATTCAACCCCTAAAAACCGAATTATCGCGCTCGATTAGTCCGACGTTATCCTCGGAATAGGTCTTTCAGACCGACCGGAGCGTGTTTGCCAACTGCGGAACCCGGCACTAATTTGTCAACCCTCATTACGGTATCTTACTCGCGTTTCGTGCGATTTTAGTTCCCTATTGCCTCACTCGGGCTGTTTCACCACATTTTAGTTCCAGAAAGGTTTTTCATGTTCCCGTTATGATCTAGTTTAGTTTATTTGCGTGACTGTAATGGAACTTGTATGGGGTTATGTGTTATGCTATTTATTATAATGTCTGTATTTGTTTGGACGTGTATGCTTTGTTTATTCGATGATTTTATGATTTTGGCGTTGTTTTAAAGTTACAATCGACTAGGAAGATAAACTTCTAACCTGGCTCAATAAAGCTTTGATTGTTATTGACAGAACTTACTGTTTTGTATTGTATTTTGTGAGAACAGCCTTTTCAGAATCTACATTTTTTAACGCCGGTTTACACATGCACACACAACGTATAATAATTACAATATAATTATTGATTTTAGGTACATACACAAAACTTACGCCTTTTGTCTCATGAAGATACGCAGAAATAACAGAACCCCATCTGTAACGATCTTTAGTTTTTAGATTCATTTACGTTTTTATCAGAGTACCAATTTTTTCTTTCTAAACAACGTTCTCATTGGCATGTCAGCCGCAATGTGTCATCGAAGCTTTTTTTGACAGATTGCAACTGAGGTGCAAATGCGAACGTTGCCGCGTTGCTCAAAAATTTGTCAAGTACCAGCACAATTCTGGCTTTTCTGAAGAACATGACGAACAAGGTCGGTGTGTGTATGTTCTTCTAGGGCTGCCACTCATATCTGCCTCGTGGATATCTTTTGTTAGTCGCTTTTCATTCTCCTCTCAACATGAGCAAACCATTCTAAGCATACTCTTTTTAGTTTCTGTCACTACATTTTGTACATCTTCATATTGTTGATTTTACTTGTGTGTTTTAAAAATTCTTTGTCTGTGTGTTTTACCTGTGTGTTTTACAAACTGTCCCAAGCAAGAGCAGCGCGATGCAAACTATGATGAATTCGATATTATGTTTGCATGTCTGTTGGAATAATAATCGTGGTTTCATTTGTTTTGTTTCGTGTTACGGGTACCTCAATTATACCGGTAGGCGATAAATTGTTTATTTGCTGTTTTGCATGCAACTGTAATTGTGTGGAAATACAATTTCAAAGATTATTTTTTAATTTTATGGACAGATTATTAAACAAACGCCCATTGTTTGTAAAGTATCGATAAATAGTAATTTTGACTAACCTAGTTACCGAACATACACAGCCACTAACAAACCCGTGTATCTGATGGGAATACCCGCCGGCAAAAATTGCGAACTTCCTAACAAAGTTTCATCTCCTTCAGGTATGAATATCTTAAAATCTTTCCTTAGGGCTGAGCACATTATTTTGTAGTTTAAGCTAACCAATTGTAGGTTGTGTATTGTCACTCAGTGAGCTTAAGATTTTTTCCGTAGAAAAATAGACTTATCTGGACCCTGTTTTTCCAATCAAAACAGATAATTTTCCTTACTTACTAATTCTAGTTATTAAGAGTGTATTTCATGCAAACTGGCAAGTGATTTTTATATACAAAACTTTTATCGCTCTCACTATTTCTCTAAACCCTTTTTCAGGCAAATAGTAAGAGCCATTTTGAAATCGGATCATTTTTGTCTAAGAATAAAGACATACCAATTTTGTATGAAAGTAAAAGTACACAGTGAAAGTCGACCAACGCTGCCCATTTTATTTTATTTTATTAAAACTTTATGCACTGGTAAAAACACCGTACAAAGGTGGGCTTAATGCCAGAGGCATTTTCTACCAGTCGACTTTAGGGAGGTGCATAGATGAAATGACAGGTACAACTAAAAGGAAAGACAAACGATAGGAAAAAAATACAATCTTAAACACATAGATACATACACATACATAAACAAAATTGACAACCTTATTAAGAAAAACGAATCAAATGAATTAACGCTGTGATGGTTCTACCAAATAAAAAGCATTCTTTATGAGGGAGCACAAAAAAAATGAATTAAAATTGCATATTTTTAGTAACAACTGTACCTGCAATAGTTGATATTTATATTGTCATGTAATTTTGTACTCAACTAGAGCAAAAATAAGTGTATTTAAGTTTAAGTTAATTTGTAAATCGCATTTTAAGTGAACTATGTTGTTCTTATGAGAAATAAAGTTCTTTAAACTTAATTCTTGCGAATGTGCTCACGTGCCTTCACCTTAAAGGACAACAGACTGGTTGCCGTCCTGATGTTCAGAGGGAGCGCATTCCAGCGGAAGATCGCCTGAACAGAGAAATTTTACGTTGATGTCATCATAATATTATCGCCAAATAGACGACATATACCACGTTTTGCCAAGGAAACTACAAAGGTGAATTCAATAAGGTTATATTTCACCGGTGGCAAAGCCACAGCAAACATACTATGATTTTGGTGACCGCTAAAGTGCTGCAGGATTGCAAACTCTTTCATTAGCACAGCTTCAGAGAACCCTAGAACCTTGTGCATGCACCCATTTAATCTATACAGATTATAGCAGCTATAGTTTTTGATTAATTGCATGCACAAGAGATGAGGTGACTTGCTTTGTGGATCAAAAAGCTGCTATTTGATCCACAAAGCAAGTCGCCTTACCTCAATTTCGTTAGTGTTTAGTTTCAAACCGTACTATCTATTATTTTGTACGAATAAGACCTACCTTTCCGGCTTCCGGCACCTTCGCCCGCCTTAAAGTTTGAATCTGTCCCAATGGAACATATTCTTTGTATAAATAAGTCCATCTATTTCCTATTCCAAGACCTGATCTATCTAAAAAAAAGAAATAATAATAACCTTGTAGCCAGGATTATCCATCAGCAACTTGCTCTGAAATACTCTCTTGTGGAATCGGAGGTGCCGTACTACTGGTATGCGCCCGACGCAGTTCTCGATAATGGCAATATCACATGTACTGGGATCGGTCCACCATCACCGACAGGACTATTCTTGTGGCCGAATCGAGAGGCGTGCAAAGCCGAGAAAGATAAAAAAATCAAATATCTTGACTTGGTTCGGTTGTCGACATCTGGAATGTGGATTCCGCAATAATTGTACCGATAGTCGTGTCGGCCAATGGCTTAATAGCCACGAGCCTCGACCAACGCCTCAGGAGGCTCTCGTTAGACAGATGGATCAAGGGCTTGATTCAGAAAGCGGTACTTCTGGACACGGCTCGCATTGTCAGGAGGTTCCTCTCTCTGGAGCCCTGACCGCCGGTAGCTTGGACCCAATTCCCGATACCGGTGGGCTACTATATTCTATACTAGCTGACCCGCGCGGCTTCGCTCCCGTCAACTGGCTATTCTACCTACCGAACCTAACCTACCTACCCTACCTACCTACTCTACCTACTTACCTATCCTACCTACCATAGCTACCCTACCTTACCTACCCTACCTACCTACCCTACCTACCCTACCTACCTACCTACCTACCTACCTACCTACCTACCCTACCTACCCTACTTACCCTACCTACCCTACTTACCCTACCTACCCTACCTACCTACCCTACCTACCTACTCTTTTTTTTGTATTTTAATTCTTATTATGCTATTCCGGACGAAGACTAATCAAAAAACACAAAAACTATGAAAATCGGTCGAGCCGTTCTCGAGTTAGAAAAGTGTTCGAACAAACCCGACTTTGTTTTAAATATATTAAGAAGATTAAGAATTTTGCTATATTGTGAAAGATTCGACTTTTTTCTAGAAGACATTTTTTATATTAGCGAGACAAAAATAAAATGCATAAACTGAAGGAAGACGGACAGTGGTGGCTTATTAAAAAAAAGGGTTCCGTTAGCAAACTTGGTACGGAACCCTAAAAATCGACTGGGTTCGCACAAATCAAAATCGTACGCGAAGGCTTAAATAATAGGGTCCCATTAGCAACTTTGGCACGGAACCCTATAATTTGCCTTGGCTCGCAAATCGAACCGTTTAGCACGAATTAAAAACTTAGTTGCGGGCAACCTGGGAGTCTTTAAGACAAAAGTGAATAGGTTGCTTCTAGGCAAACGTGCTCCATCTTCGATCGCATCATCGCTTACCATCAGGTGAGATAGTGGTCAAACGTATGCCTATCTATTGTAAAAAAAAAAAACACTCCGTATCACCTAACCAATGAGAACTAATGATAACACGATTTGACAGTTACTGTGAAATCGTGTTGTTATTCATTCTTAGTTCGGGTTCGGGAATAAACGTAAGTCTGTAGGTGATACGGAGTAGAATACGTCCGCAACTAAGCCCGAAACTACGGCCTTCGGACTTAGAGAGTAGCCTCCCAAAATCGATCGCTCCCGTCACCGTGACCACCTTTGGTACGATACCTTATTATAAAAAACCAAACTACTAACCTAAACTAAACCTAACTACTAACCAAAAAATGGACTCTGTCTGAAATATAAGATTTTAATTTTATTTATTTATTATTATTAGCCTTGTTTCGAAAATCGAACCGTTCGTTGCTTTGCTCTAAACGGAATCAATCGCGGAGGCCTAGCAGTAGGGTCCCGTCAGCACATCACCTTTGGTACGGAACCCTACAGGCCTGATCCGCAAGTCGAACCGTCCAGAACTTCGCAAAACTAAATCAGTTTAAGACTCTACGATGAATGCACTTTAAACGAAACCAGCACCAGAGATTTAACCAATTATGGTCCCTAACAGTTTAAGACCTTTCAGAGACCAAACCAAAATTCCTTCGAAACACAACTGTGTTTAGAAATTGTGTGAGGTCATCCTCCAGCGGAAAATCTAAACACCGCAATTCAGAAAAACGCGTCATCAGTGCAACGCCATCTATCGACCATGTAAACT
Organism: Lacanobia wlatinum; assembly: GCA_947578705.1. Lineage (NCBI taxonomy): Eukaryota > Metazoa > Arthropoda > Insecta > Lepidoptera > Noctuidae > Lacanobia > Lacanobia wlatinum. Next base: position 27,385,333 of record OX388032.1, read on the forward strand.
GACAAAATACTTGGCAGCGGAAGACGTTAAGAAGCCCGTATGTAACGAACGATAAGGTATTAAAATGTTTACTTTTATTTTGCTACGTCTACGTATTAAAAGTTTCACAAATAACTCAATCAATGTGTTATGGTGTAACATTCATGCTTTCATGCATTTTTTGGTTCCTCAATAGATGGCGCTCTGACTAATCAGAATATATAAGGAAGTTTCTTACTAAACTAAAAATTCAATATATTTTGATTTTGTGGATCGATTGTATCGATCAATAACGAAAAGGTATAAAATGATCACTCTTATTTTGCCACGTATTAAAAATTTCACAAATAAGTCAACAATTTTGAATGCTTTCGTGCATTTTATTTTTCTCAATAGATGGCATCTGACTCATCAGAATACATTAGGAAGTTTCTTCCTAAACTTAAAAATTCAATATCTTTTGATTTTGTGGGTCGATTTTGATGAAATAAACGCTAAATGTTACTCGGGTTATCACTTAATATTTTAAGTACTTAGATTTGCAATCTAATCCTCTGGTTTAAGCGTGATGCTCCCACAAACGCACATACAAACAGACAAACAGACAAAAACAAAAATTGCATTTTTGTGTTTTATACATTTTCCTGAGTTTTCTGTGTAATTTTCATGCAAAAATATTCAATGTACAGACACGGTTAGTCTACGATTTTATTATATGTATACATTTTGAAATATGTGTTTTATAAATATTTTTTTTAATATTTAAAAATGTATTTTATAGGAATATTGATTGAATAAAGGATATAATAATTATATATCTGTATGCTAAGTTTCATTTAAAATCTCTTAAGCTGTTCAGACGTGAAGAGGACGAACAAATAGACAGAGTTACTTTCGCATGTATAATATTTAGTATGGATGATATTGCTTTAGTTAACATAATAATTTTTGGTCAGATCTACATAGATGAGGTCATTATTTCTAAGATGCGTACTCTGAGAAGAAACACCGAAACGTCGAATGAGTTTTCAAAAGCCAATCGCATCGTTGGCTACCCGTAAAGAGAGTCAAAGATCTACAAATGATAGCCGAGACCAACAGCTTCGCATGTTTTTCGCGGCACGTAGGAACCTCAGTATGTCGAGATGGTCAACCATCCACGGATCAACCTAGGCAAGCATTGTTAAACGTTGAAGACTCCCCTAGCGGCGGTTACTATTCAGCCACAAACTTCGCTAATCTATTAACAGCTACTTTATTTTACAACAATAACCAGCTTCGAGGAACCAAAACACACGTCTTCTTTAGCAATTGCCGCCACATTTCTATGCTATCCAAATAGGTTTTAGGTTTAAACTATAACCTAGATGTAGGTTTCTCTCCATTAAGAGCTTACGAGCTAGCGCTAGCGCCTCTACTAAGCTCCGTTGTTTTAGCCTGATTTTTTATTCGTATACCAGCCATATGCTTCGCTTAAACTGCTTATTTGGTCCCCAGATTTTGTTAACAGGTTATAAGACCGCTTGCCATCTGATGACGTTTTGAAACGTTTGTTTTAGTTTTATTTTGTTTTGTTTATTTAGGATTCTTTATAAGTGAGCTAAGCATATATTACGAATGAATTTGGTTTTTAAAAGTATTTTCAAGTGTGACGTTCGACTTTAAAGTTAATGTAACTTATTAAAAAACTGGCCAAGTGCGAGTCGGACTCGCGTGCAAAGGGTTCCGAACGAATTTAATTTTTTGAACATGTTATTTTAACACTACAGACTTCTAAAAGGTTTTCCTGTAATCTTTAGGTAAAGATCTATTATCTCCATTTTTTTCAAAATTTTAGGCTCTGTAATTTTGGAGATAAGGGGGAGAATGGTAATTTTTCGTCTAATTTCTTGAATAACTTCAAAACAATTTTATTTTAAATTATGAAAAAAATGTAATTGAAAACCTCACAGTAAGTCCTTTAATTTGATATGTCACACGATATTGTTCAAAAATCTTCTTTTTTTAATTTTCTAGTTTGATCCCCAAAAGTGAACCCCATACTAAAAAATTAATAATTTACGTAACGCTTCCGTGTTTGGGCCATAGAAGTTCATATGTGTACGAAATTTCAACAGAATCGGTCCAGTGGATCCGAAGAAAACTGGATTTGACAGACGGACAGACGGACAGACAGACACCCGAGTGATCCTATAAGGGTTCCTTTTTTTTTCGGAACCCTAAAAATTAAGATTCAAAGGCATATATTAATGTTCGAGACATTTGGACTACTTGTCAATTTTGCAGCGACAATTAATGTAAAAAACTTGTCAGTGTATAGAAATTTAAAGTGATTTTGACAGTTTGCGAATGCTATACTATGCTCCTTAAAAATACGAGAATTGCTCCTCTTAATAGGTAGACAGTAGACTATTTCGGAATTCAAGTATTTTGTATTCGCACTTTGTATTTAGAAGTGAAGTCTGGTGGATCCATCCAAAGGTCTGTAAGAGATTGCCCTGTGCCATAAGACCGCCCATTGTTCACTAGTTTTTATAAGCGTTTTTCCTGTGCTTGTTATGAGGTCTACAATTAATTATATAATAAATAAATTAATAATAAGACTACAGCACTTATATCTAAAAAACCGGCCAAGTGCGAGTCGGGCTTGCTCACCGAGGGTTCCGTACAAATTTATAGGTACATATGACACTTTAAATAAAGACTATATTTTTTATGATTTAATTACAAATGTGTAGCTTTCAGACTAATTCTTATACTTGTAGTATAAGACGGTATCACTTCCCAAATTTCATAGTTCTAGGTCAACGGAACATACCTTATACATTTTGACTCTCTTGAGAATATCGAAATATACGTTTTTTTTTGCGGTAGAAACGGCCGTATCTTTTATATAACGTTAACTCAGAACTATGATTTTACCACAGCTTCAAGGGACCGTGGACCGTAGGTTTTAATTTCAGCTCGATATCTGTACACGTTTCCGAGGTAAAGGGTCTTGACAGACAGACGGATGTACAACAAAGTAATCTTATAAGGGTTCCGTTTTTTTCCTTTTGAGGTACGGAAGCCTAAAAGGGGAAATGATTAGCCAACAATTAACATCTCATTAAACCAAAAATTAATCCTCCATTACGTAACACCACCCTACTCCTTACTTACAGACTAAGGCTGTGTTTCTAACACAGATGTGCAAAGGAGATTGCTCTGCGCCCATACATTGTTCGCCCTGGAGCCAGGAGCATCGGAAAATTATGTGTTGTATTGTTGATCATTAGTAAACTCCTATAAGATCTTATTTTCATAACGGACTAGCTGCAGAAAAGATATATGTCCAAAAAAGTATCAGATTTTGAGGTTATAATCTAACCATAACAACGAATATTAGATATAGTTTTTCATAACTCCGAATGATCTTTAAGAAACTGATTAACAAAATCATAATACATTTAGCTATTTTCAGTACCTACCTATATAGTTAGGAACCTTTGCAGTTTTTTTTAAAGCCTAAGTGTAAGTAAATAGGTAAGTGCAACATTTAAATGCATAGAATCTAATTAACATAGGTAGATAGTGGATACCTATATTCTTTGCATTGGTTTTGGAGTGAGATTAAATGTTTGTGTATATTAATGTATATATAAAACATTGCGCGCTGTTCAAACGCTTGACTATAAAACCAGCCTTACCAATTAGGTAGCCGGTAAGTTGTGTTAAACCTACAGTCCTACTTTAACTTACTGATTATGTTTGAATAAGAAATAAAACACAGATTTTAATTTCATGTTTATTGGTCATCTAAATTGGCAATTAAAATATAGTCTAAAAACTGTGCAGGGGTCGATATTATTTTGATGTCTTGCATAGCTTTAATACCAAATAATGGTCACAACATGGGCGCAGCACCGTGCGCAGCAATATTGTACGATTGCTTGTCGACCAATTTGAGCTGAATCAATTACTATGTAAACAAAATATTTTTTATTGCTGATATGGCGGCTGTGAATTTTGCTTCGTAATTTCCATATGGTTTCGGAATTATTTAATTGTAGTTCATTCAAATCCGACGGCTGAATCTACAACAAAAAAAAAATATTGTTGGTTACACATTGCATTTATAGTACAATAAATAAAACAATTTACACTTCAAATGTTGCATGACTATAACTGACCAGAAAAGATCTATTAGCTAAACAAAATAGCGCATCAGGCAAGTTTAAGCATACTATGGTCGGCACCAGATAAACATGCAATAAAGTACATAGATTTTTCCATAATATCCCTTCGTGGATACTCAAAAAATAAATTATGAACCGTTTTTCATTACTAGAAAACCTAAAGGATCACGATAGAAGTTTCAGATATAGATTCAGGACAGCTTTATGTCATTATTTCTGTTTTTGTTACTTGGAAAGTCAATAAATGTATGAGGGTCAAAGACCGTTACTGCATGGGTATCTGATGTTTACCATAGCCTAATTTCTTGCAAGAGTTAACCAATCAAAAACGTCTCTCACCTCTCAGGGTTGAACTCAATTTCGCACAATCTAAAATGTGGCTGATACTTTATGCTTATACGGAGTAACATTGGATTCGTGCCAGTGAACAACCACATACCACACGTTGATCATGTTGATGACCAACCATTGATACTTCTTGCAAATCTTGTGGTAACTCTATTAACAAATAATGTATGACAAGCATCACATATGTAATCATTTGCAGTCACCTGTAATATAAAAACATGTGATAAGTATAAAATAAACATTTTTATTTTATGTTTTCTCTTCTATACAGAGCCATTATAAATATAAATAGTTACAAATGGAAGTTAAAGCTTACTATTTGTGGTGCAACTCATTGCTGTGTTTGCACAAGAATGGCATAATTATGGAGAATATGCCGTATTTGTCTATTGAAGTGAATACCACAATTGGCACAACCCGGATGATTGCTTGTTGTAGGAGTATCCCTTGATGAAGATGGTGCTGAATAATGCCTGGCAGCACGATCACATATTTGCCAAAAAGGATGGCAAATATAATGTGATGCATGTATCTTAAACAAAAAATAATAGCAAGTCAGATCAATGGCACCCACTGCAAATCCAATATCAAAAATGGCCCAATAATAATATATATAATAGTACCTCCAATGGCATAAGTCTTTCTATGATGATATTTCTGATATTCACATTATATTGAGTGTCAGTTCTCAGAGCAATCAGATGATGTGAGCGTGGCCGAGGTGCCAACGTTCTATTGCAGAGTGCACAGTTTCTACCAACATTACTAGTTACTGAAGTGTTAGTCATATCTTGAGCTCTTGTCCAAAAAGTGGTGCATATGAGATCATGAGCTTGAACCTAAAAAAAAAACATACTTAGTTCAATTGTATTTTTACAGAGTATTTACCTATCAGATTGTTTCTATTATAATGAATATACTAAAATACTTTATAATTGTTTCTTTTTTTGTGAAAACGATAATTGCAAACATAATGTGTAAGGTCAAGTATAGAAACTTATTAGTAAAAAAAAAGTCAGAGATCGCAAACAGAATAATATAGGTACAACAAAAAATAATATAGGTAGGTGCAAACAAAGTAAAAATGTAATTACCAAAAGAGGTGCAGTCCATTGTTGTACTCAATGACGAATCTGTTCATCTTCCAACAACATGGAACCACCAGCAGAGCCGCAATTTACACAAAATAGACTTTCCATAGCGTATGCGTTAGTCCATTTATGACTGCCAAGTTATCGTTTGAGCGGTACTCCGAAAATCACAGCCAGGTAAGTCGTTTTTGAAAGCAATCCATTATAATAGCCAAGTCGGAATGTTAGTAGTCCCGAAAGTCATCAAAACACACCGACACAATTACAAAGAGCAAGCGACGCTAATGTAAACAGTGAAAGCACAGGTGCACCCACCTGTCAGACAGTCAGTCTAGTGACAATTTAGTGACGTCAAAAATTGGAGTGTGTGTAAAAATACGATACAACTTATCGATATTCCCTAAGATTTTGTTACAAGGATGACAATGTCCTACTTTACTTATAAAAACACTCTTCGATACTTTTTATAATATTAATACATAAATTATAGAAATCATTCAAAGAGACGCAGATAATATTACAAAATGTTTCCGTGATTTATAGCAAATAACATTTGTATAACATAACAAAAACATTTATAGTACCTACCTACTTAATGTATTCAGTAACGATAAGTATTTTTATTCGATTGCGGCGAAGCCCAAAAGGAAAGTTATTTTTATATTATTGTCGTAAATACCTAATCGTTTAGTTAAAAGTAAACCACACACTTTCTTAAACGATCATAAGAAAACCCTAAATCATGGTGAAATACGAAGGTTTTGATCACTTCAGCATTATTCTTACTATCTATTTAAAATCGAGTATGACCTCATGCACAAAGTACCTATACTCAGTATGATTTTTTGAATTAAGTATACATTTAGGGAATAATATATGGAATGGTAATTGAATGCTTTTATTGTATCTTCTGTTTGCTATTTATTCGAAATAAAATCAGAATATGATTCATATTAAAAAATAATTACACTACAGTTCTTTAAAAATTAAATCGATTGATTACAATCGATTGGACATCCCTAATCTTTTTTGACATGCATGACGTTTGGTGAAGATGGCGGCGATTCATGTTATTATTCGCGAAAATACTTTTTATGTTCGTTTTGGCTTGCAGCTAGTCCGTGTTACAAAAGTATTTGCAACTGATATAATAAAATAGTACATGAATTATTGTGTATGTCCGATACTTTTGTTGCACAGGGCGAATTTGGACATTGTCTTTTCTTCATTTGCCTAGTGTAGTGTATGCGGGTAGGTAGTGACATTATAATGTACTAGTGGACGTCACGCGGTTTCACCCGCGTAGTTCCCGTTCCCGTGGGAGTACGTGGATAAAATATAGCCTATGTTACTCCCTGATAATGTAGCTATCCATTGCTGAAAGAATTTTTCAAATCGGTCCAGTAGTTTCGGAGCCTATTCATTTCAAACAAACAAACAAACAAACAAATCTTTCCTCTTTATAATATTAGTGTAGACTAGCACTTCGCCCGCGACTTTGTTCGCGCGGGTTTAGTAGGTACTCTACGATCTTCATCTCCTTGTCCTCCCTCTATAAAGGCTAACGTGTAAATTACTAATTAACAGACTAAACGTAGGGCTGCTCGCTCAACCCGCGACATTTTTCTTGCTTATAGTATTTTCATACCCATTGTAACTTTTAAACGAAAGGTCCTATTTGCATAATTTAAAGTGTAATTTACGTATACACAACCAACCTAAATTACCAAACCATTTAAATAGATAATGATTAATTAATATCATGATACCAAAACCACCACTTTTCCTCAAAATCCGGGTGGAAACCCGGGTTTTGATCGAATCATTTGAACAAAAAGAGGTTATTGTGACTTAACCATAATAGTTAGATATATACCCTCGCGGACTTTTTTGTGGATATTAATGTATTAAATTAAAACTGCAGTACATCACTTTGCTCTATTGCCAATAGTTTCCGCATCGTACGCGATATAAGGATTTTTTTGGTATTTTTTTCACACCTTGGGTTACATTATCGAAGTTTTCATACGGATTCCTAACTTTTTCAAATTTTTCATCTTTATACTATTAGTGTGGAAGTAAATAATCTATGGCAGTAACAGGCAGTTTCTCACTAGCCGTACCGCACGTGCTCAGCGTCTCACATACCCTATAGGTATTCATCGGAGAATATAAAGTGTGTTTATTGGCTTCTTTCTTCTTTCATTCGCTTCGCAGTTGCAACCTGAAAAAACACAGTATGCGACAGCGAATGCTACTTAAATATACGAAAATTGCCCCTGACCGTAGACTGTTTCGTAAAAGGTTTACTAACAAGATCACAGTCCCTCTATCCGGGTTGCGGAATAGTTCGAAAGAGTTACCGCGGCCCAAGAAAGGGAAGAACATTTTGAAAAAACACGGATGGGTTTTAGTCAGTAAAAGTCTGACACTCCCTCCCGATCTACCCAGAACGAGAGAAGTCATCTGATAATTTTCCATCCATCCAAAAAATAAAGAGGCAACTGAGGGTGCCTATCCATTGCGAGCGAGCATGGCAGCGGAGCAGAGAAACAGATAAATTTTAACCAATGGAATTGCATTAAATCTCTGTACCACGTGAGTCACTGACATTTTGACTGACATGAATGGTTAATATTTGTTTGTTTCTCCGCTCCGTTTGCAATGGACAGGCCCTAACCGTCCCACACTTTAACCAAATTAACATCTCATTCCAACACTAATCATTCATTACATAAACACCACTCTATTCGTTACATACAGACTAAACCTAGAACCGTCTATCCTAAGAAGTCCCGTCATCAGCGGACATGACAGAAAGTCTGTCGTAGTACCAAACTGTCAAAAATACATTTTGCGAATGCGAAACGAATCACTCGCATTCGTTTTGCATTTCCTCCTTAAAAATATGGGAATTGCCCCTGACCATACTCTACTACAGATATTTAAAAGTGAGGTTTACAAAATAAGGCCACAGCCCCTCTATCCCTTCATCTGTTTCACTGTTCTTAAGGACAAACTGTCAAATTCTCGCATCTGTCACGTCAGTCTTGAAGAGCCACTGATCGCTGCCATTTTTTTGTCATAAAGATGCGAGAAATTTGACAGTTCGTCCTTAGGGACACAAACAGATGAAGGGCTGTTCGAAGACGCACTTGAATGGCCAACAAATCAACAAAATTAACATCTCATTCTAACACTAATCCTCGATTACTTAACACCACTCTACCCGTTACTTACAGACTAAACCTGGAACCGTCTTCCCTAAGAAGTCCCGCCATCAGCCGACATGTCTTAATGTCTGAAGCCAAGTGACACAAATGGAAGCCAAAAGGCTTACCGTGCTCTCGAGACCGGGATGGGGATTGGTTGTAAGCCGGCCACCTATCTCGGGGGCGTGTTGGTTCGCGGGCGTGTTGATTGAACGACTGACGGGATGTTGGCGGTGTTGTGAATGAAATAAGGATGTGTGTTTGAGTGGATGTGTTGTTGATTAGGTTTGAGGATTGAGTAAGGTATTAATCGAATGTGAAACAATATTTGGGTAATTGTTTAAGTACACATATTTATATGTCACCGGAAAATTGCAGACTCCGTAAGATTGTAATAAGTCTTTATTAGATAATAATTTCTCGAAATATAATGAAAAAAAAAAGTTTTGTATACAATAAATTCCATCCAAATTCAATAGTTTCTAATACATCCGTTGCTTATTAAGAAAATAGTTTACAATTTCACGTGATATTTTACAATCTTACGACGTACTTACGGAATTTTCTGGTGACATATGCAACGTGTAACAGAATATACGCAATAAGGAGTCATCGTACTCATCATTATGAACAACTTTCAATATGGGAGCAACACTGAATTCGCGAAAAAAAATGGACAGTCCCGTACATTTATGAGCGCATAGCTCGACAAAAATGTACTAACCGCTATTTCTTCGATATTTTGGGGTTCTTCCTAATGATGAGTAAAATGACCACTTATGGGGTATTGCGTTTATTCTGTAAGACGTTGTATAGATTACAGGAAAACTTTTAAGAAGTCTCTAGTGTTAAAATAACATGTTACAAAAGTTTTTTTACAAAAAAATACAACTGACATACATCCTTCTGTTCTCTTGATCAGAAGGATTATTATAAAACATCATATTGATTAGTTTATTATTTTAGCTTATATATGTATTTTATTAGTATTAAATATATTATTTGTATAATGTTCCTCAAAAGATTCCATTTATTTTTATTTTTTTGTTGTACACCTACCACAATGTAGTCTTTTTAACCCAAAGGTTGACTGGTAGAGAATGCCTTGTTGCATTAAGTCCGCCCATGTACCACTACTGTACATAAAGTTTAAATGAATAAACTGACTTCCAAATTAAAAAAAGAAAACTACAAAGTTAAAAATAACTTTAATTTCGGAAATCGGTGCTTTTGGTTGTTTTTTCGTATTTCAACACCGACTTTTCGTTTACTTGGATGACTAAAAACCGACATCCAAGTAAACGAATTACAGCTATTTTGATTTAAAAGCCAAAATTCCTAACCGATTTTCATAAAATTTCTATGGGACCAATCGGGACGCGAGTCTGACTCGTACTTGGCCATTTACAAGTTAGGGTTGTAGACCTAGATTTAAAATTATTTCCATAGTATGCATACATTAGAATAAGAAAACATTAGAGCGTTCATGAAAGCGGTGCATTTTGCGGGACCTAATTAATGATCTTTTCATAAATAAATTAACACTCGCGTGCCGTTAATAATCATGTTTTAACACGTAGCATGCAAACGACCTCTCTAAAGTATTTAATATACTAAACTATATTTTTTATTTTGTTGGTTTCTCCGATCAATTTTAAGTTGGTAGTTTGGTAAGTACCGTAGACTGTATTAATATGCCACTAGTCGACGTCACGCGGTTTCACCCGCGTAGTTCCCGTTCCCGTGGGAGTACGGGGATAAAATATAGCCTATGTTACTCCCTGATAATGTAGCTATCCATTGCTGAAAGAATTTTTCAAATCGACAAACAAATCTTTCCTCTTTATAATATTAGTGTAGATTAGTGTAGATAGGCATAGTATGCGTTGCCGATGGATGCGAGACGCGCAGGTCCAGTCGATGTGGCGACACTTGGGGGAGGCCTATGTCCAGCAGTGGACGTCTTTCGGCTGATATGATGATGATGATGAGGCATCGTCACTCTTTCTTTTTCTTCAGATTTTTTATGATTTTTGGTGTTGTGATTTAAGTAATGTGTGCTTTTATGTGTCGTTTTCTATAATGCTTTTTACCAAATAAATGTTTTATCTATGGTATAAGAGTTTTGTAGCTGATACTGATATCTACTGATACTGATTTAAACAAAAATTTTTAACAATTTATTATTTTTTAAAAGAGTGTCCGTGGAGTTTCTTGCACGTTCTTCTCCATAGAGATCTACGCTTTGGAACGTGCAAATAGCTTCATCTTTTTGGACTGACCGACCTTGACAATTCAAAAGTGCCTGTAAATGGTTTATTTGAAATATACGATTTGATTTGATTTGATTTGACTGCTTTTCACTTTTTTAAGATTTCATTTGAACATTAGTCAACTTCATTTTAAGCTATCGATGGAGCACACTTGCCTGAAACTAATCTATTCCACTCTTGACTTAAAGACCCCACAAGTTATAATAAACTTGGTTCATTCAGCATTTATAATATAAACTAGGGAAAAATATGGCGGTATTTTTTCCAATACAAAAGCTGTCAGACCTCTATTTTTAGTCTTCAATTATAAAGTTTTCTGATTATTGAATTGAAATACCGGCTAAGTGCGAGTCGGACTCTTACTCAAAGGGTTCCGTACCATAATCCGAAAAACGTTAAAAAAAATATAACCGACTTCCAAACAAAACACTAAGTATAACCTTAATTTCGGAAGTCGGTGTTTTTTGTTTGTCTTTGTTTTTTAACACCGACTTCCGAAATTAAGGGTATAGTTTATAGTGTTTTGTTTGTAAAAGAGTTTTTTATTTTTCACTTTTAAGTGGTGATACTTGGATGACGTCTTTGTCTATGCAAAATTGAAATAAGCATAAATGCTCATAAAATAAAAACTATTGAGCCAAACTAAATTAGATTATTACAGACCAAATGGCAAGTATGCCGCATCGAACTAAAAAAAAATTACAGAAATCGGATCAGAAACCTCGGAGTAATCGATGTAAATACATAACAACAAAAAAAACAACTGATTTGAGGACCTCCTCCTTTTTTTATAAGTCGGTTAAAAACGGGCTATGTGCGAGATGTTTCACTCTCACACGACGGGTTTCGTGCCATAAAACGAAAAAAAAAACGTTTCTTATATCAAGCCATAGGGAAAATTTCAACTGTGTACCTATTACGGTTCTTGAGATTCAGCCCGCTGACAGACGGACGGACGGACAACGGAGGCTTAGTAATAATGTTCCGTTGGTTAACTTTTGGGTACGGAACCCTAAAAATCGACCCTAAAAGTAGTAGAATTAAAAATACATTCGAAATTATCGACCGTTACATTTACTTAAGAAGACAAAGGAACCAGAAATTAATCACTAACGTCTGCTAATACCAGGAACGCTTCCATTAAAATAATTATATTTAAGGCAATAAGAAAAACGATCAAACGAAATGAATTTAATTAATTTCTCGTCACTTGCTGCTCATTAAATATTGTCCATAACTTCAAACGGAAATTATTTTGAGCGACAGTGACCCAAATTTTGACATTCATGACATTCGTTGATATTTATGTCACTTGAGGTCGTTTAACTGAAAATATTCATTGTTTCAGTCAACATTTTATCCGTAATTTATGTTGAGCTCTTGTCGGTTCTGTTATCTCCGTGTTATTAACACGGGATTTAAAAAGAGTTTAAAGTTGAAAATCTATCCGTCAATCTATGGAATACTAACAGTTGCAACTGTAATGGCTAATTTACACAGTGCGAGTCAGCCTGCCGCGTCGTTTGGACGTACCTTACGAGTTACTGCCACGTGCGAGTTGGATAGTAGCTCGAATTCGAGTTAGATACTTCAAAATTTTTTGTATTCACTCGCCTACTCGCCTCGCACATGGCAGCGTTTGGCAGTAGCTCACCCGTGTCAGCCAGGCAGTTGCGGGGGGGACTTGTATTTTCTGTGTGCTGCACCTCACAAGAAACTGGGCAGCTACTTTCATCGTGAAGACAGCTAAGGCGAGTCGAGCTACTGGCGTACGAGTAGGCAGTCCGAATAACTTTCTACTGCCTAGTCAGCAGCTCGCACTGTGTAAACTAGCCATAATTCCTGACTTATTTGCTAAATGGGAAAGTGGGTCTTGATGTAGTTTGGAAACGGTTAAAAGTTACTCTTTTGCGAAAATCTATATACACACGAGCGAAATTACGCACTAAAGGTCCATGAAGACATTGCAGTTTCGTCTCTTAGTTCAGAAGCACTTCCTCAGTAGTTCATTAGTCTGCACAGAGACAAACCTAAATTACTAACTCCTCTAATTGCATTCACTTAAAACATCATAAACTAGCCAGTCCCCAGTCCCGAACGAAATTTTCGCTTAAAACGTCTTATTTGAATTACGTCTCCAAACTATTTATTCAGCGACGCATCCTTAGTTATCTAACCTCTTAATGAGCTCCGGACGACTAGTGGGTCTTGGCAAACAACACCTCCGCCTTAATCTCTCACTTAATGCACTCCACTTTGTAAAAACTTGCCAAGTCCCACTTTAATAATGTCCTCATTTAATAATTATGAGTTAATTCGTCGGGAAAGCGTTTTGATGGTACGTCAGGAGTTGCGAAGGGTAAACAAGACTGAATACTTTAAAGTGGGTAAAATGTTGAACGTCTCTGGAAGTTTGAAGGTGAGTGTATATTTGTATGATTGTTTTAATTTCTTGGTGAAGTTTTAAAGGTTTTGTGAGGTCAGGGAATTGGAGGTTGTTCAAGGTCCTGGTGTTTTCTTTGAGCTGTCAAAATCCTAACTAATATTATAAGTGAAAGTGAATTTGTTTTTTTGTTACACTTATCATAAATCATTTTTTTCGCCAGAGATATGGTAAAATGGGTGTTACAAGAAAGCAGGTCACACATCTCACCAAAAGGAGGCTTGCGAAAATTTACTATTAGGTACAGTAAAATAGTTCACAAATACAAGAGATCAACACATAATTTACAGAGATTAAGTCTTACAAATAAAAATATCATCTAAGGTGTAAAAGCAGTTCTCCATTAAACATAATTTCTTTTGCCTTTGAAACTTATATAAGGGAAGCTCTCTCAACAGACGTGGAATATGATTATAAAATTTAATGGACATCCTGTAACTATTCCTTTTATGCAATATGCTTTTACAAGAAGTATGAATTTTCAATTTAGTAGGGTCTGTTGATTTATATCTACAGTTTTCATTATTGTATACAAATAATGCCATATGGTGCCGTATGGTATCGGCCGGTGCCGTATGGTGCCGTAAAAGAATAATACCTTCCCATCACTTCCTGTGGGTGTCGTAAGAGGCGACTAAGGGACTCACCAGAGAATGGGCAGCAGCGTTCTCTGTAAAACGCGACACCATACACTGCGATCGCCAACCCGCCTGCCAAGCGTGGCGATTATGGCAAACCCCCCAACTGCTGAACAAAGGCCTCCCCGCTTTTGTCCAGCAGTGGACGTCTTTCGGCTGTCATGATGATGATGATGATACAAATAATTGGGAATGGTTTCTAATAAACATCCCAATTTCCATTATGTACATATATACAAGAGTAAGTACTCCTAGTTTTTGAAAAACGGCCTGCTTGTTTCGGCTTTCATGCTATAATCGCCGGATTTTGATAAAATTTACTACAAAAGATGGGATCTTGGAGACGGTTCTATAAGCCACTATAACGCGAACAAACCCGCGAGCAAAAGCTCGGATCGGAAGTCTATAAACATAATTAAAAGAAATAAGTAGGTTTATTTATAACAATTAAGCGTTTAACTTGCCTTTTCCTGGCCAGAAATCTTAAAACAACCCATACGGCATAATATGATTAGCAACACAATGTACATTCACCCACAACTCCAAAACTTCGCAACCAAAACTTCGAAACCATATTTAGCGCAAGTTGAACCTGACTCAATTTAAATCAACAGTACGCAGCGAAGGGAACGGAGAGATAGTTGTACACTTGTACCAAATATAGTAGTGACTTCAGCGGTCCTATCGACCCCGGCCGATGTCGGTTGTGTTTATGATAATACCCGCGAACGGTGCGAACTGTCGGTCGGAATTACCGCGGAGGCGTTTACGGGTTTATCCCGGTTCTGGTGCTACATTACGCGAAGTTGTCGGCAATGGTACGGTGGAGATGAATGGAGAAGACCCACTGGTCTTGTGTGTTTATTTATGTTTTTCTTTGGATAGAAGCAGACGTCTTTATAATGGTAAGTCAGTAGTGATCATCAATGGCTGTAAATATCTGCAATATCAGGAGTATTGGATGTGCTTTGCAATACTCGGATTTCCCCGCTTCTTCTGTATTTTTTTTACTAAGTGGGCCAAATTTCCTCCATGCCTCGAAAAACATGTTAAGCCGTTAGTCCCAGCTGTGACTTCATCGGTCTTATCGACCCCGGCCGATGTCGGTTGTGTTTATGATAATACCCGCGAACAGTACGAACTGTCGGTCGGAATTACCGCGGAGGCGTTTATGCGTTTATCCCGGTTCTGGTGCTACATTACGCGAAGTTGTTGGCGATGGTACGGTGGAGATGAATGGAAAAGAACCGCAAAAAATGGCACTTCAGATTACGGATAAAAAAGTTAGGGAACACTAGAGAACCATACACAAGGCGAATTGCACTTCCCCTTTTCGCAACGATTTCATGATAGGGAACTGTTCTGTCTTTTGCTTGCTATGGAGGAAAGCGGCAATTATTTTTTGCTACTCCATTGCTGTTTTTATCTGAGTCATCCGTAAAATAACAAAGATTGTCTGTTTTACGAATAATATCTGTCTACTCCTTTTTTTTAAGTATGGGAAATCATCAAATGACTCCTACTGCTCTGGGTGAAGGTGACTCTTACTGACTAACACATCCGTGTTCCTCCTAGTGCCCTTTGCGTTCCAGGGCCACGGTGACTCTTTCGAACAAAGTCCGTAGCCCCGGCAGGCGCTGGCCCTAGCGGGTCCCGCTATTAATGCTGACAGCTTTTTGTGGCGCGCGTGGAACACAGCGCGCCGTCGACCCGGGCCTGGTTCTGATCAGACGACGAGCCACCCAATGCTCGCCGACCCCAGGCCCGCGCCTACGGTTGCCGAGAATCGCCCTGCGACTCCCGACGCCCAGGGCGTCTTCTCCTGTTGCGGCGGCTGGGGCGTGAGATTTCCCTCTCTCTCACGCGTTCGGCTTCCTCCTTCGCTAGCATTAATGCTTCGCAGAAAGAGTTGACCGCTTCCCATGTCTCCTCAGTCCGGACCATGGCTTGAACCAGGGCCGAACGCGAGAGGCCGCCGCCGCCGATCGCCTCGACGAGGACACGGCGGTGCTCTGCCCAAGCAGGGCAAACCTCCACCGGATGCTCCACCGTGTCCTCCGGGCAATCCTCACAGTGTTGACATCCGGGCATATTCTCTCGCCGAATTCGAAACAGGTACCTCCCGAAACAACCGTGTCCGGTGAATACCTGCGTCAAACGGAAGGTAAGGGCGCCGTGGCGCCGCTCTAGCCACTCCTCAAAGAGGGGACTTATCGCCTCAATTGTGGCGTGCCCAATCTGTCTACCCCTAAATGAATAACCAGGTAGGTACTATTACTACTAATTGATTGAAGTACGAAGCTTGAGTAGCTATCTTATGTTGGACATAGTACCGTCCAGATTTTCTCAAAGTAATTGGTTCTCGGTCCAATGTTCTTTCGAAGTAATTGCTATATTATGTCCTTTCTGCGACTAACATGGTCTGAAACACACGAACGTTTTCAGGTACATTGATCTCAAAAAGGTCTCTCTAGAAATGGTTTCTTGTTTGTAGTAGTGTGTCCAGGTAATAAGAATTGACTAGAGTTTTCCCGCAGCTTCACTTCTATGCATTTTTCAGGGATCTTGCATTTGCCGTGATATATAAAGACATTGGAGCTAGTTGCGATACTATAGCCTAATTGGATGTAAATCTGGAAATAAATCATTTCATTTCATTTTCATTTCATTTTTTCATTTCATTTTTATTTCGCTCTTGCGATTTGGGATGTGGACTCCGCAACCATTGTACAGATAGTCGTGTCAGCCAAGTCTGGATTCAGAAAGTGTTATTTTAGGACACGGCTCGTATTGTTAGGTTCCGCTCTCTGGAATCCAGACCGACATAACTTGGGCCCTGTTCCCGATACCTAAGTGGGGTACTATTTTTTTGTATTTCTGTCAGTTTTTAGGGTTCCGTACCCAAAGAGTAATTAACGGAATCCTATTACTAAGCCTCCGCTGTCTGTCTGTCCGTCCGTCCGTCCATCCGTCCGTCTGTCTGTCAGCGGGCTGTATCTCACAAACCATAATAGGTAGACAGTTGAAATTTTCACAGATTGTGTATTTCTATAGCCGCTATAACAAAAAAATAATAAAAATATAAGCTTTATGGTACGGAACCCTTCGTGTGCAAGTCCGACTCGCACTTGGCCAATTTTTTTTTTTTCAAAAAGTAAGTATGTTATTTACATTTATATTTAAATGTAACTTTCTGTCAGTGAAATAAATGAAAAAAAAAACAGCAAAGGACTTAAGAAAACATAATTTCATGTAAAAAAAACAGCAAAGGACTAAGGAAAACATAATTTCCACTTCCCTTCTACCAAGGCAGACACACACACAGTGTCACACACACACAGTGTCACACACACACACAGTGTCGCACACACACAGTGTTCACAGTGTCTAGATATTTCTATTCCGCTATGTCAGCGGCATAGAAAATGCTGTAAACACTGTGCACAAATAATATAATTAAATTAAATCTGTTTAAGATACGGCACTCTTCGTGTGGAAGTTCGACTCGGATTGGACCGGCTTTCTTATTTACGACAGTTAACCTTCTGAACAAATCTCTTTGTTGGTGTACTGCACTGTATACACAGAACTAGGTATGGGCCGTGTAATTAATAGGTAGAGTTTGGCTGCGGTGAATGCTTGTTATTAATTTTGTGTTAGTTTTCAGTCACCGCCGCTGGTGATTGATGTCGTATTGCTTTACACTTTGAGAATGTGTGACTTTGCGACACAGTTGCTTGTAGCGTAAGGTCGATTGTAGGTTACGCCTTGGTAAAATAATTATTTCATCAATAGCACGTTCTGTTCACAGAAGTGACTGTTTTGTTGTTATCAAAAATCAATTTACATAGTGTTAGGTGCGGTGTTGATGGTAAATGAAACTAGTGAATGCCCGAGTAATACTGAACTATATTTCATAGGATAGTGCATATAAATGGTAACAACAAATATAAATGGTACTTAATACAACCCTCACAATAGTTAAATATTTATTAGTCAATCAGTAAGCTTATCGCGATTATTTTTGTGTTAAATTTGCTAAATCTGACCCTCAAAAGAGACTTACTCCAAATTTGAATATTTACATTACGCTTCCGAGTTTGGATCACAGACCTTCATATGTGTAGTAAAACTGAATCGGCTCGGCAGATTTGGAACAAAGCAGCTGTGACAGCCGGACAGACAGACAAACAAACGAGTGATCCTATAAGGGTTCCATGTTTCAGCCGGACGCGCGGAACCCTAATTAGTATCAAATATTTTTAAGATATTGATAATGACATTAGAAAACAAACATCCCTTAAAAATACTCTCTGAATTGAAGACATAGCCTGACAGCAAGCACTAACACACCCACAGAACTTACAGGATAGTTAAGTCACTACGAAATCTACTTAAATGGAGAAAGCGAGCGCCCATACCTCAGGCAATTTATAGACTTGTGGAAACTCCGTGAGAACTGGAGATTACGTGAGATTCCAGGGCTGTATTATGTAATTTAAATATTCTTTTGTAGAAAAGAAAGTTATAAGGTTGCTGAGCATTATTTTTTGCTTAGAAAAAGAGAAAGGAAAACTGCCCAAGTGCGAGTCGGACTCGCGTGCAAAGGGTTCCGAACGAATTTTTTTTAACATCTTATTTTGACACTACATACTTCTTATATATATATGGTTTTTCTGTAATCTATGGATAAAGATCTATTTTGTCAATTTTTTTCAAAATTTTAGGCTCAGTAGTTTCGGAGATAAGAGGGGGTAATTATTCGTGTAAGTTCTTGAATAACTCCTAAACCGTTTCTTTTAAAATTTTGAAAAAAATATAGTTAAAACCTTCTAAGTTCTTTCATTTGACATGTCACAATATTGTTCTAAAAACATTTTTTTTAATATTCTAATTTGACCACCAAAAGTGACACCCGTACTAAAAATTGTATAATTTACGTAACAAATCTGTGTTTGGGTCACAGAAGTCTATCTGTGTACCAAATTTCAACAGAATCGGTTAAGGAAGATTTTTGTAAAAATGTTGTTTAACTATGAGTACAAATAAAGTATATTCTGTCTGTCTATCAACAACTAATGACTGCGACGATTAAACCGCTGCACCAATTTTTATTACTTTTGGTATAGAATTTGACGCCCCGGCAAAGCCGCTGGTAGAAGCTAATAAACAATAAAGATGGTTCTGCTATGCTTTTATCTAGTAAAATCACCTAAACTTGATACAGATCGATTTGTAACCCCTTTAAAATATGTTACGAACTTTAAGTAAAACGTTGTACAAAGAAGTCGGATACAATGGCACTGTACTTATCAAGAAAATCACACTTCGCAGATACGACGCCTATGGCGTATTCGCAGAACCCATACACTCGGGGCCGAACCGAATGCCCCAATCCTTTTTACGCTTTTAGATAATGTGATTAAAGTAAATCAACCAATTTCAATAAGTGCTTTACTTTACTCAGTACTAAATCTACATATTTTATTCCTTTCCTTTTGGACAATAAATTCGCAGGACGGGCGAAGAAAGGCATAATATTGATGTAAATAACTTTATTGGAATCCTGTTCATGTTTTTGGCGTTTTATTGCGAATAGTAAATTTCGATCACTTAGAGAATGCAGCTTGCTTTTGCGACGTAGTGCTTTCGAATGCTATGCAGTGTTGTAAAGTTTGAACTAAACTGTAGCTGACTTTATTAGAAACGCTGTTCTTTGGATTGGGGTTAACGATGGTATTGACATTTTGAGGAGGATGAGCAGCGTAGTACCTCATCATATCAGCCAAAAGACGTCCACTGTTAGACATAGGCCTCCCCCAAAGAGGGGGGGAGGGGTTTGCCATAATCGCCACGCTTGGCAGGCGGGTTGGCGATCGCAGTGTATGGTGTTGAGTTTCACAGAGAACGCTGCTGCCCATTCTCTGGCAAGCCCCTTAGTCGCCTCTTACGACACCAACGGGAGGTGATGGGATGGTATTATTCTTTTACGGCACCATACGGCACCGGCCGACACCATACGGCTAAGTATTGGTCACGCTACTAGTATCTTAAAAGTATCTTTTCTTTAACATTAAATCGTTTAGAAAATTAAATGTTTAATTTAGAAGTAGGTATTCCAGTTTTAGAACCGTCGCTCCTATTTCCAGATAAGATAAAGTTATAAATAACCTGGCAGCAAATAAACCGAGGGTTCTAAATAAGGTGCTTACTAAGAATTCTTTTGAAATTTCCAGAGCTTTCCAATTCCTTGTTTTAGAAGATTTTCTTGGCAATGTATCAGAAATTGCCGTTACTGTACAGACTATGTTTGAAAATGGAGAAGCTAGCATTTTAACTTTGATGTCGTTGCGAGCACGTTTTCAGGGGAACCGAACTGAACAAACAGGGAAAATGTGTGGGTAGCTGCTGTTTTTTTGAAAAAATGTACCGGAATTTTTCTTTGTAGTGAATTTTTGTTCATTTAGGTACAACGTTAGTTGGCGCGTTCTTGTTGATTTCGTTATGGTAGACATGTTGAAGACTCGGGTTTCCTCTATTGTGCTTTCTGTTAAAACTGGGACATCCTGCATTTATTCGAGGGTGTTGAGTTCTTTTAGATTTTTATTAGTGAAAACTTTTGCTTCGAAAACAAGACCGCCATTTTTCTTTGAAATTGAACTCGAATTTTCAAACAGTTTCCACACTATTGCCCTTGTCCAAAAATAACATTAGTTACACGCCCCAAAAGCGAACATCACTACAAAAGCGTAGTTTTATTTGCGCTAGCAACACTGTAATTAGTGATGTGGCTACACTGCTGCAATTTAAGCCCCGCTGATGAGTACTAGGTAGTTAAAAGTGTTGCAATGATTAATTAGCTCACATGGGATTAAACGTGACTGATTATGTGCACCATTTGTTTTTAAAAGTTTTATGGCATGTTTGAGCTTATGCGGCTTGTATTTTTCTAATGCTTGTTTTGTTGTTCTTTACCATTGATATATAAAAACCCAAGATACACACTCAGCATCTCAAAAACGTCCGCAAAAAACAAGCGCAATATGTATAATTGTACGCAAGTTTCAAACAGTCTCGCATCAGTTTCATCATCGCGCAAAAGTTTATTGTATAACTACACAACTCACACATGACACTTGATACATGTCAGTTTTTGACGACAGTTTCGAGTGTTACATTTATGCGAGACTGTGCATCTTGGTTTTTTTAAATATCAATGTTCTTTACTCTACTTACTGGAGGTCTAGAAAGGCCACTTTAGTATAATCATATTTGAATCGTAATATTAATCTCACAACCATCTGTCAAATTTCATTTTCATCTTTATCATTAAAGCATTAGGTTTAAGATTGATTGGGAATATTCGATGGGTAGCGTGATGTGCTTTCTGATTCTGCCGAAAACCGGACTATTGATTAATTATTTGAAACTTCATACAGAAAGGCATAATGGCAGACTTAATTCCTTGGGTATTCTTTACCAGTCTACCAAGAGAGGTAATATGATAGCATGGCAAATGACAATACGAAAGAAAAATGAAGACCTTTTGCTGGGTTTACAAATGACGATTATTGAGTAAGAAATCATAAAAAAACAAACAGCATGTTTCAAACGAAATTGTAACATCTTTCTTAGTATCTTTATCTAGGTATTTTTCTACTTATTTGTAATGAAAGAGCTAAAATATGTTTAGTCTAATGTTTGTAAAAGGAAATTCAAAGTCAATTCAAAGTCAATTCAAAAAAAGACTATCTCTAGGCTATCTCTGTACCAAATTTCATTTAAATCAATTCAGTAGTTTTTGCGTGACAGCGCGACAGACAGACAGAGTTACTTTCGCATTTATAATCTTAGTAAGGATTGTGGTACATGGGTGGACATGGGCAACAAGGCATTCTCTACCAGTCAACCTTATTCCAACATCATCTTCCTGCCCTTATCCCATGTTACTTGGGGTTGGTACAACACGTTTTTTCTTCCATTCTGTCCTATTAGCCGTCACGCTATCACTAACTCCCTTTTCTTTCATATCGCTCCTCACAAAGTCCATCCATCTTTTCTTCGGCCTTCCTAAAATTAGATTAAAGTTGGCTCCTGGCTTCTGTTTATGGTACGGAACCTTTCATGTGAGAGTCTGACTCGCACTTGGCTAGCTTTTTTTTGCAATACCTACCTAAGTACTTACTTACATTCTGTTCAAGATTTTATAGCAAACAAGCTCAAGTATGGTGGCCGTATGGTGTCGGCCGGTGCCGTATGGTGCCGTAAAAGAATAATACCATCCCATTACTTCCCGTGGGTGTCGTAAGAGGCGACTAAGGAACTCGCCAGAGAATGGGCAGCAGCGTTCTCTGTAAAAATCAACACCATACACTGCGATCGCCAACTCGCTTGCCAAGCGTGGCGATTATGGCAAAGCTCCACTTTTGGGGGAGGCCTATGTCCAGCAGTTGACGTCTTTCGGCTGATATGATGATGATAAAGCTCAAGTGCAAATCACACATCGCCTGTCCAACTTTATGTTAGCACGCGTATGTATTTCAGTAATTGAAACTTTTAATGAATCCTCCAACGGAAAGCCCTTTCTCGTAATTCGATATTTGTTTTGGTTCACCTTCAAACTTTAAGTGGATATATATGTTAACACACACATATATGTAGATTATTTTACCTACATATTATTTTATATGTAGTATTTGCCTAACCTGCTCAACTTAAATTGAGTTAATTTTAAACTTATAATGAAGTTTTTCGCTAAACAAAATACCTGTTTAAGTATTAGTTTCTGAATATACAAAGATTAAAGGAGCATTGTGTTAATTCAGTATATTATTTAGGTCAAAATGAATATTGTGGCTCATACACGTCTTTCATATCTACAATTAAAAGGGACAGATACTGTAACCCATGAAATACCTTTTGATCATTACAAAAGATAAAAAGTAGAGTTTTTTTTATTATTTATTTATGTACACACAACAAACTTAAAAAAAAAGATAATTACATACAGATAAAAGAGCACAAAGGTACTGCTTATTTCAATAGAAATTTCTTCCAGCAGACCTGCGACAGAAGAGTGGGATAAGAAACGTAGACACAGTGTGTAGAGA
The DNA here is from genome assembly GCA_947578705.1 of Lacanobia wlatinum. NCBI lineage: Eukaryota > Metazoa > Arthropoda > Insecta > Lepidoptera > Noctuidae > Lacanobia > Lacanobia wlatinum. The sequence goes on from OX388032.1 coordinate 27,408,605, forward strand.
GACAGAGAAGGAAACTTAAAAGAGACTATACTAACTTAACTAAAGTATATTATGTATATAAACTACAATAAACATACAAATAAATATACACAAATAGATTAGCCTTAATACATAAGTATAATAAAATAATACATACCTATAATATATAAAGGATCACACTACTGTGGACAGATAATGCTCTTTGACTTCTTTTTTGAAGAGGGAAATGTTTTTACTCTCACGTATGTTAGGCGGGAGTGAGTTCCACAGACGTACTGCATGAAACGAGAAGGAGTGGGAATATGAAGGAGATTAATGAGATAGGAATTTTAGGTGAAGTTTGTTTGGAAGTCGGTTATATTCTTTTTTGTAAAAAGTTTTTTATTTTTCACTTTTAATTGGTGATACTTGGACGACGTCTTCGTCTACGCAGAAACTGAAATAAGTAAAAATGCTGACAAAATAAAAACACTGAACCAAAAAAAAAAAATTTTTACGAGACCAAATGTCAAGCACCTATACCGCATCGAACTAAAACAGAATCACAGGAACCTCGGATTAATCAACGATAATACATAAAAAAAGCAAATATTTTTTTATTTCTCTTCCTTTTTTGGAAATCGGTTAAAAACTGTTAATTTTTTCTCGTAAATATTTTTTCGCCAAGCAAAGACTTTTGCTTTAATTCCAAAGCAATTTACAATTACACGTTCCTCTTTACCCTATCAACATTTTAAGCCCAGTAATCATAAAATAATGCTTGTATAATTAGACAGCCTCACTCTCAAGATAAAGCCATGCTCATGTCCTCATTATAACACCATGAAGGCTGTATTCATCGCCAACTCTTAACGAGCTTGCCTTCCATAAATTCAGCAAATCCGCTGAATCCCACAAAGCGCCGAGAAACCGTGTCCTCAGACGTTTCGTCACTCGACCGTGATTGTGACTACAATTTGATGAATTGCTTCACTTTTCACTCCTTTTCTTTATATTAAATTTGTCAAACAAAAACCAACCCTGTAACTTAAAACTCTCAGTTCAAATTCCACTGTCTCGTTTCGTTCTTTAAGGTTGTCTCCCAGTGTCTCGAGGCATTCGTATAACCCGGCGGTTTTGAGGACGTCGCTTTTACAACAGTGTCTACACTAATTAAATGTCGCACAGACCTTTACAAGATCATACGCCGGATTTCTTGGCGTTCAAACGATTCGCACAGAAGGAGTTGAGGGAAGTTTTCAGATTTAACGTGACCCCACTTAGGAGGCTAGTTGGACTGTAACTGTAACTTTATTAGTCTTATTTGTTCTTTACTATGAGTAGCTGATGACTTTGTTGAGTTGACAAAACCGTGGTCGTATGCTTGAATACCATGTAGGTGAATGGAAAACCAATAAAATAATAGCGCACACGACTTTGCCTTTTTGTATCACTTTGATTTTTCTGTAGTCAATTTTTCTGTAATTTTTGAGTAGTGTGTGTGTGTGTTAGTTGACTTACTTTGACTTAAGGTCCTATGACCCCTAACTGGGGCAGAGGGCGTCCACAGTAGTTCTCCATTGCGAGCGGTTTTGAGCTTCACGCTTTACTTCACCCCACGTCATTCCGATGCTCGTCGCTTCTGCCAAAACGGTGCGTCGCCAGGTTTGTCGGGGACGGCCACGCTTCCTTTTCCCTTGAGGATTCCAATCCATGGCCTGTTTGGGAATGTGATCGGGATCCCTCCGGAGCGTGTGACCAATCCACCGACCCTTGATCTGGCGGTCGATCGGGCTCTCGTGGCATATCTCCAACAGCTCTTCGTCTCTAATGTAGAGCTGTTGGTCGTCTCGGGCCAGTAAATCCCGAGGATACGGCGAAGGCATCGGTTGACGAAAACCTGGATTTGGCGTAAGATGTCCTTGGTTACCTTCCACGTTTCGCGCCCGTAGAGCAGCACGGATTCGACATTGGACCCGAAGATTTTGAGTTTGAATCTTCGGATCAGCTTTCGTGATTGCCAGACAAGTCTCAGCTGCGCGAACGTAGCTCGGGCTTTGTATCAGTATCATTCAAATAATTAGTCGATTTGCATTGGTGAAATTAATCATCATCAGCCAAAAGACGTGTATTTCTGGACGTAAACCTCCCCAAGTGTCGTCATTGTCCGGTCCTATACGTCTCGCATCTAAACGATTCCCGCGCCCTTGAACAGGGTCATTGGGTATCGGACTCGACGTCGTAGCAAGCGTAGTCCGCGTAGCGCTCATATATGCTACGCCGTAGCCGCTACGAATGAACGTTTACTGATCTAGGATTGCAATGTTGGATTTTGGGGCATTGTTTAAGCGGAAATGCTGGCGGAGAGACTTTATATGCAAAAAGTCATAGTTCGAGGTTTGGCTCTCGACTGTTTTCTCCTCCAATATTGAAACGATTTAAGAGATATTTCATAAACTCAATAAAAAGAATATATACTGTGTCCCTATGTTTTCCTTTTTTGATTAATAGTTGTCAAATTTGTACACTAGGGCTCTGTTGACAGCCATTTATCTGACAAATTTGAGCATTTTGTGAGGATTTGAGTGCTACTGATGGTGACTGTCTGAAAGAACTTATAAATGTTGCTATCGTTTACCTCGTGAGAGGCTTCTAACGCTACTTCCGGTACGCGTTCGCCACTCCAAAACTTTTCGAACCCATCGACTAAAATCAGATCAAATAATTAAATTAGATTTCCATGAAAAAGAGAATTTCACGAAAACGTCTTGAACCTGTTTACGTGTACTCATGCGTACGAACAATCCAAGTACACAAACCTTACTACCATTATTATTAAAGCTTATAATACTCTATTCAATTATAATTCCCTATTCGAGTACAATTTCTGAGAACCTTATTGGACAACAGCGGTAGTCTTGAAAAGCTCCAGAAAATTATCCAATGAATGAAGTATTATACTTAACCAAGTCTGAAATTATATTCTAAACTATTTATGTCTAAGCTGCTTATACGTAAGGCTCTTAGCGTAAAACGAAGTTTAATGATACGTCACAATTTTGAACGTTGTGAAATAAATTGATGAATATTTATAGGAGGTTATAAATGGTACGGAGATGTATCGTAAAATGTGGCAGAAATGGAAAAGGCACGTGAAAACGATGTATGACGTGTTCAGGGTTCCGTTACTGAAGGATAACCAATGGAACATTATTACTTAGCTTGGGCTGACCGCCAGTCCGTCTGTCTCTCTCTCTATCTCATGAACAGGTACTAGAGTGTGTATTTCTATTGCCGCTATAACCATGTGATTCGTGGTTATAGTAATCATGATTCGTGTTTTTTTCAGCTTCTTTTGCGAGTCTCACTCGCATTTGACCCGTTATTGAAATAACGTACAGTTTTAGCAAAAATAGGTTCGTCATTCTGTTTTTATTTGATCCGTTCATGAAAATAATTTGTCTAACTACTTTACAGGCAAAACGACCAACTAAAAGATTTGATTTGCTTATAATAATAATTTATTTATTCAGACTACACAATGGTTTTTTAAACGTTTGAGTTTTTATATTTTGATATAAGCGATTCATATTAAAAAAATGGTTTCCCTCGAGTAAAATTAGCTAGATATCTAGAAAATCATAATTTATTGAACGTTTCCCGGGGGTAAAACTAGTATCTACGAATATACGTGCCTATCGAAAAAGTCGAGTCACGAGACAACCTATTATCTATATAAATATACTTATCTACACTAATATTATAAAGAGGAAAGATTTTTTTGTTTGTTTGTTTGTTTGTTTGAAATGAATAGGCTCCGAAACTACTGGACCGATTTGGAAAATTATTTCAGCAATGGATAGCTACATTATCAGGGAGTAACATAGGCGTAACATATATTTTATCCCCGTACTCCCACGGGAGCGGGAAATACGCGGGTGAAACCGCGTGACGTCCACTAGTAAATAATACATACATATACTTATAAATCTCAAGAGCTCGTTTGTTTGATTGAACGTGGACTAGTCTCAGGAACTATTGGTTAGAATTGAAAAATGATTTTAGTGTTGGATAGCCCATTTATCGAGGAAAGTGTACGTTTGTGTTTCGCACGAATGCGGACAAGTGCGCAATTCGGCCCCCATTTATTCATTATATTATATTTATAACATAAATGTGGTCGCCGGGTGCTCGATTGTCGTAGGGGCTCGCACGACAGTCGAGCGAGGCGAACGAAAGGAAATCCGCAAGCCATTTCTTACAATAATTTCTGACTGAATATTTTTACGATATAATTATTGTAGGATTTTTAATTTAGAACGCATCACAATTTTAAACGAGTGATCGATGTATGAACGCAGCGATGAGTGAACGAGAGAGTATGTGTGTGAAAGAGAGGGAGAACATGAGAAACGACGACTTATGAACAGTGTTATTTGCATAAAGTTGAGAAGTTTTAAAATAAACGAGGATTTCAAGAAGTGAATTGCGCTTTTATTTGGATCTACCGCATCCCCTACATTAATATATTTATTTTCGAATAAAAGTATTGACAACAATAATTAATAAAAACAATAAATAATATTTATTTGTTCAAGACTTAAACCTAATTACGTACCTTAAAATAGGACTTTATAATTTAATGGCAAGATACAAAACACGTGCAACTGGGCTTAAACTAGAAGGATTCCTGTTTAAGCCCAGCCGTTTTTTCTTCTCACTTTATTTAACACTTTTTACTCGAAAAGTAAAAGTTTTGAAAAACGTCGTTTGTTATTGCACCCTCTCTGCTCTATAAACCGCCTCGGTATTAATGACAAAGTTTGCTCATTTACATCAAAATGCGCTATTTAGGACTCAAAGAACTAGTCTATGCTTAGTATTTTATCTAAAGAAAAGCCCTGTTCATTGTAAGCTACTAAACTTTACAAAAAGGTACTATCAATCGTTTGCCTCTTCATTAATCAAATTCTTTTCGATACCTTCAAGTTTTAGAGAAAAAACGAACACAAGAACTACTAAGTAACTTTCCACTCTACCCCTCGGGAATAAAGTCAAAAGTTGCTTAATTATAACCTAGTTTCAGGCCCCGCAATAGTGGATAAGTTTTGAATCCCTATACTTATGTAAACATGAGACTAAGATGAAACACTTTTAGTTGGGTCTTGGTTACAGTATGATAATTAATACTATTTTGATGGTTATTATCTTGAGTAGGGTCAGACATGAGCATGTCTGGAAAGTTAACGACTGGATATAATTGACACATTGGCAACTATAGGACTTGTTTTATTACCTACCAGCAGAAAACCAATAGACGGGGAGCTGGCATAATTTTTGAGCAAACACATTCAGGGCGAAAAGTTGACAGCTGAGCAGATGCGGCATGCTGAGAGGACCCTAAATTGAGAGTATATGTGAAAGTTTCAGATAGCAGCCTGGTGGTCAAGGGCCAACTTTCAGATTTACAAAAAGAAAACTTTTAACGTTATCTTGAGAGTCGTTCATTTTGATTTGATCGGGTACGGCTTTACGCAAAATGACATAAATAGGCAAGTGTGATGAAGAAATTATGGGTTTTTACTAAATCTGAAGACTTTAAAAACTCCGATTTGGACACTACAATTATTGGTATCAAAATATTACTTACAGCGGAAATACCGAAGTATCCTTTTGTAAAATGATACCAAACCGCAATATTACCCACGCTATTGGATTTCACGACGTTTAAATTATGGTAAAAACATAAAAATATAAAAACCCAAGACACACACTCATCATCTCAAAAACGTCCGCATAAAACAAGCGCACAATTTATAATTGTACACTTTTCAAACAGTCTCGCATCGCTCGCCATACTGCACTTCTTTGTAAAAACAACTTTAAGCGATCCGTGTAAGGTTGAATTACAAAATTGTTTATAGTATAACTACACACAACTCACATATGACACTTGATACATGTCAGTTTTGACGACGGTTTCGAGTGTTTCATTTGTTCGAGACTGTGCATCTTAGGTTTTTTATATATTAATGGGTAAAAATCAGAAAATGGCGATTATTGAGAAGCATTTAAGCATGGATATTAAGATCTCAAAATGTTACTATGACAAAGAACACACTTAAGTACCTACTGTCATTAGCTGAGAGAATGAACACATAAATTCTTTTACTAATATTGTGGGATCAGAAGTAAAACTTGAAAAATGTCAAATCTTGGCTGTCAAAAGAGTAAAAGAGCAGTATTGAAGTTTTTTTTTTTATTTGTGATGGGTTTGCTCTTGACTCTAGTCTAGGTCAGAGATGACAGAGACACAGTCTACGATGGAGCGAGCTTACCCAGAAGGAGCCTGTTCACTCTAACTTTGAAGAGATTAGGGTTGTATGCGTTTGGAAACACAGACGCAGGCAGAGAGTTCCACTCCTTTGCTGTGCAATGCTAATATATTGTGATGACGACACGGTTGGCGCAGTACTTGAGCGCTTGACTGCTGCACTGCGTGTCGCGGGTTCGCTTTCCGCACGGAACAAATATTTGTATGGCCTACAGATAGTTGTTCCGGGTCTGACTGTTTGTGTATGTGACTTTGTATGATTGTGGACGCACCCACGATACAGAAGAAATTCCTAGAGTGGGGCAATGTTTTAAAAAAATAATAAAAATTGTTGTTACCAAATACAACAATCAACCAAAAAAAAAAAATTTTTTACAAAAAAAATAACCGACTTTCAAAAACAAAACAAAACGAAATTAAAGTTATTTTATAATTTGTAGTGTTTTGTTTTTGGAAGTCGGTTATTATTTTTGTAAAAAGTTTTTTATTTTTCACTTTTTAATGGTACCTGCCTACCCATTCACAGCGTACAGGCGTGATGTTATGTTATGTTTAATAAAACTTACTTAGTGCTTTCGTTGTAAAGGTCTCGTCAATACGAATGAAATAAGCCCAAACACTTGGTAGTTCCTACATACCGATGTGGAGTTCCCTCGACTCTGTCGTTTCCATCATCAGGTCTGATCCAAACTTTCATTGTTTTTTAGCATCACCCGATATACACACGAATATCAAGTTCTTACCAGATGCGTGCCTACAATTTTCGAGAGTTACCCTCGATTTCTCAGGGTTCCCATCATCAGATCCTAACATGGTGGCAATGGAACCACCTCGGCAGCATACCCTTTCATATAAAAAAGATTAATCGAAATCGGTTCATGTACGACGAAGTTATCCGCGAACACACATAAAAAAAATATATGTATACGCGGTCGAATTGTGAACCTCCTTTTTTTGAAGTCGGTTAAAAAATATGAACCATCATCTTCTCTCTGCCCTTATCCCCCTTATCCTCTATGCCCTTATGACCCCAAGTAACATACTTGGGGTCGGCGCAACTTGTTTTTTTTTTCCTCCATTCTGTCCTGTTAGCCGTCATGCTATCACTGACTCCTGTTTCTTTTATATTACTACTCCTCACACAATTCATCCATATTTTTTTTGGCCAAAATAAACAACTATTCAACCTGTTTGCATCTGTGCATTCAACCCTAATCTCTTCAAAGTGAACAGACTTCTTCTTGGTAACCTCACTCCATCGTAGACTTTGTCTCTGTCACCTCTGACCTAGACTAGAGTCAAGAGCAAACCATCACAAGTAAAAAAATTGTTCTTCCATTTAAAAACTGGCCAAGTGCGAGTCGGACTCGCGTGCAAAGGGTTTCAAACGAATATTTTTGTTAACATGTTTTTAACACTATGGACTTCTTATAGATTTTCCTGTAATCTATAGGTTAAAATACTACCTTCATTTTTTTCAAAATTTTAGCCTCAGTAGTTTCGGAGATAAGTGGGGGGAATGGTCATTTTTCGTCTAATTTCTTTAATAACGTCAAAATCATTTATTTTAAAATTATGAAAAAATATAATTAAAACTCTCACAGTAAGCCCTTTCATTTAATATATCACGATATTGTTCAAAAAACTTTTTATTTTATTTTCTAGTTTGACCCCTAAAAGTGACACTCATACTAAAAATTTAATAATATAAGTAACGTTTTCATGTTTGGGTCACAATAGTCCATATGTGTACTAAATTTCAACAGAATCGGTTTAGTGGATCCGGAAAAAACTGGCTGTGACAGACGGACGGACAGACAGACAGACATACAGACAGACAGACAGACATACAGACAGACAGACACATTCTATAAGGGTTCCATTTTTTGTTCGGAACTCTAAAAACCACATTAAGCACTCTTATAACTAGTTTTCAACGTCCTAATACCTCTGAAAATCGTATTTCAAGAACGTCGCCAACGTAACTCGCTATCCGAGGATGTAACAGACATCTGCATTCACAGTCACGACCACGGTACGTTTGAGATCCGTATTTGCATCCCCATTGAAGTTTGCAGATCTGAAACGGATGTTTTAAGTTGCAATTTGAACTAATATATTTCTGTTAGAACTTGTTTGATGGTTTTATTCACGTGTAGATTGTTGCTGAGGAGTTTTTCACTATTTGGTGGTGAATGGAAGACCATTACAATAATATAGAATAGAATTTTATTTTGCAAATATGGGAAATACACAGTAGTAGTTGTTGATATATCAGAGCTCAGCCATACTTTACCATTCGGCATGCAAATTTTTACATTATTTATGTACATGACATTTCAAATAACATTAGTTAATAAATTATCATTACAATATTCATTCAAAGGTAAATTCATAAATTATCATTATCTTCAAAATTATGAATCAATTAATCAATCGATCAACCAGTATGTGGTATTGTTATAAAAAAAAAGTTTAATGAAAAAACGTTTTTTAATTTTTTATAATGTGGTATTGTTATAAATCCTAACTAATATTATAAATGAGAAAGTAAGTATGTTTGTAGCGCTTTCACGTCTAAAACGTTGAACCGATGTCGATGGGTTTGAAATCAGAGATAGATGGGACGCTGGAAACGGATATAGGCTACTTTTTTTGCGAAAATCAATATTAACGCGAGTGAAGCTGCGGGCGAAAAAAAGTTATATACTTTATATTTTAACTTTTCAAAATAAGTGTTGCATGGTCATTAGTTTAAAAGAGCTTACCATTAAAATGAGTTGTTTTGGACAAACTTGTTTCAGCCTGCAAGTTTTTTTTACATTCATCAATAACATCGTTAATAAGTAAACTGAGGGCGCTGGCACGAATATTTTTGACGTAGAGTAACGTAACGAAAAATTTTATCATAGCTACAATACTCGTTTCGCACATAATATTTATTTGATTTAGATACTATATTGTACATATTTTTGAATGATATAAATTGTGTAAGTCCCATAAAATTAAAACAAAATACTATGGGGTTGTAGTTTTTCACATTTTCAATTCACTTACGTTAACGTTACTATACGTCAAAATATTCGAGCTAGGCCCCTTGAGCGCAGTACCTGATTGAGAAAGTTACAACATATTTTTCAAGAAATATAATAAAATTTTCAAGGCTTATTTACAAAAAAGCCCACATCATTAGTTTAAATACTGGTTACCAAATTCATTATTTATTCTTTAGGGTGTACAAATTTGAAATCTTTTTTCAGTTTTTTAACTATACCAATAGTGGTATAGTTAAAAAAATTAATCACTTATAGAAGTGATTAATTTTTTTGTAATAAATCAGGCTGTAAATCATTAAAATATTTTAACTTCGCTAGTCTCTATAATCCAGCTAATATCTGGGTTCTATCAACACACACTACCATTCAGCTTGCCTTGATTGATCAGTAAGTAACATTTAGAACGGGCTACTGAAAAAGGGTTGTCCAATACATAAAATCTCAACAACCTAACCACTAAGGTAGTCTTTAAGACAAGACCTGAGGGTCCCGGGGACCCATTCACGTCTCGTTGATTTACGAATATGTTTATCTACTGGATTCTAGTCGAATCTAAACATAGCAGTCTCTAGATTTTTCTTAACAAAACAGTTACTGGTTTATTCAACTAAAATCTAACCTTAAGCTGAGTTAAGTACTGCTTAGCACATTTAAAATTCAAATTATTTAGAAAATATTTAATCTTCTAATATATAAAAATCTCGTGTCACGGTGTTTGTTACCGAACTCCTCCGAAACGGCTCGACCGATTTTCATGAAATTTTGTGTATATTCGGTAGGCATGAGAATAGGTGGTAGGCAATTCTTTTTTTAAATAGCAAAACAACGTGTGCCGAGTCAGCTAGTAATATATAAAATTCTTCCATTACTAAGTGAGTTTCTGACAGACAACGCACATGTTTGATTTCCCGAAATTTATACGGGGACGGGAAAAAACGAGAAATGCGTGTACGAAATCGACGCCAAAAGCTCGTTAACTAATAAAATTCTTGCTTATGTACCATATCTTTATTAGAAGCCCCACCACTGGAACCTTATACACCGTAAGTTTTTTTTATTTGTGATGGGTTTACTCTGGACTCTAGTCTAGGTCAGAGATGACAGAGACAAAGACTACGATGGAGCGAGCTTACCCAGAAGGAGCCCGTGCACTCTAACTTTGAAAAGATTAGGGTTGTGAGCGTTTCGAAACACAGACACAGGCAGAGAGTTCCACTCCTTTGCTGTGCGCATTATAAAAGACGTTTGGAAGCGCTTAGTGCGAATTGGTGCAATAGCAACAAGGTAGGGATGGTAAGATGCAGTGCGTCTGGATGTCCGATGGTAGAAGGGGGCCGGTGAGATGAGGTCGTGGAGTTCTTGCTATTTGTAAGTGCTTAAAAGGGAATCAAATTTAATTTTTATTTCATTCCAGCTAGAGCACCAAGCTAAATATTGATGGGTGCTCAAATAGGCATAGCTTTAGTGCTCTCAAAATCGGTTCTCACTAGGGAATACTTCGTCCCCAGGTATTCTCTGACATCAACGTTTGGGCCTCGTTTTTTGACGATGGGAAATCATCAAATGATTCCTCCCGTTCTTGGCGGAGCAAAAGGGAGTGTCAGACTCTTACTGACTAAAACCCATCTATGTTGCTCCTAATTCGCATTGCGTTCCAGGGCCGCGGTGACTCAAACAAATTCCGCAACCCTGGCAGGACTATTTGGGTCTCTACTACACAAATTAGAATTCAGAATCTGCAAATCTTTAATTAAACTAGGCATGCTGTTTTATACTTACTCTAAAATTAACCTTGTAATATGTATAAAAATCTTCAGGCATTGTCCGTTAAATGTCTACATGGCCGTATTATCCTACCTAAGCGAAGTTTTTAATGACCTCCCCAGGGTGGGATAGGGTTACCGCTCGACGCACAACGTGGTCACCAGACAAAACTTATTAATGTTCAACCCTTTTTTACGGGCACAAAGGATATTAATACATATTTGAGAACAAGTATTATGTACCTACGAAAGATTTTAACGGCAGTGATCGTGTCGCGAGGGAGCACGGCTTTCTTTTTTCTTGTTTTTGTGTAGTCTTCTGGACTGTTGACACCTGATGAGATAGGACGCATTTGGTTTTTCATTCAATAGAGAGCGTTGAACTTAGCGTGTTTGAAATGTTTAGAACAACAATACTTTTTAAACCTTTGTGAAGGTTGATAACTATCGTCTGTTTATTGAGGTAACAATTTGTGCTAGGGAATCCTATAATCCAAATACTTAGTATTCATTATGTCAATAAAGAATTATTATTTTTATTAATTATACACCCAGGGCCTTATTAAGACAATTCTTTGAACTTTTCAGGAGTATCCCACTAAATTGAATATTCATTCTTCTTGTAGAAGCGCATTGCATAAAAGGAATATTTATAGGATGTCCATTAAAATTTTTAATCATATTTCATGTCTGTTGTTTCAAAAGAAAATTAAATTATTTTTAATGGAGAACTGCTTTAATACCTTAGATGATATAAGACTTAATCTCTGTAAATTATGTGTTGTTCTATTGTATTTGAGAACTGTTGTATTCTATTTTACAGTACCTAGTAGTAAATTGTGGGCATCCCACCCACACGCATAAAACGTTTTGGGAACACATTCATAGTGCGTACAGCTAAGGAGTGGAATTCCCTGCCGGAGTCTGTGTTTCCTGATAGCTACAACCCTATTCACTCCTGACTAAAAGACTGGGAGTCTTTAAGTCAAGAGTGAATAGGTAACTTCTAGGCAAGCGTGCTCCATCTTCAACCACATCATCGCTTACCATCAGGCGAGATAGTGGTCAAACGCGTGCCTAACAATAGTAAAAAAAAACAAAATCGCATGCCTCCTATAGGTGAGATGTGTGAAGCACTACCCACTTTCTTGTAACACCCATTGTATCATATCTCTAGCGAAATAAATGGTTTGAGTTGTATTTTATTTTGTAACAATTTTTGCCAAATTTTAACATTAAATTAGTTATAAGAATTACAATATAAATCATTATTCTAACGGAACTAAAAAAAAAGTAAAATATTTGCAATTTCCTGCCATAATATATAAAATGTCAAAAAATACTATCAAAAATAAACTTCCAATATTACACATGTCAAATAATATAATCTAATGTCAATAAAAATAGTGATGTTATAAATGATAGATCAAATAAAAAAGAAAGAATTTAGAATCTGCTAATTCATTTTAAAACAGCTGAGAGATTTCTTATAATTAAGGGTGTAAATCGCCAATTTATAAGTTCACCAAAATTCACAGAAATAAGTACCAAATAATAACCAAATCATCTTTTGGTGTGTAAGCTTTGCAATTTTACGCGTACCAGTTATGTTTTTACCCAGAGCGTTTCAATGCACTACACGTTATGGTTCAACCACAATAACTCCATAATTAAGACGCAGTTACAAACTCGAGTCCAGCACCACACAAACACAAGAACAACTAATTCAATTAAAACAAAACACTACACACAGAACTTGAATTTATTTACCAGCACCAAACAATAAACAAATATATTAAATTAAGCAGCAAGGCAACACAGCTGCAAGTTCTACGTAAACTATACAAATGTACGCAATACATAATAACTGAGCGTACAAAAGACGAACGAAACAATAAGAAACTTGCCAAGAATTGCCAGGAATTGCCTTCGAACAGTACGGTGAAATTCAAACCCAGAAATGGAATGCAAATAGTGAAATCGGTAGCAACGCTGCAAAAGCTTTTTATGCGGCAGCACGCTTCAACTAAAGTAGGTGCTTGTTTAATACTGGAAGTATAGCCTACTAAGCTCATTATTGTAAAGTACTTTCAATGGGTTTTTCAGCTGTTATTTACCTATGTGTGATTAGGTGTAAGCCTTTATGGTATGGTGTGGGGATTATCTTATTTAATTTTGCGTATCCCACGTATTCTAAGGAGACAGAAAATTTTACAGGTGTAACAGTCAATGCCGACTTTCACTGAAAACCAACGCTGTGTCTTTGTCTCCCATACGAGTGAAGCGATGGCCTTTTCGACCGCTAGTAACGCATATTTTCCCAATCTGGACTAATATTGTATCTTTTTTTTTGTGTAATACCAACTTGTTGAAAAAACTCTTTTTTTGTACCCAAAATTTTATATAATAAATATCTGGAATTTAGAATTCAGATATAGCTAACATCGTTATATTATCTTTGCAGTTGTAAGGAGTTTTAGGGTTCCGTAATCAACAAGGAACCCTTATAATTTCGCTATGTCCGTCTGTCTATCCACGGTTTTGCTCAGAGACGCTTAACACTAGAAAGTTGGAATTTGGTATGGTTTACGTAGTAATCACGTCGATAAGGTGGTAAAATAAAATCTTGAAAAAAAAAAAAACATTTTTAGGTTTTATTATGTTCTATCCCATAGTGTGGGGTGTCGTTGGATAGGTCTTTTATTATTAAAATATTGAGGGTATGCGAAAACCATTTTTCCATTCAAAAATCCGTTTGTGAAATATTAAGGTTTAAAGTCCAAATTTTTTAACCGACGAAAAAACGGAGGGGGTTCTCAAGTCGACGCGTATATTTTTTTTATGTATGAACACTCATAACTTTTTACAGATTATTCCGATTTTGATAATTCTTTTTTTATTGGAAAGGGTATACGCCGAAATTGGTCCCATACAAATTTGGAAAAAATCCTACCCTAAGGGTGGGAACATAGGCATGATTTATTGTTCACTCAGAGATCTTAATGCTGAGTTGTGTAGCATTTTTTGTAGGCCTAACCATGTTGGTATAAAAAGCCTGTCTTTTTTTTAAAGAATTTAGATTATACAACAAATAATAGTTAAAGTAGGATTATATAACAGTTAATAGCTAAAGTAAGGCAGGTAGCTAAAAAGTAATAAGTATATTAAGCATGTAGTAATTATTATATTGTAGCCACAAAAAAATTATAAAATAAAATCTTTTAACAAAAAAATAAACCTCCGAAAAACTGCAAGGCAAAAAATAATAAACATCTTTACAAAAAATAACTTTAGTTACGGAAGTTGGTGTTAAAATACGAAGAAACAATGAAAAACACTGACTTCCTTAACTAAAGTTATTTTTTGTAAAAACGTTTTTTATTTTTTATGGAGATTGTTTATGGAGACGTGAAAAGATTCATGGTTGTAGCAAATACAACGAATTTAAAAGGAAAACTATCACAGCTAAGTAAGGCGTAAGGGTTTCGATCCATCTATACAATTTTACAATTGTGTAACTACGGAACCCTACACTGCGCGTGGCCCGACACTCACTTGACCGATTTTGAGTGAGACTTGTTTAAAAGTCGAAAATAATTCTAGAAATGGTGGGGTTTTAGAGATAGCTAACATGAAGATGATGATGTATGGAACAAAAAGCCAGGCTGTATTTTTTTAAGGATGGAAAATAATCAAATGACTATCCGCTCTAGGCGGAGCAGAAAAGAGTATCAGATTCTTACAGACTGACTAAAACCCATCCGTGTTCCTTCTTATTGTGAAATTGTGTTGATGTAAAACAAAGAATAAATGTATTGCTGTGAAATCAAAAACACAGTTTCAAATGTTTAGCAGTATTAAAAATTAAAAAAAACCAACTTGTATGTACATTGGACATCAAAATAGCTAAACCGCGATGTTTACATCGATTTGAATAAAAATACACACTTCTGTCAATACACACAGGGTTTAGTCTAGTACAGTCTACACGCAACACGAGTGTTAGTAATTTACTGAACACTACACCGTGGTCACTGATTGAATTAATAAAGTTTACAAACAAACAGACGGGTTGAAACACTCCACGGCGTACGTCGAATAGTTTCTACCTCAGATCATAAGAACTATGCAGATATGTAGGTACTAATGTGTGGCATTACTACACGGTTCAAATACATAATTATTTAAAGACTTATTATTAAATGCACGTAAAAAAATTTTCACCCGTCAATTTGTTTACATCAATTAAATATTTTTTCATATTGAATATACTGATTAATCAGAGGTAAAAATGGCTTGATTCAATATCGTTTATTTCAGTTTAGAAAATGCTCATTGACATGCCTGACAGAAAGTGTTATAATAAGTGATCAAACGAACTTACCTGTTGTGAAGTTCGATCATTATTATACTTGGGCTTCGTTCTCGATATAACATTTTACAATGCAGCTTCCTGATGCCAGTCGACAACCAAACGCATATTTAGAGCTGAAAGCAAAAACTAAACACACGAATGTAACTATCCCTGTTTTATATGTCATCTGTCATTCTTTTAGAGTAAGAGAATCTCAATTTTCTGGGGTACTTAGGGTAGGGAGGGTTCCTTATATCTTCGAACGAAGCCCTTCGTATAATAATGATCGAACTTCACAACAGGTAAGTTCGTTTGATCACTTATTATACTTGGGCTTCGTTCTCGATATAACATTTTACAATGCAGATGTTAAGAGTTTATTAGGAAAATTGAGATTCCAAAGATGAAATTATAAATGAATAGTATTTCAATATAAAATTAAGATCTTTTATTTTTTAGACACAAATGACATGATAAAATGGCTATAATAGAAAAAACAGTGTCATTCTTCTCTTATTGAACTTATTGTCCAATTTTTAAGTAAGTTTGTATCAAATTACAAGAATAGATTCACAATCTTATTTTTAATTTTAATAGGACTTATTAAGTATAAGGACTTATTAGTTAAGGACTTATTAGTAATATGGCACTTAGTAGTCATAGGTAACATTCCTAATAATCAAATAACTTGTTCACCATTAAGCACAGCATGAGCAAATTCGTTTGAATTATTGACAATTGGCCTATTATAAAATCTAGCGAAAGTTGAAGAGCTATTTGTCCAGCCTGCTGTTTGCCTTATTACAATCTAATGACACTCCCTTTGCATTAGATGTGGATATTGAGGCATGTCTAGTACTATGTCCTGAAAAAATACTAATATCTATGCCGCAAACAGAAAGAGTATTTTTTATCCATCTACTAATAGTAGAGGGAGAAACTGGCTTGTGGGGTTTGTTCAATGAAAGTATTAAGTGAGTATTACTTCCCCTAATGCTCTGAGTATAGTTCATGTAATCACGTAGTGTACTAGCTGGACAGATTTCAATCGTTTCAAAGAAAGGTAAAAAGAGGTTCGGTTGGCTGCGACCAGGACCAGATGTTTTAATAGTATCTGTAATATAAATGTGTACACCTGCGTGATTTACAGTGATGTTTGGTATTTTAATAAGGGACAAAGTCTGTGCTCTTTGGGCTGTGCTTAGTGCTAATAACATTACCAATTTTTTGGACAACTTTTCAAAATTTAAAGAACTATTTGGAGTCCAAGTTCTTAAAACATTCAGGACTTTGCTTGGGTCCCAAGTAGTTTGATACTTGGCCCCAGGTGGTTTGATTTTATAAAAACCTTTGAGTACCTAGCCTCTTGATGTGGTCATCACCCCCAATTTTTGAGCCCCAATTTTTGAGAAGAAATATTATAACAGCAAGAGCTGACTTGTGTGAGTTTAAAGACCCATACGAGGCCCCTAAGTTGAATTGTTCAGTTAAAAAATACATAATGATTGGTATAGACGGTGTAAATGGATCTATACTTTGTTTTTGACAAAAGGCTCACCAGATTTTATAGGTGACATTGTATTGCTTCAAGGTATTATTTGAAAGTGAACTTAACATAACCTCTACTGCTGAATGGGGGATGGCTCGTTTTAGCCATGCCTTCCTGATAATATCCCGACCATTAGTGTAAGGTGAAGATGTAGAGGGTGATTCTCTCTGAAAGAGGAATGCAATAATTGTTTATTGGGTTTAAATATTAACAGTTTTGAGACTAACATTGTTTGCATTAATGGATACCAGGCTTGTGACGGCCAATATGGCATGACCATAATGGCTGTTGCGTTATCATTTTTAATTTTATGTAAACATCTTAATATTAGACTAAATGGGGGAAAGGCATAAAAAAAAATAGTTTGTCCAAGGCACAGTGAATGCATCTATATTCAGTGCATCGGGGTCTGGTTTCCAGGAAATGTAAGATTCACATTTTGCATTATTTCTTGAGGCAAAAAGATCAATATCAGGTTGGCCAAACTGAGTCACGATGTACTGGAATGTGGAGAGTTCCCACTCTATGTCAGGGTTGACCCTACGTGATTCTTCATCTGCTTCTTTATTATCTCTGGATTTTATGTAAGAAGCGAATAGCCAAATTTGTCTATCTTCACACCATTGCCATATGCTTCTGGCTAAGTTATTTAAATGTGGGTACTGAATACCTCCCATTCGGTTTATGTAAGCTATGGCAGTCTTATTATCCACACGCAACAATACAAGTAAATGTTGTTTATTTTTAACAAACATTTTTAAGGCTAAAAATATAGCTAGTAGTTCTAGATAATTTATGTGAAATAATTTTTCCGCCTCTTTCCAAAACCCATGAACCCTATTATTATTACAAACGGCCCCCCACCCACTTCTTGAGGCATCAGTAAATATCTCCAAATCATATTTGGAGTATGCTATACTTTTGTATAAACTATTGATATCATCAGCCCACCACTGTAAGTCGAGTTTAATATCTGGGTGAATGATAATTTTTGTATCATAATTGCCTTTACTTTTAACTAATCCATGATATTTATGGTGTTCTAGTAACTTTGTATAAAGCCAGCCATATGTACTTGCCGGGCATGCGGCAGTCAATGTTCCTATTAACTGAGCAAGGCCTCTTATACTACAACTCTGTTTATTCAAATATTTTTTAATAGATTTTTGAATGGATAATTTTTTCTCAATGGGTAATGATAGTGTCATTGTTGTTGTATCAAATACAAAACCTAAAAATTGACAGGACTGTGATGGTCTAATAATACTTTTTTCATAATTAATAACAAATCCAAGGCATTTTAAAATAGCAATTGTTTCATTAACATTTTTCAAACATGTTTTATAATCAGGACCAATGCACAAAAGGTCATCTAAGTATTGTACGGATTTGTGACCTTTACATCTTAAATATGTAACCACCACCCTCATAATCTTAGAAAACACAAGGTGCTGAACATAAGCCATATGGGAGTGCATTAAATTCATATAATTGATCATATTGAAACCGTAAATATTTCCTGTAAGCTGGATTAATATTCACCAATAAATAGGACTCTTTTAAATCAATTTTGGCCATAAATTCTCCTGGAGAAATGAGTGCTACTGCAGTTCTATGGTCTTCCATTTTAAAATGGCATGTGTAAACAAATTTGTTAAGAGGTTTAAGGTTTAGGATAAATCTTTTGCTACCATTTGGTTTTGGAATTAAAAACACTTTAGATATGAATTGGTCTTTACATGGTGCACAAGGAGAAATTGCACCTAATGCCAGTAAATTATTAATGGCTGTATGCATATCAGGATCATTTAAAATGTCACTTTGTAATGACTGTTGACCTTGTGACTGATAAGGTGTGTCAGTAAAAGGAATTGAATATCCATTGATGTGATTCAATATTGAAACATCATCACAGATCCTTTGCCAACAAGGTAAGAAATGAAGTAATCTTCCAGCATGACTAACCTCTAGTGTCGAGCACGAGTCTTGTCCTGTGGTGGTGGGGCTTTGGGCTTTCTCGCAGAGTGCTGTGGCTGGTACTGGTTGCTTTGTTGTGCTGGTTGATATTTTCTTGCTTGATATGAGGACTGGGGTTTTTTGTGTCCCGGCCTCAGATTTGTACTCTGTTGGTTGAAACGAGGTGGACCACTCAAGTTTCCCTGACGGGTTGATGTAAAAGTAGTTGGCTTTTTAATAGATTGGCCTGTTCTTTGGCAGGCTTGTAAGGCTTTAATCTTTTCAGATAGATTGTTACCATAAAGGTAATCATCCCGTTCTACTTCCTTGACAATATCTAAGAATTTTTTGTCTAAGACAGGGAAAATAAGGGTTTTTCGAGATTTTGTTTGTGTGAAGTGTAAGTCTGTTAAAATCCTTCCAGCATCACTGAGCTGAGAGATCAGTTTCAGTCTATCAATATTATTGTTGTTGATTAACATAGATAATGCATCACCTAAAATGGTGAGTCACATTCCTAACTGGTTTTGCTCTGCTTCTATCTTTTTATCACGGTTAATTATTGTGTCATTTACTGAAGCAATAATTTCTGGATTGAGCATAGGGGCTTTAAGCAGACAGCAGTTTTCTGGTACATTTTTCTCCAGTTTTTATTTATTTTCCCTTGGGAGTCCGTTCTTCAATATGGTATCCCAAATACGGGATAAATCCTTGTTTAGTGCTGGTCCATACTTGGGCTTTTCTGTCATCAAATCCCCTAATGCTTCCAGCACTTCAGGGGATAGAGTAGGCTCAGTGCCTATCTCAGGTTCAGGGTCAGGCTCAAGTAGAACATCAGTTACAGTTATGGCTGTATTTGTGATATCCGGGCTTACTTGTAGAGGAACCGGTGTTTCGACACAATCATCTATTAGTTCGATGTCTTGTGGGTTCCTCATTTTTGCGGTCTGCAAAACATAGAATTGACCCTGTTTATGTACCATAATACCAATTCATACCTACGCGTAGCCTCTCGGACTACACCATTAGGTAAATGAAAAAACTCGTGTGTTTATCTCGTAAACACCCCGAATTATTTGTTCGCGTCAATGCATCTCGTACATTACCCGCGAGGTACAATAAATATTGTATTTAAGTCAGTTTTACTGCTTATAACGTTTAAAACAATTGTTTTACCTGGTGAAGAAAAAATGGACGATTCTGATGAATCGGTGTGGTACCGACGTCTTTTCATCTTCTTTTCTAATCTTCGGATTTTTTGAAGATAATAATCTTTTCCGTGTTTTTTCCGCTTCGGCATGATACCTATGCTAACTTTAAACACAATCAATACTAGTTTTTAACACTTTATTAAAATTCCTAGGGAATTTAAGCGTAATGGTTGCCGCGCAAACGTAAAGAATGACAGATGACATATAGAACAGGGATAGTTACATTCGTGTGTTTAGTTTTTGCTTTCAGCTCTAAATATGCGTTTGGTTGTCGACTGGCATCAGGAAGCTGCATTGTAAAATGTTATATCGAGAACGAAGCCCAAGTATAATATGCCTAATATTCTGTCGGAATCTTACACAAGGGTTTCCGTACCATAAACTAAAAAAAAAACACATTTCTTGTATGGGAACCCCCTTTAATTTTTAATTAAATGCCTATAACAAATTTTTATTATTTGTTGTTATAGCGGCAGTAGAAATACACTCTGTGAAAATGGGAAACTGTCTACCTATTACGTTTCTTGAGATGCAACCTGTTGACAGACTTACGGACGGACGGACGGACAATTGAGGTTCAGTAATAGGGTTCCGTTAGTTATCCTTTGGGTACGGAATCCTAAAAAGGTCTAGGCTGGGGTTGGGTTTTCGGAAATTAAAGCATAATAGCAAGTTTCAGCAACAAAATTTGTATGCACTCAGTATCTATGCTGTTAGCGTTTAGATTCCTCAACGTGCCCTAGCTTCATTACGAGCCGACTCATGAAAGCATTAGAGGGGAAACCAATACTCGATATGATTAACTATTCTCGGGTCTAGCTATTTCCGCTGCATAGGTTTCGCAGGCGATATTTTGACGAAAGTGTTGAAGTTTACTGTAAAGGAATGGTTTTTGAAAAAAAAAAGTTTAAAATAAAGAAAAAAGTAGTGTTCTGGTATTGGAGTGGAGAGGAGTGGAACTCTCTGCCTGCGTCTTTGTTTCCAAACGCTTACAACCCTAATCTCTTCAAAGTTAGAGTGAACAAGCTCCTTCTGGCTAAGCTCGCTCCATCGTAGACTTTGTCTCTGTCATCTCTGATCTAGACTAGATTCAAGAGCAAACCCATCACAAATAAAAACGTAAATTAAAAAAATATATTATTTTATAACGATACTAAGCCAGACGACGAGTAAAATTTTAACTATCACTGGCTCATCTTCATACTTCCAATTATCTTTTTTTTACGTTGTTCTCACGTCTTCACGTGTATCTTCATACAACAAGGATATTGAAACCTTATTTAAATACAAAATGATTATTTTAAGAGTGTGAGTGGAGTTTTGTGCACGTCGTTCTCCATAAAGATCTACGCTTAGAACGTGCAACTATCTT
This sequence comes from Lacanobia wlatinum, assembly GCA_947578705.1. Taxonomy (NCBI): domain Eukaryota; kingdom Metazoa; phylum Arthropoda; class Insecta; order Lepidoptera; family Noctuidae; genus Lacanobia; species Lacanobia wlatinum. The sequence continues at coordinate 27,430,158 of OX388032.1, forward strand.
TATGTGTTTGAATGACCGACTTTAAAATCGAAAAATTGTTAAAAAAAATTAAAGTAAATTATTTATTTGAAATAAATAATCATAGATGAGTTGAAAATAAATGTTACAATAATAAATGTATATGAAACTCTTCCGTTACTGAGTGACTGACAGACAACGCACAGCCGAAACTACTGGTCGTAAAAAGCTCTTTGGCAAGTAGGTTCGGAGAGTGTAAGGGAGGGCTAAGGGATTTCTCGAAATTCCTATGGGAACGGGTAAAAACGGTATATGCACGTACGTAGCCGCGGGAAAAAGCTAGTAAATAAATCTATTAAAAAACAATATAGGCATACGAAAACAAAGAGCTGGTCACTACAGTGTCAGCATAAAAATATTTCAATGCAACATAAGCAGGCTAGATGTCAGGTACACAAGCCATCTCGGGAAGCCATTTCCTTAAATGACTGACGACTGGCGCTGGAAATGAGCTTGTTGTGTTTTGTATTATTCTTTTATTTTCCGTTGCAGTCACAATATCAAGTTTTGTGTAACAGGAGAAAAAATTCATTGGCAAAGTATATCGACTTTTATTTTTTTTAATATTACATACACATAAAGGTACAATTAACGAATTATTATATCAGTGTTTTAAAAAAGCAAGTTGTTAGCTGAGCAAAACTAGTTACTAAATTAAGTGATTACTTTCTTAATCACTACATATTATATTATATAGGTATGCACGTGACCAAGAAAACTGCTAAAGTATCATCATAGACTTAATTAAGTTTAACTGACTTTCAAATCAAATGACTCCTGCCGCTCTAGGCTGAGCGGAAGGGATTGTCGGACCCTTAATGACTAAAACCTACCCGTATCACTGCAAGGGCCGCGGTGACTGACTAAGCTTTCTTTTGTAACATTGATAATAAACTTACAGACTATGCTACGCTGCGCGCCAAGCTACGCCGTAGGCTGTGCTACGCTGCGCTTGCTACGCCGTAGTAGCAAACTACACGAAGGAACGACATCGTACTACGGCTGTATTTTTTTCATACTTATTATTTTCATACTCTTTCTTGAAGATTTCTTCATACCTTAGGCATTCTTTACCAGTCAACCACGGGTAGTGAGAAGTTAACATGGCAGTTGCTTAAAAAAAGGAAAATTTATTTTAGGTAAACCTTTTTTTATATTTTCAGCATCTATATAAAAATATATATATTTTATACTAATATCAATAATCGTTGTGTTATTTAAAGTTGCTAAGCAAACTCTCTTAAACAAATTGAAAAATAATAAATAAAACCGAGGGTGGTGTAGATAACATACTAGGTGCATAAAAAAGGAAATATATTTTTAGTAAACCTTTTCTACAGATTTTTGAGCTCATGTATAAAAAGACATATTATTCATACTGATCTGCAATTTCTACTTTGTTATATTTAAACTTAAGATGCCAACGTCTTCAAACAAATCTAAATTAATTTCCATGCAAAAGTTACCTACCAAGTCCCAACCCTATTTAAGTCAGAAATTCCATAACTATTCCCATTACATGCATTCATGTAAGGACTCCGTTAATATACCCATTCATTATTATTCCGGAACTCAATCATGTCGAAACGAATATGACCCATTTCAAATATTTTGCTGAATATATGAATAGTTCAGCCGAATGAGGTTTTATACCCGTTATTGAAATAGAGATTTTCTTTGGCTTGCGGGTCGTTGACCTACCCATATACGGGATGGTTTTCTATGCTTATAGACGCATGCAATAAGAGATAATACAATAAAGACTTGTAAGGAGCTCAGCAAAAAACTGTGAATGAATTCACCAAAATTAATCGAGCAAACTCGGTTAAAAAAATCTATACTACATCTTTAGGGTTCCGAACATCCGTCAAAAACGGAACCCTTATAGGATGTCTGCCACTCGGGTGTCTGTCTGTCGGTCTATCTGTCTGTCCGTCTGTCACAGCCAGTTTTCTCAGGGTCCACTGGACCGATTCTGTTGAAATTTGGTATGCATATGGACTTCTGTGACCCAAACACGGACACGTTACGCAAATAAATATTTTTTTGTATGGGGAAAGCGCTTAATGTGAGGGTTTTAATTTTTTTTTCATAATTTTAAAATAAATAGTTTTGAAGCAATTCAAGAAATTAGACCAAAAATGACCATTGGGCCTACCTTGTCTCCGAAACTAGTGAGCCTAAAATTTTGAAAAATAATGCAGATAATAGTTCTATGCCTAAAGATTACAAAAAAACCTAGATAAGAAGTCTGTAGTGGTAAAATAACATGTTAAAAAAATGGAATTGGTGCGGAACCCTTTGCACGCGAGTCCGACTCGCACTTGGCCAGTTTTTTTATCTTATATTATTTAGCTTTCTTTTATTACTAGCTTTTGCCCGCCTAAGGCGGAGATACCTGAGAGCAGCTGATTTTGAAATGAGTATCACGTCTAAACGGCCAGTCGTAATTTTTTGGAAAAAACTATATGTTACATTAGACTATATTCTTAAGAATATGAAAATTATGAGTTTTATTCGTTCAACATTGTGTAATTAATTTGTAAAGTTTTGTCTAACACGGACATAAAAACGACAGTCGGATCAAAACCGCCGAGCGTATTTTAATGGAAGTAACGCTATCTCAAAGGCAATTTAACTATCTACATTTTGTTATTTCTTTTTATTATTTTTTTCTTTTTTTTACTATTGATAGGCACGCGTATGACCACTATCTCACCTGATGGTAAGCGATGATGTGGTCGAAGATGGAGCACGCTTGCCTAGAAGTAATCTATTCACTCTTGACTTAAAGACTCCCAGGTTGTAGCTATCAGGAAACACAGACTCCGGCAGGGTTATTCCACTCCTTAGCTGTACGCACTATGAATGTGTTCCCAAAACGTTTAGTGCGCGTGGGTGGGATGTCCACCATGTACCGGTGGCGCATCGCCGTTCGTCTTGTGGTCCTATGATGGAACGGGCTTGGTGGAAATCATGGAAAAATAAGGTACATAAAAAACAAAACAAACATTTTGGGTCGCGCAGGTGTTAAACGAGTGCGCGTTTTGTTCCTTCAAGGACGCTGGCGTATGTCGTCGCCTTAAAGCTGCTTATAACCACCTTCAAGGACCCATCTAATTCTGTAACAAAATTCATCAAAAGCGTGAAAGCGTAACAAACGAAAACACAAACACACATTTATAATATTACTCAGGATTAGTATTGTAATAGAAAATGAAAGTTTTGTGTATTCAAACCACAAAAAGTTACAAACTCACCCTGCTTTAATTTTTAGGGTTCCGTACCCAAAAGGTAACCAACGGAACCATATTGCTAAGCCTCCGCTGTCCGTCCGTCCGTCTATCCGTACAACCCGGGAGTCTTAAAGTGAAGAGTGAATAGGTTACTTCTAGGCAAGCGTGCTCCATCTTCGACCGCATCATCGCTTACCATCAGGTAAGATAGTGGTCAAACGCGTGCCTATCAACAGTAAAAAAGAAAAATCCGTCCGTCCGTCTGTCTGTCAGCGGGCTATACCTCATGAACCGTAATAGGTAAACAGTTGAAATTTTCACAGAATGTGTATTTCTATTGCCACTATAACAACAAAAAAACAATGGTACGGAACTCTTCATGCGCGAGTCCGACTCGCACTTGGTCTGTTTTACTTTGTAAATTATTGTTATTCATTATTATAACACAAATATTCGTTGACAATCAAACCCACTAATCGCGCCATCAAAGATAATTAGATTAAAACTAGAAGTGTCTCCGATGCGGTACGTGCCCCGAGGGACGTATCGCAGTACGCGACACGCGATACGGAGCCTCCGGCAATAAACACTTTATTAACTACCCTCTTTATGTTTCCTTGAGAACTTCGCGTTGTTTACTTGACAAAAGCTAATTTTAAGTTTAATTTAATTTCTGTGAGGGAATAAGAAGTACGTTCTTTGTTGTATGTTCGATTTTAGAGTTCCATAGCCTATAGGTAACCAACGGGTATTTGCACGGCGGAAATGGCGAATATAGTGATACCTATAGATTTTAAGTACTTATGTTAGCTACCTATATTCTTGCAAATAAATATATGATTAATCATTCATTTAACGGAACCCTATTATTAAGCCTCCGTTCTCCGTCCGTCCGTTTGTCCGTCTGTCTGTCAGCGGGCTGTATCTCAAGAACCGTAAAAGGTAGACAGTTGAAATTTACACAGTGTGTTTTTCTATTGCCGCTATAACAACAACTAATAATAATTAAACTCCCCATACAAAAAACGTGTTATTTTTTCGGTTTATGGTACGGAACCCTTCGTAATTATCAATGGAAGCAAACATAAAGAATAAAATAAGAAATGAAGATCGAACATTTAACATGATTGATTAAACCAAACTTTTATCAAACCAATATACTAACCTACGCATGTAGATCTGTTTTCAATTTCGTTTTCGAACTCAATCCCAATCTATAATTATGCAAATATGTAAATACTAGCTTCTGCCAGCGGCTTCGCCTACGTGATCCCTAGGGAACATACTCCCGGGATATATATAGCCTATGTGTTATTCCAGACTATAATCTACCTCTGTGCCAAATTTCATGAAGATCCTTTCAGGAGTTCTGACGTAAAGGAGTAACAAACATCCATCCATCCATCCATCCATCCTCACAAACTTACGCATTTAAGTATGAAAGAGTGTCCGTGGAATTTCTTGCACGTTCTTCTCCATAGAGATCTACGCTTTGAAACGTGCAAATAGCTTCATGTTTTTAACTGACCGACTTTGACAATTCAAAAGTGCCTGTAAATGGTTTATTTGAAATATACGATTTGATTTGATTTGTATTATCGTAGGACGTACACTGAATTGTGTTTATTCAAAAAGGTGAAACGAACGTGAACACAAAGAAATAAGTGCCCGATACCAACATCAGCGAAAACATATTCCACCAATTAATTTCTTGCTTCATTTAAAATACGGTACCCCGAGACCGTGAAACGACATGAGCTACAAATTCAGACCCATGTCTGCAAACCCGGCACATGTCTACAGGATTTATACATAGCGTCTAAAAGAAAATGTCTTTCGCGACGAACGCTTTTATTGAAATTGGCCGTATTACCATAATAATATTAGAGGGATTGGCAGCTATCGGCGAAGTGTAAAATCTCAGTATACCGCCCAATGTTCTCGCATCCGAATACCGTAATCTACATATATTTCTCTACCCATGCCATTATGGGGATTCAATTACCCAGTCTTTTATTTTTCGAGCTTCTTTATTCTTATTGGGGTTACTACTGAATGGTAATGGATATCGTCAGCGTCTTCAGGGTTAAAACCCTCTCCCGGAATAGCATTAGGTCCATACTAAGATAAACTTTTTATTACGCGTTTTTATTTAATTCGCTCTTTGTTTGTATTCAGGCCGGATCCTAATCAATGAGTAGTGCGCGTTATTGGCACAACGAGGCCGGATTTCGGGCAATGTGTTCACAGTTCCACTCCAATTTTTCCAATAGCTACTCGTACTTCAAATTATTTTTCCGACTTATTTTATTGGCAGCTTTCTGAAAATTTTTCGCTACCACGTTCTGATTTATTGGCATGTCGTTGTCAATTTTTAATCAGTAACAACTATAATAAACCTGTCCTAGCAGTGTTAAACACTTAAACAAGTGACGTATAACTTTCGTAACACCGCAAAATCAACATGAAATATTTATTTTATTCAAAATCTGTGCGGAAATAGAAATCTAGCATCAGATGCGAGGGCGTGAACATTTATTTGTTATCCAAGCTTTTGCTGAATGTGTTCGTTTGGAGAGGTGCAAATAAAACTTGGAATTTCTAAAAATATCACCTAAATATTTAATCCGGAATGCGAGCCGTTGGTAAGCCGGGATGGTAACACATCAAAAGCTAAAACACACATAAGTAGGTACAATCCGGTTGTACAAAAATCGTGACTGTTTTATGTATATCGAAACAACTGTTCTAAATGAATGTTAGTTTTAGATATAACAGAACAGGTTTTGTTGACAAGCTAGGCTATTGATAAACTTTTAAGAGTATAGAAAAATCGTTACATTTTTTTTTATAATATCTGTGAAATGCATCAAAAAAGCTGCTTCATCATTATCATATCAGCCGAAAGACGTCCACTGCTGGACGTAGACCTCCCCCAAAGGGGAGGGGGGGTTGCCATAATCGCCACGCTTGGCAGGCGGGTTGGCCATCGCAGTTTATGGTGTTACGTTTAACAGAGAAAGCTGCTGCCCATTCTCTGGTGAGTCCCACCGGAAGTGAGATGATATTATTCTTTTACGGCACCATTAAAGCTGTTTATATTAAAAAACTCGTGTGTTTAGAAGGATGTGTTTTCAATGGTGACATCACATTCTGTACCAAATCAACGCACAAAAGCAGACAATAACACAATTAAGAGATCACAGTGACATAATGTGTAATGGAACGCGTGTAACATTCCCACAGAGAAATCGTACAATAGACTGCAACAATCCCTGTCGCACTGAGCGCGTATTTCACGTCAAGGGCCGCCGACGTCACTCGCCCTCTAACCCGCCATTACTCATAACCAACCGAAAAGGATCCGGAAGAGAAAAAGAATAAACACAACTTACAAGTGAACAAATGGCAACACTTTACGTGTCTCACAACTTAAACGTCCTCCGAGAAATGGTATACTGCGTAATGTTGCCATCTGTCTCTTGTTAATGCGATATTATATCTTCCCTTTCGGAAAAACTGAAACGAGTCGTATGTTACTTAGCAAGGAAGGACGTGTGTGGAACGGTAAGATTAATGTCCGAGGCACGGACTGGCCGCTGTCTAGGATTTTCTAGCTCTCCGAGCCGCTTTTATTTTAGGAATTTTTCAATTTGCCCCTTGAGAGAATACGAGTTACGAATGGGTTATTTGTTGTTGTTATATCAACGTTTTTTTTAACTACGTATGTGGAATAGAACGACCTTATTTCGTTTAGCTGAGATTTAGCTAGTCGGACGTCAAAGCCAGCTTTGATAAATTATTATATTCAGTTAAAAGTCCGGATCTAGGGATTTGGATTGGAAATTCGTATCTGCTTTATTTTACTAGGGTTTAGCTTTCAAGGATTTTCGTATAATACCTGAGTGCTTACGTTGCATTACTCTTATTTAGTAACGAGGAACGAAAAATACATGGAAATGGAAAGGATGAAAAAATATTTATTTGTGACTCGCTCAGGATAAAAACAAAATAAATTGAAATGATTAAACTAAAAATATAAAAAGCCCCGTGCAAAAGGCAGTTCGAAAAAAAAATCTCTCAATGAAATAATGGGTAAAACCTACCAACGGGTAGCAATTGGATTGTACAATCCATCCATTCATGTAGTAATTATGACTTTTTCATCCCAAAAACTTCAATCATCTAGCTATCTTGAACACTTTATTCTTAGGACTGATTTATAAATAGGTGATCAGATATTTTTTAACTGAAGAAGCTGTCACACTGACAGTTTTATTCCTCACAGTGGGATTGGACTGGACATTATAATTATTATTTTAATGTTTGTCTGGCAGTTTGAGTGTTTTGTACGGCCTACACAAATGTCCTTTCTTTGGTATTGTTCGTCGAGTTGTTGAGCTCCTAAGTGGATCTGAGTTGAGCTACACGACTACTGACAAATGCTTGCACTGACTGGACTGGTTCACTCAAATCTGTGTGGTACTTCCTTTTAAAGACCATCTTAGACACTAATCTGCATGGTTCTTAAAAAATGATATATTGTAATTGTGAGGACTATGTAGGGCGTTATTTTAAGGATTGATTTTATGACTGTCTGGCAGTTTGAGTATATTATGAGGCTTACCCAAATGTCCTTACTTTGGCATTGTTCGTCGGTTCGTTTAGCTCCTCAAAGTTCTGAGTTGAGCTGCACGATAACTGACAAATGCTTGCACTGTCTGGACAAGCCCACTCAAACCTGCGTGGTGCTTTCCTCAAAAGGCCACCTCAGTCGTTAGCTTACATGGTTTTTCATATGTTATTGGCGATTGTATGGACTTCAAAAGAGACTATAACCTCTGAGTTTGTTTCGGTGTTTCTTCTCAGGGTAGTCAGCTAGGAAATACTGGCCTCACCTAGATTTATTCGACATAAAAAATGACGTGTAAAAGAGTTACTTGTAACCTATTTGCAAAATAAATATCATTTATCACATGTCTATCGTATGTCAGATGAGCTGAGAGCTAAAAGAACCACTAATTGGGTCCCTTTCAATGCTACACGACATCGCGGTAGACCAAAACGAAGGTGGAGAGACGAACTCGACTCTTACCTTAAGAACAGCGGCCCTAAAAAGGCCGCTTTAGCAGAATCGTATTGAGATCATAACAATATTATTATTGATAGTTTTTCGGCCATTATGCGCAAGAGATGCGCATCTCTGTTGCGCCGTGTTCGCGCCAGCCTCAACATCATCCTTACAACGTTGATTGAAATGTGGGACTCTCCGATCTTGGGGCGGTGGATACGAATGCACGCAGTCAAGTAGACGTTCCCCAGGATCGGCGTGCCTCATGCATGTTACATGTTACAACAAATAAATAGATGTTAAATATTACTAACACTAGTTTGTAAGTTTACATTGTTACTAACAAATTATGGAATTGATTCTGAAAAATAAATGTTTATATTATTAGTATTAATCATACAACAATCTATCCAATTTCATTTTCATCTTTATCGCAAAAGCATTATGTTCAAGGGTGATTGAGAAAATTTGATAGCTACGGGTAATTTGAATTGCTGGCTGATTCACTAAAGTGGCCTTTTAAGACCCACTGGTCTGCAATGACAGAAACACAGACGTTTGTAAATAGGGAGATGGAAGTTTTGCCCAGTTATGGGACATCACGGGTTAGATTAGACTAAAAGTAATCTGAGTATTGAAAAATTCGGTCTCATCGCCCTTAAAACAAGCCTAAAAAGGATAAACGTCCTCAAAAGACTTAAAATGCAATACAAGCAGTGCCGTAAATCGGGCGGAGCCACCGGTGTCTAGGCACAGGGCGTAAACTCTGGGGGGCGCAAGAATTTCCAGACCAGGCAGGACTATTATTTTTTCGGTTTTGCGTATTGTGTAGTTGTGAATAAATTCATACTTAAACGCAATTTATATTATACTACCTTCCTTATTCAAAACTCTACCATACCAAGTACTTAAAATTAAATTAATTTACAGTTTACTGAAACTTTGCAGAGTGTTATTTTATTATAGACTAGCTGTGCCCGCGACTTCGTTCGCGTGGATGTCGAAAAATATCTGTTGCATAGATAAAATCTACTTTAAAGTTAATACCTTGCGTATCCTGATCTCAAAATTAAGAAAATAGGAAGAGGGTACCTAATGCAGGGCACTCTATCACCTCTTCCGGTTGAAATGCCGATTAGCCCGGGTAATCTCCTGGTACATACCTACCTCGAGGTGGATCAACAAAACCGACAATCGAATGAACGGTGGTAGGTAGTCTTCAAACTACGAAACAAAGAAACTGATGAATAAAGTTGATTCTTAATTTTGTCCAGCCAGCAAAAAGAAACAGTTTCTTTGATTTTCGCTGACAATTGCAGATTACAGAACACCGATTAATTTTTATTACATTTTATGTAAAATAGTTCTACCGGGTTTATAGAATCGATTTACTGTGTAAGAATAATCGAATTTTTCAAATCGATATTTAGTAGGTACTGAAAGAGGAGACTTATTAAATGAGGAGCTCGTAGCTTAATAATAACAGTCGCACGGGTCGATCTTCATGGTTTACCAACTCTTGCCTAGGTGGCTCTGTGAATAGGTGACCATATTATTTTACATACCGCGACTTCGCCGTGTTGATCGGAAGCTGATCCGAATATAGTTGGGAAAAGGTTAAGCATACTCGTATATTAAAAAAGACAGACAATACCATTTGGCCCCAATTGGGGCTGACGGTCCTTGAGAGAGTAACTCTGCCGTTTTATTGTCCTTTTCATTGAATGGCGGTTAATCAGCCGCCTACATGATCCCCAATGCGCAAATGTGTCAAAGTGGCGAATGGGTCTGTCATGTGACGATATTTAATGAACAGGCTGGCAGATGCTTAGGCCGTCTATGAATAGGGTAGGTAAATGTGTGGCGAAAATATAATTATGGATTTTTTTATTTTTTGGGAATCCTAAATTCTATTAAGTGCCGGGATGTCACTTAGACCGTCTCCCTAGTGGATAATGGAAATTGAAACAAAATTATGTTTGTAATCTGTGCCCAGTTCTGCCAACTGTAATGCGATTAAGTGTTTTCCGCAAATCATATCAGTTTTTTACCATGAAGCATCATCTGCCTAGCCTTTTCCCAGCTATATTGTAGTCAGCTTCCAGTCAAACGGGATTGGAGCGGCTGCCTACCAGACCTCTACAACCCTACAATACTGGGTAACACGATACTTCTTGGCAAGACTGTAGGTGTCAGATTTGTCGGCTTCTGACAATCCGTAAAGACTGCCTGAGATCTCTTCTCGGTAGGTATGTTAAACTGGTCACCCATCCACAGACCGACCTTGGCAAGCGTTGCTTAACCTTGAAGATCGACCCGGGCGGCTATTATATTCCGAGGTACGTAGGAATCTTGGTATGTTAAAATGGTTACCCATCCACAGCCTGACCTTGGCAAGCGTTGCGTAACCTTGAAGATCGACACGGGCGGCTATTATATTCCGAGGTACGTAGGAATCTCGGTATGTTAAAATGGTCACCCATCCACAGACTTACCTTGGCAAGCGTTGCTTAACCTTGAAGATCGACCCGGGCGGCTATTATATTCCGAGGTACGTAGGAATCTCGGTATGTTAAAATGGTCACACATCCACAGACTTACCTTGGCAAGCGTTGCACAACCTTGAAGATCGACCCGGGCGGCTATTACATTCCGAGGTACGTAGGAATCTCGGTATGTTAAAATGGTCACCCATCCACAGACTTACCTTGGCAAGCGTTGCTTAACCTTGAAGATCGACCCGGGCGGCTATTATGTTCCGAGGTACGTAGGAATCTCGGTATGTTAAAATGGTCACCCATCCACAGACTGACCTTGGCAAGCGTTGCTTAACCTTGAAGATCGACCCGGGCGGCTATTATATTCCGAGGTACGTAGGAATCTTGGTATGTTAAAATGGTTACCCATCCACAGCCTGACCTTGGCAAGCGTTGCGTAACCTTGAAGATCGACACGGGCGGCTATTATATTCCGAGGTACGTAGGAATCTCGGTATGTTAAAATGGTCACCCATCCACAGACTTACCTTGGCAAGCGTTGCTTAACCTTGAAGATCTACCCGGGCGGCTATTATATTCCGAGGTACGTAGGAATCTCGGTATGTTAAAATGGTCACACATCCACAGACTTACCTTGGCAAGCGTTGCACAACCTTGAAGATCGACCCGGGCGGCTATTACATTCCGAGGTACGTAGGAATCTCGGTATGTTAAAATGGTCACCCATCCACAGACTGACCTTGGCAAGCGTTGCTTAACCTTGAAGATCGACCCGGGCGGCTATTATATTCCGAGGTACGTAGGAATCTCGGTATGTTAAAATGGTCACCCATCCACAGACTTACCTTGGCAAGCGTTGCTTACTTAACCTTGAAGATCGACCCGGGCGGCTATTATATTCCGAGGTACGTAGGAATCTCGGTATGTTAAAATGGTCACCCATCCACAGACATACCTTGGCAAACGTTGCTTAACCTTGAAGATCGACCCGGGCGGCTGTTATATTCCGAGGTACGTAGGAATCTCGGTATGTTAAAATGGTCACCCATCCACAGACTGACCTTGGCAAGCGTTGCTTAACCTTGAAGATCGACCCGGGCGGCTATTATATTCCGTGGTACGTAGAAATCTCGGTATGTTAAAATGGTCACCCATCCACAGACTGACCTTGGCAAGCGTTGCTTAACCTTGAAGATCGACCCGGGCGGCTATTATATTCCGTGGTACGTAGAAATCTCGGTATGTTAAAATGGTCACCCATCCACAGACTGACCTTGGCAAGCGTTGCTTAACCTTGAAGATCGACCCGGGCGGCTATTATATTCCGAGGTACGTAGGAATCTCGGTATGTTAAAATGGTCACCCATCCACAGACTGACCTTGGCAAGCGTTGCTTAACCTTGAAGATCGACCCGGGCGGCTATTATATGCCGAGGTACGTAGGAATCTCGGTATGTTAAAATGGTCACCCATCCACAGACCGATCTCGGAATGCGTAGCTTAATCTTGAAGATGGACTCGTGCAACTCATCATCTGCCTAACCTTTTCCTAACTATATTGAGGTCGGCTTCCAGTTGAACCGGATTTAGCTGAATACCAGTATTTTACGTGAAGCGGATGCCTACCAGAGGGCTAAGCACGAGTTTCTGTCGACAGCGTAAACGTATCGCCTGCGACAATTTTTGTATGCAAAATTGATCAGCGCCATGTGTCCGTATTTGGAACTAACTAATCGGTAGCACAAGTTTTTGACACTTACCTTCGTATCGAGTTTACGTTTTAACGTTGCGTAAATGAACCAAATGTATGGAAATCGGTAGCACCATGGTAGCACGAGTTGTGTAGTTTCGACTTTTTCGCTAGCTGGGACTTACGCACGTAAAAAATTGTCTCACTGACATTTTCTTGGTGAGACAGTTTACGTCAAACAATTTTCCGTATTTATTTTGGAATTAATGCAAGAATATGCAATTTTATCATGAAAACAAGAGGAAAGCATGTTGTATATTTATCATCCGATCTCCTATATACATAAGGACGCCAGGAGAAGTTGTGAAATGAGGTAGGAAAATTTTTCATTTTCTTTGTAAACACACGTAATATTTTCTCATAAAAGAATCGTTTTATTAGTGTTATTCATGCGAATCACACAGAGCGGCCCGGCGCCGCCTGCGCGCCATGGTGAAGTTCGTTTCCGTGCGTTTTTCGCCGCAAATCCACGTTGTTTTCTGGTGCTCCATATCAACTGAAGTTCCAATCACGCAGCATCGCGATAGGCGTTACAAATAAGTGCTTTAGGTACCTACCTAATATAATCCACGTGTGTGCAGCATGTTCATTTGTGCGCTCATCAAGTTTTGCAACGGGTACATACCAACGCAAAGTTTTAATGTAACTAGGAACAAACCCCACTGAGCAAATTATGTACTAGGAACCCAGAGCTCTTTCCATCCCTCGGTAACCAAATACATTATACCTGATACCCTATTCACAACAATATAAGACTTCAAATTTCTTAATATTAACATATTTTTCAGCAGGTTTGTGAAAATAATGGCAAGAACTATAATCATAAACCACATTTTACAAGCCTATCGATGATGGCTAAAGACTTAATAAAGGAGAGAAGCACGACGAATATGAAATAGAACACCTTCGCAGCGTGACGACTGGTTTATTGTGAAGATCTAACCTGCTGCCCCTATACCGTACTGCTAGCACACTGTGAGGAGGGACACTTCTTCGAAATTAATTAATCAAATCCTAGATCAAATCGTCCCTTGCTTGCGTACCGCTAACTTTCGGAGTAAATAAAAATGAATATTCAACCCATTTTTATTTTGAATCCGACTAGCTATTAATGTAATACAATTTAGGAAACCTGGTTCCGTACCAAAATGGTAAAAAAGAACCCTTATGGTGTGGCTAAGTCTATTTGTCTGTCACAGCTGGATATCTGAAGAACTACTATATGCTGCTATGAACTTGAAATTTCGAATAGTTTAAGATGACATTTGTTCAACTATTTTTCACATAAAATAGAAATAAAAATGTATATTTTTCTTGTAACAACAGCGCCTGAAAGAGATTATTAAAAATTCAAAGTGGGGCTACTAGGACATGTGGGGTGCCGTGTCAAAGAGCGCTGTTTATGCATTCTCAAACATTATTTTTTTTAGGCCACATGGACCATGGTTTTCGACTTATGACGAAAAATGATGAAAAATTGACCATTCCCCCCCTTATCTCCGAAGTTTGCATAGAGAAAAATCTGAAATTATTCGTTGTCATAGAAATTTGTGTAAAAAATTACAGGAAAAACAAAACTATGTCTCTAAATAGCACACTTTTTCAGAATTCATTAACTAAAATTACACTAGTTCAACTAGCGGTCATTCAAGAGATGGCGCTGATCTAAAACTGCAATATACACCGCAGTGACGAATTCTCTGACGAATATAGGCTTCACCGATGAAAATTTAAAAACATTTCACGTTGTAAACGATGCTACGAAACCCTCAGTGCGCGAGTCCGACTCGCTCTTCACCAGTTTTTTTTTTTTAAATTTGTTTACTCTTAACTAATATTGGTCGTAACGTCGCAAAGGTAAAATTGTTTGTTTATAAGTTTGTAAAGGTAATCTCTTGAAGTCAGGCCCGATCTTCGATCACTATTCTACGAGATCGAAGGATGTGTGAACACTAATGTTGCTTCTATTTGACTGAAAACGCACAGTTTTTGTGGGACAACCTCATGATAGTCCAGGCAAATTAGTAGGGTGTCCGCGATTACAGATATTTCTAGGGCAAAGATAAAAAAAAAATAGTTTTTTTTACACATTTTTTGTAAATAACTAGTTAGCACAACTAAATATATTTGTAGGATATAAATTATTATACCCTACAAGAAAAAACGAAGAAATATGAAATCCAGCTAACCCTCACTGGGCCCGCGCGATGGATTGTTACCAACTCCCTATCACAGAGGAAGCCTGTATTCTACCAATAGTAGGAACTTTGTGTGCTTATTAAGCTTACGCCAGATGCCTTATGGTGTCAACCGGCCGGTGGCCGGTGCCGTATGGTGCCGTAAAAAAATAGTACCATCCCATCACTTCCCGTGGGTGTAGTAAGAGGCGACTAAGGGACTCACCAGAGAATGGGTAGCAGCATTCTTTGTAAAACTTAACACCATACACTGCGATCGCCAACCCGCCTGCCAAGGGTGACGATTATGGCAAATCCTCCCCCCAAAATTTGGGGAGGCCTATGTCTAGCAGTGGACGTCTTTCGGCTTAGATGATCAGATGCAATTTGTAGCAGTGCGTTCCTTCAAATGAGATGTTATAGTGAGTGGTAATGCAACGATTTTGAATAGGCAACTTGGCCTCCGGCGTTTTCGAGCAATCAGACATTTAAGATTTTTTGAAGTTGTCTACCTTACGATCAAAAGTTGCTAATTGTAAGAAATCTCCTCGTCTCTGGATAATCTGACACTTTTCTGAAAGTTAATGACCGAGTGAACCTCTCGAATAATAATTTATTTAAAAAATACCTCATACTCATGAGTATGGAAATTAAGGGTCGTAAAGCAAAAGCTATAAAAAAATATCGAAACTTCTCCTATGTAAACTAGATTTCGATTAGGTACTCGAAAATGAAAACCCACTATGGTCACCAAGGTATCTGGGCATAAATCGTTGCACACAGATCGAGTCATTGGTAATTGCTCAGTTAAAATTACCAATCACCCTGTATTATAATAGATGGATGAAAAAAATATTTAGTTTTAAACAACATTTATATTTTATAATGTCTAACATACATAGTTACACGGATAACAATGAATGACAAAACATATTTATGAAGACGCCGGTTTTGTCCACAGTGTAGTGACTACGGCGGGCGCTTACGCGGCGGACTCGCGCGAGATAGCGCGCGTAGTTTTCAAACGTTCCTATCCGCGCGTTGCGGCCGCAGTACGGGCCTAGTCCGCAAGCGCCTAATGCGCGGGTGGCGGGGGTATCAAACCAGTTAGATCTTGTCGCTCGGCGTATGCGCGTCTGATTTTATTTTTAAAATTTGTATCTTCTCTTGTGATTTTAGCTGATATTTTATTGAGGATGTAGGTAGTCAAAGGTTGAACCGGACATTCGAGTGTACTCAAAGAATTTTGTGGGCTACAATCACAGTTCTTCATATAAATTAAAAAATTCACTATTAACTTGTCGGCTTTTATTTATTTCGTGCACACCATCTCTTGTGTTCAACACTCCCATCTCAGGATCGTACTATCTAATAAAAACACCAAATCCTCGTGCATGGTTTGCAGCACTTGAAATACGCCGCAACGCTACAACGGCTTGCACGTCACTGTGGCCACCGCATGCCTCCGCCGCCGCGCCGTCCGTTGCGCCCGCTACAAGCTGTAGTCACCGCGCGTTCAGTGAGGACGCACACATTGGAATAGTTTGTCTGCTCTTGGTGGCAATGCAGGCTTATATTGTTGCGGTGTCGACAAAGGCTCTTGGCTACAATCTGAAATATTTTTCGTCACCTGTTGATAAAAGAAGTTAAAATAATTATGAAAAACTAGCTTCTGCCAGCGGCTTCACCCGCGTGGTCTCTTGGGAATATACTTCCGGGATAAAAAGTCTTTAAAAAGCCTATGTCCTTTCTCAGGCTCTAGACTATCTGTGTACCAAATTTCATTTAAATCGGCTCAGTAGTTTTGGCGTGAAAGCGCGACAGACAGACAGAGTTCCTTTCGCATTTATAATATTATACATTAGTAAGGATAATTCAAAAATTGTGACACTAAATGCAAAAATGTTGGTGATTGTTAGTGTTTATGGACTTGGACTGGATTGTGAAGGCCAGATAGGCAGCCGCTCCGCGTAAAATAGGTACTGGTATTCAGTTGAATCTGGCCTGACTAGAAGCCGACCCCAATATATTTGGGAAAAGGCTAGGCAGATGATGATTGACATTGCAACTAGGAATTTCTTAGTCTTTCTCAGCCTGAAGCCTCATTCTGTGTGCTATGCAGGGCTATGCTATACTCTTAAGTCTTACTACATGGGACTCGGCATAATAGACGCATTTTACATTGTTGTATGGATTTGTGTAATACAAGTGTAGTTTGTATACGCTTGGGGAGGCCTATGTCCAGCAGTGGACGTCGTTCGGCTATGATGATGATGATGAAGTGTAGATTATAAATATTTAAAAATATACTTACTTTTCTTTGAAGTTCTCCTTGAGGTCGAATTGAATGAAACTGTTTTTGTTGACTTCGTTAAATAAAACATCTCAGAACTGTACAGCGCACATTTTCATATAAAAGCTGGTAAATCACAATTTTAATTTTAAATGACAATAAACAACAATAGACGTTTACTCCTTAGGGTCAACGTCAACACACACCACCACACAACGCAGTGCGGCACTTACAACACGCGGTATTAAAAAAAAATAAAAATTCTCCATAATATGAAGAAATCATTGCAAAGTATGTAATACTATGACTACTATAATTGTTATTACGATTATCCGAATGATTATGTGAGAAATGTTAGCGAACAATAATGTACCGAGATATACAAGGTGTTATAAAATAAAAGCAAATGCCCTTATGAGGTCATTTTACTCATCACTATGAACAACTTTTAAAACGAGCTAAACTCTTAATTCATAATTCTTTATTGTACACCAAAAAACCATAATTATATTGGATACAGACATAATAAAGTTCATGTACAAAGGCGAGCTCAACTCAATGTTGAGTTTTCTCCCAGCAAACCTTTGAGTGACAAAGAGAGATACAGGGTAGGATCTAGTGTACTAATAATATACGTAAATATACCTACACACATAAATGTATACCAAAAACAGAAATCAGCGGTTCAGTATGTACCTACATTTTGTCGAGTAATGCGCACATATATATCAGCAGGCGGTCGATGTTTTTCGTTTGAATAATGAGTACAATGACCCTTTAAGAAGCATTCCGTTTTTTCTATGTATTTATTATTAAGTTTATCTACCATTCGCATGTCGCAAACATTTTACAGCTACACGCGTTTGCATCAGTGTGCTGAGGGTTTTATATTTTTTGTAATTTGAAGGAAACCATCAAACGTGAAATGAAAGGTGTCAAATGTCGTATGCGGAACCGTTCAAAACCAAATAATTTATCATAAATTACGACACCAATAAACTGAAATTATCAATAGTTTATGAAAAAAAGATTTTTTTTAAATGACAAACAAGTTTCAACATGTGTATGAAACAAAATATATTTTTAGTGTTAGTGTTTCCAGGCTATAAATTATTCAAAATAGAATTACCGGTTTTTTTGTGCTCATTTTCAAAACGCACCATTCAGTTCAAATCGTTCAAATCGCTATTGCATTCTCTGCCTAAATTAACTATTGTTCAATTATTACTTTCGAGTAGTCGCAAGACGTTTATTAGAACTCGTGCTACCAAAAAAAAATCTCGCTGTAGCGAGTACGTTAAGGTCTGGTAAAAACGTCACGATAACGTTACTATTTCGCAAGAAACTTGTGCTAGGGGTACAGACCTTCACAACCCATTAATTGGGTAACACGGTAGTTCTTGGCAAGACTGGAGCCAGATTTACTGGCTTCTGACAATTCGTAACGACTGCCAAAGATCTTCAAATTACTAAATGTTATTTTTTTTTTCACAAATAATATACGCATTCATTCATGAAACAGTTCTAAAAAAATAAATAAAATAAAATTCGTTTATTTCAGGCTATTATAAACCCATAGAACACTAAACTGTTACTATTTAATCTCAATAGATGGCGGTGCATGTATGTGCTTCACGTAATGAAACTTTAAACGAAACCTTTAAATACAAATATCTTTTGATAGAGTGAACCGATTGCGATGAAACAAAAACTAAGTTATACCTCCAGTTACGTACAATTTTAATGCGTGAAAGTTATCTACGTTTTTTCTGTACTTTTTACGTGATGCCTGCACATCCAAACAGATAAACAGACAAACAGACAAAAATTCCAAAAATGATGGAAATGGGTTCTATAAGTTACCCTTTATCTCCCTAGCTATTTTTTAATTTTTTATTTTGAATGTACAAAAACGACTCTTCAACAGATTTATTATATGTATAGAAGTATGAAGACCAAAGTGGCCCAAAAATGAAATCTCAAGCATCAGGGTGGGCAACGCATTTGCACTAGTGAACTTGCGTTTGAGTTTTAGTGAGGGACACACAGTGGGTGGTATAATAGGCGAAGAGTCTACTTAAATAGCTCGCCTGCTTGTTTGGCCACATCAATTCTAGAACTTTCTTTAAAAAAATAGATTTTTCTTCCAAAATATTAGTTAATTGGTCCACCAACACCAAGATCCTTATGCTTTATTTTATCACCCTGAACGAAGAACGAAATAAAGTAGGCCTATACATAGCATTGCTCTAGCTAGGGTACTAAAAAAAACAAGGGCGCAGTTATAGAAGCTCGCACAGGGTGCAGAAAAGGTTATTTACGGCAATTAACACAAGACTTTAATAGTACATCAATTTGAATAAAACATGTGACTTTATAGGTTAAGTATCACAATTATTATGTGTGGGAGTACCATTCACTTTTGTTCCGCAAAGAGTAATGTTAAAACAAACTTAATTGCCTTTCGTGAAGCGAACCTGCTAGCATACAACACGCGAACTTAAGTATGAAGGTCAATTTATTGTTTTATTTAATAAAATATGTTAGTACCTTGTACTAAATTTCTTTATTTTGTTTTCAGGATCAGTCAAATATTGACCGGAATAAGAAAACATAAAGTTAAAGATGTGTTGTATTAACTTTATTTAATTATTCATGTACAATGTTTGTTTTTTTTTATTTTGTTAATAGTTAGAAAGAAAGAAAGAAAAAGCGTTTATTTGCGCCAAGCATGACGCATACCAAAAAAAATAAAATTAAATAAAACAATGTTCCAATGTTTGTAAAAATGTGAGAAATATGTACTTATTTAGAAACTGAATAAGTTTACCTATGCTGGGAATAATTTGTTCCTATAAATAGTATATTCCATGGGTGCATGGTCCTCACATATATATTTAGATAATGTTGTACATCAAATACTGTAAGCCATTTATTTGAAAAGAGTAGGTATGGAGTTTCTTGTCCGTTCTTCTCCATACGAATCTAACTTTTCGAATGGACAGTAGAGTCACTTGTTATTTTTAAATATAATTTTAACTTACTATTACTTTACTTATACAATTTTAATTTTAACTTAATGATATACTGAAGGTCGAAGCGAAGTGATAAGCCGTGTTGCGCCATCATGGCGCATTGAGTACATACACATGTGCATGTGCCCGGTGAGTCAGGTGAGCGCAAGAAATATATGAATTAAAATCTGTTTTGTATTGTGTCTGTTACCAACATAGCTTTTAAGTAGTGTTTATTACTAACAACATATGAATCAAGGTTTGAAATAAAATTATAATATATATATATATTTTTTTTTAAATAATTTTGTCACTTGTTATTTTTAAATATATTTTTTTTTAACTCCATTTAGTAGCCTAATTGAAATAAACGTTTTGACTTTGTCTTTGACTTTGATGATTCGGTTAAAAGTGAGTTGTCATTCCAATGAGGGCTATCGCCTTTGAAATCGCCGCTAAAAACGCTATTGTGGCGTGAGGTTTTAAATGTCAAAT
This sequence comes from Lacanobia wlatinum, assembly GCA_947578705.1. Taxonomy (NCBI): domain Eukaryota; kingdom Metazoa; phylum Arthropoda; class Insecta; order Lepidoptera; family Noctuidae; genus Lacanobia; species Lacanobia wlatinum. Next base: position 27,450,710 of record OX388032.1, read on the forward strand.
TTCACTGTTGGTTGGCTATTGACGCGAGTTTATTTACCTACTAACTTTTGCCTGTGACTTCGTACGCGTATATCCCGTTTTTTCCCGTTCTCGTTGGAATTTCGGGAAATCCTTTCTTAGTGCTTCCCTACACTCCCCAAGGAACCTACATGCTGAATTTCAGCTGTATACGACCAGCAGTTGCGGCTGTGTTGTCTGTCAGTCAGTCAGTCAGTCAGTCAGTAACGGAAGAATTTTATAGACCGTGTAACAGAATAACCGCAATGCCTCTTAAGGGGTCATTGTACTCATCATTATGAACAACTTTTACTATGGGACCAATCCCGAAATCGCGATAAAAATCAGCTGTTCAGTACATTTTGTCGAGTTATACGCACATAAATATACATTTATTTACTAGCATTTGCCCGCGACTTCGTACGCGCACATTCCGTTTTTTTCCAGTTCATATGTATACGAAATTTTAACAGAAACAGTCCAGTGGATTCGGAGAAAATTGGCTGTGACTGACGGACAGACAGACAGCCAGACAACCGAATCGTTCTATAGGTAAGGGCTTCGTTTTTTTACTGATGTTCGAAACCCTAAAACAATTAGTATTTAAGCCCGATGTTTATGACATGCTATTAAGTTCTTAAACCTCTTAAGAGGTCATGATGACTAGCGATCCCTACGGTACATACAGTAAGACTATAAGATAACGTCTGGAACGGTATTTTGAGAAAATATCTCTGAGCTGACCTCTCCCCACAGGCGGCAAGAGCCTGCATCAGTCATCGTGCAACCCTATTTGGGCGAGCTCAACGACACGATACAAGATAGCGTCGGAATAGCATGCACTTAGTTCTAAGATTGGAGAAGGTGACCTTAATCTCCGTTTTTAGTTGACAAAAGTATTAAAAACGGAGTATTATTTCGAGCTAGTGTTTTAAACTAGTTTCTGACAGCGGTTTTACCTGTGTGAATGTATAAAATTATCCCAGGGGACACATTCCTTGTCCTATTCCATGATCTACCCGTTTGCTAGGTTTCATCTAAATAGGGTATTTTACTAAAAAAAAAGAGTTAGTCCGTCAGATAGATTTCCAAAAAATATTGGACACGTATTTTTTTCTTTTTTCACGTAATCAAAAAATGACGAAGATACAGTAAGTTGAAAACTCGCGTGACGTCACTACGATAGTACAATTTTACTAGCAACGTGACGTCACCAACCCCCTCTCCCGATTTTTGATGCATTTTATCTTTGTCAATATTCATTGATTTACAAAAACAAAAAATACGTGTCCATTATTTTTCAATACTCTAACTGACGGGCTAAATAGATTTGCAATTTATTGATGGTGGAAACTAGCCTATTCGTTCAACCGTTAGGTCGTGAAGAGGTGACTAACAGACAGATAGAAATTAGTATGGATGCGGACGTGAGAGCTTTTGTCCACTACACTTTCACTTTTACGCCTGAACCGAATGTAATGAATTTAGGTACAGAGATAGATTAGTTATAAAGTACTTTTAAAACATGAACACGTGCGAAGCCGCGTGAAATCGCTAGTATTATATGAAACCAGACATGTAACAAGGTTTAGCAAACATTTTAGTTTCTGATTTTGGTTACACTGACCATTTTAAGATGGTGTACATAATAGGCAAAACCGGATTTCAAAGACTGCTTGTTAAGGTGATATGATTACATCAGCTGGCTGGTATTTGTGAATGCAACTGCAATCGCATATAACTAAGTTTATGAGCCACCATTTACAGATAAATCCAAAAAGAGTGATTTAATAGAGGTAAAGCCTTTGTAAAAGCAGATTTAACGACGGTTGGCACTATTTAAACATTCTTAAAGATATCAGTTTATTTAATTATTATGTTCGGAACCAAGATTATACCGCATGTTACAGAATAAACGAAATACCTCTAAGGGCGCCTTCAAATTTGTCGTAAAGTGTCGCTCGGCAGCAGATCGACTGCCGCGCTGCTTTGTTAATCCACACAAATAATAAACGCGCGGCCGCAGCGCGGCAGCAGCGCGTTTATTATTTATGGTATGGATTAACAAAGTCGCACGGCAGCAGCGCGACACTTTGCGACAAATTTAAAGGGCCCTTAAGGAATCATTGTACTCATCAATATGAACAACTTTTACTACGAGCCAACACAGAAGTCGCGAAAAAAAATCGACTGCCCCATACACAGTTATGTGCACATAACTCGACAAAACTTACTGAAGAGCTGATTTTTTTTCGTGATGTTGGGGTGGTCCCATAGTAAAAGTTGATCATAATGATGAGTACAATAACCCCTTATGCGATAATGCGCTTATTCTATTACAAATTGTATAAGAGACTCAAAGCTTATGGCACATACACGAAACCAACCTGCTAAATTAGTTTATAAAACAAAGATCTATAAAAAACCGGCCAAGTGTGAGTCGCACTCGCCCACCGAGGGTTCTCCACGAGACTATATTTATTTTATGATTTAATTACAACTGTACAGTTTTTAGATTTTTCCCTGTACTGGTAGTATAAGACGGTATTACTTGCCAAATTTCATTGTTCCAGGTCAATGGAAAATACCCTATAAATTTTAATTCCCTCGAGTGTGTCGAAATATACGTTTTATGCGGCTAAACGGCTGTTTCTTTGTTTTACGTTTATTTCGAACTTTTTCACAGCTTCAAGGGACTGTAGACCTGAGTAAATGGTTTTAATTTCAATTCGATACCTCTTGAAAAAAAGAAAAGGTCTTGACAGACAGAAAGACGGACGGACGGACAACGAAGTGATCCTATAAGGGTTCCGTTTTTTTCCTTTTCAGGTACGGAACCCTAAAAACAACCCATTCACTTCAAACTGTTAATCAAAGTAAGAACTCTACAGCACAATTATTTAAAGCCACCGTTCCAACGTTTTAATAAAGAGTAAGGCGCGAATCCATCAAGAAGATTATTCATTCTTGGTCAATACCTTACCAGGTCCAAGGGAGCAACAAACGAAAAAACAGGAGAGAATTCCACCGGAGCGAACGTCAGATATCTTTTGTGCGCCTTTGCAATTGGTTGGTGCAGCCAGAACAATGGACTTTGACTGTTTCAGTAGTGCAATAAAGCCTGCACTGAATGCAAAGTTAAGTTTGTCCGAAGACTGTCCGGCGCGGTGACAAAGGAACAATGCCTGACCCGGATATTTGAAGGAAAGAAGGAATGTCGAATTTTTGGGAAGCGCACTTGTTTCAGTACTGGGGTTTGCGTTTAGTAGGTTTTTGGGGCTTATTTGTGTTTTTGTTATGTAAACTAACACAAGTATATCGTATGTAAACGAGTTTTCAACTGTTAAAAAACATTCGTCTGTAGTTATGTATATTACAGACACATACCAGCGGTCAAAGCTTTTTTACATATCACGACGCAAAGACAACCTACTTACAACGAATATTTCAAGCAAAAAATCAAGAAAAGAAAAAGAAAATCCTACAAAAAAACTATCTCCAAGCTCCAAGTCCCCGACACACCGATAAATAGTAAACACTAATAACGCTTACAGCACTAAAGTAAGATGTAACAATTCGCAGTAACGAGCTCGTCCCTAAAGAGCGTGACGTAATCGCCACACAATATACTATCTGTCCCACCATCCCCGACTCTGTATTAGATGATTCTTTAGAAGAAGGGCGCAAGTCACAGATAACAGCGAGGATAATTGCCGAATTAAATGAAATGATAATGAAACATTTAATGCTAATTTAGACGATGACGGAAGAGTAACAGACGATACAGGAAAAATAATTGTTGTTAATGTTAAAATTAATCATATTGATGTCAAAAAGCAAACTCTTGTTCAAGCCGAAGAAACCGATTTCCAACTAAGCCAGATACGAGGATCGTCGTATATAGAAAACTTCTTGATTGGGGACTCACAACTCTTGAATCTTTTAGCGTTAGAGCGACAAAACCTCCCGAGACCGGAACCCTTCGTGAGGAAAATAGCAAAGTTTTAAGACTTAAGAGTCATTCCTGTCATCATTTCGGATTTTTGGATAGTTGATAAAAGTACGGAAAGGTGTACCTAAGTGGGACAACAATCTTTTGTGTATCTCGGTTTTACTGAGAAACTAAAGTTAAACGAGAGAGAAACTGACATAAATATGAAACTGGCAATTTGAACTGACTTTGTGGACTATACTCAGGGCATATTCCATTAATGAAGACACGAAATTACGTTATAAACGCTTCGTTTGGCAGGTTTACGAGAGTTTAATTAGATGAATAATTCTCTTGAAGTTACGACTGAGAAAATTGCAATTACAGGACTGCAGCTTAGAATAATAACGCGCGAAGCACTTCACTTACTAAAGAGCGATAAACAATTCTTCAAAGATAAGTCGAAACGCAAAGTTTTTCCGTATTAATGCTCTGACGCCATTTAGTACTCAAGAATCTCCAAGGAAATTAACGATCAACGCTAAACTTGGCATATTTAAGGAGCCATCAGTGTTTCATTTACTTTCATATCCCTTGGGGGAGGCAGTTTGTTTTACAGACATTCAGAAAATTAAAAGCTGAGCAGATGCTTGGGATCCGGCACTTAAATGACGGGCGAAGCGGAATGGGAACTACAAAGGACATTCTGCTAACAGCTGAAATGTCAAAATTCCTTGTTATTTCGTTGAATGGTGTTTAGGATGTTAAAAACTGGCTAGGTCACGTGCCGCTCTGTTGATCGTACACTTTTAAACCTTTGTGTATTTGCGGGTTTTAGGAGCTAAACAGATATGAAGGTTCTTGAATTTGTTTTTTTTTTTTGGAACTGGTAGTTTGGCATTTTGAGCAAATACTTTGCAAGCTTTTTGATATATATACAGACCTACTATTTTTTTTTCTTGGATGTTTTTTAAAGATGGGTTTGTTAAAAAATATTAACATCATTCGTTTATTCAACAAGTTTAAGTAAAAACATGAACACAAGGATATCTCAAAAAAGATTTCCAAATCAAGTGATTTCCAATTTTATAAAACATTTAATGCTGCCAAAGGCCGAATAATTGGATTATTCTGATACATGATTTTTTGGTATTATTCATAATTATTTATGTCAGTGATAATAGAAAAGTAATAATAGAGAAATAAATGGTTGACTTTTGATTACAGTACTTTTTAATTTTTTGTCATAAAATATCCTTACTATTAGAATTTACTTCAGGTATCAATTAAAGGTCACACAATAAACAGGGTGTATAAATTTAAATACTTGAGCCACCTGGTAACAGATACCCTGAAAGATGATTTAGATTTGGAGAGGGAGCGCAGAGCGTTGTCAGTCCGGGCGAACATGCTGGCTCGCAGGTTCTCTCGTTGTGCGGACGCTGTTAAAATAGCCCTTTTTAAGGCATATTGCACTGCACTGTACTCGGGGGCCCTGTGGTTCAGATATACACAAAGGGCTTACAATGCTCTGCGTATCCAATACAACAATGCGTTCAGGGTGCTGTTGGGACTGCCACGCTTCTGCAGTGCGTCGGCGATGTTTGCCAATGCGCGCACTGACAGCTTTGACGCAGTATGGCGCAAGAAATCTGCCTCGTTACTTCACAGGTTGCGTGATAGTCCTCACACCATTCTGCACTCGATAGCTGCCCGGGCAGATAGCCCGCTTGTGTGGGCACTAGCCGATCGAACGAGGTCTGTTTTAGTTATTAAGTACTAACATAGGCTAAGTAATTTTGTTACTAACACAGTGGACCGCATTTGTAGTCTGAATAAATAAATAAATAATAATAATTATTATTATTACACAATAAGTAAAAAGTTAAGTTCTCAATTCTGCTCATGCGTTATTGATTCCATAAGCTTCCAACCACTTCAACCAATCCGGATTCATTCTCAAAACGTGGCAACAAATACCTTTTCACAAAGCACTTCGCCCAGTAAAACTCTTTCGACATAAAATAATTTCGTAGCTTAGCACGAGTACGTTCGGAGTGTAACTTAACTGTGTCGTTTAAGTAGAGTCAAATACTTGTCGTTAGTACGGGCTGGAACTAAAATGTCACGTCCCGAACATTTTAAGCTCTCGCCTTTCCCAAGTGTGTGCTATAATTTTGTCATAATGTTTTAATACAAAATCCCTCTACGAGTGCCAGTGTGCGAACATCTTTATAGGCTGGTACGCAGATTGTTCGGGCAATAACAGACTTTATGTACATGTACATTGTACATAGATTTGAATTAAATGAGGTCGCTGGTATGTGTTAATATGGGTGTACAGATGTGGCTATTAGACAGTCGCAATAAGCTTTTAATGAAAATGAAATGAAAAAATGAAAAATGTTTTATTTGTTTTACAAGTAAACTTAACAACTAGTGATTGGAGTCTCCTTTTAAGCAAAAAAGCCTGTGTTAGGAGACTCCGCTCTTCCAAAACTTAAAATATTAACATAAAATTACTTGTTTTAAGTGTTATAAAAACAGGCGATTTAAAATAAAAAGAGAAAATTAAAACTAGACAAGAAGCATGCAAATGCGTGAGTGAGAGTAGGGGTGTGTGAATATGAATATGAGGGTGTGTGAATGTGACTATGACTATGAAGGTGTGTGAATGTGAAAATGGAGGTGTGTGAGTGAGAATACTGAGGTGTGTTACTGTGAGTATAAAGGTGTGTAAATGTGAAATTGAATGTTGAATGTGAGCATTTGTTGTTAAATTTTATGTTTGAAATTGACTACTAGGTACTATCATTTTGTTAAAGACATTTTCAGTAACATACTCATATTTGTGTGTGTGTGTGTGAAAACTAATTAAAAACTGGACAAGTGCGAGTCAGACTCGCCCACCGAGGGTTCCGTACCTTACCTACTGTGTACCTTAAACTTAAGCTATAGCTATCAGTTTTAAGTTTGTTTTTGACTTGAATGTACCCTGGTGGTTGGGAGTGTCATGCTCACACAAAAGTCTAGCTGATGGTCAAAAAAAAAAAAAAAATCAAAAAGGCATTTATTCAAACTAGGCTGAAAATCAGCACTTTTTGAACGTCAAAATTTACATGAAGACAGTCCCCCAAATCGCCCAGCCCGTCACCACTTCCTAGTGTTTTAGCTGGGAAGAAGAAGTGGCCAACAAACTCCCCAGCAACACAACTGTCTGTTAAGTTTAAAGAACTTGAACATTATTCAACATTTTATGATAGATGTCGATCATTAAATTAAATAAATGGATGGCACATGTCCGCTAGCATACCATTTTATCCCAAAAATTACAAATGAAACAATGATAAAACTAATTACATATATAGGTAATTAAATAAGTAAACTCAAGCATACAATACTAATCAAAATGAGCCTCCAGGAATAAATGGCGTGCCCGCTTACATGTTCAACAATGCAATTTAACCATAATCTGTGACCCAAAGTCACAAGTGATAAACTAGGACCATCGCAGTTAAATTATAACACTAAAATTTTAACAATAATAAACCACGGACAGCAAGACGACCAGTCACCACAAGCAGCACCCGTTCACGAGCATAACGCAAAGATCAGCCATTACCTCCCTCGCCATATTAGAGGGAAGGAGGTAACCCGATCCCCGACGCTACCGCAAGCAGCGACGTCTAAGGGAGCATGACGAACCTGCTGCCGGTTTCTCAGACAAAATCATACTTATCAATTTGTCGAGGTCGCTAGTTAATCACATACTGCAATACAACTCATAAAAAACAAGCTAATGAGAAGATTATGTCAATAAATAAAATAAAAAAAAATAAAAATAAAAAAAAACAAAAATGACCTATACGGTCAGAATAATAAACAATGTCATCTTGAGCAAGTAAAGAATCTACGAAAGAACATTTAGCATTGTCTCGTGTTCAACACAGCGACCAACTATTTTTATCGTCGAAGTAATCGTTTATAGTATAGTATGCCTTCGAAATAAGGTTAGATTTCACTTTCGCTTTAAAAGCATTAAAAGGCAAGTCTAGAAAAGAAAGAGGTAACTTATTATAAAAGCGGATACCGATCCCCACAAAATGGCCCTGGACCTTACGAAGACGGTGGAAAGGAGCATGTAGTTTGTGCTTATTTCTGGTGTTAAAGCTGTGGATATCACTAGTTTTGGCATATAAATGTATATTTTGCCTGATATACACTATGTTGGCAAAAATGAACTGCGAAGCAACCGTGAGAATACCTATTTCTTTAAAAAGTTCCCTTAAAGAGACCCTGGACCCTAGCTGGTATATCGCTCGTACGGCTCGCTTTTGTAGGACAAATATATTTTGTATGTCAGCAGCTTTTCCCCACAGTAGCATACCATAGGACATAACACTATGGAAATAACTAAAATACACTAACCGAGCTGTGTCGACGTCAGTAAATTGTCTAACTTTCCTGACGGCGTAGGCGGCAGAGCTAAGCTTTCCCGATAGTGTTGATATATGAGGGCCCCATTGAAGTTTGGCATCAACTGTTATGCCCAAGAAAACAGCTGAGTCTACAGTTTCGAGCACCTCGTCACTTAAAATGATATTGGGTCCTAGATTTTTAACATTTGGTAAGGCAAATTTTATACATTTTGTTTTCTTAGGGTTTAGAACTAGATTGTTTGTTGTAAACCAATTCGTAACCATGGTGAGTGCACTATTTACGTCGTCAAAATCGTGTCTATTCCTATCAACTTTAAAAATAAGGGAAGTATCATCAGCAAAGAGAACAACATCACATATATCCTTTAAATAGAATGGTAAATCATTTATGTATACAAGAAACAAGAATGGACCCAGTATTGACCCTTGGGGTACACCTAACTGAACTGGCAGCCCGGAAGACTTCGCACCATTAACATCTACACATTGGAACCTATTATGCAAATAAGAATCTATTACGTTAAGAGCTTCATTTTGGAGTCCGTAGTGACGTAGCTTTCGCAATAGCGTGTCATGGTGTACACAATCAAAAGCTTTGGAGAGGTCACAGAAAACTCCAATCGCATTTTGCGAGTTCTCCCATGCGTTAAATATGTGTTTAAGGAGAGCAACACCCGCATCTGTAGTCGAACGACCTTTTGTAAAGCCATATTGATTTTTATGAAGGAGGCTATTTATGTTAAAAAAACTTAGTAATTGCTTGAGTATCAATTTTTCAAATATTTTACTAAAAGCAGGTAAGATGGATATAGGCCTAAAGTTACCAATGTCATTCTTATTACCTGATTTAAACAAAGGAATGACTTTACTACTCTTCATGAGGTCAGGAAAAGTTCCTAAATCAACACATTTATTAAAAGTAACGGCAAGATACGGGGCTACGATGTCAATTATGTTACTCAAAAGTTTAATAGAAATACCCCAGTAATCGCCAGTGTTTTTAGACTTAAGTGTATTAAAAACATTAACTACGTCACTTGGCGTTACATGCTCGAAACTAAATAATTGACTACATTTAGGCACACTACAATGTAAGAGCTTTTCAGCATTAGACGGGGACGAATTTAAGGAGCGAGTAGTAGTTATAGGTATGTTGGCAAAAAATTCATTAAATGCCTTGGCTACGTCAGCTGCTGTACTAACTAATTTATTATCAACAATTATCTCTACTTGGTTATCTTGTTTAACACACTTGCCTGTTTCATTGTTAATGATTTTCCAAGTAGCTTTTACTTTATTATTCGATTTTTTTATTGTTTCGCTTAAGAATTTAGATTTAGCAATAGCACAAATCTTTTTAAATAATTTAGAATAATTTCTGACATACTCTAGAAAAGGAGTATCAAATTTATATCTTTTTAAACCATATAACTCGTATAGTCTCGCTTTACTTTTATAAATACCCGCAGTAGCCCATTGGTTGAAGCCAACAGAGGTATTGGTAGCGCTTATAGTTTTGGACTTAAATGTAGATTGGTACTCTTTTTGCACAACATCAAAAAGGGCTCCATAGATTTCATTAGGATTTTCATGTTCTACTATGGAAGGCGCAATTTTTTTAGCTATATTATGTTTAAACTTATTGCAACGACTAACTGTATAAGGCCTGCATACTATTTTATGCGGCTTTTTATTTTGTGGCATAGGAAAGCTAACTAATAGTCCACAGTGGTCAGACGTTAAGTCACTTAACACCAATTTATTATCAGCATCACAATTACTATAGATGTTATCTAAACAAGTTGATGAAGATGCCGTGATTCTAGTAGGTTCAAAAAATAGATTAACTAAATTAAAGGACTTAAACAGATTGAGAAGTCTAATGCTTAATGGATTAATTTCTAGAATATTAACGTTAAAATCCCCACATAAAATAATATTTTTATTATTTGATTTTAACTTATTAAGTGAATCTTCTATTACCGATTCGAAAAGACCAAAATCTCCAGAGGGCGGTCGGTAAACGCAAATTATAACGTAACGCTCAAGTTCAACACAAGACAACTCAACAGTGCGCTCGATAGAAAGGCTAACTATATCTAAACGTTGTTTACATTTTAACTTGTTTGAAACAATGACTAATGAACCACCGCGAATAGCACTTCTTCTTACAAACGCACTTTGAACAGTAAAGAAATTATCATTCATTAAAACTACTTCATGTTCTTTCAACCAATGTTCAGTTAAACATAACACCTGAACATCATAATTCTCTATAAATAAACTTAACTCTAATTCTTTGCCGGACAGACCTTGCATATTTTGATGTACAACATTCAACATATGAGGCTTTTCCGTTGTCGCTCCTAAGAGTTTAAACTACTAAGGGTAACAATAGGAATATTAGTAATATTACTAACAGGAATTGTTGGTACACTGCATGTACCGGTGTCGCACTGTATATTGTATGCTAAAAGATTAGCAATTTGTCTTCTACTACTAGGTGGTAAATACATTTTATAATCAGTCAGTTTGTAATCAGAAATAAATTGATTACAATCAAAAAATAATATAGCGTCACTGTGACGACTGGTTCTATTATAAATTAACATATTTAAATCATAAATGTGCCTATTTTGCTCATCTGACAAGTAATGTGAATAAGGCAAGGTACAGAAAATAAATTTACAGTTATTTTTCTCATTAAGATGAGACATCAAATGGACACAATCAATTATATCTTTTTTTCTTACAGCTAAACTATCCCCACATAATAAAATAACAGTTGAATTGGGGTTAATTTTTGTCAATTTAATATTACTAAGTAACTGGCTGAAACTGGCACCGGGTAAACAATTATTTATTATATAATGATTAGAACACTGGTTAAATATGGTACCAAAACCTTGACCAAATTTGTCTGAAAAAACATAAGTAGTGTTTACAATATTAATGTTAACATTTTCATGACAGCTACCTACTGAATGAGCCAGCGGGGGTGTGGGTGTTATGAGCTGAGGCTGTGGTGCCTGGGAGCAAACACAGCTGCAGGAGAGGTTATTAGTCAGAGACTCATACCTCTCTGCATTGTATGTTACCAGGTCCACCAACTCATTGGCCTCTTGCATGCGCTTACTCAAGTCTTGTTGAGAAGCCTCATATTTACTAAAGATATCCTTTAGTGCATATTCCCTAACGAACAGTTCCTCCTGAAGGCGCTGAGTATCATTATCATACATTGTTTTACATAATTCCAATTCACTATTATAGACTTTAATTTGTTGCATTAAATTAAGTTTGTTTTGCCTAAGTTTAGTATTTAATTTGTTTAAATTTTGATGCTTTAATGACTTTTTAAATTTCCTAATTAATCTATTAATTTTAATGTATTTTTTTAACTTATTGTGGCTAGTGGACAAAGTTGATTTACAGATGGTATCATTAGTTAAATCTATTGTTACAACTGGCTCAATACATACAGGTCCGGACCCGCTACCAACTAACTCATCGTAAAGGGTGCTGGTCCTCGCGGACTCTTCACTGGCTTTAAGTGCTTCTAAGCGGGCAATAGTATTGTGGGCCCTGCTTAATTCCAATTCCAGCTCAGAGATGCGTCTCAAAGCCTGTTCGTGTGTGTCACTGCAATGCTGGAAATTTGAGATAAGTTGCCGGAGCTGTTGATGCTGGTCCAGTATGTCCATATGCTGGATGTGTAACTCAGCCAACTGGTTTTTTAAATCAGTGTTCTTGTGATTAATGAGTTCAATTTCCACCTCACTGTCATCCCTTTCCTGTAGCAGCTTATTGCACTCGTCCTTACAGGATTCTAACTCCTTCAGTGTAGCCCTCAGTTTCTCCTCCAAGGATGCAGCTCTTCGGGTCAACATGTTGACAAGTCAATCCCACAGGCGCCCTGGAATGTGAAAACAGATAGCTAAGTGTATGAAAGAAAAAGAGATGGAGGTAAGCGAGAAAGAAAGTATCTAGGATGAAAGACTGGTTAAAAGTTTAAAAAACAAAAGAGATGAAGGTGAATCTAAATTGAAGATAGAAGTGTTGTCTCAATTATGGTATTTATTTTATTTATTAGTATGAATGTCCAAATTGAGACGAGATTTTCCTAAAAAAAAAATTTTAAAAATTATTAAAGAAACAAATACTTTTTGAGGGTACTACTATTTGAGTGATAGTAATTCAAATTTATTACATTTATTCATTTATATATAAGTAAATATGGCAAATTGACATAACAGAGACAACAGTGAAATTATTACTATTAGGAGTTAGGGACTCAAAGTCGTTATAATTATGTTATAATCAAAATACTAAGTAGTGCAAAACATTCATGGCCAGTAGGTACCATGAAAGGTTTATTTAGGACACAACTCACTGGGACGAGCTGTGTGTTTATGGGCGATTAGTGTATAGGTCGTAATACTTATAAATAGGACAATAATTAAAAGAAATACTCCCCGGGTTAGGTGGTGTTTTCAAATCCGTCCGTTGGGTGACAGCTGGAACTTGTTTATTGATTTTCTCAGTGATTTATCATTGAAACAACTCACTAACACAGATACTTGATATTTATTACTAAATCTATCGGGTTTTAACACACTTATATTTTAATTAACACGAAAAAATAATAATTTTACATTTATATCTAACACAAAAATTTTTGACAACCGACAGCCAGTGTTGCCCAATCCACCTCTCCCGGTGGCGTATACGTTGGATCATTTGGCTCCCTTCAAATGGTTGAGCCGAATGGTGCTAGCGCATGCATCATGTTCGTGAACAGGCGCTGTCAGTTGGGACTAGTCATTTCTTTTTTTTTTAATTTTTTTAATCGTTCCTTTTTTTCCCGGACGCTTTTATCCTGCTCGTCTTTTACATCGTTCTCACATGTATATATAATTTCAACTTGATGTAAACAAAACTTTGTAACAATTTATTATTTTTAAAAGAGTGTCCGTGGAGTTTCTTGCACGTTCTTCTCCATAGGCTCCATACGCTTTGGAACGTGCAAATAGCTTCATCTTTTTGGACCGACCAACCTTGACAATTCAAATGTGTCTGTAAATGGTTTATTTGAAATAAATATTTTTGAGTTTGAGTGACCCACATATTACTTTAAATAAAGACTATATTTTTATAATTTAATTACAAATGTTTTCAGATTTTTCCCTTTTCGCTATACTTGTAGTATAAGACGATTTTACTTGCCAAATTTCATAGTTCTAGGTCAACGGAAAATACCCTATACATTTTGATTCCCTTGAGAGTGTCGAAATATACGTTTTTTGCGGCATAAACGGCCGTATCTTTTTTACGTTAACTTAGAACTTTGATTTTTTCACAGCTTCAAGGGACTGTAGACCTGATTAAATTGTTCTGATTTCTACTCGATACCTTCTCAAATTCCTGAGACACAAAGTCTTGACAGACAGACAGACTGACGGACGGACAACAAAGTGATCCTATAAGGGTTCCGTTTTTTTCCTTTTGAGGTACGCAACCCTAAAAATCATAATTATATTTTGCGCCAACTATATTGTGAAAGCTCATCTCCATTTATTAAAAAAAGTTCGTTCAAAATGGCGACCGAAACTCGGGAAATGAATGCTCCAGAATCTGAACAAAAACATAAACGAGGAACAAAACAGACGCTCATTATTGACAAACGTTTTTTAAAGATAAAAGATGTCTCTAAATTAACCTTCGGGAACGGATAACTGGGTCGGCTGGAGCCAAGCAATAGGATAAAAGGGATTCGGCCCAAGGAACTGGATTAGTTACAAAGTCTTGTTAATCCGATATTATTCACGGAGATTACAAAGAGATATCTCACTTTGATAGCGAAAAAGATTTGCAACAGAGATCTTTTAAAGTATAAATAGAGTAGTGGTCCTACTAGGTGACACTTATGGAGCTAATGGGGCTTGTGTAGTTACGAATATTAAATAACGCTAACTTATCAAGGGGTAAGTAGGGCTTCTGCGGGCATTCGAACTGTCAGTGCACCCATATGCGTCAAATCTTGCATTGGCCAAGTCATAAGTTAGACACCGGTCAATTTGGTCCGTTCCGTTCCGTTCCGACATTATTGACTTTTAACAATCGTTGTCGCTAATCGAAGCCTCAGTAATGCTTGAGAATAACAGACCATTGATGCAATCTAATTATATTATACCTAAGCTTCAGATTTAAACACTACCGCTCAATAGTATTTGGCCACACAAAAACGGTTTTTTGTAAAACTTTAAAATTAAGGACTTCAAGTATTTTAAGTTGTTTATTAGCATTTCTCATATTACTTAGTAGTGTCTACCTTTTTAGGGTTCCGTAGGCACAGGGTAACCAACGGAACCCTATTACTAAGCCTTCGCTGTCCGTCCGTCCGTCCATCTATCAGCCCGTCGTTCTGTCAGCGGGCTGTCTCTCAAGAACTTTAACATGTACTCAGTTGAAATTTATACAGTGTTTTTTATTGCCGCTTTAAAAACAAAATTTTCAGTTTACGGTACCTTTCTTGTGAGAGTCCGACTCGCACTTGGCCAATTTTTTTATTAATGACGGCCTCACAAAGCTGTGGCGTCTCAAAATGCAGGTACCCAAATATTTTTGAAAGACAGTGTAAGTTGAAACACATGTCCATTCCGTTTCACACAAGAATGTCCCTCCTGTGTCCGTTTCGTTTCCTTCCCGTACAAAATACAGGAACAAAACTTTAAGGTTGTTCTAAAAGTAGGAAGGTATATCATATAGGTATACCTGCGTGTAACTAAACTCCTTGTTGGAAACTTATTGCGGAGATACCGCAGCCAAACTGGAAGTAAATGTTACGGGTACAGAGTTACAGGTTGTATTTTTTAGATGTTGTTTTTCCGGGAAATATTAACAAGTCTCTATGAATATTATTTTGATGAAAAGCAGTATGATTTGTTGGTTACAGGTTTACAGCTGTATTTCTCTGTATTCGATTTGAAAAGGTATTTTGATTTTCCTTAAGGCAATCCTAAATCAAGAGCGAATAGATTATTTCTAGGAAAGCGTATTCCACATTGTAATTATTAAAAACAATTTATTAAATTTAATGTAATGTTCTATTTTTAACCTTATTGGTAATTACAGTTTTAAGCCGTTTGGGGTCGAAACACTAGGGTCATGGGGTCCGAGCGCGCGTCTCCTTTTTAAGGATATTTCTCGCCGACTGATCGACACTTTGCGTGACTAGAGGGCTGGCTCGTTCTTTGCTCAAAGAATTAGTATTGCCATTCAACGTGGCAATGCTGCCAGTCTTCTGGGCACGTTTCCGGATGACAGCAATGCGGAGGAATTCTTCGACGCCTGAGTGTATTTGTTTTTGTATATTCATATGTATATAGTTAGGATTTATTGATTATTTAGTATTACTTTTTAGCTTAAATTATTAATTAAAGTGAATGTAAGTTTACAACATAAAATGTTTAATTATACCTTTGTATAAATTCAAGTTCCTCAAACTTAACAGACAGATGTGTTGCTGGGGAGTTTGTTGTGTCACTTCTTCTTCCCAGCTACAATACTAGGAAGTGGTGACGGGCGGGGCGATTTGGGGGACTGTAAATTTTGACGTTCAAAAAGCGCTTATTTTCAGCCTAGTTTGAATATTAGTCTTTTGATTTTATTTGATTTGATCTTTGACCTCATCGCTTACCATCAGGTGAGATAGTGGATGCGAGCCTGTGAATAATGCTAAAGAGACATTTTATTGCTTACCATTTCTTTCATTGTTCAATAAAATATTATAATTACTATTTGGATTACATTTCTTTCTTCAATGAACAAAAAAGATTGATTAATATGGATCTATGGTCTGCAATAAAGATTTATTATTATTATTATTATTATTATTTAAAACGAAAGGCAAAAGATACTAGATTATTTTTTCTGTATAAATGATCAAAAACTTGTACTTTTACAATTGTTAAAGACACTTCTAATAGTTTTGTAAGTCTGTGATGTTTAACAGTTGCTAGGTCAACTCGATTAGGACGCAATATCAAACTAATAGCTTCTAGCGATATGAATATTGATTAGCAGTAACTAAGGAACGGATCACTTGTCTTAGATTATGCTGCTTAATAATAGAAATTAGTTTCTGAACTAATTTCACTTTTCCTTCCCCCTAAAACCATCGTGAAGTGAAAACGAAAATATCCAATCAAAACAATTAATGCTCCCTCTATTATTTCCCTGATATAGCTCCAGAGCCCATATTTTTTAGGGTTCCGAAAAAAATACGGAACCCTTATAGGATCACTCCGGTGAATAGAATCCGGTGTCTGTCTGTCTGTCTGTCTTTCCGTCTGTCACAGCCAGTTTTCTCCGGATCCACTGAACCGATTCTGTTGAAATTTGATACACATATGGACTTCTTTGACCCAAACACAGACGCGTTACGTAAATCATTTAATTTTTAGTATTGGGGTCACTTTTGGGGGTCAAACTAGAAAATTAAAAAAAAAGTTTTTTATCAATATCATGTGACATATCAAATGAAAGGGCTTACTGTGAGGGTTTCATTTATATATTTTTTTCATAATTTTAAAATTATTGGTTTTGAAGTTATTCAAAATATTAGACGAAAAATGACCATTCCCCCTCCCCTTATCTCCGAAACTACTGAGCCCAAAATTTTGAAAAAAATGGAGATAATAGATCTTGACCTAAAGATTACAGGAAAACATATTAGAAGTCTGTAGTGTTAAAATGACATGTTATAAAAATTAAATTCGTTCGGAACCCTTTGCACGCGAGTCCAACTCGCACTTGGCCAGTTTTTTTTTTTGGTATTGCCTACATTGTCAAACAAAACTTTGTAAAAATTTATTATTTTTAAAAGAATGTCCGTGGAGTTTCTTGCACGTCTTCTCCATAGAGATCTACGCTTTGGAACGTGCAAATAGCTTCATCTTTTTGGACCGACCGAGCTTTTTTTTTTCGGATCCGGGGCTGTTTAGATTTCAGACGGTATGGTAGCATGAAAGAAAACCGAGTTTTTGGCGCGAAGAATGACCCAAACATAGCAAAATAAACCGTATTAGTATAGTGGGAGTAATAAAGAGGATTCCTATGTGAGAAAGACCCGAGGTTTTCAGCGACATGTTTTTGTATTTAAAAAATAAAAAAATACTTACCGTGCCGTCTTTTTATATTTCAAATAGATTTGTTTATTAGACATCATCCATCGCTATTAACATTGGAGCTTAAATCGCAAAATAGAAGTCACGTGTATAATAATCTCACCAGGCAGTATAGAACTTTGGGAAAAGTGTGTTTGCTATGGCCACAAAGATCTACAATAAGATTCCTATTGGCATAAAAGAATATAGCCATATTCATGTTTATAAAAATAAATTGTTCCAATTTCTTATAGACTAGTGGACGTCACGCGGTTTCACCCGCGTAGTTCCCGTTCCCGTGGGAATACGGGGATAATATATAGCCTATGTTACTCCCTGATAATGTAGCTATCCAATGCTGACAGAATTTTTCAAATCGGTCCAGTAGTTTCGGAGCCTATTCAATTCAAACAAACAAACAAACATACAAACAAACAAATCTTTCCTCTTTATAATATTAGTGTAGATAAATGTTACTACTCAGTTGCTGATTTTTTATAGACTGGAAGTTTTTAAAATGTTTCATGTCTGGCTGACGAAATTAATTGTTATTGATTGTCTTGTATCTGTCACGCATGTCTAATTGTAATATTAATAATAGAATTTATATTTTATTTTCAATGGAATTTATATAAAATCATTAGAATTCTATAATCACTAATCGTATTTATTTATAATTTGTATGCCCAAGTGGCTGATCATGGAATGACTATTATTAATTACTAGCTGACCCGCGCAACTTCTCCTGCGTCACAATTTTCATTACTGCTCCGCTCCTATTGGTCTTAGCGTGATGATATATAGCCTATAGCCTTTCTCTATAAATTATAGGCTATCTAACACTGAAAGAATTTAGAATCTAACACTCAAAACGGACCAGTAGTCCCTGAGATTATAGTGTTCAAGCAAACAAACTCTCCAGCTTTATATATTAGTATAGATAAAATTATGTTATAAGCACCTGCATGTAACCCATGCATCACAAATAAACGATTTGATTGATTGATTGATTGCAGTCCAAGTGCCGGGCCCCCCAATGCGCGCGGCCCCTTGCTACGTGGCTTTTAAATCCGGGATTGATAGTGCCTAAACAGCTCTAGGTTCTTTAAATAGTGCCAGTCTTGCTAAAGGGTACAATGTTACTCAGGTAATGAGTTCTGGAGGTTAGAATGGCAGTCATTTTGTTTTTGAGTTGGTATTTATATATATAACATCGATTGATTGATTACCAGAGACTGTCTCCTGTTAGCTACAACCTTTGAGTCTTTAAGTCAAGAGTTAATAGGTTACTTCTACGCAAGCGTGCTCCATCTTCGACCACATCATCGCTTACCATCGGGTGAGATAGTGGTCAAACGCGTGCCTATTAATAGTAAAAACATGATACACTTGTGCTTTTGTAACTGCAGTCTTTCGGCTCCATAACGACCTCGTTTACGGTTTGTGCGTTCGTTCCGCCTCGACTGCAATGACAAAAAATGCAATCTAAATGCTACCTACTATTTTCCTATGATTGTAAAACCAACTATTGATCTTATACATGAATACACAAAGTATATTAGAGTTAAAAAAAACGAATCACTGTTCTACATTCAGTCAATTAAGTTTTGAGAATGGATGGTTTGTTTATGGTTCCAAATTCATTTCTTTTTTGTTGTTGTTCGATTGGCACGTGGAGTTTGAGTTACATTTGTTGTTTTGTTTAAATGCAGTGCTATTTTTAATTATATCATAACTAGTGCGTATTGCGAATTTCATAGTGGACAAAAACATCGAACAAAGAGTTTATCTTAAATTTTGCATCGCCAATGGAATTTCGTGTTCGAAGTCACTGAAAATGTTACAGTAGGCTTACAGAGAATCGACTTCGACGAAAAACACGTGCTTATGAGTAGCATAAAGCGTTTAAAAGTAGTCGAGATATGATGGAAGATTTGCCTCGCTCTGGTATGCCATCAACGTCTGCAACTAAAGTTAATATTGCAAAAGTGAAGGAAATAGTGATTGAAAATCCTCATTCAAGTATGAGAGCGATAGCCCCTGAACTTTCTGCGTCTCACGAGTCGAACCGTACCATTTTAAATAATCACTTGGGCATAAAACATGTTGCCGCTCGACTAGTCCCAAAAGACCTGAATATTCTCCAAAAACTCAATCGCAAGAGTTGCTGAGGACATGATAGAACGAGTCAATTCCGACCCAGCATTCATGAAACGCATTGTTACTGGTGATGAGACGTGCAAACTAGTCAACAAGCTTCGGAGTGGCGCCTTCCAACTGAACCGAAACAGAAAAAGCCACGCCAAACTTGATCTAAAATCAAAAGTCATGTTGACTGTTTTCCTTAACTATCGCGGTGTTGTGCACTCGAAATTCTTGCCGGTATATCAAACGGTAAATAAAGAATATTATTTGAGCGTTATGCGGCGTATAAGAGAGCAAATAAGACGAAACAGGCAAGGTTTTTGGAAAGAAATTCTTGAATTTTGCACCACGATAATGCGCCTTCGCACAAGGCCATCATTGTGAAAGAACTTTTGACCAAAAACTCAAAAAATACCATCGACCAACCACCTTGTTCACCAGATATGGCTCCAGCCGACTTCTTTCTTTTTCTTAAGCTCAGGACTGAACTCGATTCCGGAAAAACGTTTAAAAAATGTTTTGATGATTGGATTATTCGCTGGCGTAAGTGTATCGTTTCTGAAGGAGCATACTTTGAAGGTGATAAAATAAATTTGGATGAATAACTAACATTTTGTGTATTATTGATCTTTTCCCGGTAGTTTCTTGACATAGTAGTCTTTAAATAAATATGAGTCGCAGAAATGCCTGTACGCGCATAATTTGAGAACGACTTCACCGATTTGTTTTTTTTTTTGTATTTGAAATTATCAGGGCGACGTTTTTATGAAAGAATATACACCACACAAAATTTTGAAAAAAAAATATACACTGCAAAGCCGGCCTGGCCACTAGTTTAGTATAAATATGTACCAAAAAAAAAACTGATACTATTGATCTATCTGTCACATTTTCTTATGGAAACTGGTCTGGATTAAGTACCCACCTATCCATAAAATACTTTCACCGCGATGTCGCATTGTCGCTTCGCACTTTTCACGTGGAACCTGTAGTACATACTCAATTAGATCCCAGAGGTCATCAACCTGGCCCTTGTAATTTCAGCCTCACGGCTGCCAAACAACAAATATTATAACGACCACATTAATTTAAAAAAATGTGACGACTGTTGTTTATGGTAAACAATTAAAATACAAAATGGCACTGTTGGCGGATTGTGGAACTGTTCTCAAAGTGACGACAATTTTTTATCTTTACGTTTCATCTTTTGAAGAAGTATTTAGGTAGGTACTTGAGATTTATTTGCTTTTAGTTTGTAATTAAGTGATGAGTAAGATCTGCTTTTCAAAAGTAAGTTTATGATGATAAAAATACACAATTTTTAAACAGGATTCTTGTCCTACATGAGTATCTGAATATTAAAAATTTAAAAAACTCCAGAAAAAAGCCTTTAAAAAGAAAAAAATAATTTCTATTGATAAAATCTTTTGTATGTACTAAGTATCAGTTTTATTACCGGTCTTCCGACGTGATGACGCATGGCCCAAAGAATCGTACCTATATTAAACAAAAAGGATCAATACAAATATTTTTTTTGTTTTTTTAAATATTTAATTTAATTTTTTTTTCATGCTTTTCAAACTTAATTTTCATTTCGGTAGTTAATATTCCTCATTCCCTTTCAATATAGTGTTCATTATTCTACTAGTCAAGCCCTTTCATTCCCATATTGAGGTAGTTGTGAAAAAAAAAGTAATTCGTAATTTTGTGGTGGCGGCCATCTTGGATTTGAAATTTGTCATAGTGTGTATTATTCTACTAGTCAAACTCTTTCATTTGATACCCATATTGAGGGAGTTGTACAAAAATATGTCATCCGCCATCCTGTGGCGGCGGCCATCTTGGACCGATTGTCATCAAACATAGCTAAGAACACTCCCGACTAATTCACCTTTCAAACAAAGAAAACAAAATCAAAATCGGTTCATTCGTTCGGGAGCTACGATGCCACACACACACACAGACACGTCAAACTTATAACACCCCATCGTTTTTGCGTCGGGGGTTAAAAATAAAGAAATACAAGAAACTACAGTAAGCAATTTTTGACCTTTACAATACAAATAAATTACCGCGCGAACGGGTGCAACACGACAATGCTACAGGATTTTGCGATATTAGCAAGTGATGTTTGTAAATAACCAATAGGATCGCTTCATTTTCCTAGCCTCGCTCAGCGCAGCGATTCTATTGGTTCTTAACAAACACATCCTCGCACACCTGTGGTGGGTAGGGGGCCGAGCTTATTCCCATGAACCGAGCACAAATCCAGGTTCCGGACTGATACTGAAAAATTTTAAATAGAAAAAAAAGAATTATCATAAAAATCGGACTACTCTGTAAAAAGTTAAGCGTGTTGATCCATTAAAAAAAATGTATGTACGCGTCGACTTGAGAACCTCCTCTGTTTTATCGTCGGTTAGAAACCAAACATCACTACTCGACTAATCCAGAACCGAGCCTTACTACGAAGTGCCAAAATCATCATGGATCCGTAGTGAAAGAGGGACAGTGCTATTCGTCATGTATAGCTCCGACTCTCTCTCACACCCTAATCATGATGGTTTTAAGACGTCATAGCAGGCCCCCACCTCGTACTCAGTTGTAGTACTTTGACCACTAGAGCAAGGAAGCAGTCCACCATTAAACCTCCAAAATATCTTCCGGGTACCTGTAATAGCTTCGGAAGCGTTAGTCGGCATCACAATTCGGCTCTTTAGTTTAAGTACCGCTATATGACTGCCCATTAACTGTAGTGGGTATCTTTTTGTCCGGGACACACATTGTTTGCTGTATAATGCAACATTTTGGTGTGCCAGTTTAAAGCTTTTGGTACACTGCGGGAAAACTTGTGAAACATGTGCCGTGTCGAGGCAGAAACATTTTTGTAGCCATTGTCTTGATGAAGCATTATAATGATTGAAGTATTTTATGGACAAAATAATTATCATCTTTCTCCTGTCCTAGCAATGAATTCGAGGTCGACTTCTTTTTTTTTTATCGGACACATAAACAAATACATTTGGACAGCTTATGTACACAGGCGGGAATTGAGTTCGTATCTTACACATGACAATAAAAACATGACAGTAATCAACGTGCAATATGGCGACAGCCTGAAAAGAAAAGAAATAACACACACACCACAAGTTTGTGAACTTATTGTTTTTCTTTTCAATACCCCATTTAACATAGAACGTTATGTAAAATGGGGTATTGCAGTTTGATGCAGTTAGTGGCAACAAATCTGTGACTGAACTAACATAAATGCCACTAAATGTACCTATCAGAATAGAATAGAATAGGATAGAATTGAAAATCGCGTAATCTTTAATCGTATTCAAATTACGAAAAGGTAATAAATAGTTTTGAAATGAAATGAAATTATGTCATAGTTGGTAAGCAAACATGTCCTATCACAAGATGGGCCGCATGTGTTTAGTGTAGACAAAGCTTAAAATGTAAATCGCGTGGTACATTTCAGTCTCCTGCTTACTGTGTCATCTGATATAATTGCCTCATATTGTTCACGCTGTAAGAGATCACTACTGCGATTACTGTAGGGCTTGTTGTGTGTCTAACTGTTTCTATTATTATTTTAGAAACAAAAACAAGCGCAATATGTATAATTGTACGCAAGTTTCTAACAGTCTCGCATCGCTCGCCATACTGCACTGCTTTGTAAAAACAACTTTAAGCGATCCGTGTAAGGCTGAATTTGCAAAAAAAAATATTTATAGTATAACTACACACAACTCACACATGACACTTGATACATGTCAGTTTCGAGTGTTGCATTTGTTCGAGACTGTGCATAGCATAGTTGGCCTTATAATGTTCCCACTGTTGGGACTCAGGCCTCCTCTCTAGGAGAGGGAATGGGCCGTAATCCACCACGCGTGCCCAATGCGGGTTGGTGAATGTCACATGTCATCGAATTTTTGATTCTAGGACATGCCGGTTTCCTCACGATGTTTTCCTTCACCGTTTTGAGAGCAGTGGTGATGAAATAAGTTACACAAAGTAATGTGCCTGGCTGGGTTTGAACCCGCGATCTACAACTCGTAAGTCGAAGCCATTACCACTCGTCCACCACTGCTGTCGCGAGACTGTGCATCTTGGGTTTTTTATATATCATTATTCACTATTGGTTGGGGCCATTCTTTAGCGGCAATTTATTGTTTTTCAGCTTCTCTTAGATGATGGAGTCAAAAGGTTCTAGAATAGCGACCGTGTGACGGAAGACTAAGCGTTGGCACGGCCTCCCACAAGGTGGACCGATGACCCGGTGAAGGTCGCGGGTAGCCGATGGATGCGAGACGCACAGGACCTGTGCGTCTTCCTATGTACAGCAGTGGACGCCTTTTGGCTGAATAGATGATGATAACGATGATGCAGGCTCTCTTCTGTTGTGTTGTGTCTGTATCGAATAAATATTTTCGAATCTTCTATTCTATTCAAAATACTATTTCAGACACAATTTTACTTTTATTCACTAACTACCTTTTTCCCGGAGTTTTGCTCTCGTAGCCTTTGTCAAAGAAAACATACAATTTTCCGGTTAAAAATTGCCTATAACACTCAGGGGTAGTGTAACTTCGTATCAAAAATTGTTTTTGTTTTATTACTGCCAGCCACTACAGGTTACAAAAAGAAACATACTAACTAACAATAAATTTTAATTGTAGGTATATTAGTTTACATACAATTGTAAAACATACCTATCTCAACCTACATACTCGTAAAACCGTGCCACCCCCGAACTCCGAACTTTAAAACACATTA
Source organism: Lacanobia wlatinum (assembly GCA_947578705.1). NCBI lineage: Eukaryota > Metazoa > Arthropoda > Insecta > Lepidoptera > Noctuidae > Lacanobia > Lacanobia wlatinum. Next base: position 27,475,171 of record OX388032.1, read on the forward strand.
AACAGCAAACACACCTTAATTTATTTGTATTTACTCGTAGGTATTTCGGTATAAAATAATGCAAAAGTTTAAAAAGAGGACAAATTTAATTGGGCGAGTTACAAATGAGTCGGTCCGTAGGTGGGATCCGTTGGTCATGCGGGCAGCGATACCTCCCCGTTAATTACCAGAGTAAAACAAAGGCTCTGTAAGCAACCCAGCGGCTTTGTCATCAGTTTTATCTTAATTGCTTCAAGAAACTCGATATCGTTTGGCGACAAGATGCTTTTTATTCCTTCACTCCGCTCCCGACGGCAAACAATGACAGAACTTTGAATTAGTTTGCGGTTTGATAACGCCGCCAATGGCTTTTTTCTTCTTTCTGTTTTAACGACAATACTGTTATTACGACCGATATTTCGGGCCGATCGTTGTGGTTTTATGGCTCTTTCGATTTATTTTTCCAGTGTCCGTTTATGTTCGCGGGATGAGACCAGCTTTATGATATCACTATTCTGTAACTCTTTTTATCTAAGATTGTAAGCCATCGCTCAGCGTCGTAAAACTATGTGTTCAGTTTCGAATTTTGCTCTGAATAAAATATACGACAAGTGAGATGTTCTGAATTATGATTGGCTGTGTTTTATGAAGATATATCGGATATGAAAGTTGTTTTTGAATCAATGGACCAAATTTTTCTGCAGGAATGGAGCTTCAATCTCGTGTTATTTGGTTTTTCTTCGAGTGTACGTTCTTGTATTTTATCCATACATCTATACCAATACCTATGATAAATGCGAAAGAATATCTGTTTTTTTTTACCTCTTGATGTGAACAGATTTAGATCAAATTTTGCATACGGGTAGACCATTTTGGAGGGACAGAGAGTAAAGTCCCGCAAACCTCCGTTGAAACGGGAGGATCCTCCGACCGGACGGTTGTTGTGTCCGGTGTGGGCAACTGCCCGATAGTTGATATTCAGGCTGATGAATATGTTCAAATCGCACGGTAAACTCTGCTTGCGCGATGTAAGATTTCGACCTAGTAGTTAGCTGCTAGTTGGATAGATGGCGTCGCGGTTCTTTTTGTTGCGATGTTGATTTGCTCCGTTGGTTTTTTCTTGTGGCGGCATTGATGCCGCTACATTATATCTTAGAATAGACCATATCTTGGGATACTTTCTATCCCGGGAGAATATTTTCTTGGTATAATTCCTAACTTCCACGCGAGCGAAGCCGCTGAAAGAAACTAGCTTTCATATATTTATGAGTCTTTCATACCCTTATTTATTTGCTCTCACATAATTCCTGACCTCGACCATCCATTTGCAACTAAGCCGCGAATGTCACGACCCTTCACACCAAAATACACTCGCGTTAAAAACCCCTGACATCTCTTAGCTTATCCACATGTTAAGATACAAATTCTCGGATTAACCTTCAGTTGGCGTGTAAATTAATAACTTACCTCCGTCACGGGAGATGTAACAGGGTTCATATTTAACTTTTTAACCCCTAACCCCTAATTTTGAACTCCGAAAACAGAATGTACGGGGACCCTGGCCCGGTTCCAAATCGCTAACGGAGGTCGTAGGTCACCTTACTTAATGTGCGGACATACTTTTGGCGCGATCCTAACATGGCGTCACATGCAAATTTTATTCAATATGAAACACTTCACATACTGGATGAGTTTGTCTTGTGGACTATGCAAAAAATTCCGCGTATGGCACAGGGTTGTCGAATTATGCGCATATAGTTATCAAGTTGGTTTCGCTCGTGGTCTCTTTAACCTCTAGGAGCTAGGAAGAGGAGTGTTATTACCATGTTACTTAGACTTCAGCAGGTTGTAAATGTTTTGGTGATTAATTTATGCTATATCAAGTAAATTACGACGATTAAGGTTTTATTTTTGACAGAAGTAGCAGTCATCTCTATGAGTTATTTTGTATTACTTCTTAGTATGAATATTTTAAATAATGTATGCACTACCGTGTTATCTTATAAATATTCATATTTATGCTATCCTTACTTAAAACGTGCACCTGGCATATTATTATCTCTGCACCACCCTTGTTTGACTCGTAAAAAATGAATAAGGGGCCGCTATTGTGCTTTTTGGTAAGAAAGAAAGAAATTATTCATTTGCTGATAATGTATATATAATTAAAACCTGTGAGGGTTTTAATTATATATTATTAAAAAATTAAATTAAATTATGAAAACAATATAATTAAAACCCTCACAGTTAGTTCTTACATTTGATATGTCACACAATATTATTCAAAAAACTTTATTTTTAATTTTTTTAGTTTGGCTCCCAATAGTGACCCCATACTAAAAAAATAATAATTTATGTAACGCGTCCGTGTTTGGGTCACAGAAGTCCATATGTGTACCAAATTTCAACAGAATCGGTCCAGTGGATCCCGATAAAACTAGCTGTGACAGACAGACAGACAAACACCCGAGTGATCCTATAAGGGTTCCGTTTATTGTTCGGAACCCTACAATATTATTTTTAATTATTTTCACCAATTACCGGCCTCCGTTATATACGTAATTCATTTTACTATCATATTATAGTTCCCACGAAATAATTGGAACTTCATTAATTTTGCTTAATGACCACCGTCTGCATATTAACAAAACTGACAGCATCATGCCATTGTTTGAAACCATTGTTTTCATCATCCGAATCTCTTTGAGTTTGGACATTTGCTCAATCGCAAACGTTTTGTAATCGTTCGGCTTCAATCCGCTATCAACTATCACTAGCACCGCTTTTCCTTTGAAGTTTTAGAATACGTTTCGTGTGCTGGTGGACCCACACATAATTATCAGGTCCGTAATCGGGACGTGCCCGGGCCGTGATCCATCTTAACATAGTCTACGTCCCGGGCACGACTTGGACATGGACGTATGTGAACAAGTTCATATAAAACTAACCGACCCGCGCAACTTCGTTTGTGTCACATTTTTCATTAATAGAATAGAATAGAATTTTTGTTTATTCGAGTATCATGACTCAACTGTTAGTAAAACTTAAGACTAAGTTTGCCTCTTTCTCAATAAATGGGCTATCCAATACTAAATGATTTCTTCAAATTGAACCAGTAGTTCCTGAGATTAACGCCTTCAACCAAACAATCAAATTCTTCAACTTTATAATATTAATATAGATGTACATGTAATTATCATGTACACAATGTAAATATCGGTGTACGCATCGATATTGATTGAATTCTAGACGGACCACGTCCCGGTCACGGCCCGACATCGTCCCGGGGCGTGGCAACCGACCAAATAAAAACATACAAATAGTTTTTTTTTAGTTTTGGAAGTTGGTCTATTGTCATACTCTTTGGCGAAATGGCGGGACAGGCTCCCACGCCTTCCCGCCGGCCCTGTCACTATCAAGGCCATCCGGCCAGTGCCCGACCTGTGGCGCGGGAGAAGGCACGGCTCCCTGTCATTTCGTGTGACGCAGGTCCTCTCGGGGCATGGCTGCTTCGCGAGGTTCCTGTGTCGCATAGGCCGGGCCTAGCCGGGCGCTCGGTGTCACCACTGCGTCGACTGTAGGGAGGACACGGCGCGGCATACGCTGACAGAGTGTGTCGCTTGGGAGGAGCCGCGCCGTGCTCACATATCTGTGGTAGGCAATGACCTCTCGCTGCCGGCTATAGTCAGTTCTATAGTCGACGGCGAAGAGTCCTGGGACGTGGTGGTTTTCTTCTGCGAAACAGTTATCGCGCAGAAGGAGGCTGCAGAAAAGGAGAGGGAGATCTCGAACTCTCACCCGGCCCACAGCAAGCGCACCGGATGTCAAAGGAGGGCGGCATACGCTGCCATCTCCCGGCCCCCTAACTTGGTCCAGGGGTGGCGGACTTGGGGATGTCCGTCGCACTTCATTCATCCGGACCCGAGGTGGCAGCGCGTGGTGTCCCCGTGAGCCCCTCTTTGACGTCGCGGGGTGAGTCAAACAGCTCACTCCCCCCGCTAACCCAAGGTGGCCCGCAGAGGCGGGCGCCGGCACCAGCCGGGGATTACGGAAGTCGCGTAAGTTCCTCTAATCCCCGGCGTAGGTGAGAGACGAAACACCGGGGCGGTTTTAGTCAGTAAGAGTCTGACAAACCCCACTGCTCGCCCCAGGGCGGAGGACATACATGGGGACTTCCAAAAAAAAAAGTGTCAGACTCTTACTGGCTAAAACCCACCCTTGTTCCTTTAGATGTTCTTTGCTATCCAGGGTCGTGGTAACTCATTCGAAAATGTCCGCAACCCTGGTAAAAATCAGCCCTATGAAGTCAAAAGTAATTTAGATATGGCCTAGGAATTCGGTAAGCCTATCTATCATCAACCTTTAATTCTATTAAGTCTTAGTCATCTACGAGTAAGGATCAAAATCTTACAACGCTAATGTAATTATTTTAATGAATAATTCCATATTTAATAGGTCGGTAGAATTTCTTGCCTACTTTTAGGAATATCTTGTTAAGTTTTAGTAGATATTATTTCGTGTATGCTAATAAGTAGATACTACTAACATAGTTACCTACGCTCGCATAAAGGCTTCCAGAGACAGGTGCGATGCATGACGCGACAATGCGACAACATGCGACGACGCTTGCTCAAAGAAATTGTTCTTTTTCATATTGCATTGTCGCGTAGCACTTAGCTACGTGCGCCTTAAAAATACAAACAAATTCATCGATCTTGTCACATCGTTTTTGGTCTATTTACAAAACATTGTTTATTTACGTCGTCAACACGGAACTCTACATTAATTAATAGGTGTTGCCACTGAAACAGAACTAAATAAAACTTGACACGGCGACAAAAAAGCGGACGTTTTTACAGCATCCCTGAAATATGACGCAAATAAAATAAAAGAATGTAATTGTAACAATACTCGTTTACAGCTGGTGAGTGTAATGGGGATGAAAAATATGAGAAATCTAGGTTTTAAACGTGGCTTTGTATATCTGAAAAGTTTGGGGGAAAATTTCTGTAATGTCTAGAAAGGTTTAAGTAGTTAAATAAAGGTAAATAATCTTGATGTGTGTTTTTATTCTTTTTTTTTTAAACTCAATTTTAAAAATAAAATGCAACTTAAAAACAATGTAAATACAACAATAACGATTACTTAATCAATTGAACCATTAGTTTAAGAGGGAACTCCAGTCGGTAGCTCTTGGGCTCTCCATACAAACGCATTCCGCTGTTTTCTTCGTGGATAATGCTGCTAGAGCAATGTGCAATGTGTGTGTGTGTTTTCAAAAAAATCTTGATCGAAATAATACGTGCCTTTATCATTTTCTTTTTTCCAAAATTACCTAAAGAATTATGACAATTCAAAAACCCGAAAAAACAGCCCGTTTTTACCGCCATATTCAGACGACTATCAGACAAATTTGATAAGTTTTTAACAAAATAGAAAATAATAGAAGTATAGATATAGTCTTGCTGCAGTTGTCGCTTTCGCAGTTTACTTGATAGGGCGCAGTGCGACGGAATCAGCAATATTTTCTTCAAATACCAATTTTTAGGACAGGGTGCACAATTCATAACTAGTGAAAAATCAGATAGGTGTTTGTTTTATGTGTTTTGTGTAAAAGTCACTTCAATTAACTACTTTAGCCTTTCTACTTCAATTGTACGGTCTAAGGAGTAGAATTCCCTGTCGGAGTCTGTGTTTCCTGATAGCTACAACCTCGAGATCTTTACGTCAAGAGTGAATAAGTTACTTCTAGGTATTCATGCTCCATTGTCGACCACATGATTGCTTACCAGCAGGTGAGATGGTGATCAAACACGAGTCTATCGATAATAAAAAATAAATAAATGAAAAATTAAGAATATATAGTTGAGTCAGTTTGAGATATTCCACTGCTGGGCAAAAGCCCCCACGACTAGATCACGTGTTCTTTATTTTGTCTAGCTCCTCACGTCATCTTCTGCGTGGTCAACCTTGACGACTTCTAAAAAAACGGCTAAGTGCCAGTGAGACTCTCACCTATCATAAGTCGAAAAAACACGTTTCTTCTATGGGAGCCCTCTTTAATTTTTAATTTAATTTATTTTTATTATAGCGGCAACAGAAATACAAGCTATGTGAAAATTTCAGCTGTCTACCTATTATGGTTCTTGAGATACAGCCCACTGATAGACAGACGGACGGACAGTGGAGGTTTAGTAATAGGGTTTCGTTGGTTACCCTTTGCGTACGGAACCCTAAAAATATAATTAACCGTTTTATTATAATAATTGGGAAACTGATAAATATTCAGAATATGAATCAGCCAACATTTCCATACATCCAACTCAAATTAATTTATAGCATTAAATAAACAACAAATAAAACATAAAAAAAGAAAAAAACATCCAATACTAATTTTCCAGTTCACAAAACACGGTCTATTATTCTAAACAAACAAACTTACCTATTTGTTGTAATAGAGTGCTATGACCGAGCAAAAACCGATCCCGCACCCAAATTGCGGTACATAATACTTCATCAAAATTAAAGTTCATTCGTTCCGTTCATTCAATAGAGTTTGCAAAATGTTTTAAGGGTGTATTTCATTACAGCGGAGACGCTTGGGAGCAAACTTTTGCGCCGGTTCACTTGTTCAGCGAATTATTCATGATCCCTCCAGAAATTTTCGATTGATAATACTGTTTAGAGCAAATTAACTTGACAATAAGATCGTCGGGCTTACAATCGAGGGACGCTATTATGTAGGAGGATTTGTGATGTTGATAATTACTGTTGTTGTAATAATTTGTGCTTTGATAGATGGGCTTTGTAATGATGCGTCTAAAACGGGATGGCTACTGAAATACCGATAGAAATAGCAGTTTGAAAGAAGTAAATATGTTGCGCTAACCCCAAATAAGTAAATGGGCTAAATTAAGAGAAAATGCTGGCGGCGAGACTTTGTATGTAAAAAGTCATAATTCAAGGTTTGGCTCTCGACTGTTTTCTCCTCCAATATTCGACCGATTTAAAAGATATTTCACAAACTGAATAAAAAGTATATATATTATGTCTCTGCGTTTTCTTTTTTGATGATTTATTAACCGTATAAGCACTAAAACTCTCACAAAATACTCAAAATTGTCCGATAAATCGCTGCCAACACAGCCCTAGTATACAAAATCAGCTACTATTAATAAAAAAAGGAAAACATAGAGACATAGTATACATCCTTCTTATTTAGTTTGTGAAATATCTTTTATATCGGTCTTATATTGGAGGAGAAAACAGTAAGAGTCAAACCTCGAATTATGACTTTTTACATACAAAGTCTCGCCGCCAGCATTTCCTTTAAATGGATGAATGCACACGCAAGACATGCAGGCACACAAGGGCAATACTTGGGCCTATATCCTGCTGTTTGTAGGGTTCCAAACATCCTTAAAAAACGGAACCCTTAGAGGATCACTCGGTTGTGTCTGTCCGTCAGTCACAGTCCAGTTTTCTCCGGATCTACTGGACTGATTCTGTTGAAATTTGGTACACAAATGGACTTTTGTGTCCCAAACATGGACGTGTTACGTAAGTTATTATGTTTTTAGAATGGGGTTCACTTTTGGGGGTCAAACTAGAAAAATAAAATAAAAAGTTTTTCTAACTGTATCGTGTGATATATCAAACGAAAAGGCTTACTGTGAGAGTTTTGACTATATTTTTTTAATAATTTTAAAATAAATATTTTTGTAGTTATTCAAAAAATTAGACCAAAAACGACCTTTCCCCCCTTATCTCCGAAACTACTGAACCTAAAATTTTGAAAAAAATGCAAATAATACTTCTACACCTAAAAGTTACAGGAAAATCTACAAGAAGACACTAGAAACAACTGAACGGAACTGTAGTGTTAAAATAACATGTTAAAAATGAAATTGGTTCGGAACCGAACGCGAGTCCGACTCGCACTTGGCCACATTTTTATTTTTATTTGAGATGGGTTTGCTGTTGACTCTAGACTAGGTCAGATATGGTGATGAGGCAAAGTCGACGATGGAGCGAGCTTACCCAGAAGAAGCTGTGGACGTCTCTTTGAAAATGATGATGATGATGAATGGTGATGAATTATGTATTTGTATTTTAGTTATCATCATGATGTGTGTGTGAGAACAAAATGAATATATATTCCGTAGTTGGCACAAAGATGACTGACAAAAAAGACCAGGGGTCTAAAAAGGCCTTTTTAGGAGAATCATAATATTAATCACGCAACAATCTGTCAAATTTCATTTTCATCTTTATCGCTAACACATTAGGTTCAAGGTTGTTTGGGAAAATTTGACAGTGACGGGTAGCGTGATTTGCTTTCTGATTCTGCTAAAGTGGCATTTTTAGACCCGCAGAGCGTAGAAAAAAAAATGGCAACTAGGGAATAAAAAGGACAAAGGAGAATGGAAGGATTTCTATTATCTTACCTTGCATGTTACGTAGTTTTGTACTATAGACACTAATTAGTTGCTTGTAAAAAACTCCCATAATTAAAAAACACAAATTACAAAATTCCTTTATACTTACATATCTGGATTGTATGTATTTTAAAATAAATTAACGTAAATAATTATAAAACCGTTTGGCTACTTCCCGTCTGGTCATATTCCCGGTTCGTCAACTGTCAACAGTCTACCAAAAGGCCCGAAACTCATAAAAATAATAAGTAGATATACATAACATGAATAGTGGTACATCTTTTTACTAATAATAAATTGTACTTACCAGACAAAACGATGATAACTCAAACAATGATAGCTCAAAAAAAATGCATTCGCACTATTTTCAACATGGACTGGACTGAATTATGTAGACCAGTGTTTAGATCACACAAACTTCTTACCGTTGCTTGTACATATATTTATGAAATCGCAAAGTTTGTTCAAAACTAACTCTTCACTCTTTGAAGCACAAACAATTTAAAAAGCAGAAGGTTACACATTACTTATTAAAGATCCATGTACCTAGGATAGAATTGTTCATACGCAGCTGTGTATTTATGGCGCCACTTATTTACAACTCGTTACCGAACTGGATAGCGGAATTAACTTATAGAAAATTCTGCACGGTTTTAAAAAAATGGTTCTCATAGTTTTTATTCAGTCGAAGAATTTCCCAATAAAAAAACATGTCCATCCTATAATTTCACGAATGTATTGTAGTCATCTAAATAAATGTAATTAATATTTAAATCCTTATAACTTATTTCATTTAGTAACTTACCTACTACTACTATTTTGTGAAGTGTGTTCAAAATGTTGTTATAATTTTGCAATTTCTTATATTATATTGTTTATTAGTCTATAGAATTCACGAATTAGTTACCAAAACATCTTTACCAACTAATTTGTCTGTACTGTAATCGTGTGTACCTAACTATTTTGTTATGTTACTAAAACATTTTTACTGACTTGATATTTGTATGTTGTCACTATTTAGTGATGACATGCAAATGTGCAATGTGTCTATGCACTAAATTTATCATGACTGTAACATCAGTAAACTACCACATTTTAAGCACATACATGATTATGAAATGATTATGAAAGGTTGACCAAATGGGAATAAATACAGGCATTCTCAAAAGTTGAAGAATCGGGAATGAATGTATGAAGATCTTGACGAAACGCCACTTGTGTTCATTTGTTTTTTATACTTTTGACATGTTATCGAGACGGGAATGTGACGAAACAGGAAATAGCCATTTATTTGGAGATCGATTTTGTTTTCGATACTAATACAAACATTTACTTTATGTTTTATTTACATCGGCTGTATTTATCTACGGGATGAATTAAGAATAAAATTAATCATTTTTGTTTGACTATAGTAGGAGTATGATTTGTATTGATGAATGATCCCTAACTTTGACTAATGATCAGTCCAAAGTAGGTTATTTTAAAAGTCCAGTACGTCTACCAGGAGTTTTGTCAATCTATACCCGTTAGCGACTGTAGTTAAAAAAATGTAACGTAACGAGTATATATATTGATAAAAGTCATGGTAGACGTACAGTAATGTGTTACGCAGAGATACATAGGTATGGTTAGCAAAATTAAATGGTTTCTGGATTTCATAATGATGCGGTACAATTATAATAAACTTATTGGGTTTGCAAAATCTATGTTTCATACCACGTATCGTACTACCCGTAAGCCTAAAAAACATGTGCGCTATTTTATTTTTTTAATAAAAATCTAACCATGAAAATTTGGATGTCAAAGTCAAATAGTTTATTTCAACGAGACCATTAAAGGCACTTTTGAACGTCAAATGAAAATAAAATATTATAGTGACTCTAGTCGATTCTTATGGAGAAGAACGGACAAGACACTCCATAGTTACTCTTTTCAAATATAAGCTTTACAATATGGACGATACTCCCAAAATAACACTTATACTACTAATAGGTACAATCAAGAAATGCCAGCAGAGGTAAAAATCATATTTTGCTAGTAAGGGGACATAATACTCAAAAGAGAATAAAAGAAAAGAAAGAGAAGAAGAAAAGAAAAAAAGAAAATACGTTTATTCCGTCAGAAATGACGCACAAAATTAAAAGAAAACCACTTACTAACGAAAACCAAATTAATAAAACCTTTTACAATCTGGAACTATAGTCAGGACCGGCCATTATCCTACCACAAGGCTCTGGTCACACCACAGACAAAACAGAACAACAGTTCAGTTGTCTATGGCGTGACATGGGGCACTGACTGACAGTGATAAGTTGACAACACAAAAACAAAAACAAAATAAACAATAATAACAGAAATGGACCATTTAGGTACAAATAACTTGGAAATAATGGATTGACAACTCACTTCATGATCACTTCACCTCAGTTTATACGTTGAGAGGTTTACACAATCGCACTGAGAGAAAAGAAAAGAAAGAGAAAGAAAATTGTTTATTCTGCCCAAATAGACGCACATTAATTAGTCCGTTAAACTAAGCTTAAAAACTACTGGGGACGGGCATTGTAAAATAAAGTCATTGCTGTCGCGGTCACATCATAGACAAACCAAGGACAACAAAAAAAAGTGGCCGCGACAGCGACTGTCAGTGATAGATGTCAATCCTGACACAGTTCCTGACACAAACAAAACAACCCATAAAAAACAAAAAACTTTATTAAATTAAACCTAAAACTACAAAGTAGCCACCGCAGAATAGACCAGCAGTGCTATTCTGTAAGTAACTGTTACGATATCGAGCATCACCTGAGTGACAAAGCTCACTAAGTGATCTTTATTACAACCAGTATGTCTTATATTAATACGAATTTGATACCTCACCTCAGATTCCGCTGTCGAGAGACGAACATGTTGTTACAGAATAGCACTAAAGCTGCGCTTGCTCGCTTCGTCGTAGATCTCATCCATTACTTACCATAAAACAGCTAGATCAGCTATCATCATGAAAAAACCGGCCACGTGCGAGTTGGACTCGCCCACCGAGGGTTCCATATAAAGTAGCTACAAATTACTTTAAACAAAGACTTTATTTTTTATGATTTAATTACAAATGTATAGTTTTCAGACTTTTCCCTATACGTGTAGTATAAGACGGTATTACTTGCCAATTTTCAAAGTTCCAAGTCAACGGGAAAATACCCTATACATTTTGATTCCTTTGAGATTGTCGAAATATACGTTTATTGCGGCGTATACGACCGTATTTTTTTTTAATTTAACTTAGAAGTTTGATTTTTTCACAGTTGCAAGGGGCCATAGACCTGAGTATAGTATTTTAATTTCAACTTGATACCTCTACGCGTTCCCGAGATAAACGGTCTTCACAGACAGACGAACGGACAGCAAAGCGATCCTAAAAGCCTATTAGGGTTCCGTTTATTCCTTTTGAGGTATGGAACCCTAAAAATGTATCCCTATAAATGGAAACAATTTTATTATCGTTTTAATTGCTTTATTTCACCCGTAGTCCATTCCTTGTAAATTGTACTTTTTACTTGTTAAAGCTACAAGGTGGACATTGAAAGACGTGAGGGTAGCAATCAAGTAGTAATAACACGAAATAATAACACGAATTTGAATAGTTCAGTAGTTTTTAATCAGAAGGGCTGGTCATTTTGAAGTCCGTTTATTTTGTTTCAAAGTTAGGCAGCAGTTAATTGACTGAGTACATTGATATATAAAAAACCAAAGATACACACTCAGCATCTCAAAAACGTCCGCAAAAAACAATCGCAATATGTGTAATTGTGCGCAAGTTTCAAACAGTCTCGCATCGCTTGCCATACTTGCACTGCTTTGTAAGATACGTGTAAGGTTGAATTTGAAAAAAAAAATTGTTTATAGCATAACTACACACAACTCACACATGACACTTGATACATGTCAGTTTTTGACGACAGTTTCGAGTGTTGCATTTGTTCGAGACTGTGCATCTTGGGTTTTTTATATCAATGCTATAGTAGTAAAAAGTAGCAATTTTTGGTCACCAGCCGACCAGTGACGCGAGCCGATACAGATAACCAGTCATTCAGACGCACTATACGGTAAGTATTAATTTTGTAAATAAGTTAAACCTAACCGTCAACATTTTTTGGTAATATTAAACTAGATGAGGCCAGTGTTTCCTAGCTGACTACCCTTAGAAGAAACACCGATTGAATCTCAGAGCTCAAAGCCTTTTAGTAAATACAATCGTACTGGTCAAATCATGTACGTTAACGTCTGAGGTGGTCTTTTTGGGAAAGTACCAGAGTACAGACAACGAGAGTACAGACCTTTGAACACCAGAGGAAGGACCTTTGTACACTTTGATTCGAATAATCGTTTCACATAAAATGGTAATAAAATTTTACTTTTAAACAACTCAATTATAACAAAGTGTTACAAGATAGTATTTTGGTTGTAAACGGTTCAATAAATTCGTAGTTATTCGTAGTTTTATTGTAAAAACAAGTGGAATTTTACGCGTTTGTCGGGAAACTGTAACATCGGAAGAGCGCGATTAAAATAGGGCTGTCAGTCTCAAAAGTAAAAAAAAAAACCCCTTGCGAAAAACTGTTTGTGCTTGCCCTTAAACTATAATTTTATGTGGCATATAGGCAGCAATTGATAGAGTACGGAATACCACGCTGCGCTCCAAAACAGGTATCATAGACGTGGGCAAAAAAGCTGCCAGGCTGAAATGGGACTGGGCGGGTCACACCGGGCGCATGCATAGTGACCGCTGGGCTAAAGTCTCCACGCAGTCCACCAGAGGATGGACGGCGTCGCCGAGGCCGGCTCAGAAAGCGGTGGCGAGATGATCTGGACGCACACTGCGAAGGCTGGTTCGAGGTGGCGCAAGAAAAGAGTGTCTGGAAGGATATGGGGGAGGCCTTTGCCCAGCAGTGGGATACAGCAGGCTATTAAAAAAAATATAGGCAGCAATTAGAAAGAAAGTTAAACTTTAAACAAAATGTTGTTGAGTTATGTTACCAGGCAAACACATACAGTCTATATCTGAATGATATAAACCTAGGATTTTGTATTGTTGCGGAATTTCTTCTAAAGAGTCACCATTGCCCTGCAGTGCAAACGGTATTAGGAAGAAAACGGATGGATTTTAGTCATTAAGAGTCTGACACTCCCTCCGCTTCACCCAGAGCGGCACTTTATGATTTCCCATCCTTAAAAAAAGAAAAAGAATTTGTACTGATTATAAACTAAGCGACCTAGGCCAGTTTACTGCACGAATAACTAAAAATATACCATTAGCGCTTCACATCATTTATTTAAAACTAGCTGACCCGCGCGGCTTCGCTCCCGTCAACTGGCTATTCTACCTACCGACCCTAACCTACCTACCCTACCTACCTACTTACCTATCCTACCTACCATAGCTACCCTACCTTACCTACCCTACCTTACCTACCCTACCTACCTACCCTACCTACCTACCTACCTACCTACCCTACCTACCCTACTTACCCTACCTACCTACCTATCCTACCTACCTACCCTACCTACCTACTCTTTTTTTTGTATTTTAATTCTTATTATGCTATTTCGGACGAAGACTAATCCAAAAACACAAAAACTATGAAAATCGGTCGAGCCGTTCTCGAGTTAGAAAAGTGTTCGAACAAACCCGACTTTGTTTTAAATATATTAAGTAGATTAAGAATTTTGCTATATTGCGAAAGATTCGACCTTTTTCTAGAAGACATTTTTTATATTAGCGAGACAGAAATAAAACGCATAAACTGAAGGAAGACGGACAGCGGTGGCTTATTAATAAAAAGGGTTCCGTTGGCAAACTTGGTACGGAACCCTAAAAATCGACTGGGCGAATCAAAATCGTACGCGAAGGCTTAAATAATAGGGTCCCATTAGCAACTTTGGCACGGAACCCTATTATTTGCCTTGGCTCGCAAATCGAACCGTTTGATACTTAGCACGAATTAAAAATTTAGTTGCGGGCAACCTGGGAGTCTTTAAGACAAAAGTGAATAGGTTGCTTCTAGGCAAACGTGCTCCATCTTCGACCGCATCATCGCTTACCATCAGGTGAGATAGTGGTCAAACGTATGCCTATCTATTGTAAAAAAAAAATATTCCACTCCGTATCACCTAACCAATGAGAACTAATGATAACACGATTTGACAGTTACTGTGAAATCGTGTTGTCATTCATTCTTAGTTCGGGTTTGGGACTAATTGTAAGTCTGTAGGTGATACGGAGTAGAATACGTCCGCAACTAAGCCCGAAACTAAGGACTTCGGACTTAGAGAGTAGCCTCCCAAAATCGATCGCTCCCGTCACCGTGACCACCTTTGGTACGGTACCTTATTATAAAAACCAAACTACTAACCTAAACTAAACCTAAACCTAACTACTAACCAAAAAACTGGCCAAGTGCGAGTCGGACTCGCGTGCAAAGGGTTCCGAACGAATTTTTTTTTTTTAACATGTTATTATAACACTACAGACTTATTATAGTAATCTTCCCTGTAATCTTTAGGTAAAGATCTATTATCTCCATTTTTTTTTAAATTTTAGTTTTTTTAAATAGTAGTTTCGGAGATAAGGGGGGGGAATGGTCATTTTTCGTCTAATTTCTTGAATAACTTCTAAATCATTTATTTTAAAATTATGAAAAAAATATAATTAAACCCTTCACAGTAAGCCCTTTCATTTGATATGTCACACGATATTGTTCAAAAAACTTTTTTTTTAATTTTCTAGTTTGACCCCTAAAAGTGACACCCATACTAAAAATTTAATAATTTACGTAACGCGTTCGTGTTTGTTTCATAGAAGTCCATATGTGTACCAAATTTCAACAGAATCGGTTCAGTGGATCCGGAGAAAACTGGCTGTGACAGACGGACAGACAGACAGGCACCCGAGTGATCCTATAAGGGTTCCTTTTTTTCGGAACCCTAAAAATGGACTCTGTCTGAAATATAAGATTTTTATTTATTATTAGCCTTGTTTCGCAAGTCGAACCGTCCAGAACTTCGCAGCACTAATTCAGTTTAAGACTCTACGATAAATGCACTTTAAACGAAACCAGCACAACTCAGAGATTTAACCAATTATGGTACCTAACAGTTTAAGACCTTCCAGAGACCAAACCGAAATTCCTACGAATCACGACTGTGTTTAGAAATTGTGTGAGGTCATTCTCCAGCGGAAAATCTTAACACCGCAATTCAGAAAAACGCGTCATCAGTGCAACGCCATCTATCGCCCATGTAAACTGACAAAATATTTGGCAGCGGAAGACGTTAAATAAGAAGCCCGTATGTAACGGTAAATAACGATAAGGTATTAAAATGTTTACTTTTATTTTGCTACGTCTACGTATTAAAAGTTTCACAAATAACTCAATCAATGTGTTTTGGTGTAACATTCATGCTTTCATGCATTTTTTGGTTCCTCAATAGATGGCGCTCTGACTAATCAGAATACATTAGGAAGTTTCTTACTAAACTAAAAATTCAATGTATTTTGATTTTGTGGATCGATCGTATCGATTAATAACGAAAAGGTATAAAATTATCACTCTTATTTTGCCACGTATTAAAAGTTTCACAAATAACTCAACAATTTTTTCGTACTTTTTATTTTTCTCAATAGATGGCGCTCTGACTCATCAGAATACATTAGGAAGTTTCTTCCTAAACTTAAAAATTCAATATCTTTTGATTTTGTGGGTCGATTTTGATGAAATAAACGCTAAATGTTACTCGGGTTATCACTTTATATTTTTAAGTACTTAGATTTACAATCTAATCTGTGGTTTATGCGTGATGCTCCCACAAACGCACAGACAAACAGACAAAAATTTCAAAAATTGCATTTTTGTGTTTTATACCTTTTTTCTGAGTTTTCTGTGTAATTTTCATGCAAAAATATTCAATGTACAGACACGGTTAGTCTAAGATTTTATTATATGTATAGATAGATATCTTTACCCAGTTAACTTTAAACAAGACTGAAACGGAATGATGTTTTTTTTATTATAAACGTATAAAATCACTTGAGAATTGTAAATCATCATCATTTGTTGTTGTTTTTTGTTTTTGCGTCTGTTGTTTGTTGTTGCAGTTCACAAATGATTTAATACGTTTACGAACGGGCTTGAATCTGAAAGTATTCAAATAATCCTAATTATATTTTAAGAATGCCGTACTATTTAATTCGTACCGGAAGACGCAGCCTTGGAAGGGCTCCCACATGGTGGACCGATGACCTGGTGAGGATCGCGGGTAGCCGATGAATGCGAGACGCACAGGAACGGTTGTTGTGGCGACACGCGCGGGGAGGCGTATGTCCAGCAGTGGACGTATTTCGGCTGATATGATGACGATAATGGATGACTATTTAATTCAATTTATTTGGACATCCAGCTGAACCGAAAAAGATTACAAAATTTTATTCAGTGGCGTAGCTAGTCTCAAACGGACCCAGTATCAAACATTTTTGAGGGGCTCCGTTTTTAAGGGTATCGTTTTTTAAACAAAATAAGCTCAACTAGCTATGGTCTTGGCAGGCCACGAAGGACATGGCAGGACTAAATGTATAGCTTTGCGTCCACACGTCGGGGCCCTTCTAGTCTGGGGGCCCTTCTAGTTCAGGGGCCCCGTATCTTTGATATGGCGGTAGCTACGCCCCTGATTTTATTCCACAATTAGTTTCACAAATATCATCCTACATCACACGTCCGCGAATTAGAACTGTCAGAGCTCAGCAGCCCTACACAAAAGGCAGTTAATTTAAACATTGGCTGTAGGAACCAGCTGTTCGCCAATTAACGGGTCAACTCATTAAATTACTCCGCACTGGCTCTGCGAGCCTGGTACTCGCGTCGTAATGTTGCCATGTTGATTTTAAGCATTATAAACAGTACATATATGAATACGCAGTTTATTTGCTCGGTTTTAATAGGAATAGGTGACCCTTATCTCTCAGAGTCAAAAGAGGTGACTCAGGGATCGCGAGAAGGGGCTGTTAGTTAGATCCATGCAGTGATTTCGTATGAATTTGTCCACATATGTCGAAATTCCAAAGCCAAAACTTTGTTACTCTGACAACTATGTAGCTATCAAAAATTGTCAGACAAATCGGAATTTTTCAAACTCTCGAAGCGTGAGTTCATTAAACTTTTTTCCTCGACTCCCCAATTTACTTTCTATCGAATCCAATCTAAATTCGTTCAATTTTTTAACATAATCACCGATCGGATAACGCTGATATTCGCGAGACAAGAACGGTAGGGAGGGGAAAAAACGGGAATTGTAATAAACGATTTATCGAAGAAATCAGAGGGAGTCCCGGGAGACACGGGAATTAAGAACTCCGCTAATGAGATGTTGATTGCATCCAGTCCCGTTTGTCGCCCGTCTGTTTTGCATTAAATCTCCTTTTTAATATTTTCTCTCGTCCGTTAAAATGCGGAATGCATCTTGTGATTTTTTGTTGCTCCGCTTTGCATTTCTTATTCGTTTTTGTGTTCTTTGATGGAGAAATTAAATAGAAATAAGTCCGTGCTTTGAATTCTTGCAATTTTTTATGCTGGTTTGTTCTCTAGAGAAATGTCTAGAATGTCAGATCCTGTAAGGTATTCTGCTTCTTAGAAGTAGTTCTTTTCTAAGTACATTTATTTCATTTAGTCAGCTGTTAAGAAGACTTATTTAGCGACACAAACAAGTAAGAGTAATTTACTTTTCGAGGTGTTTTTAAAAATTCAAACTAGAGGTTTGTTTTAAAAATATCTCTTAAACATTGATCACTGGCTTAAGGTGCACTGTTGCTTAAAAACTTTGAGTCTTCACGACCTTTCAACAATCGTGCCAAACGGGTATACAAGAATAACCAACACTATATTACAGCGCTACCAATACAAGTTACAACCGTCCACTGAAATTCCAAGGCAACATTCATAAGAACAATTTTCCATTCACACTAACAAACGCCGTATCAAGATCGGTTTTATACACGACGACGCCACGGCGTTGCCCGTTTCCCCCCCAGTTCCGTGGCTCGCATGACGAGGCGCGATAAACCCAGCAATGTACATGAAAATGTTTCGATAATGTGAAAATTTGCAGTGTGACATTATTACCATAATGCTGCAAAGTAAATTAATCGTTGACTATAGCTTTTCGCGCGAACTCGGCTTATTGTTTGTTTGCATAAATGTTGGCTTGGCATAAAGTAAGTTCTTTATTTTTGTTTAATGCAGCACAAGTTGAAAAATATGTTTTCAAACTTGTGTTAGACACGTGTGTTTGAAATGTTTTTGCAAGACCCCACTTAGGCACTTGTCTCACCGCCGACGATCAGTGAGAATCAAATCAAATCGTATATTTTAAATAAACCATTTACAGGCACTTTTGAATTGTCAAGGTCGGTCAGTCCAAAAACATGAAGCTATTTGCACGTTCCAAAGCGTAGATCTCTATGGAAAAAAACGTGCAAGAAACTCCACGGACACTCTTTTAAAAATAATAAATTGTTACAAAGTTTTGTTTACATCAAGTTGAAATTACACAAACATGTGAGAACGATGTAAAAGACGAGCAGGATAAAAGCGTCCGGGAAAATAGGAACAATTCAAAGAAATATTTAAAATAAACCATGGCAACTGAAAAATGACCAGTCCCAACTGACAGCGCCTGTTCACGAACATGACGCATGCGCTAGCACCATTCGGCTCAACCATTTTGAAGGGAGCCAAATGATCCAACGCATACGCCACCATCAGCCAGACTTTTGTGTGAGCATGACACTCCCAACCGCCAGGGTGCATTCAAGTCAAAAACAAACCTAAAACTGATAGCTATAGCTTAAGTTTAAGGTACACAGTACTGACACATGTGCCGTTAAAATGGAGAAGCGAGTAAAGCAAGAAACTGGATACGAGTTGGTGAGCAGCGAGAAGCGAATGTGTAGTTCCGGTAGTTTTTTCGCTCGGCTATAAGCGAGTCCTCTTGTGCGACGGGCCATTACTCGCACCACTCACTCCGCCCCACAGAGAGAGCCGCAGTAGAAATGACCGCTGCCGCGCTAGTTAGTCTCTCGGCGTGAGTTCTGACCGCCAAGCGAGCATCGCTGAACGAGTATTAATTTTGATAGCTTTTGTCATTGCGACCAACTAATGGTGAGATAGTTCACGCCGGCAGTGTGAACAGCCAGCTATCGACTATAAATGTATGTGTCACTTTTACTCACACGGGATACTATATCCTTTGTCAGTTTCCTCAGCGAGAAAATCGCTTCCTCGTCGGCGGTGAGACAAGTGCTTTCAAAATCAATCTTTTTTTCCTACATTGAGATCACAACAGTAAATTTACAATAATAAATAATGAATTGTGACATTACCTGTTCTAAAATGCATGACGCGCTGGAAAACAGTGTCCGGCCCAGACCGTAAAAATTCTAATCATACCAAAACACCAAAAAAACATAATTTAACAGCCCCCACATAAAACAAAAAACGAAACAACCCAACCGGCCGTAAAATTGAATGAAAGAAAAATCGCTTACGTCGAAATTCATAACACTCGTACACAGTTATATTTCTCGTCACACTCCAAGAATACGGGCTAATCTAAAACCGTTAAGGGTTAAAGCCGGACAGTCGGACAGAATGCCGGACACGTACGCCAACCATCTTCCTTGCGAAAACACGCTTCCCGGACGTACGAACGACCCTTTGAGCTAAGCAAACTGATGTCGTGTCTTCGGACGTGTGTTTTATGTTAGTTTTTATGACTGGCTACGAATTAGAGACGGCAATTGGTGTAAGTTAGTGATTCGCGTTTTAAAATTTAGGATGTTAAGATAACTGTTTCTACAGCTTTGAATGTGTGTTCTTTCTTTCTTTCTTCTTTCTAAATATTCATAAGTTTTAAGGCATTTGGTATAGTAATGGTTGCACTATATGGATATGGATAGAAATGAGGTGACGAATGAGATGACAGCAAATAGACATGCAAGAAGGAGAAATATGTGATTAAAGAGCATTTCTTTTTGTTATGACATAATTAATTCGTAGATATTGATCTATTATGATCTCTTTATATCACTCAAAGGTTTGCTGGGAAGAAACCCAACTTTAAGTTAAGCTCATCTTTTATTTTATTTTATTATCACTGTAAGTACTATAATTCTTTTTTGGTGTACAATGAAAATAAAAGAATGAATTGACGGAATTGGTACTAGGTACTGTGGCACAACCTCCTTGGATGGCTCACCGTCCGGGGACCTCACTCAATTTAATCATAAAAAAAGCTTTAGAAGAATTAGGAATTTAGAATAGGTTCAAATATTGACATACGATGATTGATTTGTTTTTCTGATAGTTCTGTAAAAGTTTTACTTGAGAGCACCCGCTCAATATAATGACCTCTTAAATCGCCAAAAGTATTTTTATTCATATCGATCCCCAGACGTTTCAGAAGCCCTAATCGGAACGTCTACAGTACCTAGGTGGAGGACAAAAATCTTATCAAACCACCACAGAAAAAACATGGATGGTGAACAGGTAAAAAACTAATCGAAGAAGATTAATAAACATTCATCCATCCAACTATCATCACAAACTTTCACATTTTTATTTTTTAAATATTCCAAAGATTTTCTACTATAGAATAAATTTAGCTATTTGACTGTGTTTGACATATTTTCTATACAATAGCTGGGAAACCGCCACTTTTATTTATCAGGTATAAATTATCTCACTATTGAATTATTAGCCCTTATTAGGATTAAGTAGGATATGATAATATTAGTACCAATATTAGATATTTTACCAAAAGACGTTGTTCGGGAACGAATTAGGTATCTGCCTAATAATGATAATTAATACCAGTTAATAAATTAATAAACATCTGCCTATCAGGTTCATTTTTGCTACGAAATATTTCTGTCGGAGCACAGAAATACTTCGTAGCAAAAATTTTTCGGTAAAATTGCAGACACGTGTAACTTAAATAGTGACCTTGTCTCTGTTGCCTAGTCTCTTAAGTAGCAGGTGTACCTACATAGACGGCATGTAAGCACTCGCCATTAAGTAAGCCGTTAAAGTATTTTTGAGCAGGGAGAAGAGTGAGACTAACTTACGTGAAGTAACGCGCGTAACTATTTTTTATTACATTTCTCAAAAGCAATATTTTTACCTGCGTCTTACATATGTCAACTTTGCAGTTAAAAACTATTAATATTTTTTTTTTTAATTGACAGCTTTCTAAAATCCTTACCAATATTATAAATGCGAAAGTAACTCTGTCTGTCTGTCTGACTGGTACACAGAGTCTAGAGCCTGAGAAAGGCCATAGGCTACTTTTTATCCCGGGAGTATGTTCCCTAGGGACCACGCGGGCGAAGCCGCTGGCAGAAGCTAGTCTGTGATAAACAGATACAGCACTAATGGCGTGTGTCGTCACTCACAAGTCTCGCCATATTGAATTGAAGCCATCCAGTACAAACGATATTTTGTTTGACAAGGATAGAAGAATAATTTCAAAAACTTATAACTTCTTTGGTTTTACACCAATTTTTATTTATTTTTTCACCATTCGTAGGTACTGTTTTAATAACTTTTATCAAATAAACATTAAATCATGTATTATTTTTCAAAGTAGTCAAATATCCTTTTAAAACATGGTCAGAAACTGTAAAAGTACGTTGAAAAAAACTTTTTCAACGGTTCTCAAGTTATAATGTAACGGAACAGAACAGATGTACAGAAAATATGCCAACCTAATACTTACTAAGCCAACACAAAAGTAATATTCCTAAAACCCGCTCCACAAAATGAGCACTACTAAAAGTAAGCCTTCGCAAACAAAATAAAAAAAATAGCAACGAAAAAATTTCATAGTAAACTCTTAACTTTCTCCGCCCATAATATCCCATTTCGTGAGTTTAATATTCAATAACCGGTTTTATATACAACTATTGGGAGGGGAATGTAAAGGGTGTTCTCATTCCGATCACGTTCGCTGCCTGTCTTAGCATCTGGATTGTTTTGTAACATGCTGTAGCGTCTTGAACTTTGTTTTTAAACTGACATCTGTCTGGTCGCACTTTTTGAAAGTTATTTGGTGGTATTTACGTGTTCTCGGACAACTTTGAACTACGGTACTTTAAAATGTTGGCGATGTCGGTGCATTTTAAGCTCCATTTGCGATGTTTTGAAGTTAGTTGCATTTTTGGTGTTTAGCAGTTTGAAAATTATAGCTATTAGGTACAGGTTTTGTTAATATATTTTGTACTAGTGGACATCACGCGGTTTCACCCGAGTAGTTCCCGTTCCCATGGGAGTACGGGGATAATTTGTTACTCCCTAATAATGTAGCTATCCAATGCTAAAAGAATTTTTCAAATCGGTCCAGTAGTTTCGGAGCCTATTCAATTCAAACAAACAAATCTTTCTTCTTTATAACGTTAGTGTAGATTATTAAATGTTTTATGGTTGCTGAAAAATTGGGCTTTGGGTAAAATTGTTACACGTTAAATTACTAGTTTTTCTGACAAAAAAAAATCATTTTCAAGCAAATGTGCACAACAAGACTGACATCTGACACACTACCATATCAATTTTAGCTGTACGTATGTTACCGGAAAATTACAAACGCCGTAAGATTATAAAGTATCGCGTGAAATTGTAAAATGTTTTTTCGTAAACACTATTGAATTTGGATGGGGTTTATAGTATATAAAACGATTTTGCATGAATATCAAGAAATTATAATCTAGTAAAGATTTATGTAAATCTTACGGAGTCTGCAATTTTCCGGTAGCATGTACAAGTACAAGCTATAAATGGAAGTTCAGCTCCAATACCTAACGTCTACCAATAGATGTAGCCCTGCACTTTATGACGAACACACAAAGCATTCCACCAATATCGCAGATATTTGAGACCCGAAGAAGCCCATAAAATTCTAATATCGCCTTGCTCTTTTAATCCATAGAAACTTTTAGTAATCGAAGCATTACATACGCCGAGAACAGGGCAAAAAGTGGGAGGGTAGTTGGCTGTGTCGGCACACTTTTTGCATCGTGATCTCTCGTTGAAAAGGCTGAAAATTGCCGTGAGGGAAGTACGTAACACAGTGAGGATGAAAGCAGTGGCGGGGCAAGACTAAAATTTGATGTGGGCAACTTTGGTATTTTGCGAGGTCCTCTAGGAATGAATTGATTTTTTAAGGAGCTTTATAGAGGATGGATACTACAATTATTGAGGGTGAAGTTTTGATTTTCTTTTGACTTTTTGGGCCAAAATAATAAATATTTGGCGAAAATTCACGAAAACCTAAAATAACCTTTGATGTAAGAGCAAGCGTAGCGAGCTTGTAAATCATAGTGCCTATACCACTGCGCCTAAAATTTTGACAATACTTAGGATTAAAGTAACAAACAATAAAAAGAATTCAAACAAAGCGATTTAAAATAAAATTGCGTATGGAATCGAATGAGTCGGATTCTTTTATGGCCTAAGCGATTTCTCCGAGTTGAAAAAAAACCAAAGCTGCGAGGCCTTTCGGACCGCGAGGCCGTAGGTGGTGTCCCACGTCGCCCTTGCGCCGCCTCTGGATGAAAGTTAGGCTGGTTACAGGCCCCAGTCACCGAAGCTATTCGAGCGAGCTCAGTAGACTTTTTAATTTCGTTCCGCAGCCACTCGCGGGAAACCTCGTTACAAGTTTAAATTGGCATTTCTCCGAGTAATGGTTAGACGCCAGCGGATAACTTGCTCGCGGTGTCTCCTTCACTTGGCCGGGTAATTCTTATTTAAAATGTATGAAAGGTTTCTTACAGGGTATTTGTGAGTCAAGCGTTTAGTGCATGGTGTTGTGTGCCGCTTGCCGGTGTGCGGTAAGCGTTTCGTAAGTGAGTTTGTGTTTATCTCAGGGTGGGTTCGTTAATATACAGTTTAGCTTTTGTTATGCAGTAATTTGTAAGAAGTCAGACACGTGGTTGTTTTGTCATTCAAAAACGCTGACTAAACGTAATAGACTATTTTGCTAATTACTGTAGCATTTCGAAAAGCTTAGCACTGCCTAAAAAGCGTAGAAAACAAAGAAAAACCGGACAGGTGCGAGTCGGACTCGCCCACTGAAGGGTTCCGTAAAAATTTGTGGGTACATTTATTATATATATCCTTCTGCGAAGCAGTAATGCTAGCGAAGGAGGAAGCCGAACGCGTGAGAGAGAGAGAAACCTCACGCCCCAGCTGCCGCAACAGAAGACGCCCTGGGCGTCGGGAGTCGCAGGGCGATTCTCGGTCACCGTAGGCGCGGGCCTGCGGACGGCGAGCATTGGGTGACACTCCCCTCTGCTTCACTCAGAGCGGGAGAAGTCATTTGATGACTTCCCATCCTTAATAAAAAGGTTAACGGAAAATACCATATAAATTTTGATTCCCTTGAGAGTGTCGAAATGCACGTTTTTTGCGGCATAAACGGCCGTATCTTTTTTTTACGTTAACTTCGAAGTTAGATTTTTTCACAGCTTCAAGGGACTATAGACTTGATTATATGGTTCCAATTTCAACTCGATACCTCCACGCTTTCCCGAGATAAAAGTTCTTGACAGACAGATGGACGGACGGAAAACAAAGTGATCCTTTAAGGGTTTCAGTTTTTCCTTTTGAGGTACGGAACCATAAAAAAGCCAAGTGCGAGTCGGACTCCCACACGAAAGGTTCCGTACCATAAACCTTAATTATATTATTATTTTTTATTTGTGATGGGTTTGCTCTTGACTCTAGTCTAGGTCAGAGATGACAGAGACAAAGTCTACGATGGAGCGAGCTTACCCAGAAGGAGCCTGTTCACTCTAACTTTGAAGAGATTAGGGTTGTAAGCGTTTGGAAACACAGACGCAGGCAGAGAGTTCCACTCCTTTCCTTATTTGTTGTTATAGCAGCAATAGAAATACACAATCTGTGAAAATTTCAACTGTCTACCTATTACGGTTCTTGAGATACAGCCAGCTGACAGACAGACGGACGAACGGACGGACGGACTGACAGCGGAGGCGTAGTAATAGGGTTCCGTTGGTTACCCTTTTGGGTACGGAACCATAAGAATAAACATAGAATTACAGGTACCTGCCCCAAGGATCCGTAGCCATACGATTAATAATAGCAAGAGATCTTCGTGAAGAACCTTTGCTTATAGACCGACTTTTGCTAAAAGAAACCTCTGTTGATTAAAAAACTGAGCGAGTCGGACTCGCGTGCAAAGGGGTCCAAACGAATTTAATTTTTTAACATGTTATTTTAACACTACAGACTTCTAATAGGTTTTTCTGTAATCTTTAGGTAAAGATCCATTATCTCCATTTATTTCAAAATTATGAAAAAAATATAATTAAAACCCTCACAATAAGCCCTTTCATTTGATATGTCACACGATATTGTTATTTTTTTTTTAAATTTTCTAGTTTAATCCCCAAAAGTGACCCCCATACTAAAACTTTAATGATTAACGTAACGCGTCTGTGTTTGGGTCACAGAAGTCCATATGTGTACCAACTTTCAATAGAATCGCTGCAGTGGATCCAGAGAAAACTGGCTGTGACAGACAGACAGACAGACACCCGAGTGATCCTATAAGGGTTCAGTCTTTTTTTTTTCGGAACCCTAAAAACTACAGCCCTTCTATCTTATTAGATCCGTTCACCTGCCACCTAAACCACTCGCGGTTATCGAATTGATGACGTAATTTTGTTTGTGGGACCGCATGGTCTCCCAGCTATTCGTCGCCCTATATTAAGAGCTCCGAGTCATGGGGAATATAGGTTTTCAACTGTTTATTTTTGGCTAGTTTTACGATTTTAACCGAGTTATGAAAAATAAGGATGTTTTCAATTCAGTAGGTATTTTTTATGTATGTACACCGATTACTCCGAGGTTTCTGATCTAATTTCTGTGGTTCTTTTTTATTCGAAGCGGTATACTTGCCATTTGGCCCCGTTAACATTTGATTCACTTTGGTTCAGTACCTAGTTTTTATTTTATGAACATTTTTGGTTATTTCAATTTCTGCATAGACGAAGACGTCATCCAAGTATCACCACTTAAAAGTGAAAAATACAAAAAAATACATTTTGTAGTGTTTTATTTGGAAGTCGGTAATTTTTATTTTCTAAAAAGTTTAAGATTTTATTTTTAGTGAGGTTTGAATAAATAACGTATAGCATTATAATGTCAGTTAAAACTACTTATAGTTTACTAATGATTTTAATATTAGTAAATCCTTCTTAAGGTTTAATATGTTTGATGTCCAATAAATTGTTTTTTGTTTATGATATTGTTTTGTTCTTTAGATATATGAGTCAGAAATAAAGCTGCATAAGGGGCCTGTGGATTACAGCGGAGCGAAGAAACGGAGAAATTTTAACCAATGGAATTGCATAAAATCTCTGCACCACGTGAGTCACTGACATTTTGACTGACATGATTGGTTAATATTTCTTCGTTTCTCCGCTCCGCTGCCTCGCTCCGCGCAAATGGACAGACACTCTAAAGCCGAACTTTGTCTAAATCATAATGCCGTATTTACATCCAGTTACCATATTTTCTTAACACAATAATATTATGAACATAATTTAACAGAATTCACGAATAGCCAGGAATTGCTCAAGAATGACGGCAGGAACATTTCCTCAGAAAACATCTCCAGAATTTGGTTAATAACAGACCCATCTCACTGGCCCCGGTACGTGCGTTGTGTTCCTACAAACGTTTGGATACATACAAGTGGATGTTTTAAATGTATTTATTTTTTATTTGCTCAGGTGCTCTAGATTTTGATGAGGACTTTGTATTGTTAAACAACAGAAATGTGTTTTTCTAGAACATTATTTCAGCTATTTTAATCTTTAATATTAAAATCTATACTGTTTATACATATAAATGCAAGAGTAACTGTGTCTGCCTGGTTGAAACCTTTTCAAGTCGTAAAGAGTGAAACTGAACAGTTTTGGACGGAACTTGGTACACGACTAGACCATGTCTATATCTTTGAAACACTTTATTCATGATCATCATCATCATTCACAGCAAGACAGCTCACAGCTGGACTTTATTTCATGTGCCAATCCCCATGCTCCAATTCAATTCAATTCAATTTATTTCAGGAACAATTCACATTGTGTTTGAAATCATATGCTATAAATATACAAAAGTCACGTAAAACTAAAAACTAACACATTCATTGTACAGTTAAATTAATTAATAAATTATAGAAAATAATGATAAAAAAGAATGAAATAACATTGAAAATTAAAAATTCAATTATATTACATTAAGTAATATAAAAAAAAGTGAAAATGTCTCCTGTGTTGACTAAAGGCTCTCCCCGCGATGGCAGCAAAGTCATCTGCCCATCTCGCCAATTCTTTCGTAAACAGAACGACTAGCAAGGTTTCCTGCCCGACTCCATTAAAAAAAAAAACTGGCCAAGTGCGAGTTGGACTCGCGTGCAAAGGATTCCGAACTAATTTAATTTTTGTAACCTGTTATTTTAACACTATTGACTTCTTATACCGATCCTTCGTGGACAGATGACCTGGTGAAGGTCGCAGGTAGCCGATGGATGCGAGACGCACAGGATCGGTCATTGTGGCGACGCTTCGGGGAGGCCTATGACCAGCAGTGGACGTCTTTCGGTTGATATGATGATGATGATGATGACTTCTTATAGGTTTTTCTGTAATCTGAAGGTAAAGAACTATCAGCAGCATTTTTTTCAAAATTTTGGGCTCAGTAGTTTCGGAAATAAGGGGGGAGAAGGGTCATATTTGGTCTAATTTCTTGAATAACTTCAAAACTGTTTATTTTAAAATTATGAAAAAAAATATAATTAAATCCTTCACAGTAAGTCCTTTCATTTGATACATTGCACAATACAGTTTGAATTTATTTTCTACTTTGACCTTCAAAAGTGATTCCCATACTCAACATTTATTTATTAACGCGTCCGTGTTTGGATCACGGAAGTCCATATGTGTACCAAATTTCAACAGAAACGGTCCAGCAAATCCGGAGAAAACTAACTGTGGCAGACGGACAGACAGACACCCGAGTGATATAAGGGTTCCGTTTTTTTGTTCGGAACCCTAAAAAAACATATACCAACCGAATTGAGAACCTCCTCCTTTTTGGAAGTCGGTTAAAAACACTTTACTTCATGTCAGTATAACCTTGATATACAAATAACACCAACCCCCAAACACACGTCGGAAGCATATCGCTCCCAATAATTCAATACGCTAAGACATAGAACACGAGCAGTTTATGACGAAAAATAACTTTTACGAAGCAAATGTATTCCTTCGGCGTCCGTATACCGGGCACCCGGTATTAATGTTCGCGAGAGAGCTCAGAGAACCACATAGTCTCGATATTGCCTTCACTTCGGTAATAAAACATGTTCGAATAGAATTCTGGTGTGGTGCTAATGTTGCTTCTATGAACGGATGAATAGAGCTTGGCTTGCAATATTTTGATCTTTCGCCTTTGAACACGTTTTAAAAACTGAGGGAGATCTGTTATTTATTTAATACGATAGCTATGGCAAGGTTTCTGCAGTACCTACGTTTTTAACCTATAATCATACACATATACACAATATACAACTACACTATATTACATAATTATATAACAATATTTTTGAACTTGTATTAAAAGGAAATGCGAGCGGAGAGAGTTTGAGTAAAAAGTCATAATTCAAGGTTTGACTCTCGCCTGTTTCCTGCTCTCATATTGGACCGATTTAAAAGATATTTCATAATAGTCCAGTCATTATAGAAAGTTCACCTCGGAATTCGAGATACCCAGCTGTAAGTCTGTAAATACTTGTATATTGACACCCTAAAAGTTGTCTCAAAACCTACATATGGTGGGGTGTACGCAACTATTAAATTTCAAGGTCAAAGGTCACAAAAATCTGTTTTTTGCGCTTTTTTTTGTAAATATATCATTTCCTATGGGTTTTTTGCTATTGGTATTAATTATCAATATTCTAGAATACAAAATTCTCTACAAATTTTGTTTAAAATTTTTTTTATACGGTGAAGCGCATGGTCACAGCATAACTTCAGGTGAACCGGTGCCTCCGGTCGAAAACGCGCCATATATAGTTGATGAACTATCGATAAATCAATGATTATAAAATAATATTTGTCAATTTTTATTAACTATTATAGGATATTTTATCATTTTTTTAACCTATCCACTTTTTATTCAGTATTAATTTATTTAACAACACTTACCTGCCCATGTAATTGCAGAATTGTTAATGAAAATAAAGGAACTATATTTGAATTTTAACCTAATTAAAATTCATAACTTCTTACATGGTGAAAAAAAATGAATTAATCTTTTAATTAAAAAAATTTCATTCAATACATTTATTTTTATTAAAAGTAAAAAAAATGGAATAAAGAGTACAAAAACTACAATTTATAATTTTAATCATCTTCTTCCTCTTCATAGTCGTCTTCCGGCTGCTGGTAAATTTCAAACTGGTCTTCATTATCGTCTTCAACGACATTTGTCTCAAGTTCTTCCATGATTTCGGAGTCAAAGGTTCCATCTTCGTTAATGTCGCTCTGATATGGTAGAGCATTGAGACAAGCTTGCCCATTACATTGGCCACAAGCTAAAGAGCATTGCAAACCCGCTTTCCTGCATTCGCATCGCGAACCACAACCACTCTTGCAGTTGCAGAAAATTGTATTTAGCAAATCTTCTGGAGCAGGTGGAAAAATTGACATGATAGGCTCCAGAAAATCGTTTCGCTTTACCCAACCCATACCTGGGGTTCCAAATCATGCCCTAACCAAGTTTGAACTTGATAGTATACACGTTTGAAATGTTGATGAGCAGCTGCACTTGTTGGTGGAATATTTGAAAGCTGCACAGGTTTATTAAGTTTTGTAGACTTGATGTAATGCATATAACGAAGATGATGGAGACTTTTCACAGATTTCGGAGCATTATAGACTATCAATAAGGTTTGAGTTCCACTCTCTAATAATCTCTGGGCCGAACAATTTTCTTCAAATGCTGCAGCTAGTTCATCCAATTTGTTCAGTTTCTCAAAAACCTTTAAACATGATTTTTTCCCTTTTTAAAAAGCGCAGAAGTTGTGTCACAGCCACTTAATGCGTGCAAAAATAAAAAATGTGTTTTGGAATGAGGATAATTATCAAAACTTATAGTCGAGTATATCTCCGTTTTTACATTTCCTTTCCCAACTTTTTTAAAGAAAATTTCTTGTTCGTAAGACAGTGTACGCCCAATTAAAATGACAATTAAATCAGTATCTTGTCCTATTATAACAGCAGTTTTTTCATGATAGGCGAAAACGGTTCACCGTATAAAAAAAAAATTAAACAAAATTTGTAGAGAATTTTGTATTCTACAATATTGATAATTAATACAAATAGCAAAAAACCCATAGGAAGTGAGATATTTACAAAAAAAAGAACAAAAACCCGATTTTTGTGACCTTTGACCTTGAAATTTAATAGTTGCGTACACCCTACCATATGAAGCTTTTGAGACAACTTTTAGGGTGTCAATATACAAGTATTTACAGACTTACAGCTGGGTATCTCGAATTCCGAGATTCTTACCTAATTTAAGCTTAAATGACTGGACTATAAACTAAATAAGAATATAAACTGTGTCCCTATGTTTTTCTTTTTTCATTACTAGTTGTCAAATTTGTACACTAGGGCTCTGACATAGCGGTCTATATAGCCAATTGAGGGTTCTAGTGATTATATGGATAATATATCATCAAAAAGGCCATTAGATAGATTGTATTTGGTGGTTTGGCGTCCATTTTTGTTGTGCAAAAAAGTTTATTCTATATAATTATCTGTCTAAACGACAAAGACCTTTCAACAAATAAAATACTGTGTGATCTACAACAACAGTTCCCCATGATCATTATTTCAGCCGAAATCATCGTCCGCATTTGGAAATAGGCATTTCCCAAGTGTGGCCGCAATATTTATCATACGCGACTTTTGAAATTGTATAGATCATCAAGTGCATTTAAAAACAAACGAAATCACATGATACATTTTTCAAGGTAATGCATTCACCTCATATCCTTTCATACACAGCAGCACATTACACCCATAAATACTTGAAAACATACCCTGAAGTCCAGTATTGTTGGTTCACGCAGTGCCTGGTACATTTTTGTAAAATGGGTCGCTTTGCGGTCGCAACGTGTGCCCCTAATGTGCCTCGTTTATTCTTATGACGCACCCCACTTACCCCGTTTATAAATAGTTACCTACATTATATTTATAGAGCATGCATGTGATAGTGGCTTCAGGATACTGTCGGTATTCTTAAGGGATTTTCTGTGTATATTTTTAAGGGTTTTTTGATCCATGTATCGCCTTTTTCCCGTGGGGGTGTAGGAAACCTTGCAGATCGGCACGTGCTACGATCCGTACAAAGTTCTGCTAGTTCGTGTAAGTTTTTAGGGATCCGCAACCGCAGGGTAACCAACGGACTTCTATTACTAAGCCTCCTCTGTCCGTCCGTCCGTACGTCTATCTGTATGTTAGCAGGCTGTATCTCAAGAACCGTAATAGATAGACAGTTGAAATTTCCATAGCCGCTATAACAATAAATAATAAAAATTAAGGTTTATGGTACCTTCGTGTGCGAGTCCGACTCGCACTTGACCGGTTTTTAAATTTATCATAAATGTTATAAGCTGGCCTCGCATTCTATTAGCACCGTACTTCTCTAAATCAAATCAAGTTCAGTGTTACTGAGGTTTGGTCAATTGTAAGTACCTACATCGTCATGTATTTATCCCGTTTTTAATAAATAGAAACGTAAATACGTATCTGATCTTATTGATGGACCATCAATACTCTTAGTTTATTTATGAAGCCTGAAGCGACTAAGTAATAGGTAACAGTTCTTTTAAAATTCCAAATTATAGCAAATCTTTAAAGCCAAATCCACTGAGCCGACTACCAGAGTAGGGGCGAGGAAGCTTAACGTGACCCTGAAAATTAGTTCAACAGTCTTGAATGCCGCAATGAAATGATTCAGAAAAGAACAGTGAAGAAAAAAACAAATCGATGTTCAATCAACTTTCATTTGTATCAAGCGGGACACAGAACAGAGTTTAAGAAGACGTTTAAGAAGAGGACCGGAGGTAGAAGTGCTTTAAATGTACCATTGTGCCTAATTGACTACAATTAGGTACAATAGTACATTTACAGCATTTCTACTTCCAGTCCTCTTCTTAAACGATTGCAATGACATCTGGCAGGTCGATTCTGTAAACATGTCGAAGTGATGTCAAAAGTCAAGAGTGAATAGGTTACTTCTAGGCAAGCCTGCTCCATCTTCGACCACATCATCGTTTACCATCAGGTGAGATAGTGGTCAAGCGCGTGCCTATTAATAGTACAAAAAAATCACGAAGTGAGCTGTCAATCCATGTAATCAAGATGGAATGACAGCTCACTTCACTTCGAAATTTTTACAGAATCGACCGGCAGTTCTTTATCTTTTGATGTCATTTCATAACCCGAGATAAAACCATGATAAACTAAACAACCAGGGATCAAAATATTAGCCTACAGAAACATGGGTGCTTTTAAGGCTCGTACTTCCAAATTCCATTATTAATTAATATTAAACCGGGATCATTAAGTTCATAATCCCGAAGTCCACAAGTTACTTCGTCGTAAAACAAATTAATGCATTGACAAATTCCCTACTAAACTTTTGAAAGTTACGGCCCTGGCAGCTACAAATTGTTGCTAATTTCTTTAAGTGCAAACTCGAAATCAACTGGCCGATTTAACGAGGTCGATACTGTAACTGAAAACGGAAATACCAATTTATTTTCAGCTTCTCAAGTAGTACAGCTGAAGGGTTCGGGGATAAGCGGCTAGCGCTGAATTGATCGTTTTGCGGGGTTAAGCTGTCGTAGTGGAGGTTTTGTGCCAGATGGGTGGGTGTTCCTTAAACATTTATAGATGGAGACGTGTTGCGAGGCATCTAACTTGAATACGAAGTAAGTTCCACTATCCTAATATATAAAATTTTTCCGTTACTGACTGAGTTCATGACAGACAACGTACAGCCGAAACTAACGAATGTAGGGGAGGATTGTCCGAAATTCCTACGGCAACAAGAAAAACGGGATAAGCACGTACTTCTGTGTTTCCAAACGCTTACAACCCTAATCTCTTCAAAGTCTGAGTGAACAGGCTCCTTCTGGGTAAGCTCGCTCCATCGTAGACTTTGTCTCCGTCACCTCTGACCTAGACTAGAGTCAAGAGCAAACCCATAAAAAAAGAAGTCGCATAAGCTAGTTTATTTATAAAGTATAATTCTCATTATAGAGAGAATTGAAAGCGACTGCCAGCTGGGTGGTTGATTTGTGGTAATCTGATGGTCGCAGTAACTTCTGGGTAATATTATGTACCTACGTATTGCCTTTGGCTCTTAAGCTTGGGTCAAGTCTTTCGAGCTTCTGACTGCCCATAATGCTGAAAGCTATACAGTTTATTTATTAAAACTGCTTGCAGTACATATACACGAATACAAAAGCAGACTTAACGCTTTAGGTACCTATTCTCCAGAGCGGCGCCACGGCGTCCTCACCTTCCGTCTGACGCAGGTACTCACCGGACACGGTTGTTTTGGGAGGTACCTGTTTCGAATTCAGCGGGAGGATACGCCCGGGTGTCAACACTGCGAGGATCGTCCGGAGGACACGGTGGAGCATACGGTGGAGGTCTGCCCTGCTTGGGAGGAACACCGCCGCGTCCTCGTCGAGGCGATTGGCGGCGGCGACCTCTCGCGTCCGGCCCTGTTCCAATCCATGGTCCGGAGCGAGGAGGCATGGGAAGCGGTCACCTCCTTCTGCGAAGCAGTAATGCTAGCAAAGGAGGAGGCCGAACGCGTGAGAGAGAGGGAAACCTCACGCCCCAGCCGCCGCAACAGGAGAAGACGCCCGGGGCGTCGGGAGTCGCAGGGCGATTCCCGGCCACCGTAGGCACGGGCCTGCGGACGGCGAGCATTGGGTGGCTCGCCGTCCGATCAGAACCAAGCCCGGGTCGACGGCGCGCTGTGTTCCACGCGCGCCTTAAAGAGCTGTCAGCGTAGAAGACGGGGCCCGCTAGGGCCAGCGCCTGCCGGTGTCGCGAATCTGTTCGAAAGAGTCGCCGCGGCCCTGGTACACAAAGGGCATTGGGAGGAACACGGATGGGTTTTAGTCAGTAAGAGTCTGACACTCCCTTCTGCTTCACCCAGAGCGGGAGGAGTCATTTGATGATTTCCCATACTTAAAAAAAAAAAGGTACCTATTCTCCACCAGTCAACCAAGGGTGCTGGACAGACAAAATGACAGGTGGGTAAAAATATAAAATAAAATTTTAAATATATTTTATAAGTTTATAAAACAAATTTCATTTAGTGAGAACCGAATATAATTTATCTGAATAACACTACAATCGTGATAGTTAAAAACATAACGCATTTAATAAACCAAAACGGTTCCCACTTAATAAATTGGTCTTTTGTACCCAGAAATCACTGATCAAGTGATCAACTCGTAAGCAGAACACACCCTAGATACATAATTGGTTCAGGTGGCAACAACTCCGAGCCGCACCGCCAAAGCCGTGAGAATTTAATGCGCCATTATTTATGGTCCAACGCATTATGTTTGCAATCGGCTGGTTTTACGCCTATAAAATAAAAGTGGGCAAGTGTAACTCGATTTATGTCATGTAGTCCGAACAGAGAAGGGGTCTAGATTTCCTGTAAACACTGTTTTGTGGATACAAACTTTTTTGGAGGGTCCGGTTCTAGGCGTGAATGATGGGCTTGGATAGAAGCTTTCGCTTTTATAAATAAAATGTGTTGCATCCGATGCAAAAAAAAAACAAACAAAAAAATACAAACTCTTATCAGGGGGGCTACTCCCTAAGCCCGAAGTTCGTAGTTTCGGGCTTAGTTGCGGGCGTATTGTACTCCCTATCACCTACGGTTTACTTATGATTAGTCCCGAACCCGAACTAAGAATGAATGACAACACGATTTCACAACAACTATCAAATCGTGTTGACATTAATTCTTAGTGGTTAGGTGATACGGAGTAGAATTCACAACTAAGCCCGAAACTACGGACTTCGGGCTTGGATTGATAATTCTACATTTTTAGAAAGCGTGTTCGAGTGTGCGTGTTCAACCTGTGTCTTCTTATAAACGCGTTTACCTTTAAGTATAGAGTTAAGCTTACCAATAAGTACCTTTGATCGACATTGAATGCAAACTACGCAATGTTACGTCGCTGGTAATAACGGCAGATACCGACTACGTATTATCACGTAGGTCTTCCGTATTGATTATCTATATGGTTATCTGGATAAAATAAATGTTACTGATGCATACACTACGCAATATTACGTATACACAATATAACGTACCACGGCATCCTTCTATAAATTGGTATCCGTGATGCCAACTAGGTACGTAGCAGGCCATTTGTATGATGGCCACTGATTGTGATTTGACGGTTAACTTCGGCATTCAACGTGTTAAAGTGTTTATTGTGTCGCCTGGACTGTCGCATTGCTGGGCAAAGACCTTCTGCACGTTCCTCTATGAACTATTTTCAGCTTCGCTTCGTACCTGCCTGTGCGGTACGCGAGACGCTCCAGACAATCGACATTTTATTAGACATAGCGACTGACCAAAGTCAAAAATACTATTAATAATTAGGGATTTCTAGAATTAGAGATCTTTCACTGTTAGAATTAAAGATGCCACGAATACTGATTTTGCCGAATACCGAATATTCAGCTAGGCTCTCGGACTAAGCAACGAATATTCGGCGACACTTCGAGACACTTCGGATAATATTCGGGTACATTTCGCAGGTGACAGGTTCCAATCATCCTTGAAGTGTGTGCGGTAAATACGCCGCCGTGGGTGTACTTCTCCCATTTGCGAGTTAGTCATGGTCACAACACGCATTTAATTTATTGATTGTTACACGAAAGTGTGTTATCTTAAAAATTGTGAATATAATCGTGTTTTTTTTCCATAATTTAGCATTCGGTATTCTGCCGAATGGTTCGCAAAATTCAGCTAAATAACGAATAATGAAAAAGTTGTCGAATAAGCCGAATACCGAATAGTTGCCGAATATTCGTAGCATCTCTAGTTAGAAGAACACTTCGATATTAGCCTCAGGTTGTCCCTCCAACTCTTCCTTTTTTATATTAGTAACAAGAATTCTTGCTAATTAAATCTAAATTCAACCTAACAGTTTTCACAAGAATGCGTTAACTAGCTCCTCACCCCTATATTCTATTTATACCCCTGACTAAACTTGTGGTTGTCTTGCGACGTTACCTCTCCGAGACACTCGTGTATTTCCGCCCTATTTTCGTTTGTGGCAGTGTATACCTTGCCTTACATAAGGTTCAATGTTTAAGGCGTATTTTCACACATGTTGTAATTTAATAGATTGTATTGTTGCTCTCGCGGTAGCGTTGTCGTGTATGATTCTGTGTTCAATTCCCGCATGTAGCTTTTTGTATTGGCATATTTTTTTGGCTTTGCTAAGCGATTGGTTAAAGGCTAAGGTTTGATCTCAATATTTAGACTTTTCTATTTGAAAATTGTTTTGTTAATGAATGATTTTGTTTTGTTACGAGCCTACTCATGATATCAGGCGAGATTCGCCTGATGCAGAGCCACCGATGAGGTCTATGGTAGGCGCCACATAAATGTGCAATAACAGCCAAAGACCCGGGTATCTACGAAGCGATATTAGGGAAACGTCAATGTACTTTATTGCAAGTTTATCTGGCGCCTACAATAGAATACAATTTTTAGAATACAATTTTTCAGAGGAAATCTGCTTACTCTTTCTTGTATGCTGTATTTGTATCTACTCGGTAAGTTATAGGCTCTTTCACGTATACTATAAGGTCCATACCTAACTAATATTCATATTCATATTCGTATTCATATTCGTATTCATATTCATATTCATATTCATATTCATATTCATATTCATATTCATATTCATATTCATATTCATATTCATATTCATATTCATATTCATATTCATATTCATATTCATATTCATATTCATATTCATATTCATATTCATATTCATATTCATATTCATATTCATATTCATATTCATATTCATATTCATATTCATATTCATATTCATATTCATATTCATATTCGTATTCGTATTCGTATTCATATTCATATACATATTCATATTCATATTCATATTCATATTCATATTCATATTCATATTCATATTCATATTCATATTCATATTCATATTCATATTCATATTCATATTCATATTCATATTCATATTCGTATTCATATTCATATTCATAATCATATTCATGTTCATATTCATATTACAGCTAAGAACCGTAGTAGACCCTGTTAGGGCACAGCAAGAGGTATTGTTATATCATAACTACATATATTTAAAAACTAGTTACATATAATTCATAGTTAATCTATACATATAATAAAATCGTAGACTGACCGTGTCTGTACATTGAATATTTTTGCATCAAAATTACACAGAAAACTCAGGAAAAAGGTATAAAACACAAAAATGCAATTTTTGAAATTTTTGTCTGTTTGTCTGTTTGTCTGTTTGTCTGTTTGTCTGTTTGTCTGTTTGTCTGTTTGTCTGTGCGTTTGTGGGAGCATCACGCATAAACCACAGATTGGATTGCAAATCTAAGTACTTAAAAATATTAAGTGATAACCCGAGTAACATTTAGCGTTTATTTCATCAAAATCGACCCACAAAATCAAAAGATATTGAATTTTTAAGTTTAGGAAGAAACTTCCTTATGTATTCTGATGAGTCAGAGCGCCATCTATTGCCACAAAAATAAAATGCATGAAAGCATTCAAAATTGTTGAGTTATTTGTGAAACTTTTAATACGTGGCAAAATAAAAGTGATCATTTTTATACCTTTTCGATATTTATCGTTACAATCGATCCACAAAATCAAAATTTATGTTGAATTTTTAGTTTAGTAAGAAACTTCCTAATGTATTCTGATCAGTCAGAGCGCCATCTATTGAGGAACCAAAAAATGCATGAAAGCATGAATGTTACACCAAAACACATTGATTGAGTTATTTGTGAAACTTTTAATACGTAGACGTAGCAAAATAAAAGTAAACATTTTAATACCTTATTGTTATTTACCGTTACATGCAGGTTTCTTATTTAACGTCTTCCGCTCCCAAATATTTTGTCAGTTAACATGGTCGATAGATGGCGTTGCACTGATGACGCGTTTTTCTGAAACCGCAATTCAGAAAAACGCGTTAAGATTTTCCGCTGGAGAATGACCTCACGCGATTTCTAAACACAGTCGTATTTCGAAAGAATTTCGGTTCGGTCTCTAAAAGATCTTAAACTGTTGGGGACTATAATTGGTTAAATCTCTGAGTTGTGGTGGTATCGTTTAAAGTGCATTTATCGTAGTCTTAAACTGAATTAGTGTTGCGAAGTTCTGGACGGTTCGACTTGCGGATCAGGCCTGTAGGATTACGTACCAAAGGTGCTGTGCTGACGGGACCCTACTGCTAAGCCTCCGCGACTGATTTCGTTTAGAGCGAAGCAACGAACGGTTCGATTGGCGAAACAAGGCAAATAATAATAAATAAATAAAATTCTCTTAATCTTATATTTCAGACAGAGTCCATTTTTTGGTTAGTAGTTAGGTTTAGTTTAAGTTAGTAGTTAGGTTTTTTATAATAAGGTACCGTACCAAAGGTGGTAACGGTGACGGGAGCGATCGATTTTGGGAGGCTACTCTCTAAGTCCGAAGTCCGTAGTTTCGGGCTTAGTTGCGGACGTATTCTACTCCGTATCACCTACAGACTTACGATTAGTCGACCAGAACTAAGAATGAATGACAACACGATTTCACAGTAACTGTCAAATCGTGTTATCATTAGTTCTCATTGGTTAGGTGATATGGAGTAGAATATTTTTTTTTTTACAATAGATAGGCATACGTTTGACCACTATCTCACCTGATGGTAAGCGATGATGCCACTATCTCACCTAATGGTAAGCGATGATGCGGGCGAAGATGGAGCACGTTTGCCCAGAAGCAACCTATTCACTTTTGTCTTAAAGACTCCCAGGTTGCCCGCAACTAAGTTTTTAATTCGTGCTAAGTAAGTATCAGACGGTTCGATTTGCGAGCAAAAGCAAATTATAGGGTTCTGTGCCAAAGTTGCTAATAGGACCCTATTATTTAAGCCTTCGCGTACGATTTTGATTCGTGCGAACCAAGTCGATTTTTAGGGTTCCGTACCAAGTTTGCTAACGGAACCCTATTTATTAATAAGCCACCGCTGTCCATCTTCCTTCAGTTTATGCGTTTTATTCTCTTTCATGTCTCGCTAATATAAAAAATGTCTTCTAGAAAAAGGTCGAATCTTTCACAATATAGCAAAATTCTTAATATATAAAACAAAGTCGGGCTTTTTCGAACACTTTTCTAACTAACTCGAGAACGGCTCGACCGATTTTCATAGTTTTTGTGTTTTTGGATTAGTCTTCGTCCGGAATAGCATAATCTATACATATAATAAAATCGTAGACTAACCGTGTCTGTACATTGAATATTTTTGCATGAAAATTACACAAAAATCTCAGGAAAAAGGTATAAAACACAAAAATGCAATTTTTGAAATTTTTGTCTGTTTGTCTGTTTATCTGTTTGTCTGTGCGTTTGTGGGAGCATCACGCATAAACCACAGATTGGATTGCAAATCTAAGTACTTAAAAATATTTAGTGATACCCCACCCTGTTTAGAGCGCAGCAACGAACGGTTCGATTTGCTAATAATAATAAGGTATCGTACCAAAGGTGGTCCCGGTGACGGGAACGATCGATTTTGGGGGGCTACTCTCTAAGTCCGAAGTCCGTAGTTTCGGGCTTAGTTGCGGACGGGCGTATTCTACTCCGTATCACCTACAGACTTACGATTAGTCCCGAACCCGAACTAAGAATGAATGACAACACGATTTCACAGTAACTGTCAATTCGTGTTATCATTAGTTCTCAGTGGTTAGGTGATACGGAGTAGAATATATTTTTTTTCTTCTTAATATGTAAAACAAAGTCGGGTTTGTTCGAACACTTTTCTAACTAACTCGAGCGATTTTCATAGTTTTTGTGTTTTTGGATTAGTCCGGAATAGCATAATAAGAATTAAAATACAAAAAAAAATGAGTATGTAGGTAGGAAGGGTAGGTAGGTAGGCAGGTAGGTAGGGTAGGTAGGTAGGGTAGGTAGGTAGGGTAGGTGAGTAGGGTAGGTAGGTAGGGTAGGTAGGTAGGGTAGGTAGGTAGGGTAGGTAGGGTAGGTAGGGTAGCTATGGTAGGTAAGTAGGTAGGTAGGTAGGTTAGGGTCGGTAGGTAGAGTAGCCAGTTGACGGGAGCGAAGCCGCGCGGGTCAGCTAGTAAAACATAAAACAGTTAATAAAACATAGTTACCTATACACTTCTACCTTATCTATG
This sequence comes from Lacanobia wlatinum, assembly GCA_947578705.1. Lineage (NCBI taxonomy): Eukaryota > Metazoa > Arthropoda > Insecta > Lepidoptera > Noctuidae > Lacanobia > Lacanobia wlatinum. The sequence continues at coordinate 27,516,259 of OX388032.1, forward strand.
TTATTTTGATAGAAACTAAAGCTCATTCGAATACAAACTGCAATAACTATCTACTTCGCAATTTATACCTTCTCGAAAGATCCAATGATTACTAAAATTCTCAAATATAATCGAGATACTTACCTACTTCAAGCTAGGTTGTTGCAGATTATAATAACTAGAAATAACCGAGAATATTAAGACGTCGTGGTGGTAATCCGTAGTGATCTGGGCTTGGATCCAATGCAAGGAAAATGAGATGACTGCAGTGTTTAGTTATTTTAGATGTAGTCTAATGGAAAATTGTAGATAGGTAGAGGTTATAACTGTAAAAAATAATAATGAGGGTTATTTGGAATTATGAATATTCCCACTTTTTAACAGACTTCCAAAAAAGGAGGTTCTCAATTCAGTGGGTATTTTTTTATGTATGTACGTTTCTGTGAATCTTTTTTAGTCGATGCAGTACACTTGCCATTTGGTCCCGTAAAAAATTGATTCAGTTTGGTTCAGTATTTTTTTATTAGTAGTTTTGCTTATTTCAATTTCTGCATAAACGAAGACGTCGCCCAAGTATAAAAACTGAAAAAATAAAAAACACTACAAAGTATAAAATAACCTTAATTTCGGAAGTCAGTGTTAAAAAACAAAGAAACAAAACCAAAAACACTGACTTCTGAAATTAAGGTTATTTTATACTTTGTAGTGTTTTGTTTGGAAGTCGATTATATTTTTTTTGTAAAAAGTTTTTTTTTAAGAAAATATCTCTGTAAGCAGCCGTGTCCTTCAAAGACGTGTGTTTCAACAAAAAAAAAATAGATAGAAAAGACATTTAATTGCCACAGACGTGCATTATTTGCCTATTAGGATACATATTTCTATTTTGAAACAACACTACATTGAAAGGAAGCCTTCCATGTAAAAGCTTAGGTCCTTGCCTTCTAAACGTACCACATTCATTCAGTAGGCATAAAACATTAGGTCAGTTATTTCTCTTCTTTACAAAAATTATTTTGACCGAGCATAATTTCTAAACTAACACCAAAGCCTTAACAACAATATTATCCTCCTGAAACAACATTTCACGAAAGTCATCACCAAAGCCATTACAAAAATAAACTGCAGATTGATCCACAAAACAATGAAATCATAAACCATAAAAGTACCATAAACTAGCCATAACACTCAAATTTTAACCATGACTTAGTAGCTCCTATCAAAGCTGCACTATCGACATTTACAGCTCAACTAAGAATCGACTTTATGTCAACGCAATAAAGATACGAAGTAATGGTTCCGACCATCCTGGATTCACGTTATGACCGTCTCACGTCGTAAGATCTGTTGACGATTGCAGCGCACCTGCGATACGTCCCTGGCTGAATGGGACGCCTTAGTAGTGCATTCACCGTGGTATACTATGTAGTTAAGAGCGGTTTAGGATTTATATGCTAATGTGTACTTAGTATGGTTAGAGAAGTTTGTAGCTGAATAATAACAGCCCAGGTTCGAAAGGTTCAAAAGTAAGCAACACTTGTTGAGGTTAGATCGTGGATGGGTGATCATCCATTGCGTGCCGAGTCCCTTCCGTACCTCAGAAGTCACGATTAAGGTCATGGCACATTATACCGGCACGGAACTGCACAGCTGCAGCACGGCGTCGCCTCGAATTCAGGCTACGGCTAGCCGCCAGCACGCTAACCATGCGTCGGCCAGGAAGTGCAAGCTTGCAGTCCGTGCGCCGGCCGCGAAGTGCAAGCTTGCTGTCATAGCGAACACAATTGTTATATTTAATTACTAGCTGACCTGCGCGGCTTCGCTCCCGTCAACTGGCTGGCTACTCTACCTGCCGACTCTAACCTACCTACCCTACCAAGGCCTATACCTACCTGCCTACCTACCCTACCTACCCTACCTACCCTACCTACCCTACCTACCCTACCTACCCTACCTACCCTACCTACCCTACCTACCCTACCTACCCTACCTACCCTACCTACCCTACCTACCCTACCTACCCTACCTACCCTACCTACCCTACCTACCCTACCTACCCTACCTACCCTACCTACCCTACCTACCCTACCTACCCTACCTACCCTACCTACCCTACCTACCCTACCTACCCTACCTACCCTACCTACCCTACCTACCCTACCTACCCTACCTACCCTACCTACCCTACCTACCCTACCTACCCTACCTACCCTACCTACCCTACCTACCCTACCTACCCTACCTACCCTACCTACCCTACCTACCCTACCTACCCTACCTACCCTACCTACCCTACCTACCCTACCTACCCTACCTACCCTACCTACCCTACCTACCCTACCTACCCTACCTACCCTACCTACCCTACCTACCCTACCTACCCTACCTACCCTACCTACCCTACCTACCCTACCTACCCTACCTACCCTACCTACCCTACCTACCCTACCTACCCTACCTACCCTACCTACCCTACCTACCCTACCTACCCTACCTACCCTACCTACCCTACCTACCCTACCTACCCTACCTACCCTACCTACCCTACCTACCCTACCTACCCTACCTACCCTACCTACCCTACCTACCCTACCTACCCTACCTACCCTACCTACCCTACCTACCCTACCTACCCTACCTACCCTACCTACCCTACCTACCCTACCTACCCTACCTACCCTACCTACCCTACCTACCCTACCTACCCTACCTACCCTACCTACCCTACCTACCCTACCTACCCTACCTACCCTACCTACCCTACCTACCCTACCTACCCTACCTACCCTACCTACCCTACCTACCCTACCTACCCTACCTACCCTACCTACCCTACCTACCCTACCTACCCTACCTACCCTACCTACCCTACCTACCCTACCTACCCTACCTACCCTACCTACCCTACCTACCCTACCCTACCTACCTACCCTACCTACCTATCCTACCTACCTATCCTACCTACCTACCCTACCTACCTACACTTTATTTTTTATTTTTTTCTGTATTTTAATTCTTATTATGCTATTCCGGACGAAGACTAATCCAAAAACACAAAATCTATGAAAATCGGTCGAGCCGTTCTCGAGTTAGTTAGAAAAGTGTTCGAAAAAGCTCGACTTTGTTTTATATATTAAGAATTTTGCTGTATTGTGAAAGTTTCGACCTTTTCTAGAAGACATTTTTTATATTAGCGAGACATGAAAGAGAATAAAACGCATAAACTGAAGGAAGACGGACAGCGGTGGCTTATTAATAAATAGGGTTCCGTTAGCAAACTTGGTACGGAACCCTAAAAATCGACTTGGTTCTCACGAATCAAAATCGTACGCAAAGGCTTAAATAATAGGGTCCCATTAGCAACTTTGGCACGGAACCCTATAATTTGCCTTTGCTCGCAAATCGAACCGTCTGATACTTAGCACGAATTAAAAACTTAGTTGCGGGCAACTAGGGAGTCTTTAAGACAAAAGTGAAAAGGTAGCTTTTAGGCAAACGTGCTCCATCTTCGACCGCATCATCGCTTACCATCAGGTGAGATAGTGGTCAAACGTATGCCTATCTATAGTAAAAAAAAAATAGTCTACTCCGTATCACCTAACCAATGAGAACTAATGATAACACGATTTGACAGTTACTGTGAAATCGTGTTGTCATTCATTCTTAGTTCTGGTTCGGGACTAATCGTAAGTCTGTAGGTGATACGGAGTAGAATACGTCCGCAACTAAGCCCGAAACTACGGACTTCGGACTTAGAGAGTAGCCTCCCAAAATCGATCGCTCCCGTCACCGTGACCTGACTACCTTTGGTACGGTACCTTATTATAAAAAACCTTACTACTAACCTAAACTAAAACTAACCAAAAAATGGACTCTGTCTGAAATATAAGATTTAATTTTATTTATTTATTATTATTAGCCTTGTTTCGCAAATCGAACCGTTCGTTGCTTCGCTCTAAACGGAATCAATCGCGGAGGCTTAGCAGTAGGGTCCCGTCAGCACAGCACCTTTGGTACGGAAACCTACAGGCCTGATCCGCAAGTCGAACCGTCCAGAACTTCGCAACACTAATTCAGTTTAAGACTCTACGATAAATGCACTTTAAACGAAACCAGCACAACTCAGAGATTTAACCAATTATGGTCCCCAACAGTTTAAGATCTTTTAGAGATCAAACCGAAATTCTTTCGAAATACGACTGTGTTTAGAAATCGCGTGAGGTCATTCTCCAGCGGAAAATCTTAACACCGCAGTTCAGAAAAACGCGTCATCAGTGCAACGCCATCTATCGACCATGTAAACTGACAAAATATTTGGCAGCGGAAGACGTTAAATAAGAAGCCCGTATGTAACGGTAAATAACGATAAGGTATTAAAATGTTTACTTTTATTTTGTTACGTCTACGTATTAAAAGTTTCACAAATAACTCAATCAGTGTGTTTGATGATGGCGCTCTGACTGATCAGAATACATTAGGAAGTTTCTTACTAAACTAAAAATTCAATATATTTTAATTTTGTGGATCGATTGTATCGATTAATAACGAAAAGGTATAAAATGATCACTCTTATTTTGCCACGTATTAAAAGTTTCACTAATAACGCAACAATTTTGAATGCTTTCGTGCATTTTATTTTTTCTCAATAGATGGCGCTCTGACTCATCTGAATACATTAGGAAGTTTCTTCCTAAACTTAAAAATTCAATATCTTTTGATTTTGTGGGTCGATTTTGATGAAATAAACACTAAATGTTATTCGGGTTATCACTTAATCTTTTGAAGTACTTAGATTTGCAATCCAATCTGTGGTTTATGCGTGATGCTCCCACAAACGCACAGAAAAACAGACAAAAATTTCAAAAATTGCATTTTTGTGTTTTATACCTTTTTCCTGAGTTTTCTGTGTAATTTTCATGGAAAAATATTCAATGTACAGACACGGTTAGTCTACGATTTTATCATATGTATAGATTATAAACTTACAAATTAACATTATTATCATTTTAGGTAATCATATTACATTTTTTTAAATTATTATGTTTGAAAAATTAAATTAAATTAGTTTAAACGACATTTATTGCAATTAAGATTGAAATTGAATTGGATTCGATTGAAATTGAATTAAAATTAATTTGATTGGATTTAAATTGAAATAATTATATAAGTATTAAACATATTGACAATAATAAAAAATCATTGAAAATAATAAAAAAAAAAAATATTGACTACTTTTCAAATACATTGATTTACTTTTTGATATGGCACTAGCTTCTGCCAGCGGCTTCGCCCGCGTGGTCCCTAGGGAACATACTCCCGGGATAAAAAGCCTGTGTACCAAATTTCATTTAAATCGGTTCAGTAGTTTTGGCGTGAAAGCACGACAGACAGACCGACAGAGTTACTTTTGCATTTATAATATTAATATAGTATATAGTATATATAGTAATATAGTATATATTGTAATATAGTAAGGATAAGGATTTGTAATTGAACACGCCTATTGTCTGTTTCGCTGGTGACTTGGAGTCGGCGCGCAGTAAGCACGCGGCAAACGGTCCGCTCGCTTGCAGCGTGCGGGCTGCGAGTCGAGTTTTATGGTAGCGGTAAGTGCGCTGACTGCCCGCCGTTGGTTTTTTCATATTGACAATGTGAAATATATTATACGACACACGATTTATTGCTCTTATTTGAATGATAAGTAAATTGCTGGGTTGGAGCGTTGCCGTTGCGGTTCCGGTATAAGCACTTGTCTCACCGCCCGGCAAGGAAACGAGTAGCTATTTACGATTTGCTCGCTGAGGAAAGGGACAAAAGATATAGTTCTCGCGTGAGTAAAAGATACACATACATTCATAGTCGATAGCTGGCTGTTCACACAGCCGGCGAGCGGCTCATACCTCTAGTTGATTGCAGCGACAAGAGCTATCAAAGATTGTACTCGCTCAGCTATGCTCCCTTGGCGGTCAGAACTCACCTACCAGCGGTAATTTCTACCTACAGTGCGGGCCGAAGCGAGTATTGCAAATGTAAAAGCCCGTCGCACAAAAGCACTCGCTAAAAGCCGAGAGTCAAAACTATCGAAACTTTTCACTCGCTGCTCGCCAACTCGTTTCGAGTTTGAAGCTTTACTCGCTAATCGCTCATCGCCGGCGGATAGACAAGTGCCATAGTGTGCCATGACCTTTAGCCGTTGGCTCCAGCTGTCATTTGTAGATCAAACGATACGAGTACCGAGTAGTCAGAGTCCCGATTTTTTATCCAGGGTTGCCAAGTAGTATCATATGTTACCCAGTTACTGGAATGCTGCATGCATTTAGATTGGATGCCGACCCAAACAAGAGAGAGCTAAGCAGACAGAGATATGTCACATGAAGGGCTCCGGACCATAAACCGAAAAAAACACGTTTTTGTATGGGAGACGCCTTAATTATTTATTTTAATTTTTATTATTTGTTGTTGTAGCGGCAATAGAAATACACACTTTGTGATGACTTCAACTGTCTACCTATTACGATTCTTGAGATATAGCCCGCTGACAGACAGACAGACGGACGGACGGAGGGATGGACGGACGGACGGAAGTATGGACGGACGGACAGCGGAGGCTTAGTAATAGGGTGCCGTTGTTTACCGATTCGTACCCTATAAGGGTACGAATCGGTAAAAACTACTTCATTATTCTAGATTAGTGGTCAACAGCGCTACTGAAGAACAATAAGGACCTGGATTCGATTCCTGCGTTATTTCAAGTAGGTTTTTCCGTTCTAAATTTCCTCAGTTTGATGATACCCTGAAAAACCTGGATCCGGAGGTCCGGATTTGATGACGGTAGGCTTGCCTCCATTGCATGGGACTAACACAATACAGACGAAATGTATGAACTATACACCTCTAACCTACACTGCAGTAATACAGGGTCTGCAGTCTCGACATAGACATTTAGACATACCGACATTAGACGACATAGAGGGAGAAATTTTGTCGTTAAGTGCTGTGGCCGTACATGGTAAAATTTCGAACGCTATCCACAGATCATACTGTTGATTTTGACCGTTGAATGCGATCAAGATAGCCTTTGTACGGGTGTCTTTAACGATCGGTAAATATCGACATATTTACCGTTCGCCTAGCGACCTAGACTTCCCGCCCAGGTATTTATTAAGTAATTTTCAGTTGTTCCTTTGTTTAAGAACAATATTTTTCAATTTATAAGCATTGAGGTCTTTTTACCCGACTACGGCAAAGCCAAAAGGAAGGGTAATGATTTTAGCTGTCTATGTATGTATGTATGTATGTATGTATATAACTATGTTCCACTCTAGCGCCTAAACCACTGAACCGATTTTTATGATTGAGGTATCAATAGATTCTTAAAAACGTTCCGGGTGACATAGGTTATATAAATTATTCCTAAATCTATTATGGTGTACTTGACACGTAAATTTTTAACCACGAAAAAAATAAATTTCAGATAATTATGACATGTTTGATATCAAAAGAAAGGTCTTGATGAGCACATTACAAATATGTATGTATATCATATTATCTAAGTAAAGGAATATGTTTAAATTGCTAACAAACAAGTAAAATCAAGCCTGCACTTTATACGAGGTGGCTGTACAATTTAGTGAAAAACATGATCAAAGTGATACCAACGCGAAGTTAATCAAATCTTTGAAATCTTTACGATTTGTTATGCTACTCGTTATAAGAAAAATACATAAAGCGAAATATTTATGTTTCGAATTTTTTCGAAGCTCGATAGATGGTGTTAGCGTCGAAATAAATCACGCCATGCTTTCGTCTCTGATGTCGCTTCTTCCCCGTGATGGGACGTGGTGAGCGGTCACGACCCTGCCTTTGGCAACCCCTCGACCCGTAAAACGAGCCTCTCACTGTGTTCCATAGCTACAAATGCTTAAATTCGTCGAGTGTGCGCCTGCCCAAAAAGTGATAGCAACTCATACGCAACGTGTATAATGCATGTTGTATACTGCAAGCGCGCATTTCACGACACCTAGTCGTCAGTCAACAGGTTTCGTCTGTTTTTTTACCCGACTACGGCAAATCCATAAGAAAGGGTTATGATTTTAGCTGTCTATGTATGTATGTATGTATATGTGCATGTTCCACTCTAGCGCCTAACTAAACCACTGAACTGATTGTGATGAATAAGGTATCAATCAATAGATTTGTAAAAACTTTGCGGGTGACATAGGCTAGGTATACATTTTCACTTTATTTAAAATGCGAGAAAATACACCTAAATTTCTGACTCTGAAAATAAAATAAATTGAGACATAATCATAACATGTTTGATATCAAAGGAAAGGTCTTAACGAGCACTTTACAAATATGTACATTTCTTGTATTGTCTAAGTAAATAAATAGGTGTAAATTGTTAACAAACAAGCGACAGTGAGTATTACTGAATAAGTATCTGTATAGAATCTGTAGAAGAGTCGTTGTTGTACATTAAAATAAAATAAAATAGCCAGGAATAGGTACTAACAGAAACCATTTCCAGCATTTAATTTTTTGACCGTTCGTCTGTTTAGTTGCTCAAAACACGTGGAAAGTATAAAACGAATGCAGATAACTTTTATCAATTGTAATTTTGTAACTCAAAGTACAAAATTTAGGTTTCATTTCATCCGAATCGGTTCGCTCCATCAAAAGATATGTGAATTTAACATTAATTTTCATTACTTAAAGCAAATACACACACGTAACGCCATCTATTGAACAAAAATAGTACTACCAGTTCATGGAAATAAAACCAGATCATTACATACTGTGGAGTTATTTGTGAAACTTTTGATACGTAGCAAAAGAAAAGTAAGCATTTCCTTATCTTATCGTTAGGGATTTATCGATATATGTAACCGAATTGATATTTTACTAGATCAACTTCAAGGTCGATGGATAGCATTCTTAATTTGATCTCAATTTAGTTGTGTTCTTCGCGGAAGAAGGACCCCTGTCCATGTCTGCTAACACATGTAACCAAACTTATAATATGCTAAAGCTGTTAAATAAAAGATAGACCCGTATAAGTTTGCCAGGCCTTAAAACTAGAAAGTCGCATGGAACAGCTGATAGATATGTATATATATAATATCTATCCAGCCTTTTTCCAGCGTTCCGCAGCTGAATACCAGTAATTTACGTGGTGCGGCAGATCTCCACAACCCAGAAACAGGGTAACGCGGTACTTCTTGGCAGACCTGGTGTCAGATATTCTGGCTTCTGACCATCCGTAACGTCTGCCAAAAATCTACAAATAATAGGCGGGATCAGCGGCTTAACTTGCTTTCCGAGGCACGGAGGAGTCTTAGCATGCGTTGTTTAACCGAGAAGATCGACTTGCGTGGCTTTTATCATTTAGCCCCGAGATTCTCAGAGACCAATATTGATAATTAGCCGTATTAAATGGTATGAAAAGTCTGACAACTTATGTTACTTATGATTTTGTATCTTTCAAGTAATAATAATAAGTCTGATTGGTATCCCCAACTCTACGTTAAAACGCAAATTTTGCGAACAGTCTCCTGATATTACTGACTAATATTAAGTAGTATTGTAAGTAAATCCAGAATTTATGACCAGTAGCAACATTAAACCGTTTTAACTTATAATAGATAAACAAAATTAAATGAGTCAGAGTTCTTTAACATACTGTATATTAAAGAACTTTGACTCATTTAATTTCTGTGAAAATCAAATTTCCGGTTTTATGCGGAAACCTGGCAACATTAGGTCACCCGCAGGCCTTAACGGTTTGTCACCCGTAGGTGAGGGGCAAAGCCCCGTGATAGGTTCGTCGCGACTTTTAAGACAAGACATAAAGTTTTGGTTATCTATCTATGTTCTAAAACTTCATCATGTGTCCAACCTTTTACCAAATATATTGGGTTCGGCTTCCAAACAAACTGGATCCAGCTGAATACCACACCCCATTAACTGGGTGACCCGGTACTTTTTGACCAGACTGGTGTCAGATTTTCTGGCTTCTGACAATCCGTAACGACTGTCAAAAGTCTACAAATAACAGGCGGGACCAACGGATTTAAGTACTTTCCGAGGCACGCAAGAGTCTTGATATGAGAAGATAAGACGATCAACCATCCATAGACCGACTTCTGCCACAGTGGCGTAGCTAGCATGGGTGACACCTGGGACACCCCGAAATATTTATGCGTTGTGCGGTAACGGAAGTCACAAACCATTTTTCGAATTTTTTTAAACCGCGTCTCGGACTGGTTTCATTGCCTTTCCTGTTAAGGGGTGACACCCGACCGTAACAAAAAAGTCAACGAACGGTTGAGTGTCACCCGAAAATGCAGAAAACAGCAAGAAAAAACTAAAGAAATTTTTACATCATTTCTTGTCATCATTTCATTTCATTTCAATAATGCATCACTATCACATTTTTTCGCCCATATCCACGCGAACAAAGTCACGAGCATAGCTAGTTGTACATAATTAAAATGATAGCGACGTGCAGTTACAAATACAAACGATTTTTAAAACGGAAAAGTATAAAATAAGAAAATTTAGTTTAAAAAACTGTAACCCGACTACGGAAAAATAAAAGTGATCTGAAAAGTATGAAACAAGAAAATATTTCAGAAACAAATTAAGAGAGGTACAAAAATGGTCAAAGTAAAGCCGTGGTCGCATGCCTGTATATCATGTGGGTGCCCGGCACACCTATAAAACTATATAGGCATGCGACCACTTTTATTTTTCCGTAGTCGGGTTACAGTTTTTTAAACTAAATTTTCTTATTATAATCTTGATGATCAATAACGCTTGATCATACAAATGACACTGCTTAACATTAATATTGTAAAATATAAATGTAAATGTACTCGAAAAGAAAAGCTTAGTAAATTCTACGCTGACTAAGCTCGTAGCAAACTCGTAGCGGTTTCGTAGCAGTTTCGTAGACGTGGCGTAGTAAGTCGTTGCCGTACCACCTGAAGGTTAATGACACGGCTCGATAGCTTCTGTAAATAAAACAGTAATAAGATTTTCATTTTATCAAAGACTTTATAAAGTAATAAAAATAGCAGCAAAATAAAACCTCTCTTTGAACATACACTTCACGTATTTGAATATTCATATTTATTTAATGAAATACTGTAGGAGGCATCGCTGTTCGCCCACACTATTTCGAATGTGGATTGCCACCTGCTTTGTTTTTTTTTATAAGGTAAATATCAACTTTTTGGTAAACATAAATAAAGTTACTTAATTATTTAAATTGTATACATTAAATACATAATATGAAATTATAATCGTGTGAAATATTGGAAATAAAACATAAAATATTACACAACATTAATAAAAACAAAATATTTTTCTTTCATTTATTCTAACGAAGAAAACGCTCTTTTACAGAGGTAACTTTATTTATTAACTTTTTTGAAGCCAGCTGAGAAAATATTATCTATCATAATTAAACAATTCATGCTTAAAATATTTCCAACTATCAGACTTTGCACAAAACGAAGTTTATAAACCGACTTCGCATAGCAAAATTATATTACCGTTCCTTCAAAAAAAATAAGAAAATTATTGTACATTTGGTTGGTGTTTCGCGAAAAATATTACATTATGTAGATGAGAAATGTATTAAGCATACGCCGCTTACACGTGAATATTTAAAACTCCTACAAATTGTGGCGGACGAAGCACGCGCGAATGTCGAAATAAATTTTACAGGCACGAAAGATCGTAATTTTTGTAAAGGCCCTTTAGGTTGGTAACAAATGCATCCGTCATAAAAGCCTGAATGTTTGGATGGACATGACTTTACAAACAGGGTCGTGTCACTTCACAAAACCACTCATTCTTCTATCCATTTCTGTAAAACAGTTCTATTAATGAAGGACGGAGTGGAATATTTGCTGGAGCCTGTGAGTACCAGTTAGGTGCTTAAATTTTTCATAAATTATTTGTGCTTCTGCGTATTGAATTGTTTTTTTTTTATTGTATTGCGTTGAATAAATGTTTAATCTATCTTTGATTAGAAAATAAGTACAGGTGGATGATTTTTGATTATTTTCGTGAATTATAGTAATCCTTTTACCTCAGAGAAAATTTTTAAATATTACGTGGGACGGACAGATGTCGTGTACTTGTAACTATAAATTGTGTAACTTTACTGAAGTCTGTCTGGCGTCTAGACTGTTATGCCTTTGTTTGATGGAACTGTCAGCCATTTTATAAATAGGTAACAAACATTATTTTGTTTTCATAAATAGCGCTAGACTATTAACAAATTCTTCTTCTATCACTCGTGATCCTTGCGTGTGTTGCTAATGATTCAATTCTATTATTAGCTAATCCTTACTAATGTTATAAATGCGAAAGTAACTCTGTCTGTCTGTCGCGATTTCACGCCAAAACTACTGAACCGATTTAAATGAAACTTGGTACACAGATAGTCTAAAGCCTGAGAAAGGATCCCGGGAATATGGTCCCTAGGGACCACGCGGGTGAAGCCGCTGGCAGAAGCTAGTAATTTATAAGACGTTAATTGTACTTGATATTTTTTCTCAAGATAACGCTAATCTTTAACTGAAACATACTTTGCATCCAGGTACTCGATTCGATTTTAGCGTGTTTGGTTCAAGTTAGGAAAAACGTGGAAATACAAAATAATGGTTTTGTATTTAAGTTTATGCCTCTATCTATGCTAATAATTTTATAAAGAGGTAAAGTTTGTAAGTTTGTGAGCTTGTGAGGTTGTAGGGGGTAATCTCTGGATCTACTGAACCGATTTTGAAAATTCTTTTACAAATAGAAAGCCACGATATTTATGAGTGTCATATATATCAACCCGAAAATATCACCCAGCGGAGAGGGCACGGGTCAGCTAGTACGTGATAAAGGCCATGAATGTGTAAAGTCCTTAACATGATGGTGGTAGTGACCACACCTGTATTATTATAATAAAGACTTAGCACATTCAATTTGCTAAGCATAAAACTTCTGTTTTTAGGGTTCCGAAAAAAAAGGAACCCGTATAGGATCACTCCGGTGTCTGTCTGTCTGTCTGTCCGTCTGTCACAGCCAGTTTTCTCCGGATCTTCTGGACCGATTCTGTTGAAATTTGGTACACACATGGACTTCTATGACCCAAACACGGACGCGTTACGTAAATTATTATTTTTTTAGTATGGGGGTCACCTTTGGGGGTCAAACTAGAAAATAAAAAAAAAGTTTTTTGAACAATATCGTTTGATGTATCAAAATGAAAGGGCTTACGGTGAGGGTTTTAGTTATATTTTTTCTATAATTTTAAAATAAATGATTTAGAAGTTATTCAAGAAATTAGACGAAAAATGACCATTCCCCCCCTTATCTCCGAAACTACTGAGCCTAAAATGTTTAAATTACAGGAAAACCTATTAGAAGTCTGTAGTGTTAGAATAACATGTTAAAAAAAAAATTCGTTCGGAACCCTTTGCACGCGAGTCCGACTCGCACTTGGCCAGTTTTTTTTTTCTGTTCATTACACGGTTTCAATAAAATGTGTTGAGTTCGATTTTGTCACCAAGAATTTGTAAAATACACTAGTACTTCTACCAATTGCTAAGTTTATAATTTCAGTTGGGTTTAACATTAAGACAAGACATAATATCAAACACAGTGTTACCTGTTTGCTCGAAAACGAACTCCTACCTTTATCAATTACCAAACAATCACCCAAACATACCAATAATCGCTTCAGCCGCCAACATCACCCTGTATCACAAACAACGCGATCAATCAATACTTTGACACCTCATGAATAACACCTATCCTCGGGAAACTTTAACAAAAGATTTATTTTCTTGCGTCAAACCGGCCCACGGAGTACCCAGCAAAGATTGATTGATCTCAAATAAATATGAATAAACAAAATAAAATGGAGTGGATGGACCGTCCTATTTAAATTTTGGTGTAATCTATTTCTTTTTATCTTGAGGTAGAAGAATGGGGATCGAAAGATGAGCCAACCAGAATCTTCGATGTGCTTCAGAATCTTTGGTAGACCAAGAATAGTTAACTGATCAGCGAAAACATACTAAGGAGACTGTTGAGTCATCGAGATACTTGGCCAAAAAAATTTTGAAATATGAAAACTATAATTCATAACACACAAAATGCACTTACTACGTACATATGTATAGACAAACGTTGCGGAATTTGTTCGAAAGAGTCACCGCGGCCTTGGAACGTAAAGCGCATTAGGAGGAACACGGATGGGTTTTGGTTAGTAAGAGTCTGGCACTCCCTGCTGCTCCCCACCCAGAGCGGAAGGAGTAGAATAGAATAGAATAGAATATATTTTTATTTTAAAACATGAGTATACATCATAACATGTGCAAGGTCTTATAATTATGGTTAGATCTGCATGTTTTGCCATTTATGGCGTACAAAAACAACATATTTGGTTTAAAATAACCCCAAAAGATTTGATTCTAAACAACAAACCATTTTTTTCCATCGTAATACTACTTAAAAAGAAGAAAATATACAGATTAGGTTTTATAGATTTGTGATTCAAATTGTAAAAATGTCGTAATTGCAGAAAAATACAATTAATTAATTGCGCTCATTTAAGAAATCCGATATGGTATAATAGCATTTATTTACGAGATATTTTTTTAAATGTATTTTAAATAGAGCTGTAGGCATTTGTCTAATAGGTTTTGGGATTTTATTATATATGATTGGTGCTAAACAAAAAATACTTTTTCGCATCAATGCCGTGGTTGACCTTGGTACACATAATCTATTATTATCCCGTCGATTACGAATAGATACGTCTGACAGTTTCTTGAATAGGTTGGGATTGGTTTGTTAATTAATTTGATAATTTCCCATCCTTAAAAAAATAATAGACAAACAGGCTTATTAATAAAATTGCTAATCAAATGATTCATTGAAATTCTGATATGCAGATACTTAATTCAAATGTATTACACAAACTCAATTAAGGTCAGGTATTCCCAATTTTTCCAATATCCCATCACTTCAACCATCAATAACAAACAAACAAATAGTAATTGTGTAAAGCCAAAAAAATACATATTGAAGTTTACTTTATATACTTTGACAATTTCTGGTTCAAAACATAATATCGCAAACTTCACTCGTGGAGCCACAATGTCGGCGATCGTCTTCGCCTCGGCTTACATGCCTGAGGCAGAGGAACCGCCCCCACACGACCTTGTCCGCCTCATCACTAACTGTGAAAGTGGCGGGGATGAGATGGTCATCGGGACCGACGCAAATGCACACCATCCACTTTGGGGGATGGAGACGCAAAACGGAAGGGGTAAGGCATTAGTTGATTACCTGTTTACAACTAACCTATCCCTACTAAACACAGGTTCGGAACCAACTTTCGTAACCAGACGCAGTCGTACAATCATAGACCTTACTCTGGCAACGGAGGGAGCAGCGGAACTCATCACTGGGTGGCAGGTCTCAAATGAGGCTTCCTGCTCAGACCACAGGTGGATCCGCTTCGACATCCAGGTCTGTATACCACCCAAACAACCTAGGCGTAATCCGCGTAACACGGATATATCGGTATACACACGCAACCTTGCCTTAAGGCTTGCGCCACCAGGCGATTCGAAGTCTCTTGCGGACACGGCACAGATCGACGCGCAAGTATCACAACTCTCCGAATCGCTGATAAACAGCTACCAAATCGCATGCCCGGAAACGACTCCACGCGACACACCGGGTAAACAACCCTGGTGGGGTGCGGATCTAGAGCGCAAACGCGGTAAGGTAAGGAAGGCTCTCAACAGAGCCATGAACACATGTAGTGATGAGGACTGGGACGCGTATTACGCGGCCAAATCCAGCTACAAAAAATGCATCAGATTCAGAAGAACTACAGGATGGCGTAAATTCTGTGGTAACATTGAATCATGCCAACAAGCAAACAGGGTAAGGAAAATACTGGCACAACAGAACACACCTGAGGTCGCCACGCTCCGGAAACCCGACAATACGCTGACCACGTCACCTGAAGAAGCGCAACGCCTCCTAGTAGAAACTCACTTCCCAGGCAGCGTATTCGCGCAGGTAAACGAATGGCATGACGTTATCCAAACACCATCAGCAGATGATTGGCTTTATGCAGGAAAGATGATTACGCTGGAAAAACTTCAGTGGGCCATCAAAAGCTTCCAACCTTTCAAGGCACCAGGTCCCGATGGTGTGTTTCCTGCCTTACTACAATGGGGAGGTACCGCTGTTGCAACAATACTGGTGCCCTTAATGCGAGCGTGCCTGGCCTTTAGATACGTTCCTAAAGGATGGAGGGAAGTGAAAGTCATATTCATTCCGAAGCCAGGTAAAAGTGACTACACAAACGCCAAATCCTATCGACCTATAAGTCTGACCTCGTTCTTACTAAAGACAATGGAAAGACTATGTGAAAGGGAGCTACGAGATGGCGTTTTAAAAACAATACCACTGCATGGTAACCAACACGCATACAGCTCGGGTAAGTCGACAGAGTCCGCTCTTCATCTGGTGGTGAGCCAGATTGAAGAAGCGATTCATCAAAAAGGGTCCTGCCTGGGCACTTTCATAGACATCGAAGGTGCCTTCGACAAGACAAACTTTTCCAGCATTAGTGCCGCCCTCTCCAAACACGGTGTAGAACAGGTACTAACTGATTGGATTACTAATATGTTAAGCAAACGGGTGGTTCGTCTTGAGGAAGAGCAGCAGCTGGCCCTGATAGCCAGGGGCTGCCCGCAGGGAGGAGTGCTCTCCCCTCTTCTGTGGAATCTGGTGATTAATGACCTTATCACCAAACTCAACGCACAACGTTACTACACAATAGGGTATGCCGACGACCTCGCAATCCTTGTGCCAGGGAAGGTGACTGGAACGATCTGCAACCTCACTCAACAAGCACTACGCATCGTGGAGAGATGGTGCGAAGAATATGATCTGTCAGTAAACCCCACGAAAACTGAATTAGTCATGTTCACTCAAAAACGAGCACTAGGCCACTACCGGCTACCTAAGCTCTTCAACACAGAGCTCCAACTGTCTAACGAGGTAAAGTATCTAGGCGTCATCCTAGACACTAAGTTAAACTGGAGTAATCACTTAGACTACAAACTAAACAGGGCCTGCATTACCTTCTGGCAGTGCAGGAAAATGATAGGTAAGAAGTGGGGCCTATCTCCCAAAATAATACTATGGCTGTACAGCGCAGTAATTCGGCCCATGTTAACCTACGGGGCCGTGGTGTGGTGGCCACGCACAAAGCTAGCTACAGCCGAAAACAGGCTACAACACATGCAAAGGCTGGCCTGCATGGCGACGACGGGCTGCATGAGGACCACTCCAACTGCGGCGCTAGAAGCCATGCTGGGACTCCCTCCGCTACACTTGTTTATACAACAGGAAGCGACGATGGCAGCAGTACGCCTTAAAACACTGGATCTCTGGAGTAAGAGAGAAACACGGCACACCGCTCTGCTCGAGGAGCTCAATCATGAACTCCCTATAACAAAAGCAATCAATGACCGGGTACCCAAGCAATTTATCTTTGATAAAAAATACAGAATCCAATTGCATGAGGATCATCGCTGCGAGGGGCTGTGCCCCGCAGAGCTGCGGATCTTCACCGATGGATCAAAAACAGGTACAGGTACTGGTGCGGGCATCTTCTCAGAGGATCTCAATATCCACATAGCCACACCATTGGGGGTCCACAACACAGTGTTCCAAGCTGAATGCATGGGCATTTCTCTGGCGGCATCAGCCATCCTAACCAGGGAAGTTAAGGACCACTCAATACGCATACTCTCGGACAGCATGGCTGTCCTGCAAGCTCTGAACAGCCACACGGTCAACTCTGGGCTGATTCTCGAGTGTCATCAACGTCTTAATCAGGTTGGTAGACACAATAAAGTAACCATTCAATGGATCAAAGGACACAGCGAATCCCGAGGCAACGATGCAGCGGATGAACTCGCCAGAAGGGGTTCGAGTATGGCAGTGATGGGACCCGAACCCATCGTACCTCTGCCTTTCGGTTACCTACGCAATCTGGTAAGGAAACACACCGGAGATAGGCATCACAAGCTATGGGTTGACCATGGTGAGTGTAGGCAGGCCAAAGAGGCACTTCCCTCAATAGATGGCCGATTTACAAAACAAGCCCTAAGACTGACTAAACAACAGTTGCGTACAGTCACAGCCGTAACAACAGGCCACGGGTCTTTTAATAAACACCTCTATGCTATAGGAGTCACTGACAGCCCGCTATGCAGAGCCTGCATGGAGGAGAATGAGACAGCAGCACACCTGCTTCTAAGCTGCCCGGTAGTCGCGGATTACAGGGCCAAGTACTTCGGTAACCCAGGTACCCTCTGTGAGATAGTTGGTAACACCAAGGCGTTGCTGGCCTTCCTTGGGGAGCTGGGGTGGATCGAATGACACATTTGTCCCACCTGCACGCAAAATACGCGCTTAGTCGTGGAGTTGCGGAAACCAGCCCGATTTACATACATACATACATACAAACTTCACTCGATCAAAAAAAATCCGAAGAGGAGGTTAAATTCGACTATTTTTATGTTTTTTTTTTTTATTGTTCTTGAAGCTTATGAAAGTTGTACTTCCAAAAACTATATCTAATAATGGTTAATAACATATAGAAAAATAATTTCTGGTTACATTTTGCATAATAGTTTCTTTTAATAATAAATTATTATACACTTCTGGACACATCTATTGGTCCACCTTAGAGTTTAGGTTTCGATGGCCCCTACCGAAATATGATTGCTAGATTGAACAAAAACTGTTGATGCAGTTTTAAACCTGATACATTTTACCATCTTTTTCGATCGTATTGTTTTAAATTTGAATTCAGAATACCATACGACATGGAGCTACGCCTAACAAGTCGGATATGCGCCTCGTTAAAGGCGATTTTTGAATAAAAAACATGTTTTATCAAATAAAGGTTTAATTTAATAACGCGTGTTGCCTCCATGGGCATCTACCACAGCTCTCATACGATTAGGCATAGAGTTTATCAACCGCTCTATGAAAGTTTGAGGGATCATCTCCCATTCCTCTTCTATGGCAGTTTTCAACTCCTGCATCGTCTGTGCAACTGGCTGACGAGCCCTAACACGTCTTTTTAGCTCGTCCCACATGTGCTCAATAGGGTTCATGTCTGGGCTTCTGGCTGGCCAGTCCATAACTGTGATGTTCACATCCCGAAGATATTCCCTGACGATGCCGGCCGCATGGGCTCTTGCATTATCATGCATAAAAAGGAAATTTGGGCCCACATAGTCCGCGTATGGTATCACGTGAGGTTCTAAGCACTCACGAATGTACCTTTCAGCATTTAATGTTGGCAGCAGTGGTCCTGTAACAACCTCAAGTTGAGTTTTGCCGCTCGCGGATATACCGCCCCAGACAGTCCATGAGCCACCGCCATAAGCAACCCTCTCTTCAAAGCAGCATTGTGCGAAACGCTCTCCCTTACGTCGGTAGACCTTCTTCCTTCCATCATTGCCATGTAACACAATTTTAGACTCATTAGAAAAGAGTACACGACTCCAATCTTGCTGTGTCCAATTTAAATGACTGCGTGCGAAATGAAGGCGCGCTGTTCGGTGGGCTCGCGTTAGTTTGGGCCCATTAGCTGGCTTGTGTGGTACCATATCGCGTTCTTTTAACCTTCTCCGAACAGTTCGAGCGCTCACAGATACTCCGTGGAAGTCGCGAAGTTGGTTTTGTATCTCAATAGAGGTAAGGTGACGATTTCTCAAGCTGGTCGTCACGATGAATCGATCCTGCCTTTCAGTTGTGACCCGAGATCGTGGCCTTCCTTGGCGACGAACAAAGCCGCCAGTCTCTAGGTACCTCTGATAAACATTTCGGACCGCAGATCGACTTAAATTAAGTTGAGCACTCACGTTTCTTTGGCTGTGTCCGGCCTGAATAAGTGCCACAGCTTGGGCGGCGACTTCAGGTGAAGTATCCATAGATTATTGATAGAACCTCACCTTAATGTTAAGAATAAGTAATGTTTGTTGCAAAACCAAAGATATCAATCACTTTTTCAAGAATTAAATCCAAGTAAACTAATAAAACCAAGTTTTCTTAGTATTCGATTGTTTGATATCAACAAACAGGCTCCAAATTGTCTTTTGTTTCTTTAAATTCTGTGTTCGAAATTCAAAAAAAGACTATTGAATGAAATTGTGAATGTGCCAGGTTCAAAACTGCATAAAAACTTTTTGCTCGACCTAATATAAAATTTTAGCTAGGACCAAACGAAACTGAAAATACAAGGTGGGCCAATAGATGTGTCCAGAAGTGTATAATACAGCGGCTTCACGCCGTCTACGTGAGCGCAAAGTATAGACAAGATAGATACCTACTTCGCTGCGTCTACCTGGATTTAAGAATGTGCTAATCAGAAAGGTCTCAGAGTGGCTTCTAACTAGCCGTAACACGGTACGAAACTCTGATACTTACCTTAGGACATTGTGTCACTCCTGGGGTGTGGAAGTCAGATAACAGATGAAATACTTTTATATATTTATCTGTACTTGGTATAACTAGAAGCCGATTCCAACATAGCTAGCAAAACGCTAGTCAGATTGTTTTTTTTTTACAATTTATAGGCTCGCGTTTGACCACTATCTCACCTGATGGTAAGCGAATATGTGGTCGAAGGTGGAGCTCGCTTGCCTAGAAGTAACCTATTCATTTTTGACTTTAAGGCTCCCAGTTTGTAGCTATCAGGAAACACAGACTCTGGCAGGGAATTTCACTCCTTAGCTATACGCACTATGAATGTGTTCCCAAAACGTTTTGTGCATGTGGGTGGGATGTCCACCATGTACTGGTGATGCATCGCCATTCGTCTTGTGGTCCGATGATGAAATAGGCTTGGCGGAATTAAATTATGCAATTCTGTCGCACATTCCCCAAAATGCAACCGGTGGAAAACCGCCAGGCTAGCAACTCGTCGTCGATGCTCAAGACTTTGGAGCTGCGTCGCAACGAGCCTTTCATTGCCGATGATCCTTTAGGCTCAATTGAGATGCAAATACATAGTTACTTAAAATTCATCTTCTTCCGTGTCCAAGTACAAGTTATAAAGCAACAACAATATTGACAGTGCTATCTACATCTTAAGTGCTAAGCCAATGTTAAATAGTTGCTAGTCGCGCAGCCTCTGAAGAACAAAACTCGCCCTGGCTCGTCAAAGCGGCGGAAAACCAATTTAAAGTTGTTGTCGTGTTTATTAAAAGTCTTTTTAGAGATCCGTTCAGCATTTAGTTGATAAAGAGTGTTGGTTTCTTTGTGTCTGTCTCTCTGTATGTATGATTGTATCAAAAGAGCTTAGAGAAAGTTATTAAGTATCAGGGAAAGCGGTTTACAGAAAGTCCGAAACGTATGGTATTTACATCCGCGGTCAAATTGACATAATTTTCAATCCAAAACGTTTTGTTCTTTTAACAAACGTTTGGATTCATTGAAAGAATGTCACTTCACCTAGGGTCTAGTGTGTTTCAAATGCTCGTAGAACGGAATCTTGCATTTAGTTATCTCCTATTATAGTATAAGTTTTGTATATAGGTATTGAGTAAATCAGACTTCCTGGTTATTGCACAGTGACAGCTAACTGAGGAGTACGGAAAGAGACTTGAAAAAAAGAATGGATACAGAGTATCTAATGATTTATTTATTTATAAAAAAAAACATGCAATAAAAGTACATAGGAAGACTTAATACTTTAGCCAATATCTAACAATCAACCAAGGATGGTGGTGAGTTAACATGGCAGGTGCATAGTTTTCAGGGTTGCGGAATTTGTTTGAAAGAGTCACCGCGGCCCTGGAACGCAAAGGGCATTAAGAGGAACACGGTTGTGTTTTAGTCAGTAAGAGTCTGACACTCTCTTCTGCTTCTGCTCCGCCCAGAGCGGGAAGAGTCATTTGATGATTTTTCATCCATAGAAAAGGTGCATAATTTTACGAAAACAATACTAAAAATACATTAACACTTTTAGTGCCAAGTGCAAAAGTGTTTTTACATTTTTAGTGCCAAGCACTCAACACATGGGCTGAACAACAATTCGTTTGTGTGCCCACAACCCGCGCATGAACACAAGTCACAACAAGCTACTCAAAACGACGACTCAGATGCGGGTTGTGGGCACACGAACGAGTCACTACTCGACCCATACGCTGAGTTCTTGGCACTGAAAGTGTGTAATTATTGATGACGATGTTTCGCTCTTTACTAACATAAGTACCAACCCAAATATAAGAACTTCCAAACAAAATATCACCTGCCCCTACCCTATAAAATCGCCCACTACCATCCAAATTCGATTTAACCTAACACGTCTACAAAAACGAAGTTCAAGTAGACGTCTAATTACCCAAGTTCCGAGCTAAACCATTATAAAGTATTGAAAAATGAGCGCTGATATTCGATCTTTGCTTAAGAACAAAGTAATTTTAAGTCTGATAGCGTTTGCCCGGGGATTAAAAATAAAAGATGCGAGTCTGGTTTTAAACTATAGTTAAGATAAGCGAAGTTTCTGTTGCAGCCACTAAAGCCAGTTTATAAAAAGTTCTATCAAGGTTTTTTCCTTTGAAAATAAGTTTATGTACGAGCTATGAATGTGAAATACGTAATAGTTTAAGTTGAAAATAAAGTAGCTGCTTTGTGGTTTGCGGTCTCTTATTATAAGTTGATGGCTTACTGAACTGTGAGATAACGTAACTAATATGTATTAGTAAGTTTAAGTTTCATAGAATGTCTTTAAACTAAGTTAGAGAAGCAATCAACATTTTTAATTCTGAAGAACAATAAAGACATCATCCAACTTTTAGATTTTTCATACAGTCATTTAATGATTTAAACGCCTTTTTACTTCTTTTTTTAAATCTTGGTACCTTGGGGTAGTTTTGCGCTTTAGTAGGTGTACGAAGCCGAAACCAACTCGCAGAGGAAATTGCAGCTATAAATATAGTTAATCCTGATAATAGTAATAATTAAAAAAAATATGTCAACTAATAATAAATTAAATCGAATTTATAAATAAACTCTTGCTGTTACTAAAGTAGAAGAATAAACTAATGCAGAAACTGGCGTTAGAAATTTCAAATGGCATGGGGCACAAACCGATGATTATCCCTGTATGCTCTATAAAAGTATACCCAAGGTACCCCCGCTGGTGCAGGAATATTACAGAATATGGAATCAAAAGGCTATGGGTGGTTCAGTGGACTAATTACCGTATACTATGCAAGACGTATTGGCTCCTGCCTGACCACTGGCAATATACACGGCTTTATTAAAATGGCAGGAGGTCATTTGCAAACTCAATAAATGTGCCCCGAAAAACTGAGTGCGATTAGATTATTCTCGCTTAAACATAAATTACAGTTTGAAACATTAGAACATAGTTAAAAAAACTATTAAAATATTAAAAAGTAGCCCACCGGTATCTGGAACACGGATTAAGCTACACTTCTTCACAATAATTATGAGCCGTATCCGGAAGCATTTTTTTTCCGGGAGCATTTCGTATTCTTTTCAATCACTTTCTGGTTTATTATCATTACAGTAAAAATACACAAAACTTTTAGATTCCATACACATTGTTTTAGCACTCCAACAAACTGCATTTGACTCCCGAATCGATCAGCATATACGCAGTAGACACATAAAACCACTTCAAAGGCAACGTGATCGAAACGCAAACCATTACCTCCGAAGTATGTACGTTTCGTGTTCTTTCAATAACAAAACAAGCATTGTAACACGTGATAAAGTCGTTTTCACGAAAACAGACAAAGGTGGAACGGTAGAAAAGAATGAAGTCACGAGACACCATTCGCAATCCGTGCTAAGTCTCCCTTTTGCGATTCGGGGTTGTTAGCGCGTAAGGCTGTGCTTAGATGCGACATTTTTTTTAGCGTTGCTGTTCGGCGGCAGTTGCCAAAAGATGAGGAGGCAGTAGCTGAGCGAAATAGTCATTGCATCATTCTGCAAACAGCGGCTCGGTCGCTTTTGTAAAACTTAGCACATACACAAAGCTGTGTGTATGTACTAAGTCTTGGTAATCGGTTATATAATCGCCCTTCTGAAACTCGATATCGCGATTGACTAAGCAATTTGATAATTAGGTACTGCTCTCAAATGTAGCAAATTGACGAAACGTGATGCACCATTGAAAACGCGTCATGTTACTTCGCCAAAGCACTCAAGTACTCATTACCCCAGGCAGCATTGGACCCCTAAGTGACCTCATTTTCAAAATGTATTTATTTACGCTAGATACACGTTAGTGCTTGAGTCACAGGATTTCACATGAAACAGACCACTCGATCAGTCTAGTTGCAGTGACAAACGGACACACTAGTGATCTTATAAGCTTTTCGTTTTTCTTACGGAAGTTCAAAACCCTAAAAACCGCAAAGTCACCGATGCTAAATGCCGCACGTCTGCTAAAGCCCTTACTGTAGGGGAGGGAAACAAAGACACACACACGCTCAAAGGCGCGTGTTACAGGCGCCTTATTGACTAGTTCTAGTGCAAAGCTTGTGCTTAATTAACACTTCTCCGCTTGACACATTTACAAAATTAAGGTTGGCTGCGAAGGTGACTTTGACTTTGCTGTTGTTTCTTACGTCGCAAGGGTATTTAATACGTGTACTTTGTTTCAAAAAGTACTTAGAGATGTACCGTTTTAGAAAAGAAATATCACTTTGAATAGGCCAGTTTTCACCATCAATAAATTGCAAATCTATTGAGTCCGTCAGAGTATTTCGTTTTATTTTCGTTAATCAATTAATATTGACAATGATAAAACGCATCAAAACTCGGGAGTGGGGGTTCGTGACGTCAGAACGCACTAAAAATTATACCACGGCGTGACGTATTGAGGATTTTAAAAGCGTCGTATCTTCGTCAATTTTGGATTACGTAACAAAAGAAAAAATAGGTCAAATATTTTTTGATAATCTAACTAACGGACTAATTAGATTTTTTCAGTGAGCAAGCCTATTGTCTAGGGCGGTCCCAAGATACACACTTAGTATCTCAAAAACAAGCGCACAATGTATAATTGTGCGCTAGTTTCAAACAGTCTCGCATCGCTCGCCATACTGCACTGCTTTGTAAAAACAACTTAAAGCGATCCGTGTTAGGTTGAATTTGCAAAAAAAAATTGCGCATCACTCGCCATACTGCATTGCTTTGTAAAAACAACTTTATGCGATACGTGTAAGGTTGAATTTGCAAAAAAAAATGTTTATAGTACAACTACACACAACTCACACATGGCACTTGATACATGTCAGTTTTTGACGACAGTTTCGAGTGTTGCATTTGTTCGAGACTGTGCTTTTTGGGACATTTATATATCAATGAGGACGGTCAGTCAAAATGCTAGTTGCACGTTCCAATGCGTAGATATCTATGGAGAAGAACGTGCAAGAAACTCTATAGACACTCTTTTCATTCATTAAATAGTTAGTTACAAAAAAATTCAATATAAAATATACACTTATTTAATTTTAATATGGTGCAGACCTAAGATGGGTTCGGCAAGTTCCGGTCCTTAGGCATAAAAAATATTTCAGTTTTTGGTTTTTTTCGTATTTATTTCCCTAAATAAAAAATTGGGACGTGAAAAGCACTAACAAGGCAGGATTATGTTGAAGTAACCTCCTGATTTCCTCGCCTTTCCTTCTTGGTAGGCGGCAGACCGTACTTCGCATTACAATTGTTGTTCTTTGTTCCTGTTCTCAAAATTTTGGGCCCATATAAAAATATTTATATTTAAATTAATATTAAAATAATTAATATTTAATTTATTAAAATAATTAATATTTAATTTATTAAAATAATTAATATTTAATTTATTAATATAATTAATATTTAAAAAACCATTCGGTGTTGTTTTGTTTTATTGTTTCAATGCGAAAGTCAGCATGTATGTTTGTTAATCAAGCACTCTTAAACCGCTAAATGGATTCTGATGAAAGTTGGCACACACAAACATCTGTCCGGAGTAAAACCGTGTATTTTTAATGCAAGGGATTGGTGTGATCATTTTGGATGATTTTACATATGAAAACACTATTCACGTGGGCAAAACTGCAGTTTAGAGCTAGTGTTTTCATAAACGTTTGAGCATCGTAGCTGATTCTTCATTATTTAACCCTTTAAAACGATACGTTACCAACGAATAAAATAAAATTATTATTCAAGCCCAAACAGAAAGTTTTACTTTGTTATCATAATTGCAGTTTCAAGTTGCTTCACCTGATTTTCAGAAAGCTGAAATAGGCAATTAGTGACCGTAAGCATTTTTCAGATTAAGCTGAATTATTTTTTGCTGCGTTGTAAGCAACTTTAATTTAAAATTTGAATAAAAAGTAATGTTGCGGGATGTCGTTGGTGTTATGTGCGCCATGGTTGTTATAAAATAGGTACATGTTTATGTATGTTATTTACCCTGTAATCTCGTATCTCGTTGTTTAACAAATTCAAGAACTTTTTTTAGAAATTAGCAATATCTAAATGTGACATTAGCATAATGTACATACAAACCGTGTTGTGGAAAAAAAAACAAATGTTGTCAAGTTTTTCGCATCACTTTCAATTAGGAAAGGTTTGAAGTTCCCATTTTTACAATAAAAAAAAACAAATGAATTTAATTTTCGAACAGCGGATTAATGAGATTCAAATTGATTTTTTCGGACTTATTCATAAAAGTATTAACCGATTAGCGGATCCTAAATTCAAAATGGGTTATTCATAAAACATACTAACCAGTATGATTAGTTTAAGAACGTTTACTCCTCACAGTATTTCACACAAACTTAGTCATGGATATGAATGAACCTAACCTAATTTAACTAGGTTTTGACCACGATTTCGTACGCGCATATCCCGTCTTTTTCCATTCCTGTAGGAATTTCAGGAAATCCTCTCTTAGTGCTTCCCTACATTCCTCAAGGAACCTTCATACCCAGCTTTCCACGACTGGTAGTTTCGGCTGTGCGTTGCAGTTGTCTGTATTAATTAATTAGGAACATGTTCAAAAAAGATTTAGGGAAAAAGAGATTTTTTTATGTTCTATGGAACGAGTATAGTCATGCTCTCTTTCCTTCTGAACTCTTTTGCCCCAGTTTGTATGTGAACACAGTCACAATCTTTATAACACCGCCAGCCACTCCGGAGAATCATCAACATTTAATCCAGCATGCGTCTGGCAACTTAACCGATCCACTAGTCACTCAAGCATCGTTTGCCGCCGGACCGGCATGTAATTTCACACATCGATACTCCCTGATATTGCTAACTGCACGTCCTTAGTAACTTGTATGACAAAAATGTGTGGCAGACGAACGGACGCCATGATTCCGATGCGTAGCGAATATTGCGCATCGACGAGCATGACAGCGCTGCTTTGTCTGTTTGGTAGGTAGACTTTCATACGAGATGGGGTCGATTTGCCTTGTTAATGGGAGTTTGGTCTAATAGCAAAATTACAACAGCTCTATTGATCGATTGTCAAGGTTAAGCAACACTTGCCGAGGTCGTCCCGTGGATGGGTGGCCGTCTTAACATATCGAAACTTCTCCGGGTCTCGGAAAGTACGCTGTTGGTCCCGGCTGTCATTTGTAATGTAATTGACAATCGCTAAGAGTAGTCAGAAGCCAATAAATATGACAGCAGTCTTGCGAAGAGTATCGTGCTGCACAGTTAGAGAGTTGTGGAAGCAGAGGCTCCGTGCAAAATGCTGGTAATCAGTTGAATCTGTTAAGTCTGGAAGCGAACACCAACATAGATGGGAAACGACTAGGCAGATTTTTTGAGCTTGATAAATAATCGTTCTTGTAAAGAAGACCTCAGTTCTGCAATTCCTGCTGACCCCCCCCCCCCCCAGGAATAGCTATGTGTTTTTTTATTATTATGGACTAGCACTTCGCCCGCGACTTCATTCGCGCGAGTTTAGTACTGCAACTTTCGTAGGGTTTTATTTTAAATATAGTATAACCTATGTTGCTCGGTAAAGATGTAGCTTTCTAATGGTGAACTGAAGAATTTTTAAAATCGGTCGAGTAGTTTTCTAGTTAAATCGTAACAAACAAACCAAAAAACAAATCTTTCCTCTTTGTAATGTTTGTTTAGATAGGTACACGTTTGACCACTATCTCACCTGATAGTGGTGATGTGATGGTGATGATGTGGTCGAAGATGGAACACGCTTGCCTTGTTTATACCATAACAACCCTTGTATAAAAACATGTCAGTGCGAACATATCTCTAAAATATTTTTACGACTATAACTTTGGGCACTGCCATACAGTAATGAAAGTATTTATGACACATGTCGTAAACCGAACGTAGTTAACAGTACCACGTTCTACAGTCCAAGAAAACAACCCTAAAAACATCACAAGTAAACCTAAAAGCAACTAATCTTGAACTAATTCAAAAAGCACTAATCGAATTACTCGACAGAACTAAATCAAAATACAGTCGACGTCAAAATAATTCAGTACTTAGCTCCGAATCCAGTGTCACAGCGCCGTGAAAATACGGCCAGGTGCATCCACGAAATTACGTGGCTTTAAACTTAATAGCTGTACCTATCTGTACATGTACGTCGCTTGACATAAGACCTCCGTGCGATGTGTCGCCGTTCGCACCAACTGGAATTTGGAATTACGCCGCAATAGCAATGGTTTTGCCTTCATTTTAATCTGGCTGTAAGTACAAGGTACAGGGTATATGGTACCTCCTTGTTTACCAAGTCTCGGTACAATGGAACACGTAAACTCGTTGTAATTAATCAACTATGTGAGGCTGAGGGGTGTCTCGAAAGTTGGTGATATCAGACGTGTTTTGCTACGGTATCAATGTAATTTTGTGTTATTTGTAAGTGGGTTTAATTGGTCTTCAAGTTCGAGTTGCGTACCTAGTTAGATTTAGTAAATGGTTTTGTCTAGGTCTCTGTAATTTAAAGTTATAATAAGATCCTTTTAATAGTTAGTCTAGACGTTTCTCAATTTCTAAACTTGAGATAAGCCGTTTTAAAATATTCTAGCTCGAAACATAACAATTATTAAGTTTCTTAAAGATTTATGAAACACTGATCGGCAAAGTCTATATGAATCTTAACATCTGGATTCATTCACTGATAACGAACAGTTTAGCCAAAATACAACGCACACACATATGCAGGTCTACATTATACCTGTATTTGCCAAAAAAATTGACATTGGTGTAACCATGGTGCCCACAGTTACATCAAGCTAGTTACATAATGATATTTAAGGCACAAATAGCAGCGGGCGATAAAACAAAAACAAAGTTCAATGTACATATTTATCTCGCGTTTAAATGTAAGTAATACATTGTACAGAGGGTTCGGCAAGTGACGGGATAGTGAATATTCTCGGCAAGTTTCGTGGAGGCGACCCCACGCGACATATTGA
Source organism: Lacanobia wlatinum (assembly GCA_947578705.1). NCBI lineage: Eukaryota > Metazoa > Arthropoda > Insecta > Lepidoptera > Noctuidae > Lacanobia > Lacanobia wlatinum. The sequence goes on from OX388032.1 coordinate 27,545,781, forward strand.
TGTTACCTCACAGCGCGTCGGAATTCGCAATTGCACAAACGTGGAGCGGGTAGCGGGACGTACGACAATTGTTCAAGACCGTCCGAAGCGACAGCTCAAACACAATAAACTACGTGAAATTCAGCTATTTGAGAAACTATTCAAATGTTTCTGCTCGAGACAAAACGTACGGAATGCTGTGCTTGGAATATTTCGACTAATTGTAGCCGCGCGCTAGCGTTGTAGTCTTCATAAAAGCTTACCTGTGTTTCTGGTTCCGTGATTTAATTTAAACGTAAAGTGCTTGAATGTTTTAGGTTTTCTGACTTATTAATTAAGTCACAAGTCATTTGTTTCTTAGTAATTTGTTTCCTATATTGTGTAGATATTATCTATACCAGTGATGATAAAATTTATAATCACTGGTATTGTGAAGTTGATTTTTAGGGTTCCGAACAAAAAACGGAACCCTTATAGGATCACTCGGGTGTCTGTCTGTCTGTCACAACCAGTTTTCTCCGGATCCACTGCACCGACTCTGTTGAAATTTGATACACATATGGACTTGTGACTAGTGATGGGGAAAAGGAACATTCTCACAATGAGAATATTCTCGGAACGAGAATGTTCGGGAATATTCTCGTGAGCGGAGAACATACGAGAATTTATGAGAACTTATGAGAACTTAAAATGAGTCGGTGATCCTTCCTGTTTTAACATGAAAGAGATAACTTTGGTCATTTTTATTTTCATTATTAGGTGTAATTTAACATATATTTCATTCTCTATAAATAGGACAGTGGTGCCATAACTAGCAGCTATGATAAACTTAATTACTTGTTTGGTTCTGGACTTTGTAAAAGGATTTATGATTAAAACTCGATGATCTATTAAACAAACACAGCCTGAAAATTACTTCCTAGTCTTTAATGAATAATCAACATAAACCAAAGTAATTTAAATAAGAAAAATACTTTAGCAAAGATTATAGAATCTAGAAGTACTTACCTCCTATAAAATGCTATGAATATGTGATTTTAGTAGAAACCAACCAACATTGAACCAAGATTAAATCAAGAGAAATTAATATGACGTTCCTATTTTTTTTTATTTTGACAATTTTTTTTTAATTTTATGTGTTTTGTGCGAGTCCCAAATAAACATTTTTCTTTCTTCCTAAGAAAGATCTTCTGACGTATATTATTCACATCTGGAGTAAGGCCATCGAGAAACACGGGAAAGCACTTATGGTCTACCTAGACATCTCGAAGGCCTTCAACAGGGTCTAGCACGATAGCATTATTGGCAAGCTTCCTTCCTTTTGTCTGCCCGCCGGATTGTGTGATTGGATTTCAGATTTCCTGAGGGTTCGGTCTATCCGAATGTTCATAGATGGCTGCTCGTCCGGACTGCTGGATATTAGTGCCAGGGTTCCTCAGGGGTCGGTGCTCTCGGCAACATCGTTCCTGCTGCTTATTAATGAACTGCTAAAACCCGGTACCTTTGGGTATGCAGACAATAGCACTGTTGCTGAGAGATACGTGTCCAATGTACGAGCTGGTGGGTCGCAGGTCCGGTCTCTCCGGGAGGCTATGGTTGAGCACTTGAACTTGTCCTAACAGGTTGTCTCTGAATGAAGCAAGTTCAATGCTGCTAAGACCCAGGCGAATCTTTTTTCCGCTAAAAGGAGCCAATTCCACCCAGCTCCATTTTTCCGAGGTGTAACCGTGGCGATAACCGACCGACTTGAGCTTCTTGGTGTTACGTTAACATCTACCCTCAACTTTGGCCCTTTCATGGAGGCAAAGGCTCAAGTGGCTGCTAAAAACATGGGGATCCTAGCAAAGGTAAGACGGTACTTTACGCCGGTACAGCTGCTCAAACTTTATCAAGTGTAAATTCGATCGTGTATGGAGTACTGCTCTCATCTTTGGGATGGATCTGCCAGATACCAGCTTGATGCCTTGACTCAATCGAGAAACGAGCCAAGAGGGTCATCGGCAATTATAGGCTCGTCGAGTTAAAGCATCGACGCCGAGTTACTGTCGGTTTTCTATCGGTTGCAATTTGGGGAATCTGCGACGGAATTGCATAATTTAATTCCACCAAGCCCGTTCCATCATCGGACCACAAGACGTACGGCGCGGTGTGCCACTGGTACATGGTGGACATCCCACCTACATGCACAAAACCTTTTGGGAACACATTCATTGTGCGTATAGTTAAGGAGTGGAATTCTTTGCCAGAGTCTGTTTCCTGAAAGCTACAACCTGGGAGTCTAAGTCAAGAGTGAATAGGTTACTTCGAGCAAGCATGCTCCATCTTCGACCGCATCATCGCTTACCTTCAAGTAAGAAACTGGTCAAACGCTTGCCTAACTAGTTAAAAACATTTGGCCAAGTGGGAGTCGGACTCGCGTGCAAAGGGTTGCGAACCAATTTCATTTAAGTAATCAGGTTATTTTAACACTATAGACTTCTTATAGGTTTTCCTGTAATCTGTAGGTAAAGAACTATTATCTGCATTTTTTTTTGAAAATTTCGGGTTCTGTAGTTTCGGAGATAAGGGGTAAACGTTCATTTTTAGCCTAATTTCTTGAATAACTTCTAAACTATTCATTTTAAAATTATTAAAAAAAAAAATTTCACAGTCCTTTCATTTGATATGTCGCACGATAAAGTTCGAAATTTTTGAAATTTTCTACTTTGACCCCCAAAGTGACCCCCATTCTCAACATTTATTTATTTACGTAACGCATCCGTGTTTGGGTCACAAAAGTCCATATGTGTACCAAACAGAGACGGTCCAGTAGATCCGGAGAAAACTGGCTGACACAGACGGACAGACAGACAGACAGATAGACAGACAGACACCCGAGTGAACCTATAAGGTTTCCGTTTTTTGTTCGGAACCCTGAAAAAGCTAAAAAAGATGGTTTTGTTATCAATTGGTACTGTATTTTAGATTCGAAATTCCCCATAATTTAGTTTCCTTCACGAAATGTTTCAAAATACATATAACATACAAGTAACACACTATAAATTTCATCTATCATACAAATTTCAAGACAGGATTATATTAAAGTTAGGTTTTGTTACTCCGTTTTTAAGTTCTCGTAAATTCTCTGCTCGGAGAACATTCTCGAGAACATATCCGCAAAGTTCTCGCTAAGAGAATGTTCTCGAGAATTTCCCATCACTACTTGTGACCCAAGCACGGACGCGTTACATAAATTATTAGTATGGAGGTCGTTGTTTGAACAATATCGTCTGACATATCAATTGAATGAGCTAACCTGCTGTAGGGGTTTTAAATATTTTTTTTTCATAGTTTTAAAATAAATGGTTTTGAAGATATTCAAGAAATTAGACGAAAAATGACCATTCAATGACCATACAATTAGCCCTTATCTCCGAAACTACGAAGCCCAAAATTAAAAAAAAAATGGAAATAATAGATCTTTACCTATAGATTACAGGAAAACCTATAAGATGTCTATAGTGGTAAAATAACTCTTTAAAAAAATTAACTTCGTTCGGAACCCTTTGCACGCGAGTCCGACTCGCACTTGGCCAGTTTTTTTTATTAATAAAATTGAATCACAACTGCGGACGTCTTCCGCTTTTCACGTGTAAAGTAAATCATACTTTAAAAGTAGGTACCGTTTCTAGTTATTTTAAAAACGCTTAAAGTAGCATTATTCATTCTATTCTTATTATTCACTAACTTCTGCCAGCGACTTTGCCCGCGTGTTGCCTAGGGAACATACTCCCGAAATATATACAGCCTATTTGTTATTTCAGACTATAATCTAACTCTGTGCCGAATTTCATGAAGATCCTTTCAGGCGTTCTGACGTTAAAGAGTAACAAACAAACGTCCATCCATCCATCCTCACAAACGTTCACGTTTATAATATTAGTAGGACTTTTCTTTCCTTATTAATCGTATTTACTATGCTATTTAATAAAGAAATGAAATTTACATTTTCGTCTTAACAATATTTTGCATGACTGCATGAAATTCTTAGAAAACATTTCGCACTAAGCGCTTCCAAACGTCTTTTATAATGCGCACAGCAAAGGAGTGGAACTCTCTGCCTGCGTCTGTGTTTCCAAACGCTTACAACCCTAATCTTTTCAAAGTAAGAGTACACAGGCTCCTTCTGGGTAAGCTCGCTCCATCGTAGACTTTGTCTCTGTCATCACTGACCTAGACTAGAGTCAAGAGCAAACCCATCACAAATAAAAAAAAAACATTATTAGAAAACATATTTTAAGTAATAATTCTTATAAAAACTGTCGAGTAGTCGGCACGAATCGTGAGCACGATCGAGATGAATGCAGCGGGGTGATCTCACTAATGTGCGGTGGGCGAACGAAACTTGCAAGCGCAAAAGTCGATGAGCATTGACTGACGAACCAATAACGAGAAGCGTAAGAGCTGTCGTTGTCAAACCGACCAATGGAGAGTCTGCTCACGACACGTGCCGGTTATTATACTCAGGTAGGCTTTATAAAAAAACAGATGTCTGATTTTTCTTTTCATTCAAACTCAAACTCAAAGCGTATATTTCAAATAAACCATATACAGGCACTTTTGAATGATCAAAGTCGGTCAGTCAAAAACATGAAGCTATTTGCACGTTCCAAAGCGTAGATCTCTATGGAGAAGAACGTGCAAGAATCTCCACGGACACTCTTTTAAACCATGTGATGTATTACAAACATCTTGTTAACATTATCTTTGATTGCTTCTATATGTGAGGACAATGCAAAGAACAAGAAAATATAAAAACAATTCAAAATGTAGGTAAAGATTAAAATAAGCCAGTGGCAGGTAAGAGATGACCAGTCTCAACTGATGGCGCCCGTTCACGAACATGACGCGTGTATCATTTCTAGCATTTTAATGAACCATGAATTTTAAGTAAACGAAATTCAGATATTACCTTATATCGGACCTGTGAAAATTCAATAAGCTATGTATATTTCAGGGTAATCTATATCTTCCTATGTTGGTCCTCATTTATGTATTTCTTTACAAATTCTGGATAACTACGATAGTTTATTTCGAAATACATATTATGACGTCAAAAAACTGGCCAAGTGCAAGTTGTACTCTCACACGAAAGGTTCCGTACCATCAACAAAAACACGTTTCTCATACAGCCTCTCTTAATTTTTTATTTAATTTTATTTTATTATTTGTTGATAAAACGGCAGAAGTACACAGTCTGTGAAAACTTCAACTTTCTATTTATTACGATTCTTGAGATACAGCCCGCTGACAGACAGACGGACAGACAGCGGAGGCTTAGTAATAGGGTTTCGTTGGTTACCCTTCAGGTACGGAACCCTAAAAAGATTCAAAGAAATAGAAAGAAGTAAATAGGTTAGTAATAACACAAATTGTTTGGCATATTTAAAGGCTCCTACAGACAGATCCAATGTGAAAATGCGACATTGACGCGACGACACTATCATACAAATTTTTCAAGCTACAGATGGAACAACTTCTTTAAAAACGGGCTCATTGCAAGTCGGCAGTAGAAATACACCCTTTAGCAAACTGACAGACAGACGGACGGACGAACAGCGGAGGCTTTGCAATAGGGTTCCGTTGATTCCCTTTGGGTAATGAGCCTTACAAAGCACTGTCCGATGACAATACGACTGCGTGTAGCTTCCTAAAAGATCAGAAACGAAAATGACGATTCTTCACAACTCAAGGCTCATGAGATTTGTTTCGTAGGTTTTTAGGGTTCCGAACAAAAAACGGAACCCTTATAGGATCACCCGGGTGTCTGTCTGTCTGTCTGTCCGTCTGTCACAGCCAGTTTTCTCCGGATCCACAGGACTGATTCTGTTGAAATTTGGTGCACATATGGACTTCTGTAACCCAAATACGGAAGCGTTACTTAAATGATTAAATATTTAGAATGTGGGTCACTTTTGGGGGTCAAACTTGAAAATTAAAAAAGAAAAGTTTTTTAACAATATCGTGTGACATATCAAGTGAAAGGGCTTACTGTGAGGGTCTTAATTATATTTTTTCAAAATTTTAAAGTAAATGGGTTTTGAAGTTACTAAAGAAATTAGACGAAAAATGACCATTCCCCCCCTTATCTCCGAAACTACTGAGCCTAAAATTTTTAAAAATTGGTGATAATAGATCTTTACCTATAGATTACAGGAAAACCTATAAGAAGTCTAAAGTGTTAAAATAACATGTTAATAAAATAAAATTCGTTCGGAACCCTTTGCACGCGAGTCCGACTCGCACTTGGCCAGTTTTTTTCATCAATAACGCAAGTACAGCAAAATGCCTCTAAGGCTAATATTACACATTCTTACCGAAGACTAATCACGCATTTTCTGAACTCAAACAAATACTCGTAAATGATGACGTCAACACGAATATTCCGCATAAAATATACAAAGAGAGACGTTCAAAATAATTATACCAAATCTCATATTAAGTCATAAAGAACCTTTATTACCACGCTCCAGAGAATGGGCTGAAGAAATCACAGATCAACGCTGTAGGTCGGCGAAGTTACTTTGTAAGGGGACAAAATGAGTTCTTTGTGTACACAAAATAGCATGATTGCTATCAAACAACATCCTTGCTACGTTTTTTGAGAGTTCACCAAGTGGAAGACAAACAGTAAATCAACGGCATTGCGTCAAAGTACGGCTGTGCTAAGAGTTGTCTTTTATAAAGTACAAACAAAAATTAAATGTGTAATTTTCCATTCTTTGAGTCAGCCTTTCACCGGGAGGAATTCTAACCACAATAGGACAAACAATTTAAGGACTTTGGCTGCGTGGAAATGTTACGTTTGTCTTTTTTACGTTGATAAATTACATGCGAATTTAAAATAAGGATCGCCAAACTAAAGTGGACAGGGCACATTGCTCGCAGAGCAGATGGTCGATGGGGCCGAAGAGTTCTGGAGTGGCGACCGCGTACTGGAAGACACAGTGTTGTAAGGCTTCCCACAAGGTGGACCGATGACCTGATGAAGGTCGCGGGTAGCCGATGGATGCGAGACGCACAGGACCGGTCGTTGTGGCGACGCTTGCGGGAGGCCTATGTCCAGCAGTGGACGTCTTTCGGCTGATATGATGATGATGATGTGTAAAATAAACAGACTGACTACTTAGCTTCAGTGGATGTGGGTTTAAATCGAATGAAAATAGAATTCTATAACATCTTGAAATGCCTAAACAAAACTTAAGAGAGCCATTAATATTTGACGTTACAAAATGCTCGAGTAAATTGTCACTACTTACAAAAAAACCCAGTGTTAATTGGAGTTGATTCTCTGTTGTGTTTTGATACCTGCATCCGATCCGTATTGGGGAGTGGAACAATACCGCGACTTTTCGCGTAAATTTTACGAATATTGTTTCCTTTGTACATTGACAGAGTGCGACAGACAAAAGGCAAATGATCCCACCCCACCCCATCTTTTTTTCGGTTTCGTAAACTTTTATATCTTATTCCGTTCCAACATACCAAATAATTGTAATATTTACGGAAATTGTTTTCGCACAATAGAAGACACGTTACTGGGAAGACGATATTTATTTAACCTTTACGGAGCTGAGGAGAGTCAAACAAATGATATTCAAACACGCGAAACACAGGTATGAATAATTCCAAGTGTGTACCAGGGACACATAAATCTTTACAGATAGCAGCAGCACAGCCAATCTGATGAGTCGCGCCGCACCCCTGTCGGTCGACCGCACGGGTAATGAGCTTGTTTGTCTCAGTTAACGTTTCCTAGCACGTTCTGCGCTCCTGGTAGAACGCTCTTTGTGTCACTAGCTTCCTGTCTCTTGTCTCCCTGCTCGGAATAAGGATAATATTGTTTTAGAATAATAACAAGAAGTTGTTCTTAGCCTGACAGATGCAGCAGCAAATTAAATCTACAGGATTTTTTATTTACGTTACAGTGACCACTTTAACATTTTATCTGTTGAATAAACGAATGAAGTGGTTTTATTCGTCCACTTCAGAAGATAAATAAAGAGAATTGGACCCAAGAATGAAAAGGAAGATTAATACCGTCCACAGATTAGATATTTGTGACTGATGAGTCCGAAAACACGTCAAACCAGCTTTATTGCGGTACTTTTGTTAAGTGGCACTAAATATAAACATCCTAAGAGCGCTGTAAAACTACACTCAACGGAGATAGGTGTTTAAGGATAACTTTGGGCAGCAAAAACGCCTTCCTTATTGTTAGAGCCTTTTGTATGGATGGATAAACGTTAAACGCTTAAAAGAAAAAGCCGGTCAAATGTGAGTTGGACTTGCACACCAAGGATTCCGTACTCTATTAATTTATTAAGTACTAGCTGACCCGCGCAACTCCATTTGCGTCACATTTTTCATCACTGCTCCGCTCCTATTTGTCTTAGCGTGATGATATATAGCCTATAGCCTTCCTCTATAAATGGACTATCTAACACTGAAAGAATTTTTCAAATCGGACCAGTAGTTCCTGAGATTAGCGCGTTCAAGCAAACAAACAAACAAACAAACAAACAAACTCTTCAGCTTTATATATTATAGAAGATAGATAGATTTATTGTTTTGACAGCATCAGATTTCATCTGTCTACCTGTTATAGTTCATGAGATACAGGCCGCTGACAGACAAGGGGATGTTCAGACAGTGGGGGGCAATAGTGTTACCCTTGGTACCCGTTCGTGTTCGTGTCGTTGGTTACCCTTTTTGGGTTCTGTACCTACTCGGTACAAAACCCAAAAATCGAAAAATAAAAATTCTTTAGTCTGTTTGTTCTCAGAAATATAGCACAATATAAATATTGAAAACAATAATCTCAAAAGTCATGAAAGCCTCCATGCAGTTCAATCTCCGCCGTCAGCGCCATATAAAATAATAATATTCTGATTAATCCTCTTTGAAAATGGAACACGGCTTACAGATTTCTGCGGCTTGCCATTAAATTTTCCTCTCACTTAACGCTTTTATCCCCATACGTTCGAGAGACGTGCTAATGCAGTATTTTCATTTGACGTTCGGAACCTGTCGGAATCTTTCGGACATTTTCGAACACGCTCGGTGACTGCGAATTGCAGATAAACGTTGAGCATCAGTCGCTGAAAATGGCTTAGCTTGTTGTATCCTAGATTCCCTTTCGATGCATTCGTTAGTTGGGATTAAAATTGGAATGCTAAAATGTTCTTTACGGAATCCGATCAACGGGTTACAGGTTTTGTTTAGAGTTACGTATTTTGTTTTGGCTTTGACTTTGCGGTGTTTTTCGTTTAAAGTTCATTAGTTTTAATTTATTGTTTGCATTTTTGTTTCAATTTAGGATTTTATTATTTTTGTGTAATGGGTTGTAATTACCTGAGTACATGAATTATTAATATGGTGTACCAAGTTTTTTTTTTAACATTTTTAACCCCCGACTCAAAAACGACGGGGTGTTATAAGTTTGACGTGTCTGTGTGTGTGTGTCTGTCTGTGGCATCGTAGCTCCAGAACGGATGAACTGATTTTGTTTTTGATTTTATTGTTTGAAAGGTGAATTAGTCGGGAGTGTTCTTAGCTATGTTTGATTAAAATTGGTTTAAGATGGCCGCCGCCACAAAATGGCGAATTACATATTTTGTTTTTCACAAATCCCTCAATATGGGTATCAAATGAAAGGGCTTGTCTAGTAGAATAATGTACATTATATTGAAATGGAATGAGGAATATTAACTAACGAAATGAAAATAAGATAATTTTAAAAAGCATGAAACAAAAATTTAAAAAGCCCCGACAAAAAAACGTAATCGTGTCGGGAGACCACTTATAATACTTATGCTTAGTGCATACAAAAGATTTGCGGTCTCGCGAGGTGAAGACGCATGGCCCAAAGAATCGTACCTATATTAAACAAAAAGGATCAATAGAAATTATTTTTAACTTTTAAAGGTTTTTTTGTGGGGTGTTTTTTAAATTTTGAATTTAATATTTGTTTTGTATAGCCCGGCTAAATAGGAGCTCGTGGCTAAATAATATCAGCCGCACGGCTCGATCTTCAAGGTTAAGCAACGCTTGCCGAGTTTGGTTTATGGATGGGTGATCTTATCACACCGAGACTCCTCCATACCTCGGAAAGTATATTAAGCCATTGGTCCCGGCTGTCATTTGTAGATCTATGGCAGTGTTGACGGATACGCTGAAAATCTGACACTAGTCTTGCCAAGGAGTACCGTGTTAATTAGTACCATGGGGTTGTGGAGGTATGGTAGGCAGCCGCTTCACGTAAAATACTGGTATTTATTTTGATTGGAATCCGACTCCAAAATAGTTGGGAAAAGACTAGACAAATGATAGATGTTGTTTTTTTTTATATCTCTCAATGGCAAATCCAGAAATTAAATAAATAAATTGATTGTTCCAGAGTGGAGGAAAAAAACGTGTTGTGCCGACCCCAAGCAACATGGGATGAGAGCAGAAGGATGATTATTGTTCCAATCTTCAGTAAGGCAAAGGTCACTTCTCCTACAAGAAGTAATCGACTACCTATTTATTCGATTTGGGAACAAATTCATAATGCCTACAGCTAAGGAGTGGAATTCCCTGCGAGAGTCTGTGTTTCCAGATAGCTACAACCTGGGAATTTTAAGACAAGAGTGAATAGGTTACTTCTAGGCAAACGTGCCCCATCTTCAACCGCATCATCGCTTACCATCAGGTGAGATAGTGGTCAAACGTATGTCTGTGAATAGTAAAAGAAAAGAAATAAGAAAGTAGTTGTTGGTACTACCGAAATCTACACTAATATTTTGAAGAGGAAAGATTTGTTTTAAATGAATAGGCTACAAAACTACTGAACCGATTTGAAAAATTCTTTCAGCAATGGATAGCTACATTATCAGGGACTAATATAGGCTATATTTTATCCCCGTACTCCCACGGGAACGGGAACTACGCGGGTGAAAACGCGTGACGTCCACTAGTATTTCATAAACCGAATAAGAAGGATATAAACTGTGTCCCTATGTTTTCTTTTTTGATGATATATTAACCGTATAAGCACTAGAATCCTCAAAAAATGCTCAAAATTAACCTTTAAATCGCTGTCAACAGAGTCCTTACTGTACTTTGGCAACTATTCATGGAAAAAAAACATAAAGACACAGTTTACATTCTTATTTAGTTTCTGAAATATCTTTTGTATCGGTCCAATATTGGAGGAGGAAACAGGCGAGAGCCCAACCTCGAATTATGACTTTTTAAATAAAAAGTGTATCAACCCACATTTCCTTTGCTTACACGGTGAGATGTTTAATCGCACCACAGAACCTGGGCCCCAAGTCTAGTCTGGAAAGTCATAATGACGCTTTTATATCCAGTGGTCAACCACTGACACTCCATTGAAAGAAATGGCATAGAATCTTGTCAAAATCAACCATTATGAAATCAATGATAGACCATTCTGACACTATTGTAATAGCAGACTTGGGGCCCTGGTGTGTTGCCCAACCCCATGTTCTACCCTCCATCTAAACCAATATTGTAAAGCGGTAATGTTTGTTTGTGTAATCTCTTACTACACAATATGTCTGTGAATTTTCGATAATTCAGTACGTCTACCATGAGTTTTATCAATCTATACTCGCTAGCGACTGTAGTTAAAAAAAACTGGCCAAGTGCGAGTCGGACTCGCGTGCAAAGGGTACGGAACGAATTTTTTTTAACTTGTTATTTTAACACTACAGACTTCTAATAGGTTTTCTTGTAATCTTTAGGTAAAGATCTATTATCTCCATTTTTTTTCAAAATTTTAGGCTCAGTAGATTCGGAGATAAGGCCCCCCCCTTAATTTTCACTAATCAAATGAAATTACCCACGATATTCCTAAAAAACTGGCCAAGTGCGAGTGGGACTCGCGAGCGAAGGGTTCCGAACGAATTTAACTTTTTAACATATTATTTTAACACATATAGACTTCTTATACGTTTTTCTGTAATCTATAGGTGAAGATCTATTATCTCTATTTTTTTCTAAATTTTAGGCTCAGTAGTTTCGGAGATAAGAGGGTGCATGGTCATTTTTCGTCAAATATCTTAAATAACTTCTAAACTGTTTATTTTAAAATTATGAAAAAAATATAATTAAATCCCTCATAGTAAGTCCTTTCATTTTATATGTCACACAATATTGTTCAAAAACCTTTTTTTTAATTTTCTAGTTTAACCCCCAAAAGTGCCCATACTAAAAATTTTATGATTTACGTAACGCGTTCGTGCTTGGGTCACGTGCTTCGGTCAAAGTCCATATGTGTACCAAATTTCAACTGAATCAGTCCAGTTGATCCGGAGAAAACTGGCTGTGACAGACGGACAGACAGAATAAATAAGTAACTTGTTTAAAAAAAAAAATCGTGCATTATTTTTAACTACATTCGCTAGCGAGCATAGATTGATAAAACTCATGGTAGACGTACAGTTGCTCGACAACGCAGAATTAGTGTAGGGTAAAAAGCACTAAACCTTTTGAATTAGTGTAGTGTATTGTAAACATATAACACATGATCATAGTATTTTTAGGTATAAATTATATTGCGAAATGTGTTCGAAACAGTCACCGCAGCTCTGGAACGCAAAGGGCATTAGGAGGAACACGGATGGGTTTTAGTCAGTAAGAGTCTGACACTCCCGTCTGCTTCACCCAGGGCGGGAGGAGTCATTTTATGCTTTCCCATACTTAAAAAAAAAAACACAAAGAAAAAATATAAATTATATCAGACTCCAAGAAAGTGCTATGGATTTGTGTCAAAGTGCAAATGGAACATATTAATTAAGAGTTAAATTGCTTATAAATCTTTTAGGCTAGATCGTAATTAATTATTAAAAACTATTTGACCCGCACAACTTCGTCTGCTCCGCTCCTATTTGTCTTAACGTCATGATATATATATCCTATAGTCTTCCTCGATAAATGGGCTATCTAACAGTGAAATAATTTTTCAAATCGCACTAGTAGTTCCTGAGATTAGCGCGTTCAAGCAAATAAACTCTTCAGCTTTATATATTAAGGGGATACCTTTAGAATAAGGCCGTTTTTCGTTTTAACGTATCTTGTTAGGTACTTCGAACACGGATGTGAGATTACGGTATATGCTTTTTGACTTTATGATCTAGTATCCAACTGAAGGAATAGACAATACGAAGAAATTTTCTCGATAGAAAAAAATCACAAAGTTGCAGTCATCTTTTGCCTTGCAAAAGTATTTGCATCTCTCTCATTTGTTCAGTTCTTCAGATGCTCCGTGGAGCTCTTGCAGGCAGGACCTGTATCACTTTTCTGCAAATCGGAGCTGTCAGATCTTCGTAATTTCAATATATTTTTTTACAGTAAATGCTAATAGTTTAGCCGTTTATAGATAAATTTAGTGTTAAAGAATGTCTGCACCATGTGAATGTGTATTTTTATGACCTCGAACAATATAAAACGCAATATTTTTCTATCCACACTAATTTTTGAATTATGTATAAAATTAGTATGAAATAAAAGAGCAAAACTAAATTAAGTACAACGTCGTTGGGACTTCCTACCTGAAGGCGACAATGGACTCGTTTACCAGGAAATGAATAGCAACGGCTTGAAGAAAATAACGTCTCCAAGTCATCACCTTTACTTGTACATACGTACTGTATCCTCCAATGTTCTCATCTCACAAAGCAATATTGGGTAAACATTATGTTTTCTCTATTGGAGTGTCTGTTTATACAGCGTTATTCTTACATTTTAACTCAAGACACACGCTAAAATAAATGTTTTCATTTTAGGATTGAAATACGTCAAACATCAATGTGTCAAGAATGTGCTAAATGTCAAAGGCAACAAGCCTAGGGAAAATTATGGAGTCGCGATTGAATTTTGAAAAATGTGTTAAGTAAATACTAGCTTTTTACCCCGACTTTTCTGCGTGGGTTTTAGAAGTACCTACCAGAAATAAATGAAAAATATTTAATCCTACTAATGTTATAAATCTAAATCAATATGATGTTGTAATAGTTGTTAGCCAATTTTAATTTATCATAATTCTGGGCTCTTGATATTTTGTGACTCTTTATACCTCATCATTTCAGCCTTACTTCATCTCGTACCACAGACATATTTTTGTAAAAACTAAATATTAGCAAGTTCAATTTAATTGACAATGACGTAATTTCAAAGCCTTAAGTTAGTTATGACGCATTTTCAACGTCTCATTAGATATATCGCCAATAAAACAGTATGTAAATCAAGCCTTCTCATAAAGTCGGCGAAACAATTATACATTATTTTTTAATTTTTACCTTCCAAATTTGTTTAAAACGCTTACTTTCTTTCGCTTTGACGACAATAAACATTACAAACATCAGAATAAGGTTAACATTTTTCATTCCAACCTATCAAAAGTCTTGGTAGGTATAGTTTACGAAAACAAAAACAGTACAATACAATAGCAGCGTTTTACCTGAAATAAAACGCATATTAAAATACTTACCCCACTGGAAGCTTTCTTATGAGATCTGTTTGTTATCGCCTGGTGCTATACTGTAGGCCAATGTGATAAAGCAAGAAAGAAGAGAGATAGAAGAGAATTTAAACAAAGTTGTAATTAATAATTTATGCATTTATTTAAATAAACGTATAAAGCAATTCAATGAAAGTACATAGATAAGTGTACTTTCTAGAAACTTTATCTATAACTACTATGTGTAACTTAGAAATATAATTAACACTTTTTTTTAAATAAGAAATCATAAATTGTAATCATAAACAACCAATTTAAGAATATCTGTTCTAGGTAAACAACATTTATACTAAGCAATGTTAATCAATTGGATTGAACAATTGTGTGACGTTTTGTGAATCAGTACTTCTCATTATTTCTCGTCTATAAAACTGCTGGAATGTATTAGCTGAACGCCAATTTCCACGTGCCAAGATTTCGTCGAGAGGATAATTTTGAAACCAGCTTTTGTAGGCTACAGCAGACCGGGTGCTACCTGGTGTGGCTGCAATGCCAATTTCCCGAAACAGGGTCTTTACCCATCCTGCAATGGCTGTACGTGAAGCAGGTTTAGCCACACCTCTAATCGTAATAAATAAATTAGTTGATTTTGCCGCTTTACGTCTGTCGTTTAATAATGCTATAGTTTTTTCTGACCAGTATAAAGGGTTAAGGTTAGAACTATCGGTATTTAAAAGCAATTTCCAGCCGGATTGCCTATAATTAGTGCTGTCAGTTTTGGAGCCAAACCGAGGCCAAAATATTATACTGCTATCAGATCTTATGCAATGATTAGGATCGATATTAAGTAGAGTTAGATCGTGTATTCGCCTACCAGAGCAAAGCAACAACAAAATTCCAGTATGACGTGATGTTTGAAATAGATTATTTGAATTAATTGTGTAATTATTCAAAAATGAAACTAATTTATCAATATCTCAAACTGGAGGCTTTGTGACCTTTGGATTTTTAAGGGCAATAGATTTTAAAACATGTCTTAGTAGAACGTGTGAACTTAACTGACTTGAAGTTTCAGCGTTACATAGTGTAGAAATTACCGATTTATGTAAAAGTATTGAATTATACGGCAACTTATCAATTAAATATAAATCACATAAAAACTGCGCTAATTGTGAACCAGTGGGATTCATTAAGTCAAGGTTTTTATTACGGCACCACAACGTCCAGCGCTTCCAGGCTACTTCGAAGGTTTTTAGTGTAGATTTTCGCCAAGAATTCTTAAGCAGTGATAGTTGTTAAGCGTTCCACGTCTTTATCGCGTCGGACCACCTCCACACTTCCAAACATCGAGGACAATGTTCTGGACCTGCGATGGTGGGAGTCCCGTCGACGTTTCTATTAGGTATCTCTGTAGGTTTCTCAGATTTAAAGGAGCTGCGAGCGCTCGGGCTTTGAGATCGGCACGCCAGAATACCCTCTCCCATCGAGGTACTACTAATAGGAATATTCCTATCGACTGTTTTAAGTGAGACAGGACTTTGGGGACTAGGAAAGGTGGTGGGAATATCCATGCGAGCTCGTAATTCCATGGGGCACTGAACGCATCGTGGAACAGAGCTTGAGGATCTCTTAGATCTAGGGACACGTAATTGTACACTACGTGAGCAGTCGCCGGGGCAAATAGATCTACTATTGGGGTTCCCCATTTTGCAAACACTGTTTCAACATAAGTCGGTAGTAAGTGCCATTCTGGACGTTGGCGAAGGCGCGATAAATGGTCCGCATGATTGTTGTATTTGCCCGGAATGAAGTGTATGTTGAAGTGTATCTGATGTTGGTCTAACAAATTCAGAATTCGATAGGTTATTTCCAACAGGGATAATGTCCTCGTACGTCCTTCCTTTCGTAAGTAGGTGACCGCAGTTCTGTTGTCGCTTTGAATGAGGAGCGAACTTTGATGAAGCCAATGAACTTGGTTCTGAAGAGCATATAAAATTGCTAGCATTTCTTTTTCATTGCAATGCAGCGTTTTCTGTTCTTGCGACCAAGTTCCTGACAGAGCTAAATTGTTCGCTTGATCCGACGCATCTGTCGTCAGAAAATTTATTGGAGGAGGGTACTGAAGGGGTGTTGACCTTTGACAATTTTAGGCCCACCAGTTTAGTTCCTCTAAGATACCTTGTGGTAGTGGGTAGGTCTTTGATGGCAGGACTGGCAGCAAGTTTACGAACATTAGTAACTGTCGATGATTGAGCCGACCCCGAGGGACAACAAAACTGGCAAAATTTATAAGTCCCACTATTTTCTGCAACTCCTTTAAAGTTAACCGCTCTTGTTCGCCTGATTTATCCTGATAGCCTGATTTATCTTTGTAATGATGTCCTGAATCTTTTCTTTTGGTATGATTTTTTTATTTTCCCATGGTTTCTATAGTATCCCTAAATAAATTATCTTTTGAGGAGAAACAACAGATTTTACGAATTTTCCTGTCCACCCAGTTTTTGTAATATTTGTACAGTTATTTTGACATGCTCGCGAAGCGTGTGAACAAAAATGGCGTGCCACTTTTTTACGAAAACTAAAAACTACCCGCAACCACCAGGTGGTGCCACTGAGCTGGAAGTAAAGAGGGGATAGAAGTACGAAAACTGGTAAGAAATCGATGGGAAACGGAAATGACATCTCATATGAAAGCTTCCAGTGACGGTCAAGTAGTTTAATACAAGTATTTTTCCATGATTTGGTATAAGTCTTAAAGATGTCCCGTGGATGAGACAACAATCAGGATAAAACTATTTACTACTTAGCAATATGGGCATGAGGATGGAACCAGGGTTATCCTACAGCCCCGGATTTGGAATACCGCATATAATAGCAGCGGTGCTCATGTATACTTCCGATGGAACTTTACTGAAAGGGTCATTGCATCACATTTAGGGTCTCATATCAACCGAAAGACGTCCACTGATGGACATAGGCCTCCCCCAAAGGGGGGGGGGTTGCCATAATCGCCACGCTTGGCAGGCGGGTTGGCGATCGCAGTGTATGGTTGAGTTTTACAGAGAACACTGCTGCCCATTCTCTGGCGAGTCCCTTAGTCGCCTCTTACGACACCCATGGGAAGTGATGGGATGGTATTATTCTTTTACGGCACCATACGGCACCGGCCGACACCATACGGCATTTAGGGTCTAATACTGATTAACTATGTCCAGCAGTGGACGTCTTTTGGCTGATATGATGATGATGATGATGAAACAAATCCCTCGTTAGGCATCCTCGCACATCTTTGGTAGAATCGCAGCCTTAAGCTAGAATTGTATTAACATAACTAAGCCACCTTGTAAAATCCCGACCGAATTTTGTATTTTAACTAGTATAGCACTTCGCCCGCGACTTCTTCCGTGCTGTAATTTTCTTAAGGATCCCTAACTTTTTCTAGACAAATTATATACTAAAAACCTTCCTCGAGAACCGCTCTATCCGTTGGTGAAAACACCATGAAAATCAGTGCAGTAGTCTTTGAGTTTATCGCGAACAGACAGACAGACAGACGCGGCGGAGGACTTTGTTCAAAATATGTAGTGAAGTGTCATCTTTCCCATCATAAACTACGTCAGCAGAACGTCATGAAACAGATCGTTACCACGTCCATTGACGGCGAGCATTGTGTTGCTATGTTAATACGATTGAATTAGTGCCGCGCCGCCGTCTGAGGATTAATCACGAATCAATAGACACGCCTGCAGGAAATCAAATTAATTATTACAGATAGAAGCATTCTCTAAGACATTGGTTCCCAAGCTGTGGTCAGGGGACCACAAGTGGTCCGCAAGAGCTGAAATATAGTAAGCGAAAGGTATAAAATGTCTTTCTTTTCAACTCAGAATAACATAACGCAATAAGTTAAAGTTTTTTCGTCTACTTAAAATCGAGAAATGGGCAAAATTAACCTCTGAATGTGTACCATTAAATGCTAGAAGCCATTACGGCCGACTAAAGGCGAAGAAGGCATGATGAGCTCAACCGAAAAGACTGGCCCGGACTAAGAAAGGACAGAGTTATGTGCAAAAGGGAGAATTAAAGCATAGTTAGATCAGAAATGTGGTGTTCCCTATGACAATCTCGTTAGTTTTAATTTTTGACAAATACCTATTCTTCAATTCGAATAAATAAAATCATTTTACATTTCGATTAACCCAGGTTTTAACTTTCTGCGGGTCTAAAAACGCCACTTTAGCAGAATCAGAAAGCAAATCACGTTACCTGTCACTGTCAAATTTTCCCAATCAATCTTGAACTTAATGCGTTAGCGATAAAGATGAAAATAAAATTTGACAGATTATTGTAATTAATATTATGATTCTTAAATGATTCTCCTAAAGTGGCCTTTTTAGCCGCCCTGGTCCCTGTTAAAACAAAGAAATCAAAACGGTCCCAGGCCAAGCTTGAGAACCACTGCTCAAAGACGCATGTCTTGCAGCATTGCTATTAGAAGTGCATTGTGGAACTTAGTCAGGCAGTTGTAGTGCATTCAACTGGCTTCTTCGAGTGATACTAGGAAGTGGAGTGTTGCCACTGATACACAAACATGGCTTTGAAACGTGCAGCAGAAGTCTGAATTTCATCCAAAGGGCAAGGGAGAGGAGGGCTATGATGTTTTCCTACGTGATCTCAGGAACACCAACTCTGGAATGTTGTCAAACTTTGGGCAGTCTGACTGTGGATGGATGGCGTAGTCATGTTTCCGTGAAACAACGTACACAATTTATCAATTTGCTCTGAAAATAACTGATAAATTTGGATTGAAACGGTTCGCAACATACTGACGTTTTATTTAGACTATATACAGTCCACATACTAAAAGACAGGTGGCGCCACTAGGCTCTATTTATCTATATTTTGATTAATACAAACTAAAAAACTAACAGATGGACTCAAAGGTTTTGGAGTGGCAATCGCGTACATGAAGACAACGACGGAAGGTTTCCCACAAGGTGAGAGTCCGGGGATGCGATAAACATGGCACCAGTCTATTAGGTAACACTTGGAAGAGGCCTATGACCAGATGTATCGACATACAGCGTTGGGAACAAAATCATTTCTTCTTACTAATCACTTCGTGTTCTTAGAAAACCTCTTCGAATATCCGTGAAAAAGGACAAAGAAATTATAATATAATTCTTAATTAAAAAGTGCTTTCCTGTTGGGTCCTTCGATTACTAATCAGCAAGTTTTCAAGGAAATGAGAACAAAAGGAATTGTGTAATTTTAAGGTAATTTTACTTTAACAACAAATAAAGAAGGAAAGGAAAGATAAGGAAGAGCCGTTGACTAATGAGACATTAACTTTCAGCTCCAGATATCTTCCTATAGTTTTTATCATTCGAGAAACTGCTCATTAAAACACAAAAATAACATAGCATAGGTTTTATTTTTTTGGGACAAGCTCGCCACACATTCCCTGTCACTGCAACTCCTGAAAGCTAGAATCAACAGTGGCTACCACCAGAAAAACACCGAGCCAATGAAGCCCGACGAGTCCCGAAGAAACGATTCAACTGTCTTGGATCCTGCAACGAATTTAATCAGAAAAGTACAGCGGAGGAGTAGGAAAAAAATATATATATATAATTTTTACTTCCCTCCTTATCAAGCAGGAGACAGAATAGAGCAAGGCCAATAAGCACGAAGGAATATACAACTGGGTTAAGCCCAGTTGCCAAGCACCACGGATTATATATTAACACTAAAACTAATGGGTCCTAAATTGTGAGCTACATTTGATTCCAGTAATAGGTATGGCAAAATTGCTTGAACGCACGGAAATTTGTTCTGGTTTCTACAAGGTCCGTGTAGTAAATTACTCCAGATGTAACCTGAATACTATCTAACATAATATTCAATTTCAATTCAATTTATTTATTCAATATAACAATTTACATTGTGTCTGAAATAATTCCTGAAAATAATACATAATAAAAATAACAACTTCCATTAAAACATACTTTTAAGAATAATCTGATGTCAACTCAATTAAATAATAAGGAATAATTATACATTGGTCAAATGGTCATTTAAAAATAATAATAACAGATTCATTCAAAACAACACAAAACATAAAACAATAAATTAAATGTCAACTCAGGCAATGTAAACAATAAATTCAATGTCAACACCGGCAGTGTCAATGAAATTTTAATACGATAATGTCAAGAATAAGTCAAAACAGTGTACCAGAAATTAGGGAAAAAAAAAGAAAAAAATAATAATATTAATAAAAACTCATGGTAATATTACATATCGTCAATTGAGTAGAGACATTTATCTAATAGGAATGCTTGAAGCTTTGCTTTAAATGAGGATGTGTAAATCAAGCTTTTTAAGTCAATAGGTAACTTGTTAAATATCTGCACTGCTTGATATTGTGAACTGTGCTTCACAATATTAAATAGAGGACTTATTTTATTCCTCAAATCTTTCCTACGTGTGTTCTCTCTAACCAGTCTTTCTTCATGTGTCTCATATTCATGTAGATACTTTTTCAGATTAATCAGGAGCACTAAAACGTAGAGACTGGGAACTGTAAGGATTTTTAATTCTATGAAATGTGGACGACAGCTCTCCCTTTGCGAAACACGGACAATTGTACGTATGGCTCTTTTCTGAAGGACAAAAGCTCTTTGGCAATTATAATTGTAACTATTTCCCCAATATTGGATGCTATATCTTAATTTAGACTCTACAAGCGCATAGTATACTATTTTTAATTGTTTTATGTCAATTTCGTCTCTGAGGGTTCTTAACGCATAGCACGCCGATGATATAGCTGCATCTATGGCAGTTAGTTCTTTTTTCCAATTTAGAGATTCGTCTATGTGAACACCCAAGAATTTTGCCTCTCTCACAAGTTCAATTTTGTCCTCATTTAATATGATTTCTATAGTATCTTTATTGCGAGCAGTTGTTTTGAATAATACTACTTTGGTCTTTGAACTATTGATTTTAAGCTTGTTAACAGTAAACCATGCATAGAGGTGCCTCATAGCTGCATTCACTTTTTCCGTAAGCTCATTTATGTCATTTGCTCCTATAATGGCGTTCGTGTCATCAGCGAAAACCACAAGTTAATAATAATAATAATAATAATTCTTTATTGGTACAAACACGGTTAACAAAATAGTGAAACCCTGACTCCTGAGCTAGGTAGAATACCTGTATTTCAGGAGCCAGTGACTTCTTCTATACCAGTTACAATAAAATTAAGCACGTAAAAATTTAATACTACCTATGACCAATTTAAAATATAAATACCAAGATTATTAGATTTAGGGAAAAAATACAAAATAAAATTAGAAAAAATTAGGATGTCACAAACAAAATGGTAAATCAAAAAAACTCACAATTAATCAATGTACAACAACAACTTAAGTTAAGGTAACAAAAATAATTTAAGTTGGAAAAATTTAATCACAATTAAAATACCCAAAATAAAATCATTAAAATTTCAGAAATAAATTAGTCAAAACCAAATAAGAATTAAATAATAATTAATGAATGTAAATTAAATTAAATTGAAGTTAAATTGAAATCAAAATAAAATCATAATAATAAAAACAAAATAAAATCAATATAAATCAATACAAAGTCAAGCTGATGTGTGTGTGAATGTGTGAATGTTTTTGTGTTCCTATTTAATTTGATTGCACTAGACTTTCAGTCGCGTAGTAGTCCTGTGTCAGTAGCCAGATCTTTACCTTGCTTCTTGTTTCGCGAGTCGTTAGGGAATTTATGCTTAGGATTTTGTTCAGCTTATTGTAGAGATAGATTGCAAGAAAAGCCTGTTGTCGCCTAGCAGACATCGTGTGGCAACGCACAGGTAAGCAGACGTTAGCTATAGTACGCTTTTTATTTTTTTGGGCAATATGTGGTGTAATACTATGCTGCTTGAGAACAACCTGCAAAATAAAATTTTGTCTCACGGTAAGCACTTCACACTTCTCATATAGGACTTTGGTGGGAAATCTGAAGGGTCTAAAAGTCATGACTTTAAGTACGGATCTTTGGGCCCTTTCGAGGTGTATCATAAAAGTCTTGCATCCACCACCCCAAACAGTAATGCAATAACCCAAGACCGACTGCACGAGAGCGTAGTACACAGTGCGAAGGAGTTCGAAGTTTGCTACGTGTCTCAGCTTTTTGAAAGCCCAAATAAGTTTTCTTATACGCGTTGTTGTCATGTCAATGTGCTGTCGCCAGCCGAGCTTTTCATCCACTATCACACCAAGATATTTGACGTGTGTAGATTTTGTTATGGCTCTGCATGAGCATTCCACAGAAGAAGCCAAGTTGCAGTCATGAAGTTTGATATTTAAATTTATAGGTTTAATTTTGGAGAAAGAAAATTGGAGATATGTTGATTTAGAAAGGTTCAAGGTGAGATGGTTAGATCTTAGCCAATGGCATATTTTATGCAGTCCCAGCTCAGCACATTGTCGAACTTCGTCCCAGGTACCCCCATGAAATACTAATGCCGTGTCGTCAGCGTAAGTAAATATTTTCCCGCCTGTAAGTGGTAGCTGGCACAGGTCATTTATGTAGATTAAGAAGAGACTCGGGCCGAGAATACTGCCTTGTGGGACGCCATATGTAACCCGTGCATCAGAACTAACATAATCTTTGATTTTTACTCTTTGCGTCCGGTCGGTAAGAAAGTCCTTAAAAATTTGGAGAGCAACACCGCGGATACCGATCCTTTCCAACTTGTCCACAAGGAGGGGAATCATGACGGTGTCGAAAGCTTTTGCCAAGTCAAGAAATATGCCAACACATTTCTGTTTTTGATCTAACTTAAGTGTGACGTGATCTACTAATTGACTTACAGCGTCTTCTGTGCTCTTTCCCGACCTAAAGCCAAACTGGGCATCAGCCAGGATCTTGTGGTGTTGCAAAAAGTTTGTGAGCCTGTTATTTAATACTTTTTCTAGTATTTTTGACATGGTCGTAAGAACTGAAATGGGCCTGTAGTTTCCCACCTCATCTTTCTTCCCCCCCTTGTGTACAGGAGTAATAAGAGACTTTTTAAAAACACTTGGAAAAACACCTTGAGATAAACAGATTTCTATTAATTTAGTCAAATGGGGGACGATTATATGTCTAGCAATTTTGAGAAACTTGGCAGGAATAGAGTCCCAGCCAGTAGCGCAGTCATTTCTGAGATTCATTAATAATGTATCAATTTCGGCTTCATCTGGCGGAAGGAGGACGATTGAATTAGGAACAGGGGCTATATCAAATTTGTAACTATTTTGTGGTGGCGGTATTTGGTCTGCAAGAAGTTTACCGATGTTAGAAAAATATGTATTAATGTCATTTAGAGTACTCGAGGAACTTTTCTGTGGGACCAAAAGGTGGTCCCCAGCGCATTTTTGTTTTGAAGTGCTAATAATGGATTTGACAGCATTCCATTTATCCTTATTACAATTTGCACTTGCCGTGTCGCTCGACATCTCGAAGGCCTTTGACAGGGTTTGGCACGCAGGTCTACTGAGCAAGCTTCCTGCTTATGGCATCCCAGCTGGTTTTTGTAGCTGGATATCAGACTTCCTGAGTGAACGGTCGATCCGAGTAGTCGTTGACGGCTGCTCCTCTGACCTCATGGCTATTGATGCTGGAGTTCCTCAGGGATCTGTTCTCTCTGCAACTCTTTTCCTGCTGCACATCAATGACTTACTTCAGCTTGGTCTTGTTGGGTACGCAGACGACAGTACGGTTTCAGAGAGATACTTGTCCAGCGCAACAACCAGCGGGGATGAAGTTCGTTCCTTGAGAGAGGCCATGGTAGAGCGGACAAATTTGACCTTAAGCCTTGTCTCCCAGTGGGGTGATGACAATGTGGTCACTTTTAACGCCACCAAAACACAGGCGTGTCTTTTTACCGCAAAAAGGAGTCGTTTTGACCAAACTCCTACTTTTCGGGGTGCATCTGTTCCTGTGACTGATCGGCTCGAGCTCCTAGGCATGGAGTTGACATCCAGTCTCAACTTCGGCGCCACCATCGAGTACAAAGCCCAAACGGCGGCCAAAAAGCTGGGCATCCTAAATAGGGTGAAGCGATACTTCAGGCCTGGACAGATTTTAACCCTGTATAAAGCGCAAGTCCGATCCTGCATGGAGTATTGTAGCCACCTTTGGGATGGCTCAGCTAAGTATCAGCTTGCCGCGCTTGACTCGGTGGAACGCAGAGCTAAGAGGCTCATCGGTGACGTAAAACTGGTGGATGCCAAGCTGCATAGCTTGGCTCATCGCCGTAAGGTTGCCTGCTTGTCGGTCTTCTACAGATTGTACTTCGGTGAGTGTGCCCAAGAACTCCACGACCTCATCCCACCGGCCCCCTTCTACCATCGGACATCCAGACGCACTGCATCTTACCATCCCTACCTTGTTGCTATTCCACCAACTCGCACTAAGCGTTTCCAAACGTCTTTTATAATGCGCACAGCAAAGGAGTGGAACTCTCTGCCTGCGTCCGTGTTTCCAAACGCTTACAACCCTAATCTCTTCAAAGTTAGAGTGAACAGGCTCCTTCTGGGTAAGCTCGCTCCATCGTAGACTTTGTCTCGGTCATCTTTGACCTAGACTGGAGTCAAGAGCAAACCCATCACAAATAAAAAAAAAAAAATAAAAAAAATTGCATTTTCTAGTAAATATTTTTCATAATTCAGTTTCAACTTCTTCAGAAGAGCGTTACAATAGTTTCTGTATCTTTTGTATGTCAAATTAACCGACTCATTTTGTGGATTTTTTAAGAAAAGTTTGTGAAGCTTATCTCTATGGCGTATACATCTCAGTAGTCCAGGGGTGAGCCAGGGCTTAAGCAGTCTTTTCCTACAGGGTTGCGAAATGAATGTAGTGTGTTGTTTTAAGGTATTTGAGATATGCTCAACAAAACTAGTGGCAGCTTCATTTGCATCTGCATTACTGTTGACAAAGGAAAAATCGATGGTTTGTAATTGAACAAGGGCAGCTTCGAAATTGATTTTCTTGTACACGTTGTCTCTGTTGTTATTAGATTTTGAACAACAAAGGTTTAAGAGAACAGAGGCGTGGTCAGTCACGGTTGAGTCAAAAACAAAGGTCGAAGCAGATTCGGGTGTATTAATCATGATATGATCAAGACAGTTGGCAAGCCTCGTTGGATAAACGTGTGCCGGGAGTAGCCCTAGTTCAGCAGTCAAATTCAGGTAGGATGCACTGTTTCTATCACTATTGCTAGGTTTAATATCGATGTTCATGTCTCCGGCAATGATTATGTGTTTGGTTTTTATTGGCCGTATGATCACATCTAGTGAGTTGAGAAAACTATTAGTACAATGTGTTGATGGAGATCTATACACAGCTAGAATGGTAGTATCAGAGTGAACCTGAAGCAATAGAAAACTAGCGTCGTCTGACTGTGGTTCTTCAACAGAACATTTTAAATTTTTCCTAGCATAAATTACGATGCCACCATTTTGATTAAGCCTGGTTTTAGAGGAGAAAGCTTCATAGTTCTCAAGAATAGGGACAGGTTTATGTTCATTTAGCCAGCATTCAGTGAGTATTATAATGTCTATGTCGAAAGAGAATCTGGCTAATTGTGCCTGAAAATGATCAAGATTCTTATAGATACTACGGATATTTTGTGTTATGATTTTCAGTGATTTCACTGTTGAGCTTCGTAATACCGAATTACAGGTGTCAGGGTCACAAACATAGCTATTTGCCACAGAGAGATTATCTAAATCTGATATGATTGGATTGAGATTAGCCATTGAAAAAACGAATAAAAATGATGTCACAAGTTATAGGTGTTTCATAAAAGAAAAATGGATGAACATGGAATGCTGCAAGGATGATCTTCTTACGAACATTTGCAATAATTGATTTTGTACATCTCATTAATTGGTAAACGCGGTTTTGTGCATGTGTGTAAAGTGTATAAATAAGTTTGAATGTACATAGGATAATGAGCTTGAACTTTGTATATATCAAATTACAATCGATCGCCGACATTAAGACGGAGTATGTTAAATAAAAAGAAAATACATAACTGGTGCAAACAAGGAGACATGATTTAGCTACTAGTCATTTGTTCAGTCGAAGGTTGTTGATGTCAGATTCACTCCTTATCCATATTTGCTTACCGCCCTCAGTTTTTCTCAGAAAGACTTTCCCGAAAGATGTCCAGCAGAACTTGTAGCTGTTGTCCTTCGCGTAGTTTCTAGCAATATAATATAGACGTTGGGCTTTCAAGGTCAGAATTTCAGTAATAAATATTGGTTTTGCCGGACCTTCTTTCTTAATATGGCTAGTATTCAGCTTGTTTTGGGTGTTTTTTTTGTTGAATTGGCGTAAATTCTTTAAGATGATAGCCTTCGGCGCAGTTGAAGTGAAGTCAACCATGATGGTCGAAATACCTTCCTTTTTGTTGACTCGGTAGACGTCTTTAATGTCTTGGCGCTGCAGATGGGTATCCAGGACGCTCGCCGTTTCCGTTACAATTCTGCATAAATCCTCTTTGGTTTCGCCTTGCTTCTTTGGGATATTTTTAAGTTCAATTTTAGATGAGTTCATCATTCGTTCCAAATTTTCCAGTCTCTCCTCGAGCTGATTTATGTAGGAACGGTCAGCTTTTCTTTCAGCTTCCAAATCCTGCATTTTTATAACCATGTCGTCATATTGCTTTGATATATGGTCAACTGAATCTTTGATTTCAGCATTTTGCGCTTTGATTTCCATCATTGCCTTTTGTATGGATTTCAGCTTGCCATCAGTCTGTGTAGTGTTGTTGGACTTTATTAATTCACGAATCTCCTCCATGAAATTTGCGCAATCGTCATCGTGTTTACGCTTCCGACTACCACTTGCAACAGATACGTTTTTAGCGGGTACAGCAGTTTGTGAGTCCTTTGTTTGAGCATCAGGATCACAGCATGTCTTTGGTGGTGTGCGTTTAAGTGGCATGTTGAATTTAAACAAGTAGAATATTTTAAGCAATAATTTCAGTGAAAGAGCAAAAGCAATGTTTTGAAAGCAGTTATCTTGCTATTAGCAAAAGCGTTGTTCAAGAAAAAAAAATAAAAAAAAATGCAAAAAGTAATCTTCGGTGTCAGGATTCGAACTCGGGCCACGTTATTTACGTGTCCAGTAAGCTTCTCATACAGCTGTTTAGACTTGGAATAGCACTGTCAAATTATGGGTCTATTTCTAAACTGTTTTGAAGTCAGTGATGTTTGATGTTGAAATTGTGACCATATAAGGTAGCGTTTCGAAGCGCGCGGTGCCGCTGTGACTCACCGGCTCTCGGCGAATAGAAGCGGCGCGCGCCCGTGTGACTCACTGCGACGACTTGTTTCTTTGTTTGACTCACTGGTAAATTTCTTGTTTACTAATTACTTTAAACTTATTTTATTGGTTGTTATTGTGTCAGACACTACTATTGTTTATAATGGTAGTGTCACACAAGTTGTATGTCTGGTAGAATTTTATTTATATAATTTATTAAGTCATTGGTGAACAGAATGAACAATATGGGCCCCAATATAGATCCTTGCGGAACACCTGCACAGATATTGAACAGTGAAGATTTATAATATTGCCTATGTCCATGTTGCGTTTCACTGATTTCAACGAACATTTTTCTGTTTTTCAGATATGAGGACAATAGTTGAGAAGCTTTACCTCTCACTCCGTAGTGATTTAGTTTGGCTATAAGAAGTTCATGATCAACAGTATCAAACGCTGAGCTTAAATCTAAAAATACGCCAGCTACTCTCATTTTATAATTTATTTTATTAATTACATCGTTAATAAGAGTATATATAGCATCTCCTGTGCCGACATTTTTTTGATATCCGAATTGCCTGTTATTTAAAACTTTGTTCAAGTTAATATGAGCTACGAGCCGAGATTTGAGTATTTTTTCGAATATCTTTGAAAGTATTGGTAGCAAGGAGATTGGCCTATAATTTTTTGGATCGGTCTTTGTTCCTTTTTTGTGAACCGGTATGATCTTTGCAACCTTTAGCTGTTCTGGGAATATACCTTCCGTGATGCATGCATTAAAGAAGCAAGAAAGCGGTTCGGCAAGTAAGTCTAGGTGATCTTTAATGACAGATATAGGGATTTCATCATATCCCGTAGACCGTTTATTATCCATTTTTCTGACAATATTAGAAATTTCATTCGGAGTAGTAGGCGTAAAACAGAGTTTCTTTTCGACCCGTTCTGTACTTTGTTGAAGTAATAACGTTGCGTCGTGATTGTTGTTTCTATTCGTAAGAGATTTATAATCAAAATGTTTTGCTAGAGTATTAGCCACTTCTTTGGGATCATCTATAATTTTGTCGTCATTTTTAAGTAAAAGATGTTCCGTATGCATAACTTTTGCTCGGTTAGTGCAATTGCATACAATCTTCCAAATTTCTTTGCTAGTGTTTCTTGAATTATTTATTTTTTCCCTAACTGTATTTTTTTTAGCATTCGTGATGACCCTTCTATATATTCTAACGTATTTATTTGTGTAATTTAGAACACTGGAATCAAGATTTTTGCCATTATTAATGCATAAAAAACGTTTCATTTTGCTAGAAATTTTTACTCCTTTGGTTATCCAGTTAATCTTATAACTTTTTATAGGGTTAATTTTGCATTTCCTTTTTTATAGCAATTTTGAAAAACCTCTGAAAATTTCTTTAGGAAAGTATTTATTCCCATATTTCTCCAGTTATGTCCCAGTATTCCCTGCTCAAACAATGTGCCGTTTTTAGAACTGAAAACTCTCTTATTTATAACAATATGCTTGTTGTTTCTGTATGACTTATTCCTAAGATCTTCCAACACGAATTTACCCAAAAGTCCACCATGTCCATCAGCCAGATCATTGTGGTCTACTTCACATTCCTGTATATAACCTTCAGGCAGATTAGTTATAATATTATCGATGCACGAGTATGAGCCATTTCGAATAAAGGTTGCAGTGTTGATAAGATGCTTAAAATTGTAACATGTTAATAAGCTTACAAATTCAGTGCGTTTTTTATTATCTAAAAGTAAATCAATATTAAAATCTCCGCATATTACGCATTTCCTATTATATAAATGTTCCAACAATTTTTCCATGCTTGTCATAAATAAATCATAATTCTTGTCGTAAGGGCTACGATAACAACAACATATGTATAAACCAGTTTCAACATCTTTAATACAACATATTTCAAAGCTGTCCATCTTGTATAGCTTGTTAATCACATCTATATTCTCTACTTTTCTATTCACATGTCCCAAGATTAAACTACCCCCTCTAGTTTTTTTACTCCTGGTGTTGCACGAAATCAGATTATAGTTGTCTAAACAAAAAGATGATAAGGACTTTTCGTTCAAAAAATGTTCACTAATACATAAGTAGTCTACCTTGATTCCAAGAGTTTGTATGTGAACTTCCAAATCTTTTTTCTTATTACTAATACCACAGACGTTTTGGTGAAATATGTTGATGTTTGTTATTTCGGGTATGGCTGTATTATTACAATTATAGTTACACCATTCAGTTTTATCTATACTAGCGTCCACTATCAGATTACCCACGAAAAAAATCAGTAGGCTGTGTTGCATTGGTACAGTTTGGATTACATAAGTCATTAACGCATTGAGGTCTAATCTTTTCTACTACAGGTTCTGAAGACCGATTTGGCATTGATTTAGGAACTGATTGGAAGTAATATTGTATGGTGCCTTTTCGTGGGATATTTTTATTGCAATTAGTAGGGTTAAGTTTTACGGATTTCGAAGAAATTATGTTGCCGCGCACTATATTATTACAATATTCCAAATAATCGTATCTATACTTAATACATAACATTTCTCATAAAAATAGTCGAGACTTGATTATTGCATTTTGTTTATACCCACTGTCAATAAATTCTACATGCTTCAGATTGTCACATATAAGACTAAGAATAGAATTAATTTTTGTCGTGTTAACATATCTTGCATTGTGAACATTTCCAACTAGTACATTTGTGTGTGATATTTTATATAAATTATAATGTAAAAATGATTGCATTGTAATCGAATTGTCATCGTTTGTACCAGATATTATTATTACAAAGTCTCTATTGTCAAAGTTTTTACATAAAGAAATACATGAGTTAACTACTTCCTCCGAAGGAGCTTTAGGTTTAATTATAGATAGGACTTTATAGTTCTCTCCTAAGTCACGTCGAAGCATGCTACCTATCTCGCTTCCCTGTTCATCAGCAAGAATTAGAACATTATTTCTTCTCAATTTAATGGACTCTTCCTTTATTTTAGTTGATTCTGGCATATCCGAGCACTTTTTTATTTCGGTTTCAGATGTTCTCTTTAACATAGTCTGTTCAGGCTCATATGTAGGATGTTCAGGTTCAGATGTTATGTTAATTTTTGCTGTAGTCAATGGTTGATTAATACTAGATTGGGTTTCTGGCATGGTGGTTATAGATTTTACCTTTTCGGTGTATGTACTCGTAGTGTCATTATGTTTAAAAGGAGAAGTACAGAAACTGTTCGTGAGTCGACGTCGCACACTCTTTTTTGAACTTGATGTCATGCTTTGATTAAAGGCAGTTAACGGGCTTCTACACAGTTATTTTAGTATGCTGAGCTCTTTATTCATGTCCGATATTTGTTTTTTTAGGTCAATATTTTCTAGAATAATATTTTCCATTTCATTTTGTGTACTGTCTAATTGAGATTTTAATTCCTTAATTTCTGTCTTTAGTTCCGTCATGTATGAAGGACACATATTTGTCGAGAGATCTAAACTTCTGACAAGTAATTCATCGCAAGACATTAAACTCGTGTCAACTAAGCTACGTTCAAGAGACTCCATTGATCGTGATTTAATCATTGGTTGTTGTTTCCTTATAGTGATATTATTTGCTTGTTCCATTCCGTTGTCGAAATGATTTGTTATTATAATTTTATTAGCTAAGGTTATTGATAGTATCAAATTTTGCGTGTAACGGAACACTGTCTCAAAAGACTGGAGTCTGAGTTATGTATTGATATTTCCGAACGAAAATTTATTCTGTCAAAATTCGTGCTTTGTTATAATTGGTCAGTATCACTCCATACGTCAGTTGATATTTGTTTACATAAAATTTTTCTTCATTTGAATGCTTAACTGTCTTCTAAAGCAAGTATATTTTCGTGATTATTTTTACTTTATATGTAATTAATATAGGCAGATGTCACCTTATTTGATCAGCAGAGTGTTTAAGACAATGTTTCCTTGGAGTCCTCGTAGTGCAATGTTCTTCACCTCAGATATTTTCACACAGTTATTTTGTTATCCACTTATTAGTTCACTGAATTAATAATGTCACTTGTTTAGCAAAATGCACTGAGTACTTTTGTTGGTTTTTTCTATTCTTTAGGGACAACAAACAATTATTGAATAATTAAAAGATCGCGGAGTAATGTTGACGTTACCGTTGACACTGTACTATTGCGTTCAGTTTGCCAAAAAATACACTCCCATAAGATGTGGTGTGCGAATTGTTCGTATTCATGGTCAGCTGTAGAACATTGACATAAAGGCGAGGCCACAAACCTACGACATAGGTTACCTGCCATGTTTAATTTAAACTACAAATAAGAGCAAACCTTCTCCCGAGTTAGGAATTATGGAAATTTCTTAAATTACAATATTCCGAAGCGAAAAACTTATTACATAAAACCGAAATTGTCTCTTTCGAAGTCACCCAAAGTTCTTTGTGAGGCATGACTCCAGTAATATTTTATACGTTTCCAATTTTGTCAGCCCCTGCCATATTGATTGTGAGGAGTTTGTAACTCGGAGAGGAATTGCCCACGCATTTATACTCGTATGTTGCCAAAGATTCGCACATATTCTTCATAAATTAAACGATATTATATTTCAGTTACTCAGTTTATGAACAGAAAAGTTTCTTCGTATCTCCTTTAGGGCTTTTTAGTCGGAGTTTGATTGTTGCAGAGAAAGAAAATTGAGTGTTTCGCTGAAGGCATTCTGAGTATTTTTAGATTTCAATTAGTTTTTTTTTTTCATCTTTGGAAAAAAATAACAACGATAAAAACTTCATCATAGCAACTTTTGATCTCTCCATTTCCGTCTTTAGCAAAAATATTCTCTCAATAAGTCTAGCTGTCATTAGGTTGTTCTTTTGTAAATAAATACAGATCAAATTACTTGCTATAGGACCCTAACAAGTTAAAACATTTTTTGTGGTTTTGCTTAGTTTGTTTCAGTTTTAAAACATCTTAAACGAAACTATCAAAAATATAACTATCAAGTGTATTTGATTATTGTGTGTTAATATCACCGGAAAATGTTACAAAATAACTTGAGAGATTGTAGTACCTAGTGTGTCTTTTTTCTACACTAACATTATAAAGAGGAAAGATTTGTTTGTTTGTTTGTATGTTTGTTTGTTTGTTTGAATTGAATAGGCTCCGAAACTACTGGACCGACTTGAAAAATTCTTTCAGCAATGGATAGCTACATTATCAGGGAGTAACATAGGCTATATATTATCCCCGAATTCCCACGGGAACGGGAACTACGCGGGTGAAACCGCGTGACGTCCACTAGTAGTATATATATCTAATATCATCTTGTATAACTGACATTTGATCTAACCGCTGATCAAAAAGCAACCGCGCCAGCTCGGGAACTTAGGGCACCCCGACAAAGATAAGTTAGATTCGAATGGGATTGCGGGAGCTAGAGTGAGCGAACGAAGCGAGCGAACCTAGCTCCCGTGGTCCCATTCATGTTAGGTTACTTTGCTGCAGGCAGAAATGGGAGGCCCGCGCAGCGAGACTTGTCCTGGTTCACACCTGTAATTTAAGACGAATGTGCTTTCATATTAAAAGCTAGTTACATCTAAAATTACACACCATTCCATTGGGAGGTCCATTTAATTCGTAACTCTATGACGTACATGTGACGTCAAATCTGAACAAACCAATGAGAACCTGGTTTCTTATAGACTTGTGCTCTGATTGGTCGCCATTTTATTTCAGTTCACAATTTTTCGGAATGATTTCGAGAAATTATAACTATTGATGCGTAAAAAAGCATTCCAAATGTTCAGTTGACAATTTAACGAAAGTTTACAATCTCTGAAGTTATTTTATAATCATACGAAGTTTGCCATTTTACGGTGACATTACGAACTTTGTTTTGTGATGTATAAAGCTCCAATATATCTCTAAAATAGCTTTTTCCCGCAACTTTGTACGCGCATATTATATCCTCTCTTGGTGCTCCCCATCACTCCCTAAGGAACCTATATGCCAAATTTCTACTTTCTGTGACCAACAGATTCGGCTGTGTATTATCTGTCAATCACTCAGTCACTCATTATATACTATACTAGCTGTTGCCCGCGACTTCGTTCGCGTATATGTCGAAAGTAATATAATGTTGCTAGTCCTTACTAATATTATAAATGCGAAAGTAACTGTCTGTCTGTCGGTCTGTCTCCCTGTCTGTCGCGCTTTCGCGCCAAAACTACAGAACCGATTTAAATGTAATTTGGTACACAGATAGTCTAGAGCCTGAGAAAGGACATAGGCTACTTTTTAT
This sequence comes from Lacanobia wlatinum, assembly GCA_947578705.1. Classification (NCBI taxonomy): domain Eukaryota; kingdom Metazoa; phylum Arthropoda; class Insecta; order Lepidoptera; family Noctuidae; genus Lacanobia; species Lacanobia wlatinum. The sequence goes on from OX388032.1 coordinate 27,579,920, forward strand.
CCCGGAAGTATGTTCCCTAGGGACCACGCGGGCAAACCGCTGGTAGAAGCTAGTATACTATAAATTATGGCGGAATGTGTCTTGCACCAAAAATGTATGTAACATCTTTTTACCACATTTTTTGCAAATTAAAACTTACTATATTCATATTGAATTTCACGCAGGCATTGGAATATCATAATATCTGAATGTCCAGCGATAGTTTAAGCATTCGAAATGCAAAATGAGTAAATTTCTCGAGATGACACAAAAAAAAACTACAAGAAAATCATAAACGCTATTAAAAAACCACGGAAACCAAGAAAAAGACAAGTACTTTTAATTAGAACCTGCAAGTTCACGTTCCATACTTTGAAGAACAACGCAGAACTCCGGTCGCGCACAAGTTCCGCCGACGAATACCTACTGAAGTTAATCGGAGCAAGTTTGATGTGAAAACTATGTTAATCAGCCAGCTAACTTTGATTGCTGACAGAACTGACAACTTCTGTCGTCGATATTCCGGGTGAATTGTTCATTTTCACAACCTTAGCATTTGATTAAAGCCCGCGAATTCCATATTGGTCGTTAGGTTATTGAAAGTGTAGGTGTGTGCGTTGGTTTGAGTATACACACTGACGTTCTCATGGTTGTCTCCGGATTGAAGTTATTTTGATTAAGAATTTAATCTCGCTGTCACGTGTTTGAATGCTTCACATTGGTGGAGTTACAGGAAATGTGTAGCTTTGGCATGTGAATTGTGAGTTGGTTGGTTAATTTTGCTAAAATACTTTTCATCCATTAGACAGATGGGTGAAGGTTCTTTTCTACTCGGATCTAAGACTAAGGGAAGTTCCCAAACGCATCATCGCATCGCATCACAATTGCATTCATCAAATTGCAATTACTATTATTTTTTTACTATATATAGGCATACGCTTGACCACTATCTCACCTGATGGTAAGCGATGATGCGGTCGAAGATGGAGCACGTTTGCCTAGAAGCAACCTATGCACTCTTGTCTTAAAGGCTCCCAGGTTGTAGCTATCAGGAAACACAGACTCTGGCAGGGAATTCCACTCCTTAGCTGTACGCACTATGAATGTATTCCCAAATCGTTTTGTGCGTGTGGGTGGGATATCCACCATGTACCAGTGTAATTAAATAAGAGGCGTTTTTGACAGATAACGATTGAGATACAAATGCGAACGTTCCATTTTAATACGAAAATGCCGCTCTGATGTCAAATTGATTGCAGTAAATTTAGAGGTTTCCACCTATTTATTTATACTTCAAATGGGCTAACCATGTTTCTCGAATGCACTTGGATAGGCGGGCAATAGTTGTCACTCAGAAAACGCCTGAGGGAGGACATCGCCATCAAAGTCCTTTGCAGCGCGTAGGGCTGGCCAGACGATGTCTATGTGTTTGCGCGACTAAATGGACGGATTTAGGAGTGAGTTACGTTTCGAGAAAGATTCCCATCTATAGACTAATATTTAAAGCTGAAGAGTTTGCTTGTTTGTTTGTTTGCGCTAATTTCAGGAACTACTGGTCCGATTCAAAAATTCTTTCAGTGTTGGATAGCCCATTTATCGAGGAAGGCTATAAGCTATATATCATCACGCTAAGACCAAGAGGAGCGGAGCAGTAATGAAAATTGTGACGCAGGCGAAGTTGCGCGGGTCAGTTAGTAACTATAATAAATAAAACAGTAGCCAACAGGTTCGTCGTTTCCAAAGGAATCTGTCGACATGTTGGATAGATTATAAGAAGGCCTATGACTCAGTGCCGCAAACATGGCTCATGAGGGTGCTAGAGCTATATAAAGTTGATGCAGTTCAAGCAGATGGTTTTTCGCTATGCATGGGCTAGCCATGTGACGTGACCATACGACCCGCTTTGGGCGGAACAGTCCCGCTTTCAGGCTATCTGTACCGCTGTCCCCAGCCAGGTCAAAATTGACCCACTTCCGCTAACAGTGTCTAAATGTGTCTGCCAGGAAGTAGCATGGGCCATGCTTCTAGAATGCAAAGGTTGTCCTTTGCTTTTAACTTGGTTAGAGAATAAGCATTGCCCTACAACATGGCAATGCCGCCAGTCTTTTGGGTACACTTCCAGTCGACAGCGATTTTTCTTTAGGATGGGAAATCACCAAATGACTTCTCCCACTCTGAGTGGAGTGGAAGGGAGCGTCAGACTCTTACTGTCTAAACCCACCCGTGTTCCTCCAAATGCCCTTCGCGTTATAGGGCCGTGGTAACTCTTGCGAACAATTCCGCTCCCTGGCCCTAGCGGGCTCCGTCAATTCAAGACATGAACGCTGGTTACCCTTTTTTATAAGGATGGGAAATCATCAAATGGCTCCTTCCACTCTTGGTGGAGCAGAAGGAAGTATCAGACTCTTACTGACTAAAACCCATCCGTGTTCCTCCTAATGCCCTTTGCATTCCAGGGCCGCGGTGACTCGATAGGGCTGCGGTGATTTCGTACAAATTCCGCAACCCTGCCAGGCACTGACCCTAGAAGGCCCTGTCTACTATACTATCATCTCCTTAAGGCGCGCGTGGAACACAACGCGCCGTCGACTTGGGCCTCGTTCTGATCGGATGGCGAGCCCATTGCTCGCCATCTGCAGGCCCGCGCCTGCGGTGGCCGGGAATCGCCCTGCGACTCACGACGCCAGGAACGTCTTCTTCTGTTGCGGCGGCTGGGGCGTGAGGTTTCCCTCTCTCTCACGTGTTCGGCCTCCTCCTTCGCTTGCATTACTGCTTCGTAGAAGGAGGTGACCGCTTCCCATGCCTCCTCGCTCCAGACCATGGATTGAACCAGGGCCGGACACGATAGGTCGCCGCCATCGATCGCCTTGACTAGGACACGGCGGTGCTCTGCCCAAGTTGGGCAGACCTCTACCGTATGCTCCACCGTATCCTCCGGGCGATTCTCACAGTGTTGACACCAAGGCGTGTCTTCCCGACGAATTCAAAACAGGTATCTCCCGAGACAACCGTGTCCCCTGATTACCTATGTCAGGCGGAAGGTGAGGACGCCGTGGCGTCGTTCTAGCAATTCCTCAAAGAGGGGACTTATCGCCGGGATTGTGGCGTGCCCAAACGTTAGTTACCCTTAGGTCCTGTTGCGCGATCTCCGAATAGCCACGACTCACTGAACAAATTCGAAAATGGAACATAATTTGTATGGAATGATCTGTCAAGTAAATTAATGGAAACTTAATCGTAGGTGGTGAAACAGGCACTACTCCAAGTAAATAAATACGAGTTTATATATTCTATTTTCCAAAACCAGCTAAAACACAAAGTAAATGTAGATAGCCCGTCCTACTTATTGGCACTACCTTACAACACCGCGCCGGAGTGAGTGCGGCACATGTTATTATGACCTCAAATTGAATTTTCAGCTGGCTCGTCGTTTTCACAGCAGCCCTGTATAAACGTGGTGTTGAAATAATTTGAAGTAAGCTCTGAGAATCGTGTTTGAAAAGCGTTGCTAGATGTTTTCGACTTTCATTTACGTAAATTTTTAAGTAGTTTATGTTTTTTTCTATTTCTATAAGGGAAAACTTAACTATTGTTCTTTGCTGAATTATTCAGGTATCTATGTATAGCAAGTTATGCAGAGTCCCTTTTCCAGCAAAATCTCGATCCTAAATATGTATGATCGTTGCAAGGACGAACCCACGACGCACGATGTCTTGATGCTTCTCAGTCAATACCTAAGTTCACGTTTTTTGTGCGTTCATTAGGTATTTTTCTGTCTGTTCCGACAGATTTCAGAGAGAGTACTAAAAAAAAAAAATTGTATGCTAACAAAAAATACCAAAACAAATAAGAACATCCAACTTCATGAATACTGTCACAATAACCCAAGATAAGTAAAAATAATCCTTCATTGTGTTTCACTCGTGCAGAATAAGGTATAATCCACATTTTCCGATGAGACTGCCAATTAAAACGGACTGAAGTGGAGAAAACAATATTTTTGCAAGCCACATGCGAGGTTTGAAGTACCTTTATTTTCTGTTCTGTTTGTGTAAACCTCATGTGTGTCGACGAAAGCCTAATCAAGCCTTCGATGAATGTTACGAATACGATTACTCATTTAACCAGAGGCTGTGCCAGACATAAAATATGTGGTCGAAAAGTGAAAGTTATCGATTTTATCGATCACGTAAAATTTCGATACCTTTTAATTTGCTCACATTCAATTAAGTTTCCGTGAACCCCGTTAACCACCATTAAACAAATCCCCAAAACCAATGAAAATCATACATATCTACTTTTTTCGGGCATAATTTGAAAAATAGCCATTCCAAAAGAGCGGTCCCGTAAAAGATTAACTCCTTTCATTCAAAGATTCTATGTGCAAAATGTAAGTATGTAAATAAAACATGTACTTGACTTGCGACATGCTACCTTAACGATTGTTTTTAATTTATGTTTGAGCTCTTCTTTCAGGTTTCTTGCGGCGTGAGCAAAGGAGAAGTACCAAGAGGAGGCGTACAACCAAAAAAAAATACAAGACAGTAGAAAACTGAAACAAAAAAAAAAACAAAAAGCGTACACTCGAACCAAAAAAAAAGTAATTAATTTTCCATTTGTAAAATTCCTGCGATATGAGAGTAATTATGCAGATGAGTTTACTGAACCCAACCTTTTACGAATATACCTACATTATACCTGCTACTCGAATCGTTAATTAATTCAATTTAATTGATTCGTTCGTAAAAAGGCCTTAAAAAAAGGTAATGTATACCTATGATCCATGGAGTGATATGGGTTTGGGCATGATCGCCAGGGCGTCACAGTTCTTTGATGATGTATGTGTTTATTTCGATGGGTACTCCACGATCTGAATAACTGGAGATTTTTTTTTAATCATTAGTGGCTAATGATTAAAAAAAACAACACAGAGTAAATTTAATTCATTGGCGATATTTTAGGGGATGAAATTGCACATGAATGTAATTTAATCCAAAAATAGATATGTAGATAATAATCATAAAATGTTCAATAATACGTACAAGTTGGACAGGAAACATATAAACATTTATTTTATAAGAAAAATGATCTGAAACGATCTTCCTCTCTCCTAATTATTTAAAGTTTTGCTGTGCCCGACAGGGTCTATAATTGTTTCTATTTAGGTATTCATTTTACCACCTGTATGTGTACATTATGGATTGCAATAAACGATTTGAGTTTTGAATATTTGTTTATCAAGGTCTTGATTATTTTATGTATTACCTAAGTAAAACAGTCAGTACGCTTTCGGATAGCATATCCGGCTCGAAGGACCAATGTTCGGGGTTGGGGTGAGTTTAAGGTAAACTAGTATTAAAGATAATAAAGATAACTACATTTCAGTAATTCGAATAATACAAATGGGATATCTTACGATTAAAACTAATGAGGTGAATGAGATGAGATTGAGTCGCGCCCGATATGCTATCCGAAAGCGTACTGACTGTTTTACTTAGGTAATATATAAAATAATCAAGGCATAGAGCGCAGTGCCGCAATTACGCTGACATATTAATTATTGTTCGGTGATTGACCCGAACATTTGGGTTAGAACAACTACACTGTGGTTGTCGGTCCGTAGCTACAACAAATCAATAATATTTTAAATCCAAATGGATCAACTCTGTAAGATGGAAAACGCAGTGTTTCAGTGTTGAGGCTTTAGGTACATTTTCAGTGTCCATCTACAGTGAAAATTGTTCTTACGTGTAAGTGCTTTCAGCCCTCTAAAATATTCGGCGAGGCCACACACCAGGACGAGTGGAAGGATATAGGGGTACCTTTCATCAGCAGTGGGAAATTATAAGTTCGTTTTTTAAATCAAATACAAAATTTGCTGTACCGGTACCGCTGATCTATACGAGTACTCACCTACTCAACTTTCAAGGATAGTTCGATATAAACCTCAGTAATTTTCCTAGAGACATTTAATGATGATTATTATTTTGTGTTTTTTGTGTAATTATCCTGCATTCACTCCATTTTGTTTTCCCTTTAATTTCTTGTTACGTATTTTTGTTAATTTTAAGTTTTTCGTCCTTGCCAAACTTAATGTACCTACCTAGATAATAAGTGAATGCTGTGGTCGCCGATAGTTGGAAACGCGCTCTTGTATTTGTCCCTGTCTATATTGTAATGCCTCTGTTGGCGATCCTAAATAAATAATTACTCAAATTGCTCCTCTGTCTCCTTCCACTACATTCATTACAGGGTTATTTGTAAAACAATAATAACGTCTTAGGGAGTGAAAGTACACATGATTACACTGAAAACCAGCGCCGCGGATTCATGCCCTCGTGCATGGGCGTTATAATAATAATAATACATAGATACATAGATTTATTTATTTATTTATTTACTTTCAATTACTCTCTGCACTGTAACTTCCTACCAAAACGTACAGAGTCAAAAATCATAGTAGTAATTATATTATGATTAGATGGATACAGAATATTATTCAATGTCATTTCAGATTAATGATTCAATAAAAGCAAAATGTACAATACAATTCAATAAAAAATAGATGTTAAAAATTGAACAAAAATAACAAAACATTTAAATGTCAATCAGTAAAATCACATAATTAGATGAAAAAAAATAATAATCAAATAACAAGTTCATTAAAAACAAAAAAAAATGTATCTCCTTTTTCTTGTCATTATGTGTGTTGTAGTTTGTCAAGTTTTTGTTTTATCTACAACTAGCACTTCGCCCGCAACTTCGTTCGCGCGGGTTTAGTTGGTACTCCACGAACTTCATCTCTCTCATTTTTATACCCGTCGTAACTTTTAAACTAAAAGTCCGATTTGAATAATTTAAAGTGTAATTTACATGTACATAACCAAGCTTAATTATTCAATAATTTAAATGGATAAGTATTAATATCATGATACTAAAATCACCACTATTCCCTTTCACCCGGGTTCTGATTGAATAATTTGAACAAAAAGCGGTCATTGTGACTAAACCATAATAGATAGATGTGCTCGCTGACGGATTTTTTTGTAGATATTAATATCTTCTATAAGATTGTACTACATTACTTTGCTCTATTGTTAATAGTTTCCGCAGCGTACGCGATAAAAGGAACTCTTTTGGGTTTCACACCTTGGGTTACATTATATTATCGAAGTTTTCATACGGAACCCTAACTTTTTTGAAAATATTCTATAGCCTATGTTCATCAGGTATAATGTAGGATTCTAACAGTGAAAGAATTTTTTAAACCGATCGAGTAGTTTTGGAGCCTGTGACAGTATGCGGTCCTAATAATACAAAATATTTATTTTATTTCGAAACGGTTCACATGTTGTGAGACACTTAGAAGAGTCATAAATTATACTTGAATAGCCAGGACCAAATAAGAGAGTAAATATCTGATTTCTAAAAACACTCTCACTCATCTGTTTGCGATAAATCACCTTAGAAAAAACCCAAGCGAATTCTTAAAACAATTAAGAAATTACACAAAAAAGGGTCCGACAGTGAGTCGCCAAACATATTGGGGTTCCATGCTCGGCGAGTGAAGCGCGTAGCCTAGCACTGGACCTCGGCCGTCCGTCAAGGTACGAATTGAAGTTTATGGTGCGGAACCCTTCGTGTGCGGAACCGACTCGCGCTCGGTTGAGGTCTTACCAGGTAGCCACATCTGTTGGAAATCGCAAGGCACGACGCTGAAGGCGAGGGACTCACTCGGTGTGAGGGCTTGATAGTGTACGGATCTAGTTAACCGAGTTAGGGTTGAATTAGGCCGGAGGCTATGTCTCGGATATGGCTATACGCCATAAGCTATAGGCTGATGTTAGATAAACTAGCAGACGTGTGGTCCGTTGTAACCCTTAGGATAGCCGTTATTATTTATTAAGTTAAATATAAGTTAGATTAATTTAGTGTATAATACGTGTGTGTGTGTGAGAATGTGTGTTGGAGCTGTTGGGGTGAGTTCTTTATTGTTCTGACTTATCCTAGGCTGATAATGTGCTTAATTATACACAGTGACATTAACGTCTATATTTTCATAACAAAACAGACAGATACGTGTTGCTGGGGAGTTTGTTCCGCTACTTCTTCTCCCCTAGCTCAAACACTAGGAAGTAGTGACGGGTGGGCGCTTTAAGGGCTGTCTATAGGTTTTGATAGAGTTGAAGTTCTCAGCTCTATTTACTTCTTGAGTTTATAACTCTCGATTGAAGTATCTATTTGTATTTGTACTAATTCTTGAATTTATATTTTCTACCTGCGACCACTGAATTGGTCTGATACGACCACTGATTCGGTCAGATACGACTACTGATTCGGTCAAATACGAGCACTGTGCCTTACAGATGTACTTGTTGTACGAGGAGTGCGCTTCCTGGGGTTGGGTTGACCACACATATCTATATTATACAGTCAATGCACTGTTAGGGACCAAGTCTCCATTATGAGCTTGATGCTGACGCTCTGCCGCTGTAATGCCGCCTCGTCACGTTTTTCAGTTCGAGAGGACTGCTAGGGACCACGTTCCATATGAACGTGTTGTCGACGCTTTGCCGCTGAAAAGCCGCTTGTGTCACTTAAGAAAGTGTTACTCTAAAGTGCCATGGGTACGGAAGTGAGGTATCGTGTGAGTAACTATTGTCCTTAAACCAGTTACGCTAGCGTAAGGGTTTCTCACATGATTTATTATTAATTACAATTTAATAATTGGCTTTCCCTTTGTTAAATTGTTACTTTCTAAAACCACTTCTATTATATTTCATAACTATGAATTCCTAAGTCTATTCACTATGTATATCAATCCATACTCTGTCCTATCAGTGTGATAAGGCGTTGGATTATTTCATACTTTTGGAATTCACTTCATAAACGGCGGGAGAAGTCCAGTCTGGGCCGAATTCTACGAGGCCGCGCGGTGTGGGGCGCGGCCTTCCCATTTACGAATGGGACCGATATTAACGATTAGGATAATTCTAGGAAAAACGAAAATTTTATCAGCCTCGGGTAACTTAGGAACAGTCACAAGCCTATTCAATTCAAACAAATAAATCTTTCCTCTTTATGATATTAGTGTAGACAATTGCATGTGCGTCACGTTCACGCGAATAAACATTTCTGTTTCTTTCTTTTTTCTTATTATAAACAACCTTTACTTTGAGACCAACCCTACTAAACACGAAAAAAATATCAGCTGTTTCATACATCTTTATCGGCTAAATATTGCATTTTGTATGAAACAACTGATAATATTTATAAGGAATGCTTCCGCAGTTTCAATTTAATTGAAACCACGGTTCAATTAATATACAAAGGAAGAAAAATCCAATCATCTTTGGCTTCGACCGTCAAAGGTAAGCTCGTGAATGGTAATTACTGATGAATATTAATGATGTAAGTTTATTAACAACCTTGTTAAGAGTTTAATACATTTTTTGTGATCTTTCCTCAAATCTGTAATGAATAGGGCAGGCTTTTTTCTTGTTTACAAGATACCTCTGTGTTTTACCTGGGGCTTTTTTGCGTTTCTGCGCGTATTTTTTTTCCTGCGGTGTATCTTACATTTTGATTTTTTTTCTTTTAATCAGTTTAAACCATCCCCCTCCTGAGCAAATGTCACCCCAATTCCTTCAATTTTTTTTTTGCTGTACTTCTCTACGCCAATACACCAGGATGCCATCCAAAGCGTCCTGCCATCTTCTCCTCGGTATCCAGCGTGTTGGAGCTTTGGTCCACAGCTGGGCATCTGGCAGACATGGCGTACCCAGCCTAGGGATGGCGATCTGAAATCGATTAATCGAAGAATCGATTTTTGGAGCCAAAAAGATCGATTTTTTAAATCGATATGTAGTATTGAATCGATTCGATGAATCGATTTTTCCCCCTTGAAAATCGACGTTCGATTTTTTTTTTAACCATAAAACTATTTACAATTAATTGAATGTACTCGTATTATAAAAGTGATGCCGGTTAAAGAATTAACTATAAAAAACTCGCGAGATGGCTGTATGTTTAGATTCCTTCGCGTCTCTTGAATAAAAAAAGTTACGTTTGTAGTCTTTGACTTTTTGTATATGCGTCTGGACTGACATTACTTACGTCATGCCGACATTTATTTTTGGTATTTCATTTGTTTATTGTTGATTGATTGAGTGACTCTTGTAAAGCAAAATAAATACGTATATAATAATAATATTGCGGAATATACTTCGTTTTATACTTGATCTGATAGTTTGATATGGTAATAAAAATATTTTTTATTATCGAATTACTTGATTTAACTGATAAGAGATCGTTAAAGTATAATATGTATATTGTTTTTAATAAAATAGATTTATATTACATTATAAACGAAAATTTGAAAAATAGATCGATTTTTCGGAAATCGATCTTATAGACCTCGATTTTTTGTGAATCGATTCATTAGGTCACGATTCGAATCGATTTAAAAATCGATCTTTTTCGGAAAGAATCGCCATCCCTAACCCAGCCCTGATCAAGTCTAGCAGCGTTTTGAACTATGTCAGCAATTTGTAATTCTGGGAGTGCGTATATATATATTTTTTCTGAACATTGCGTATTAATAATTCTCCGCTCCTATTGGTGGTAGCGTGATACACGGTGCCATCTTAGTCGTCTTACAAAGGCGGCTCACTTAATATGCCCGACGTAAACTACCTCTAGACGCGATTAGCTTTCTAAAAATAATTCATTAAAATTATGAAACACCCTGTTAATAATGTTTGCGTATAAAAAAATGTCACCATTCCATTCTGCGTCGTCTTTGGAACACGAGGCTCGGACTGCGCTCGCTCCTGGATGTTACAAACTACGTCATGCGTAATGATTATGAATAAAATTTTGATTTTTTAAATAATTCAATAAGTTGTTCATAAAATCATTTTTATATTAATAAATGTGTAGTTGTCATTGGACAGATGAAGTGGGCTGCCCTTGTAACACGGCTATGGGCTATCCAACACTAAAAGAATTTTCCAACTCGAATTGCTCCTGAGATTAGCACGTTCAACCGACCTGTTCAACCATGAACATGCAATAGTTACACGTGCCAGCAACAGCATCACAGCGTCAGCGTTAAGAGCGACATACATTCGCTCCACGCGCCGGCAACACCGGCACACCGTCAGCGCTTAGAAGTGGCCTAGTGAGATCTTCACTTCATCGGCTCGATACACACATAACACACATGTATATGGGTATCAATGTGTATTGAACACAAAATTTGTATACAATTAAGTTAATCATTGTAAACAAATCAGTCATCAAGCTGGAGTCGACTTTGATTCATCTCCTACAACTCCTCTCACTGTGGCCAAGACACCTATAGCCGTAATCGATCCTATGAGTCTGTGGGATCGGCATTGAGAAAACCATTTCCTGTGTACATTGCACGACGTATACAAAACCCCTATTCCTACCCCAATTCCGTCTGTTACCGTAGGTCTTCTTGTAACAGACTTCCCGCACGTAAAACCAACGTTACTTACGTTTGGTATATGGTTTGTATGGTAGGTTAGGGTGTTAGGGTTACTAGGGTGCTAGGTAATTGTTATAGGGCTAGGTTTGGTCAGTAGGGTCTTAGGCAACTCACAGGTGCTAGGCTCAATTGTCTCGGACACCTGGACGCATTTGGAATATCGTGCGTACTAAGCTGCAAGTCCCGGTGCGTTCACCACCAAAACAAGCAAACTCTTTGTAGCTTTATTTTATTCAGTACCTATAGATGGCGCACCAATTATTTTTTTATAGATATAGCCGGATCTTGAAGAAGGCATAGGATGCTTTAAATCCCGGAAGTAATTTTCCTTAGGTAGCAAAAGCTAGTAATGTATAAGTGCTCTGTAGTTGCTTCCTTTGGAAAAGACTTCTCAGAGATCATCTAAGTATGATTGACGTAAAGAACCTTTTTTTTCTAATAATGAGAAATCATCCAATGACACCTCCCGCTCTAGGCGAAGCAGGTAGGAGTGTCAGACTCTTACTGACTAAAACCCATCCGTATTCCTCCTAATACTCTTTGCATTCCAGGACCGCGGTGACTCTTTCAAAAAATTCCGCAACCCTGACAGGGAAGTAAAGTATTTTTCACTACTCATACTCGGAAAGTAGGCCTGAAGTTGCCTGAGGAGCGGGTTGAAAGTATTACTTTTCAGCCCTAGGGAGATCGTTTTCAACTGACAGCCGTCAAATTATTAAAAAAAGTTGTTGAACATTTTTATTAAAAAATAAAATAAAAATAAAAATAATTTATTTCAGACAAAAAAGTCCATATATAGGCAAGGTGGTTAGTATCAGAATTTTGCTTATAACTAATGTTAGTAATTAAAAATTAAAAAGAAGAAACTAGACACCGTCTACCCCTGCACAGTAGGCTCACCGGTCCCGCCACACATGGAGTTCAGTGAACCTACTGAGCAGAACAGTATCGGTTCTCTCGCCAATCATCCTCAGGACACTATTCGGGCTCCCCCGTACTCGTCGCACCACAGACGCAACCTTTTTACGCATAATTGCGTAGAAATCATCTACGCTGGCGTCTGCAAAGATGCACTGCAATATCGAGGAAGCCGAAACAGAGCCCTGAACACATTATTATATTGGACGCGCAAGGCATTGTAGGCTTTTTGTGCAAAGTTTGCCCACAGGCTGCTCGTGTAGAACGTCTGGCAGAATGCCTTGAACATTGTTATTTTAACAGGAGCAGTACACCGAGCGAACCTGTGTGCCAACATATTACCGCGTACTGACAATGCCCTGCGCTCCCTCTCAATGACTAATTCATCACTTAAATTCTCAGTTACTATGTGTCCCAGAAATTTAAACTGTGTAACACGACCCAGAGGTACACCATTAAGTAATATAGGTGGTATAAAGATATTGTTTATATTTTTACATTTAAATAACATGAACTCACTTTTACTTTCGTTGTACCTAAGGCCATGTTCCACAGCATAAACCTCACACACCTTTAACAGCTATCTGAGACCCCCAATTGAGGGGCTCAGCAGCATCATATCGTCAGCATAACTCAAATTATTGACACATATATCATCAATGTGGCATCCAACATGCATCCTGCTGAGCTCCTCAATCAGATGGTTAACATACATATTAAATAGCCGTGGTGAAGTCAGCCCGCCCTGCCTGACACCACACTCTAGTGAATAGTCATCTGAGTATACATTTCCCCACCTTACTACATTAAGCTGCTCACTGTACCAGTAGGCGAGGATATTCACAAGATCGGCTGGGACACCCGCACTTCTTAATTTTGTCCAGAGCTTATTATATGACACTAGATCAAAAGCTCTGGATAAATCCAAGAAGCACGCATACACTGGAGTTTTCCTTTTTACATAATAATCAACAGTGTGTTTCAGAGACAGTATTGCACTTTTAGTTGACAACCCCTCTCTGAAACCGAACTGTGTATCCTGTAATGCTACAAAACGATCAAGTTTTCTATCTAATAACCCATCAAACACTTTTGCGATTATAGTAGCTAAAGAAATCGGCCTATAGTTACTTCTATCAGAGATATCAGCAGTGACATTTTTCACTATTGGCACAACCACTGTTCTCATAAGATTAGATGGTAAATATGAGTGCCGTATACAAAAAGTGTAAAACATGGCTAACACCCTATACAGGTGTACTCCCCCATGCTGTAGGTGCTCGACACTAAGTCCCTCGTGCCCTGGTGACTTCCCTCTTTTCATATTTATAATAATGTCAGCCACATCCTTACTTGAATCAGAATCAGAATCAGAATCAGAATGTTTATTTGCTCAAAATGTAGGTACAATATAAGATAACTTAGACAAATACATAGATCAGCTACATTTCCGTTTTCATTTCATTTTTTCATTTTTTCAATATCCAACAGGCTTCTCTACTGGCCGACATGGAACATTATTGAACCATGTCCCAACTTTCTATACAGGCAGTCAAATTGAAATACCAAAAAGATGAGTATTAACTAAAGATTATGTTTTTTAAATGTCTTTATTATAATTTATTTTCAACTTTTTAGGGTGCCAAAAAAAAGGAACCCTTATAGGATCACTCGGGTGTCTGTCTGTCTGTCTGTCTGTCCGTCTGTCACAGCCAGTTTTCTCTGGATCCACAGTACCGATTCTGTTGTAATTTGGTACACATATGGACTTCTATGAGCCAAACACGGGCGCGTTACGTAAATTATTATTTTTTTAGTATGGGGGTCACTTTTGGGGGTCATTCTAGAAAATTAAAAAAAAAGTTTTTGAACAATATCGTGTGACATATCAAATGAAAGGGCTTACTGTGAGGGTTTTAATTATATTTTTTTCATAATTTTAAAATAAATGGTTTTGAAGTTATTCAAGAAATTGGACGAAAAATGACCATTTTTGACCAAAATTTTAGGCTCAGTAGTTTCGGAGATAATTGATGGGGGCCCATTATCTCCGAAACTACTGAGCCTAAAATTTTGAAAAAAATGGAGATAATAGATCTTTACCTAATGATTACAGGAAAACCTATTAGCAGTCTGTAGTGTTAAAATAACATGTTAAAAAAATTAAATTCGTTCGGAACCCTTTGCACGCGAGTCCGACTCGCACTTGGCCAGTTTTTTTAAAATAACATTGGTTTGGACAAAATATTTACCATTTTTTCAATGATGAATATATAAAATAATGTCTGAATAGCTGGCCGGTCACGAAAACAAAAACAAAAGCGGCGGGAAAGCGACAATCCGATCTTCATTTGTTTTTGGAATGGTAAAGTTTTGTTCATACTTTTTACATATAGGAGAGATTAGTATTAACACGATGAGTTTATCAGATTTAGATATGGATTTTTTCTTTAGCTAATTCGTGTTTTTAGGGTTCCGAAAAAAAAGGAACCCTTATAGAATCACTCGGGTGTCTGTCTGTTTGTCTGTCCGTCTTTCACAGCCAGTTTTCTCCGGATCCACTGAACCGATTATTTTGAAATTTGGTACACATATGGACTTCTGTGACCCGAACACGGACGCGTTACGTAAATTATTAATGTTTTAGTATGAGGGTCACTTTTAGGGATCAAACAAGAAAATTAAAAAATAAAGTTTTTTGAATAATATTGTGTGACATATCAAATGACCCTTTCATTTGATATGTCACTTACTGTGGGGGTTTTACTTATATTTTTTTCATAATTTTAAAATAAACGATTTAGAAGTTATTCAAGAAATTAGACGAAAAATTACCATTCCCCCCCCTTATCTCCGAAACTACTGAGCCTAAAATTTTGAAAAAAATGGAGATAATAGATCTTTTCCTAAAGATTACAGGAAAATCTATTAGAAGTCAGTAGTGTGAAAATAACAGGTTAAAAAAATTAAATTCGTTCGGAACCCTTTGCACGCGAGTCCGACTCGCACTTGGAAAGTTTTTACTTTTACTTTCCTTGTATTCGTAATGAAAAGCAGTGTTTATCTCGGGTGAAACTTAATTAGTCCCACGAACTATTTTCAACCCTAAGATAACAATGTACATATCGTACATAAGACAATGAAAGGCGTCGTCTACCAGTGTCCAAAAGATCTCAGTATCCAACTTTTAGATGTACGAGTAGGTACCATTACAGTAAAGTTACTTGTGAACATTGAACTATGAACTAGTGCTACACTAAAAAATTGCATAATAATCTTACCACTATAAAAACTTAAAATAAACCGGCCAAGTGCGAGTCGGACTCGCTTACGAAGGGTTTCGTACCATAAACCTTAATTTTTATTATTTGTTGTTATAGTGACAATAGAAATACGCAATCTGTGAAAATGTCAACTGTCTACCTATTACGGTTCTAGAGATACAGCCCGCTGACAGATAGACGGACAGACGGACGGACAGCGGAGGCTTAGTAATAGGGTTAAATTTTGGGCACGGAACCATAAAAAGCTCATCAGTATTTATACCTGCACAGTAACTGGACTTCGCTTCACAAATAGTTACCTATCCTGATGCTTAGGTACGTTTTTTATCTCATAATAGGAAAAATGGCGAAATGTTGAAAAAACTATGTACTTTCATATCTAAGCTCTGTACAAAGGAACCTAATGGAGGTTTTACCTTTTAAAAAGATTATTATAATCAGCTTACTCAGTTTTTGTATACCTATATTTCCTTTGGATGCGAATAAAGCAAAATGTATATTTTTAACTTGTTTTCATATGGAGGAGGAACGAGCAATAGTTTCATCATATCAGCCGAAAGACGTCCACTGCTGGACACAGGCCTCCCCCCGGGGGTTTGCCATAATCGCCACGCTTGGTAGGCGGGTTGGCGACCGCAGCGTATGGTGTTGCGTTTTACAGAGAACGCTGCTGCCCATTCTCTGGTGAGTCCCTTAGTCGCCTCGTACGACACCCACGGGAAGTGATGAGATGGTATTATTCTTTGACGGCATGCAGCAATAGTTTTGGGAGCCCAGAAATAGTGCGATTCTGTCAGCAATTAGGTTTAACTACCTCCGTGGTCGAGTGGTTTAGGCGTTTGCCTTGTGACCCGGCGCTCGTGGGTACGATTCCCGCGGTAGGACATTGTAGGCTTGAATCACCTTATTGTCTGATCAAAAGATGATTCCGCGCTTCGGAAGGCACGCATAAGCCGGTGGTTCCGGCCGCCAAATGGCGGTCATCAAATAAACCATGTCAAAGGCCGTTGAGGCGGTTTAGAAACTCTGACACTAGGGTGTGTGGGGTCGCTAGACCTTACCGCCCACACGATAAGAAGAAGAAGTAATTAGGTACAATTGCCAAAAAGTTCAAAATGTATGAAATTGACACTACCGAAATGTTAATCCCTAGGTACTTTTGACACTCATTATCGCTGGGAGAGAGTCATCCTATCTAGAATTTGCCGGAGGACCAGACACCTAAACCTCATCTTATTCTTCTGACCTTACATAATTTAGGCTAGTAGGTAGGTAGGTAACTTTAATAGCAGCATCTGTGGCATTATTTAAAACCACAGATCTCGGTAGCATTCATTAAGTGCAGGTGTATGGGCACTTGAGACACTCCAACATGTGGCTCATGTTCTGAATAGGTACACTGCACTCACACTAGGTATCCCTAACCTAGCACATGACACCAGCTGTATGCTTTTCTGGTGTGATATGTCACAAACGCTGACATTCTTATCGCACATGGTCATTTACCCACTGTCTTACCGCCCAAGATCAGCCCTACTTTCAGTGAGCAGCGGCTTGCCCGTGTTTATACCTCACAGGTGCATATCTCTGCTACCATACCATGCGAGAGCAGTTTAATTGCCAAGTTACGCTATCTTACTATACCTCAAGACTCGGCCAAGCTTGTTCGCTCAACATCAATTTAACCGCTAATTATTCAATTAGTATGGAATTGTCTAGCGGAGCAGAAGTTCGGCTGATATAATCGACGCGTTGACACGTAAAGACAACGCGCAGCGCTAGGAAGCGAGCCAATCAAGTGAGCTAATGTGATGGCTTGTCACCTCGGAATTAGGTGTTAGGTGGTGCTTACATGTGTTTAATACGTATGGTAATTATGTACAAGTGAGTGATGAATCACTCAAATGTCAATGGAGAGGGTAATACTTGGAGTTTCCTTGCGTGATTGAATCACGAATGATGATATCCGCAAGAGAACCAACTTTACCGACATAGCCCGAAGGATCGCCAAACTAAAGTGGCAATGAGCAGGGCACATTGATAGTAGAACAGATGGTCGATGGGGCCGAAAAGTTCTGGAGTGGCGACGCGTACCGGAAGACGCAATGTTGGAAGGCCTCCCACAAGGTGGACCGATGAACTGGTGAAGGCCGTGGGTAGCCGTTGGATGAGGGACGCGCAGGACCGGCTGTTATGGTGACACTTAGGGGAGGGCTATGTCCAGCAGTGGACAACTTTCGGCTGATATGATGAAGAGTGACATTACGTGCAGTGAAATATTAATGACTATATATACGGTATTTCGTGTTTTGTCTTTACTTAACTTTTGGTTTAGTTAAATAGGGAACTTATTTGAAACTAGCTGACCCGCGCAACTTCGTCTGCGTCACAATTTTCATTACTGCTCCGCTCCTATTGGTCTTAGCGTGATGATATATACCCTATAGCCTTCCTCGATAAACGGGCTTTCTAACACTGTAATAATTTTTCAAATCGGACCAGTAGTTCCTGAGATTAGCGCCTTCAAGCAAACAAACAAACAAACAAACTCTTCAGCTTTATATATTAGTATAGATATGTTTCTAAAAGTTATTAAAATCGTACTAAAAATAAACTATCGATGGAACAATAGAACTTTTCAGGTTTTTCGTTTATCCATGTCACGCAAAACGACGTTTGTACTGGACGTCGCGTCGCTAATACACTATGACGTGACCAGCGAGTGATATCACACGCAATTAGTACTTGCTTTGTTTATTATATATTATTTAAAACGCTCACAACTCTGTCTATTTTTCTATGTGTAAAATAATGAAGTTATTCGACCACAGTTTGTCTAGAAGATATCGCTGTAAGACCGCCATTGGACCCATAGAACTAAGTTTGTGTAAATGAGTTGTGTAACTATTTTTGGTGTAAAATAAAGTATATTCTATCTATGTAAGGTAATTTCTTAAACACTTCGCCAAAAGAACTCTAAAGTTATAAATAACTCCATTTGACTAAAATACCGTTATTTACCGCTTGTCAACCACCGCGACATGAACAGCCTGTCGAGGAATTAAGAGTGCTTTCCCTCTCCTGAAATGAAAAGATTTTCTACAGGTGGTCGACATTTGTGCGCGAGTTGACTGTTCTGTAGACTTCGGATGATCTGTGAACAAGAAATGAGAACCGAATTAGATTTAATAATAGGTAGTGTAATTACAAATGCATCGTCCTTACATATAATTAACTAACTGACCCGTGCCCACTTTGTTGGGCGGTATTTTTCGGACTAATATATAGCCTATGATACTCACAAATAACGTGGTTTTCTATTGGTAAAAGAATTTTCAAAATTGGTTCGGGAGATCCAGAGATTAACCCCTACAACCTCACAACATCACAAACTACCTCTTAATAATATTATATATATAGTATAGATTAATTCATCATCACAACCTGTCTTTGCCCACTGCTGTGCGCAGACATCTATTTTCTTGTGCCAATTCTCGTTCCTGTGTCTGTTTCTTGAATACTCTACCCGCAATGGCAACATAAAATTATGTTATACCAAATATTGTAAAACTTTTACTTGGAAAGAGTAACTATGGAATATCTTGTTAGACGAGATGGAAAAGAAATACCTGCAAAGGCTCTTAAACAGCTCTGCTTCTACGGCAGAATACAACTAGTAACAGAAAAAACGCAATACCTCTTATGGGGTCATTGTTCTCATCATTGTGAACTCCTTTTAATATGGGGCCAACACTGAAATCGCCAAAAAAATTGACTCTTTCATACCTACATTTCTATGCGCACAATTCGACAAAACGTACCTACTGAACAGTTGATTTTTTTCGCGATTTCGGGCTTGGTCACGGTCCTACATTAAAAGTTGTGTGCTAAAGATCCCTTAAGAGATATTTCGTTTATAAATTCTGTGTGTGTATTATTATTATTATTATATAGGTAGTCTATCAAACGCATGCACACAACCATTATTACAACCAACACTCTATATATCGCGATTTAATTCCCCGAAACACGATTACATTATAACAGCTACACAGGACACCCAAAATTGGTTCGGCCACACAAATGCACTGAAAATCACGTAACAAGCCGTCGAGATGCGCAATATCAAAATTAATACGACAATGAAGGAAGAGGCTGCACCCAACCAGAGCATTATGACCACAAAACTAATCAGGGCAACTAAATTGAATTTAATATTGCAAGCGTCCGCGCGCCGCCGTGTTCGCCTACCCCGCTAGAGAGTGCGACATGCCCGAAGTCCCATAGATTATGATTTATAGCACCGCTGAAATAATGATCGTGTTTCTAATTTGGTCCGTATTTGAATTGACTATACCTGCGGCTTTTTCCATTAAAATGTCTGCAGGGTGACGTGATTGAATTTTGTTGTATTTAATTTTGAAAGGGCATTTGTGATGGCCTTTGTTACTCGCGTTGTTGTGTAAATGTGGCTAAGCTTCCGATGTTTTCTTTATCAAAATACGTTACTAACTTTTGCGTTCATTTTATTTTTAGGGTTCCGAACAAAAAACAGAACCCTTATAGAATTACTCGGGTGTCTGTCTGTCTGTCTGTCTGTCCGTCTGTCACAGCCAGTTATCTCCGGATCCACTGGACCGATTCTGTTGAAATTTGGTACACATATGGACTTCTGTGACCCAAATACGGACGCGTACGTAAATCTTTAAATTTTTAGTATGGGGTCAAACTAGAAAATTTAAAAAAAAAAGTTTTTTGAACAGTATCCTGTGACATATCAAATGAAAGGGCTTAGTGTGAGGGTTTTAATTATATTTTTTTATAATTATAAAATAAGTGGTTTTGAAGTTATCCAAGAAATTAGACGAAAAATGACCATTCCCCCTTATCTCCGAAACAACTGAGCCTAAAATTTTGAAAAAAATATGGAGTCTATAGTGTTAAACTAACATGTTAAAAAATTAAATCCGTTTGGAACCCTTCGCTCGCAAGTCCCACTCGCACTTTTTCTCACCCAGTTTTTTAGGAATATTGTGGGTAATTAGTGAAAATTAAATTTAAAACCTCCAGCCGGGGCTACAAAAACTAACCAAGTACTCTGTGGGGTACGGACCAAGTCTTAGAGCATCGCTGGATGGAGGACAGTTAGGGGAAAACTATATGCAACACTCTTCTGTGTTTACATTTACACGTAGACTTCATACATGGTGCCATTTTAGTAGTCTTAGAACGGCAGCCCACTTCATCTATACACATTCATTCCTAAAAAAAATATATTTATGAACGCTTGAATTATTAAAAAAAAAATATTATTCATTAACGTGACGCATGACGTAGTTTGAAACATCCAGGAGTGAGTCAGTCCGAGCCTTCTGTTCCAAGGTCGGCGCGGAATGGAACGGCACCATTTTTTTGATACGTAATCATTATTAACAGGGCTTATTGTACCTATTATAATTTTTTTTTTAAATAATCGCGCCTAGGGGTAGTTTATGTCGGGTGCAATAAAGGGGCCGCCTTTATGATGTGACTTAAATTGGCACCGTGTATATCCAATCCCATTTCACATCACCTAGAAGCTCAAACCACATTAAAGTGCCAATTTCCCCATTTCGGACCTAACCCTGTTGAAACTACAGGCATATTTTTGCGTGTGACAGCTTGTGTTGTGTTGCAGTCATACTGGCACCTGAGCACTATCGGTTCACCTTATCCTGACACCGGCTGACGTCGGAGTGACGGCGATCGCACACGTTCTGGCATATTTCATCAACTGAAATGAATTTTTATTCACTGGGAATGTTGCCAAATAAAATTGTGTTTTCAATTACGGTTTACGTCAACAGAGCTGTTAGTAACTACAAAGGTTTTTAATCTAAAAATAAAGAAAATATCTAAGATATTCCTATTCAATTCAGAAAACATTTTTAACATCCAGGGGGCCAAGAAGGCCACTTTAGGAGAATCATATTAGAATCATAATATTAATCACGCAAGAATCTGTCAAATTTCGTTTTCATCTTTATCGCTAACGCACTAGGTTCAAGGTTGATTGGGAAAATTTGACAGACGGGTAGCGTGATTTGCTTTCTGATTCTGCTAAAGTGGCTTTCTTAGACCCGCAGAATAAGTAAACAACTCTGCTTTCCATATATTTGTCGGGTTCCGAAAAAAAAAACGGAACCCTTATAGGATTACTCGGGTGTCTATCTGTCCGTCTGTCACAGCCAGTTTCTCCGGATCCACTGGACCAATTATGTTGAAATTTGGTACACATATGGACTTCTGTGATCCAAACACGGACGCGTTACGTTAATTATTAAATTTTTGTATGGGGGTCACTTTTGGGGGTCAAACAAGAAAATTAAAAAAAAAGGTTTTTAAATAATATTGTGTGACATATCAAATGAAAAAACTTACTGTGCTGGTTTTAATTATATTTTTTTCGTAAGTTTTAAGAAATGAAACGCATGTACTCTCGTTTGCACTTTGTTTTCCAATGATTTCTCCACTTAACACCCTCTCCAAAACAAAAACAATTTCAATTGACTCACTAAGTATAGGATTTAAGTACGTAATTATATTCATCGCATTTTGTTATTATCAATTTATTTTATTTTATTTTTTTGTCAAAACAATACCCAAATAGCTTGTTTCGTTTCCGTCAGTGATATTATTTATGAACACATTACACGCCCAAGCACAATCATACACATTCGTATAATATCTTCATCACTTTTATTACTATTATTTTTTGTAATTTATACCATGTTTTAACTATACATGTTTAAGTACTCTTATATCTACTTTATGACTATAACATTAACTATATTATAATATGGTAACAAATGAACCGTCACTCGTCCTTTATAAGGTTCATTTGAAAACCAACGTCAGACAGCATTCGTCAGTCTGACACATCGCTGAAATGGACCTTTTTAGCGCAACCGTGAGACACACACTAGTTTCTGGTATATCCTTTTTGTTTGTTATTTCTAATTCTATGTACCGTGCGTGTTTCATATATGTGCTAAATAAATTTTTTTCTTTCTTTCTTTCTCAATTCCGTCGCACATTCCCCAAAATTCATTCGGTAGAAAACCGCCAGGGTAGCAACTCGTCGTCGATGCTCGAGACTTTGGAGCTTCGTCGCGACGAGCCTATCATTGTCGATGATCCTCTTGGCTCGTTTCTCAATTGACTCAAGGGCATCAAGCTGGTATCTGGCAGATCCGTCCCAAAGATGAGAGCAGTACTCCATACACGATCGAACTTGCGCTTGATAGAGTTTGAGCAGCTGTTCCGGCGAGAAGTTTTGTTTCACCTTTGCTAGGATCCCCAACTTTTTTGCAGCCACTTGAGCTTTAGCCTCTATGAAAGGGCCAAAATTAAGGGTAGATGTTATTGTAACCCCAAGAAGCTCAAGTTGGTTGGTTATCGGCACGGTAAGCCAATAGTAGTAAAAGTGTAGGTTAGTGTAGGTTAGTGTAAAGAATTTACAAAATCGTAACAGGACTTTCAGAGATAACTTTCAACAAACAATTTTCCCATTTTGTACAATTACTCTAGATATTTTAGGAGCTTGTGGCTAAATAATAACAGACGCACAGGTCGATCTTCAAGGTTGGTTGGTGGTTGGTTGTTGTTACTAACAAAAATTAAGGACGAAGTCTGAATTAAGCAACACTTGCTGATGTCAGCCTACCCATCGGTAAACATCCATGCCTCGGAAAGCACGTTAAGAAACAAATGACAGCCGGGACCAACGTCCCGGCTGTCATTTGTTTTTTTGTTTTCCTGGCAATCGTTACGGATTGTCAGAAGCAACAAAATCTGACACCAGTCTTGCCAAGAAGTGCCGTGATACCCAGTTATTGAGTTCTGGAGGTCTGGTAAGCAGCCGCTCCACGTAAAATACAGGTATTCAGCTGAATCCGGTTTGACTGGAAGCCGACCCCAATATAGTTGGGAAAAGGCTAGGCAGATGACTCTAAATAATATAAATTGTGGCGACTAAATACAATACACTGACTAACTAGAACAACGTAGATTACAAAAAAAAAACAACAAAATCCGCCTGCTTCCTTTGCAAAGGTAGGAGGTCATATCCTTGGGCATGTCCACAGATGAGCCTCATAACTGAATATGACTCGCGATAAATCATGGGACCCCATAAATGTCCATTACCGAGCAGGCGCGCGCAGCTCGATTATGTCTCGCGTTTGCTTATTTTGAGCTTACAGATATAGGATATACCTAAACATACACGTTCCGACTTATTTAGTTGAGGTAAAAGAGACTGTTTTGATTTGTATATGAACCAATAGCAATACGATATTACTGTGGAGATGCCTCAACTATATCCTTGTGCAAAGGGGCATCAAAATCTAACCTGGCAGTTTTGAGAAAAATAATACTTTAGAATTCACATTCACACTTGCTACATTCTCCAGGATTCCATCATCAAATTCTCAGAACTGGTGACAATGGAAACATTTGGGAAGTATATACTTCAAACAAATAAAGAATTTTCTAAATCCGGTCCAGTCGTCTTCTTTTATTAAGAAAATTACTAATTGGTTTACAAGATTAGCTGCAAGACTTACACCTACATGCGTGCAGCTTAACAATGTAAAATGTAAATATCCACAAAATACACGAACAAAAATATTTTTCACAAAACTATAGTAACGTGAAAAGCAGTAAACGCAAGCGTGGAACGTTCGCAATTTTCTACAACGACCCTGTACGTAAATACTGCTAATTAATTTACATTTGTGTTGCCAACTAATTCAATTTTTGCTCGAAAAAATACATTTTTAGGTTTCGCTCGTCAAGAATTTGGCAAAATGTTGAGTTCGTGTATTTTTGAGGAGGCTACGCTGACGTGGGTGGGTGGTCGTGGGGGAATCTATATCTATACTAATATATAAAGCTGAAGAGTTTGTTTGTTTGTTTGTTTGTTTGCTTGAACGCGCTAATCTCAGGAACTACTGGTCCGATTTGAAAAATTCTTTCGGTGTTAGACAGCCCATTTATCGAGAAAGGCTATAGGCTATATATCATCCCGCTAAGTCCAACAGGAGCGGAGCAGTAATGAAAATGGTGACGCAGACGAAGTCGCGCGGGTCAGCTAGTTTCAAATATTGATAGGCACGCGTTTGACCACTAGCTCACCTGGTGGTAAGCGATGATGTGGTCGAAGATGGAGCACGCTTGCCTAGAAGTAACCTATTCACTCTTGACTTAAAAACTCCCAGGTTGTAGCTATCAGGAAACACAGACTCCGGCTAGGAATTAGTGCTTTATGTAATGAATGTTTTTCCCAACCTGTATAAGTCACTAACATTGTTTCTTTTTTGTGGTAGGCCTCATACTTGGCATAAATATGCTCTTTTTCTTTTTTTCTTCCTTTTTTTTCTATGTCTTTAGTGTTTGCGGCTTCAGTGTAGTAGCTTATCCAATTGGAACCATGCATTTTTGCCTATGCATTTTTCAGCTTATCACACTCAGTCATAATGTAGCTTTCTGTCAGTTAGAGGATGTGAGGAATCCTTCAATAATTTGGTCAATGCGTTAGTGAGCACATTTTATTTAGGGAACTAATTTTTTGAGCTGTTATTTAAATATTCGAGATGTTATTATGATCAGTTGAAAAACATATTGAGCAGTTATTTAATTTAATGGCGGTTGGATAATTATTTCGACAGTAAATCATGGACAGTACTAAAAAATCAATTTATCGGTTATTTTATCAATAAAATACAATTTCAATTCTAAAAATAACTGAGCAGTCTAATAACTGAATGAGCGGTAAAAATGATAGAATGAGCGATTCGATAAATAGTTCGGCAGATCATACCTTGGCAGGTGGTAATCAGAAATTTGACTAAGGATGCAAGAGCGTGCGAAGCGAGCTCGGGACTTGGGGCACCCCGACTCGGACAGGTTAGGTTCGAAGGGGATCCATCCCCTTCGTGTTAGGTTACTTTAAACCTTGCAAACAGAAATAGGAGCCCCGCGAAGCTACCTTGGTAGGTGGTAATCAGCAATTTGACTAAGCTTCTACTTTACCACCTCATTGTTTATAGAATTGCTTAGAATGAGATTTCTTACCGACAAATTCCGATTTATTACTGCCCACACGTAACCGCTCGTTCAATAATTTTTACCGCCCATTTAATTATTTTCCTGCTCAATTATATATTCACTGATCCATTTCATTATTTTTATTACTCATTTTTGTTTACTTTACTGCTTAGTTTTAACTGCTGAACTAGTTATTAAACGTGCCATTTATAATTTTTAACTTACCAAAACCGCTATTTACAACTGCCTCTTTAAATCAGTGCCTTTTATTTATCTGAAACGAAAAAGAGCCTGAAACTAATTAAATAAAGTTGTATGTCATAGTTCCAGAAGTACCTACATAACAATATTTCACGTATAGTAATAGCAAAAACAAATAAGATGGAAGCCTCACTATAATAATAGCACTCCAACAATTCCATTCATAAAACAATACACGAAACCATAATTCGATTGCGAAATTATAAACAAAAGTTTTCGAGCTTAATCAAGTCTTCTCCATTCCGCCAATCGCGAGCTCGCATTTTACCGAAGTGAAACGTTCCTTGCATTCTAAATGCAAGACAGGATCGCAATTAAACTATCTGAATACGGAATGAATGAGCTAGCGAACGCGACGAGTACTTAGCGCGTATTGTTTTGACTACGCCTCTGTGGTTCGTAGCTCGCGGTGCTTGGAGCCGGATACTCTTGAGAAATTTAGTGTTTTATAAACGAGCTAGTCAGGGATGGCTTGTATAAATGTTTCCGTAGATATCTCCATAGTTTTTGTTTTAAAAGATGTTAAGTTTGATGATTGATTTTTATGAACGTTTTGATTTCTCGTCGATACGTGGAGACACCTCATCTGAATAGATAAGTTCCTTCTGAAGCATTTGCTTCAGAAGGAACTTATTTGAATATTAGATCTTATCTGCCTAGGCTTATCCTAACCTAATTATGTTAGGGTCGGCTTTCAGTCTGTCCAGTAGCAGCAGACAGGATCGCAATTAAACTATCTGAATAAGGAATGAATGAGCTAGTGAACGCGACGAGTACTTATAGCGTATTGTTGTGACTACGCCGCTGTCGTTCGTATCTCGCGGTTCGTAGAGTCGGATACTCTTGAGAAACTGTTTTTTTTTTTTAAGAGTATGGATTATGTTTGTTCATAAGAATGCGGCAGTTTTGTAGACAACTTAATGTTTTTGTTTATATGATGACAGTTTGATTACTATATTTGTTTGAATGTTTTGACTTCTCGTCGATGAAGACTTCTGTCAAGTGTCAGAAGTGTTCGATTCGAAGACATTATCTGTCTGTCAGTCAAACCAGATGCAGATTTGGCTGAATGTTTACATGTGTTTGTGCTCTACCTCTCTGAATAGAAGACATAGCTCATGAAAACATTATAGACACACTCAGGACATAACCAGTAAAGCATATTCGATGTAATGTGCTCCAAACTGGTACATTTTCACTCGCATTGCTTAACTGTAACACTCCAGTGAAATGATAAATATCGAAATTATACAATTTCGAATTTTCAATTCAAAATCGTCAGGCAATCTACCGGCCGTTTCACATCAGCATTCAAAACATGCACTTAATTAAAGAATCAACCATTTTTTAAAGACCGTACGCATATTTTCAATATCAATTTCGTCAGATGGAATTTTAAACAATGAATACAAATTAATTTTGTTGTAACATTGGCTTATTCCGCAATTTCACGTAATGTCAACTGGCGATTTATTAATCCTCTTAGAGTTGATACTGGTATATTAATGTGAGGCATTACGATGGATTTAATCAAGCAATGTAATTCGTGACTGACATTTGTGATCACTTATTTATTTTAACTTAAAAGTACGAATGTGGGGATTTTAGAGAATCTGCCCTACTTGGACATCTATAAAATTGTTTGTGCTGGAATTTTCACCGGGGTTAAAAGAACTGTCATCTTTTCGAGCAGTTAAGTACCTTTTAGCTCTTGGAGAGTTGTGAAAAGCAACGATTTTACGTCTACTTCTTGAAAACTTGAAGTTGATATAGTGTCGTATGATGTCGTAGATAGATTTATCTACGACATCATACGACACTATTATTTTGGTATAGTGATGGATTCATCACTATACCAAAATTGACCAAAATCAGCGAATAAGGCGATGAAACATACCAACTCTTTCGATTTTTATATATTCTAAACCTAACTAGGTATGTATATACCTGATAACAAACAGAAAATACACTTAGGCGTCAAAATATTCCTCCGCATCGCTGTCATCCAGAAACGTGCCCAGAAGACTGGCAGCATTGCCACGTTGAATGCTGAGAGATGAGTCAATGCTAATTCTTTGGGCAAAAACAAGTTACTCTTTCGGATTCATAATATTAGTTCGGATCCAAAGAAGTTATGCATGCATAGTTGTAGCCCTTCTTATGTTTTCTGCACAATATCGAATATCAAAGTCTTGTATACTTTTGGGATATCGAGGAAACTTCCTCAGGGAAAGTTAACCGAACTCTGTGGAACGCTGCAATATCTTCGTGTTAATATTAACTTATGGGTTTAGTGAGGTGACATCAGCTGACAGGCGATATTAAGGATGGGCGTTTACATCGATAATTAAGAGGAAATGCGGGCGGCGAGACTTTTTATGTAAAAAGTCATAATTCGAGGTTTGGCTCTCGACTGTTTTCTACTCCAATATTGAACCTATTTAAGAAATATTTCACAAACTGAATAAAAAGGACATAATATATACTGTGTTCATATGTTTTCTGGTTGGAGGAGAAAACAATCGAGAGCCAAAACTCGAATGATGACTTTTTACATACAAAGTCTCTCCGCCAGCATTTTCTCTTAAATGGTGAGTTTCCTTTATTAAAGTCTGTGCAATACTCTTACGTATAGTGACGGTAGGAGATTGCATACAGATATATCTGCACAAAGCATAAACCTTTGGAACGTTATTCTCAGTCAATCAATATCAATCTATACATATAACACTCGTCCATTACTGACTGATTGATCCCTCCCAGATCAGTAGGATTCGCCGTCCACGGCACACCCTACTCGAACCCGATGATCCCATTACCCTTGTCCAAGAGAGTTGTAGGGAAACCAGCACTCTTAGGAAACAAGCCCACAAACCGCGACCCGCCGCCTTCCGGCCTCGCCGACGAGGCCCAGTGCGACGTTCCAGTAGTAATAGAAATGTTATTACTCCCCGTCTTTTGCCTAACAAACCAGCCCGCGCCGCTAAGCCATTAGCTTTAAACTCCCCTTAAAATAATGTCATGACCCAGGCTGTCCCTTGCTGTCCTCCCCATAACGACGCTACTGAGCCGATGTCCGTACCCCACAGGGGGTGCCCTCAGCGAGCGGAGTTGTAGTTTTTAAGTGTTTTGTTGCCTTGGCTGGGGGCTTTAGAGTCATATCTGAAGCCACCACAGGCTAGCCCGGTTGAGCAGTGACCACCCTTAGCGAGGTGAACAGCGAGTGGTCTCGATCTAAAAACAAAAACTGACTGATTGAGTGAGTGACTGATAGAAAACGCACAGCCGAAACTACTGATCGGAAAAAACGGGATATGCACGTACGAAGTCGTTGGCAATAGCTACTGGTTCCATAATACGATAGGCAACACTGTACAAGCGAAAAGGCAAATAACACAACGCTATCAACGTCCCATTACCCAACAATTATATTATACTCTCTCTAAATAAACGTTAAAGCGCGGATAAACAGAAAATAATGCTTTTAATTATCGAAGTCTCGCGTCAACAACACGTTCCCGCTTCGCTTTTCTCGAAGTCATTTATAAAAGACCAACACACAAGCGCCGATTACTCGAACAACAAAGTCGAAGTTCCTTAATTTGTACTCAAGTGTACTTATAATAAAGTCAAGTGTGAAGTCGGAAAGAAATTTGATTTGAGACAAGCAATTGTGAAGCTTGTACGCTAGAGAATTCGGTCTCAATTGTGACTGGTGGGGACGTAGGCTCGTGAGGTGGGTCTCATATTCTGGATATACAAAGGAGGGTTTGATGCCAGTTAATTAGTAGTACACTGGGTGACGCAAATGTTTGGCTACGAAACGTTCTGTATATTTTTGAGAAAGTTTTAATTACATTAATTTTAGTGATCAATCACGAAAAATGTCTGTTTGTTTTTTGTTTATAGAAGTTAAAATTGTGACTTCGCAGTTTTTGAATTTGTTCTCTATTCGTTTTTAGGGTTCCGTACCCAAAGGGTAACCAACGGAACCCTATTACTAAGCCTCCGCTTTCCGTCCGTCCGTCCGTCCGTCCGTCTGTCTGTCAGCGGGCTGTATCTCAAGAACCGTAATAAGTTGACAGTTGAAATTTTCACAGATTGTGTATTTCTATTGCCGCTATAACAACAAATAAAAAATAAGGTTTATGGTACGGAACCCTCCGTGTGCGAGTCCGACTCGCACTTGGCCGGTTTTTTTTTAAGTTTTGGTTACGGTAAACATATTAATGTGGTCCCACAGTTAATCTGGTCACAAAGAAAAAAGTTGTGCGTACCCATAACAACTGTCAAAGATCTACTCCAATCTGTCTAGAGCTAATGCAAAGAAAGATAGAAAGAAGAAAGAAAAATGTTTGTTTGGGACTCGCACAAAACAGACAGATGTAAAATTAATTAAAACTAAAGTAGTCTATTACTTAATCACTAATAAATTAGTCTTGTGGCCAAAAAGGTCCCTTTCTCTGCATGGCGAAATTTAAAAATAAATAACACAGCGCTGGTTTTATGATAGGGCCTGTGATGCCACGGATGCAGTTACGTAACACATACTAAATATAATAGATACGGATAAAATAAATAAATGATGAAAAAAATCAATACACAAAATACACACAGACAATAATAATTAACAATAACATCGACCCACGCCGAAAGGCCCAGTGCTCCAATATCATTTGTGAATGTCACAAATGACGGAACGCGCAAGCGCACTTGGAGGGGAACAGCTGTCATGTTGGAAAAAATAATAATGGCAGAAAGAAAAACAGAAATCTGACACTTGTCTTTTTGCGGATGACGAGCACTTGGTGGCTCGCCGTCCGATCAGAACCAGGCCCGGGTGGACAGTGCGCTGTGTTCCACGCGCGCCTCAAAGAAATGTCAGCATAGTAGACGGGGCCCCTGCCAGGGTTGCGAAATTTATTCGGAAGAGTCACCGCGCCCTGGAACGCAAACGATTCTAGGAGGAACACGGATAGGTTTTTTAGTCAGTAAGAGTGACACTCCCTTCTGCTCCGCTCAGAGTGGGAGGAGTCATTTGATGATTTCCCATCCTTAAAAACATCCTAACTGCCTCCGTGGTCGAGTGGTTTAGGCGTTTGCCTTGTGACCCGGTGGCCGCGGGTTCGATTCTCACGGAAAGCATACTTTGTAAAGTTCTTTCCAGTTTGGCTAGGACATTACAGGCTTGAATTACCTGATTGTCTGTTAAAAAGATGATTCCGTGCTTCGGAAGGCATGTATAAGCCGCTAGTCCCGGCGGCCAAATGACGGTCGTCAAATAAACCATATCAGAGGCCCTTGAGGCGGTTTAGAAACTCTGACACTAGGGTGTGGGGGGTCGTTAGACCTTACTGCCCACACGATAAGAAGAAGAATCCTCTAAAAAACATCGTTTAAGTACATAGTTACTTGGTTGTGGAGGTCAAACAAGCATTCGCTTTATGGAAAATAAATTTCCTCGCATCCAGTTCGACAGAAAGCTGAAACAAACATAGTAAAAGACTAGGCAGGCATAATGGTTAAAAATGATGGTTTTATTTTTTCTTTTTGCTTAAGCGAGCCATTTATGAAGCTATTTTTTTGTATGGCTGTCAATATTCCTGCTAGCAATTTCGAATTTTATTTTATTTTTATTTCACTAAGCCTAGCTAATTTATAATCTGGAATTTGTATTTTTTTTTTCTAAAATGCCTGAAATAAGTGTATTTTATTATATTTATTTGTTTCATTTCTTACCTCCTTTGTTTTGAAGACCACAAAAATCGCGGTCCTTATTTTTCCCAAGGGATTCTTAACGCCGTAGCGGTCTGAATCCCCTCAATATGACGTTATCGGTACACAGGTGAGTAACCGTCGATGCACGTGATATATTGTGATCCCTTAATCTTCCTCGTCTTCCTTATTTAGAGGTTTCTCATTTCCTAACGAGAAACAGGGCAAGCTCTTGGAAAAGTAGAAAAATATATTTTAACACGAGTTTCGATTTTTTTGAAAAGAGATTTCATTTATATCAATTTAGGGGGATGTCTTCACTTCTTGAAATCCTCATTTATTTTTAAAACTTCTTTAATTTTAAGCAAATTAAATGTTCACAATGTCATCCGTACGTCATCTCTTATGTTCCCCCTTCCCTTTCACACACATACTCTCTTATTCGCTCATCGCTGCATTCATACATCTATACTCGTTTAAAATTTTGATGCGTTCTAAACACATTCAGTGCCAAGAACTCAGCGTATGGGTCGAGCGTGATACGTTCATGTGCCCACAACCCGTATCTGGGGGGCTACTCTCTAACGAAATCCGTAGTTTCGGGCTTAGTTGCGGGCGGGCATTTTCTACTCCGTATCACCTAACCACTGAGAACTAATGATAACACGATTTGACAGTTACTGTGAAATCGTGTTGTCATTCATTCTCAGTTCGGGTTCGGGACTAATCGTAAGTCTGTAGATGATACGGAGTAGAATACGCCCGCCCGCAACTAAGCCCGAAACTACGTATTTCGTTAGAGAGTAGCCCCCTGAGTCGTCGTTTTAAGTAGCTATATGTGACTTGTGTTCATGCGCAGGTTGTGAGCACACGAACGTATTGTTGTTCGGCCCATGTGTTGAGTGCTTGGCACTAAAAATGTAAAAACACTTTTGCACTTGGCACTGAAAATGTTAAAAATCCTACATCAATAAATCTATTCGGTTACTCAGTGAACAACGCCATCAGCTAGCCGTAATCATAAATTGCCTAGTCTTTTCCCAACCATGTTTGGGTTGCCTTCCAGTCTCATCGGTTACTGCTAAATACCAATATTTTATTATTCCCTCTGTGCGGTGCAAATACCGACAAAACTCATATATAATAAGAGCCAGCAGAGCATACAACTCGATGTGTCAGAGTATTGATGATCTTGACTTTTACTCTACCAGTGTTCCGAAACTAAAAAAAATACTGTATAATAACTTCTTTGAAGTTCACTAAAAATTATTTTTAAATTTATCTCAAAGTGCTAACTATTTCTTACTTTATCTTGCCTGTCTACTGTTTCTTTTACTACCCTAATATTGTCAGTGAAAACTTTTAATAGGCCATCTTTCACTAACTGTCAATTATCTGTATCCTAGCTGTAAGTTTTCTTAAGAAATAAAATAAAATATAATTTATTGTACCTACACCAAAAATAGTCACATAAACCTTACGTTCATCAATCCTAATATATAAAATTCTTCCGTTACTGACTGATTGAGTGACTCACAGACAACGCACAGCCGAAACTGCTGATCGTAGAAAGCTGAAATTGGGCTCCTTAAGGAGTGTAAGGGAGCACTACTAGAGAAAATTTCCCGAAATTCCTACAAGAACGGGAAAAACCAGGATATGCAAACACGAAATCGCAGGCAAAAGCTAGTGTTTACATATTTTTTTCTACAGCAGCAAACTAAACTAGTTCGACAAAAAAGTAATCACAAAACTTGAGAATATTTTTTTAAGTTTTTTTCCATCTATTTGGGAAGTGCCTGTAATAGTTTTTCATCCATCCATACCAGTATTAGTACCCATACATCCATTTCCGCCCCCAAACAGGAGTGTACTTTATGAAGGGTGTCGGTGAAATTACAGACACGTGACATATCGACTTTGTCTCCAAGGGTGGCAAATGTGGCGATACGTCGGAAAACTCCCGGGCATCCCAGGTGTCAATAAGCGTCGGTAACTTCTCCCCATCGCACGAGCTGTCGGTCCCTTTGTCAAGCTCGAGGTAACGAGGAAAAGAAACCGATTTATCAATCTTGTTCCAATAGTTATAAGTTTGATAAAACTGTTAATCTATACTAATATTTTTAAACTGAAGAGTTTATTTGATTGTTTGTTTGGTTTTCAGGAAGTACTGGTTCGAATTACAAAATTATTTTAGTTAGAGTAGAGTTTAAGATAACCCATTTATTGAGGATTTATTGAGGCTATATATGGTGCCGTATGGTGTCGGCCGGTGCGGTATGAGAGAATGGGCAGCAGCGTTCTCTGTAAAACCATACACTGCGATCGCCAACCCGCCAAGATCGCCTGCCAAGCGTGGCGATTATGGCTAACCCCCCCGCTTTGGGGGAGACCTATGTTCAGCAGTAGTCTTCGGCTGTTATGATGATAGGCTATATAACATCACGCTCCGACCAATAGGAACGGAGCAGTAATGAAAAATGTGACGCTGACGAAGTTGCGCGGATCAGCTAGTCATGATATAAGTGTCATGCTTGTGCATTTCATAACACTATAGATTCTGATGAAAATAGGTTTTGGCTGATACAAAAATCCTAATAGCTTACAGACTTCAAAGTGATTATTCATAACGTAATAATATTTGAATTCGATATAATTATTATCAAATGGAACAACAAACTACATACGTCACACCTGTACTTTTTAGGGAAGTTATAATACAAATGGTCAAAATAGCCCGCCACACATTCCCAACCACTGCAACTCCTGAAAGCCAGAATCAGCAGTGGCAACGACCAGAAAAACGATGCCAATGAAGCCCGACGAGTCCCGGAGAAACGATTCAACTGTCTTGGATCCCGCAATAAAATTAATCAGAAAAGTACAGTGAAGGAGTACGAAAATAATTTCCACTTCTCTCCTTATCAAGCAGGAGACAGAATATAGCTAGGCCAATAGGCACCGAGGGACATATACAACTGGGTTAAGCCCAGTTGCCAAGCACCACGGATTATATATTACCACAAAATAAAAATCCTTAATTGTGAGCTACTTTTGATTCCAGTAATAGGTATGGCAAAATCGCTTGAACGCACGGAAACTTCTGGTTTCTACAAGGTCCGTATAGTAAACTACCCCAGATGCAACCTGAATACTATCTAACATAATATTTCGTTCAGACAAACAAATGGTCATTGAAAAAACACCACTAAAGACAACAATTGAATTGGTGTCGTTGCATTGAAATTATATCGAACCAGCTGTCGCTCGCGGCACCGCCCTCGTGAATGTCGAAAAGTATCCCGAGGGAACAAACTTCCGTGATCAAAAGTATCCATGTGTTATTCTAGAATCTACCTCTATGCCAAATTACATCAAGATCCGTTTAGCTTTTCTAACGTAATTGAGTAACAAACATCCATACATTTAAACTAGAGCGGGAGGAATCATTTGATGATTTTCCATCCTTAAAAAATGCTCCTAAACTTTCGCATTTATATCATGTACTTATTTTTTTTTTACTATAGATAGGCATACGTTTGACCACTATCTCACCTGATGGTAAGCGATGATGTGGTCGAAGATAGAGCATGTTTGCCTAGAAACAACCTATTCAACTGGATTTTTCACAATCGTAATCGCTGTCACAATGTCGTTTTATCTACAACGTCTAGATAACGTCGTGACTCTTAAGGGGTCATTGTACTCATCATTATGAACAACTTTTACTCTGGGACTGACTCTGAAATCGCGAAAGTAAAATCAATTCCTCCATACATTTAGGTATGTGCGCATAACTCGACAGAATGTACTGAAAAGCTGCTTTTTTGCGGTTTCTGTTTTGATCTTAAAAGTAAACATTTTCAAAATCATGAGTACAATGACCCCTAAAAAGGTATTTCGTTTATATCTTCGACCACATGGTCGAAGACAGAGCATGTTTGCCTAGAAGCAACCTATTCACTCTTGTCTTAAAGGTTGTAGCTATCTGGAAAAACAGACTCTGGCAGGAAATCCCACTCCTTAGCTACACGCACTATGAATGAATATAATACGCAATATTAGTATAGTAGTAGGTATAGTATATAATTCAAGTACTACGCAGCTGTCACTTCATTTTAAACATCACAATTTACAGCTGTGCATACAAAAAAACCTCAAAACCGAACAAGAATCACCCAAAAACCTTACAAACTAAACAGAAACAATTCGACAAGCCAATCATTAGAATTCCGCAGTAGCAAACGATAGCACCGCCCGATATTAGCACCTACGTATAATACATTTAACCCTTTCGCAGCGACGGGGGTCGGGCGAGCCAAATTAGATTCAGTGAGTTATATACAACCTTATTGGCTCCGACTACCTTGGACCGGCTTGATTAATGTCTCTATAGTTCCGGTATATCGTTATCTCTTACAGATATGCGCACTATGATTATTTTAGTCCGACGGTGTTATTAATGTTGGATGGGTTGGGGTCGATATTTTGGGCGTATTGGTAACTGGTTTTTGGGTACGTTGGTACTTCAAATATTTAACAGTTTTTGACGTACCTAACATTTTTTTTTTTTTTGATAATCTCTATGTAAGGTGCGTGTTTCGTATAAGTTCTTAGTTTTTTGTCGTTTTTTTCTTATTTAAAGGCTTCGTTTGTGGAAATAGGCATTTTTGGGGTTGAAGAGTTTTCTAGGAAAGAAAATATCGTAGTTGGTGTCGTAGAACCGATGACCGTTGGGGTAGACGAGTTCTTGAGTGGAGACCGCGAATCGGCAAACGTAAAGTAGGACGCCCTTAGGCTAGGTGGAGCGACGATTTTTGCAGAGTGGCTGCTAGCAGCTGGATGAGATGGTGATCAAGCCAAATAGCGTGCACTTGGAGAGGCCTAGCAGTGGACTGTTATAAGCTGATGATGATAATGATGTCGTTCTATAGTGTCTGCCTCTCCCCACATGAAAAGGCGTGAGCTTATGTTTGTATAATTACATAAAAATATATCGTGGAAAGTGCAAAATGTTTAGTCTCTCTCGATCTAAACTGGATTTTTCACAATCGTTTTCGCTGTTACAATGTCACTTTATCTATAACGTCCAGATAAAGTGACTCTTAAGGGGTCATTGTGAACAATTTTTAGTATAGGACCGACTCTGAAATCGCGAAAATAATATCGACTCCCCCATACTTTTAGGTATGTGCGCATAACTCGATAGAATGTAACGACTGAAAACCTGTTTTTTTACGGTTTCGCGTTTGGTCCTAAAGGTAATAATGTTTATAATGATGAGTACAATGACCGCTAATAAGGTATTGTGTTTATCAGTTACACGCTGCAAAACCTCTGGTTAAGTTTCCATTTTATGAACAAAATTAAAAAAGAAACAATTTTAAATAAAAACCTGTATCAAAGAATTCAGAATACCTACCAAGAACATTAAAAGTTTCTCCTGAAAAAAAAAATAAACTGAGAAAAGAATACGTAATCTGGCATTCGGGTAGTCGAGTAGTCGGGTTGTAAATGGGTAGTAAAAATGCGGTTAACATGCAGTTTTCGAGTAGTTAGCATGACTGCGCCCAAAACGTCGTCGTATAATGCTCGGTTTAATTCAGTTCGTAGTGAGGACGGAGCTGTCTCA
Organism: Lacanobia wlatinum; assembly: GCA_947578705.1. Lineage (NCBI taxonomy): Eukaryota > Metazoa > Arthropoda > Insecta > Lepidoptera > Noctuidae > Lacanobia > Lacanobia wlatinum. The sequence goes on from OX388032.1 coordinate 27,617,313, forward strand.
CTGGTAGTAAAGACGGTGCTGTCTCACTGAATTAACTAAAAATAAGGGGTGGGGGGGGCTCCGACGTCGTTGATTTCACATTGAACGTCCTGTGCCCATTGTGTTGTTCTGTGTAGGTATATTGTATCGCGGATGTGTTGCTTTATTAGATTTAATAACAAAATCGAAATACCTACACGATAGGGTTTTTATCGTTTTGTACAGTTCAGAGTGATTTTAGATATTTAACGGAGTTTCTAGCCAAAAGCATTCACTTTTAAATAAAGTTTTTTTTTTCGTGGGTTGAATATTATTTAAAAAGTTTTATTATCCGCATTATTACTTGTCGATGCAGAATACTAAATAATAATAATAATAATAATAATAATAAAGATTTATTTCAGATAAAATCCATAGCTTGTTAGTAAAAGTCTTAACCTAATGTTAGTACAAAACATACAAAATTAAAACAACTGCCACCTACGTGTGCAGCCGTATCCAGTGAGCCAACATGGGGCTGTCCCACTTATCACAAAATACACTCAGGATGCTGTGGGAGCTAGCACGTACTCTACTGAGAACAGAAGCGCACCTTTTCCGTATAATGGCATGAAAACCATCAACCCTGGCCTCGGTGAACATCCCAGAAGCGCTACAAAAACGTGGTAGACCCAACAGCATCCTGAATACATTGTTATACTGGACACGCAAGGCATTGTATGCCCTCAGCGTATACCTGACCCACAGACTGCATGTGTAAAAAGACTGGCAGTATGCTCTGAAAAGGGTTATTTTGACTTGCGTCGTACAACGTGCAAATCTGCGGATCAGCATATTACCTCGGACAGCCATCGCCCTGCGTTCCCTTTCTATGTCCAGGTCATCATTCAGGTCATGAGTGAGCCAGTGACCCAGGTACTTAAATTTTGTTACTCTGGATAACGGAGTATTATTAATGGTCACATCTGGCACGTTAGTGTAACATTTGGTGCCTGCCTTGAATACCAATAATTCACATTTTTTTGCATTGTACCTGAGTCCCTGAGTGACGGCATAGTCTTCACACATCTTAACAAGACGTCTGAGTGCGCTTATTGATGGACTCAGCAGCACCATGTCGTCAGCGTAACTTATATTGTTAATGCAAACTCCGTCAATATGACAGCCTATACGGGTGCGGCTGAGTTCAACAATGAGCTGATTAATGTAAAGGTTAAAGAGACGAGGCGAGGTAACACCCATACACATCAGACAGAGTTCCACCCCACCTGACATAGTTTGTCTGATTCTTGTACCAAAACTTCAATAAAGAAATAACAGCACAGTCAACACTGCTTTCCTTTCGCAGCTTTTCCCATAGGATGTCGTATGACACGAGGTCAAAAGCCCTCGATAAGTCCAGAAAACATGCATTGACCGGTGTTTTCCTATCAGCATAATACTGAACAGTCTGCTTAAGACACATGATGGCAGTCTCCGTCGATAGTCCGGGTCTGAAACCGAATTGGGCATCGTGAAGATTTATACGACTCACCATATGTGTATCAAGCAAACAGTCCAGTACCTTAGCTGTAACAGTTGCCAGGGAAATAGGCCTATAGTTTGCGGGGTCTGTAACATCGCCCGTTCTGTTCTTTACTATTGGCACGACTATGGTCTTCATAAGTTTATCTGGCAAGTACGAGTGACTTATACATAATGAATAAAATGTTGCCAACACCCTAGGTAAATGAACCCCCGCGTATCGCCAGTGCTCGACGCTGAGGTAGTCATGTCCCGGAGACTTACCTCCATCCATCTTTTTAATGACATCGGCTATCTCTTTGGCCAAAAAACTTAAACACGGAGAACTTACCTCAGCGCCGATCACCGACGAAGACACGGGCGTAACCGGTCCCGCTAAGGGATCAACTTGGAACTGATTCACAAACAAATTTGAAATGGCTTGAGGATCACAAATGCCAGCCACGCTCACCGGCAGACTCGGCCTGTAATTCAGTTTACCAGTGCTCTTCCAAAACTTTGGATTTGCGCTGCTCAGCAATTATGTCTAGTTTTATTTGTGCTTGATTATTGCGACACCACTTTAATTTGGCTTTAAAAATGTTACGTGTATTTCGCATATTCTCATAAATAAATCCTGAAGTTGGGTTCCCAAATAAATGCCACCTCTGAAAAGCAAGCCGAGCCTGAAAGTGAACACTTCTAACATGCCTATTCCAACCGGTTAAAGGTTTATAACATTTTTGTTTAACACCAGTAGCGGTCCGCTCAGCAGATGTTGAAAGTATATCGGTGATTTTTGTGTACATATTGTCTAAAACCACTCTGTGAGTTACATCACCACATATTTTATCCGCACAATTAATACACTCTGAGGGGAAATCTATTTCACATAAACCTGAATTACACAATTTTTCATACATCTTAATCTGTTCCAAGTCTCGAGCGCCCCATATAACCTTACTACTTAATACTTTAGGTAGTGGAATATTAGACTCCACTACACTCAGGTTACATTCTAATTGAATTGGAAAGTGATCGGACCAGTAAGTGCCGTACAATACTTCTAAATCTACTCGTAAATGACTATAAAAAAAAAATAGTTTTTTTTTTAATGGTTCAAAAACGAGCAGTACCTAACTGTTAAGTTTAAAATTAACTATCTTAACACAAGCTGCAACAGTTAAATACTTAAAAAAAATGAACTAAAAGTCAACAGTAGAAGACAATGACACTCAACAAACCAGCAAACAATTCACTAAAAAGGAAAACAAAAGCCTATCAATACAGAAAACAATTTACAAGCGAAGCCTTTAAAAAAACGGTTTTCCCATACTTAACACTTACCCAAAGAGCCCACTTTTAAATTCCCCCATTTTCTGCGTTTAAAAACGTACTTTCGAACCGTCAATTTATAACCCTCTCGATAAAGGAGCGATTCATTGCGGGCGCGCCAGCGGAAGCGTGCGAGGGTTAACTCGTGATGGGTTATTTTTTATAAATTCTGGTGATACATACGAGTACATATTAAGATAATGTATTTAGGGTTCCGTATCCGAAGAGTAACCAGTGGAACTCCATAACTAAGCCTCCGCTGTCCGTCAGTCTATGTGCCAGTCGGCTGTATCTTAAAAATCGTAACAGGCAGGCAGCTGAAATTTTCACAGAGTGTGTATTTCTATGGGTAAAATTAAGGGTAGCTCCCATAAAAAAACGTGTTTCTTTACGGTTTATGGTAAGAAACTCTTCGCGTGAGATTCCAACTCGCACTTGGCTGGTTTTTGTGGTATTTTAGTGGCACAAACTAGCAAAGAACAGACTTGCATCGAATAGAAAGAGCCTTTGCCCGGTGGAAAATAGGCTATATAGATAGGTAGATTTTAATGCATATTGCTTTAAACAATGTGTTTCTTGCTATGATATTTTTGAACGTAAATAAAATCAGTATAAATTGATGTGCGTGACCCTTATTCAGTTACTGTTTTAGTCACTGGTATGTTCTTTTTAGTTACTGTTCTCTCTTTGTATATGTATGTGTATATGTGACCGGATCATTGCGAACTCTGTAAAATATCAACAAATCGATAAATTGTGAACAGAACATTTGGATTAGTATTTTACGCATCAAAATGAGAGATCATAGACTATCAAAATTTGATGCGTAAAAAGCTATTCCAAATGTTCAGTTGACAATTTATCGAGTAGACTCCAGCAGTCTGCAATAATCCCATGAGTCACACCTTAGCACGTCCTTAGCCAAATTACTTGCACGAGTTCTTCCTTTGTGTTCAAATAAACAAACACCAATTTACTTATTTAATTCTTCCTCTGAAACACATCACTTAAATCAAATGTTTAATTAAACCCAATAATTACCTTGAAAACGACTGAAGTATTCCATTCCGGGATCGCTTTCCTCAAACAAGATCTTGAGTGTAATCTGACGATGATTCCTCGAATTATTTTACAAAGTAAAACGTAAATGCTGTTGTGTTTACAAAGGAAACGTTTCCATGTCGTATGACAAATGATACGAGTAGAGGGTATTGAGTTATTTTGGAGCCGAAAGTAAAGGCGCAAACCCACCGCGGCGCACGAAGAGTCTACGCACGTGTGTACACACACGTGCGTAGACTCTCTGTGTTTCGCTTTGCAAGAAAATGTATGTGATTGTGTCCACTGCAACCCACGGACATGCTACGCATCAAGCGACACGCATCATTGGTACACGCATGATTTGCTTGAATATGGCGCTCACGTAGCTCAACGCTGTCAACACCATACACGTTGTGCATGCAGTACACACTATACACGAATATTAACCCTCGAATATGTCAAAACGGTATCGCAGCACAGTTTTGAGATATGCCTTGTGGAACGGAGCCGTGTGTAGCGTATACTGCAGTGAAAACGTAGACCCACGTTGTAAAACAATTGAATCCACGTAGCTAACATGCGCCGCGTGGTCGTGCACAGCAAGCGTTGCGGTGGGTTTACGCCTTTAATCAGATGTTATTTTTTCAAATAATTTGTTTGAAAGCGACACGTGTCGACACTCTACGAATACTGACATAAGAACGACGATCAATCAGTCTTATTTTGAGGCCAACATCTGAAACTTAATCGTACTATAATGTTGCCACTGCTGGGACACAGGAATCCTCTGTGTGAGAAGGCAGTGGGCCTTAATTGATCAGGTAAGCTAAGAGGAGGATGAAACACCAACTAGTAATATAGCAGAGTATAGAATATGATACAGGGAAGAAGAAGTTTTATAAACTCTGCTTTCACTTCAACACATCATTTTCATAACATGGGGTTCATTTTTGTCTTTTATAATGCGCACAGCAAAGGAGTGGAACTCTCTGTCTGTGTCTGTGTTTCCGAACGCTTACAACCCTAATCTCTTCAAAGTTAGAGTGAATTGGCTCCTTCTGGGTAAGCTCGCTCCATCGTAGACTTTATCTCTGTCATCTCTGACCAAACGAGAGAGTCAAGAGCAAACCCATTACAAATTTAAAAAAATGGTGCACATCAACATATTTGTCAAGAATCCCGTCTTCGTCCTGCTCATCCGCCAAACAGAATGCAAACTTACATCCAAAACTTAACCATAATTTTAAAACCTATAAAAGACCATGAACTTGTAAAGCAAGCCAATAACCAACACAAAGACAAGGGCTGGTAAATTAATGAAACAAATAAATATAATGTGCCCTACATTGACCCTCGGAAACTTTTGTTTTTCGCACATAAATACATCAGGGCTGTCGTAACTCACCCTGGTCACACCCTAAAGGATTCTATTGTCGTTATTAAATGGAACAAATCGAGGGAGCACTCGGGTATTTTTGTATAGTTTCTATAATAAATTTTACCTTTTAGCAGCCAATTTATTTGTTTCAATGTCACTTTATTTTGTTAACCAGTTTGTACGTGCTTTGGTTTCTTTGTCTTTAATGTGGGGGAAAAGTGTTTGGACGTTTTCTTTGTTTTCCAATTAGTAGTTGGTTAGGAAACTGAACTCGTTTAGTTTTCAAATGTGACGTGTAAATATATTAGCTACTTATAACCTACAGTAAGGCACTTGTCTCACCGCCGGCGAGGAAGCGAGTAGCTATCGACCGTTTGCTCGCTGAGGAAAGGGACAAAAGATATGGATCTCGTGTGAGTAAAAGAGACACATACATTCATAGTCGATAGCTGGCTGTTCACACTGCCGGCGAACGGCTCTTACCTGAAGTTGATCGCAGCGACAAGAGCTATCAAAGATTGTACTCGCTCGGCGATGATCGCTTGGAGGTCGGAACTCACCAAACAGCGGTAATTTCTACCTATAGTGCGGGCCGGAGCGAGTATTACGAGTAAAAGCGCGTCGCACAAAAGCACTCGCTGAAAGCCGAACGTCAAAACTATCGAAACTTTTCACTCGCTGATCGCCAACTGTTACGAGTTTGAAGCTTTACTCGCTACTCGCTGATCGCCGGCGGTGGGACAAGTGCCTTAATTATTGAGTGACTTGAAAATAAATCAAGCGAATTGTGAATAATTTAATGTATCCTAAATAATGAAAGAGATCATTCACAGGCAAAATTGCTGACACATGAAATCAAACTCTTACAAATATACGCTCAGGAATAAGAAATCCTAGAGCATTGCCATTCAACCTGACATTGTACTGGGCGTATTTGTAATTGAAAGTGATGTTGTTTTTTTACAATGATTTCTTTTTACAAGTGTTTGTAGGTTCCTATATATTACCTCTAATATATTCAGTTTGCCAATATTAAGATACTTATTAGTCTGGTTGTTATAACTAAGTGGTTAGAATTATTGTAAATAAACGTAGGGTGGTCCATTTACTAATTAATATCATACAAAATAGTAGTGAAGCATTGCATCGAAATTCTATGTAAATATCAAGTCAAATTTTCAGTCAAACCATTTCTAACAACCGGCTAAAAAATGCAGGCACCGCCATGTTTGAATTAATTCAGTAATTACGAAGGCGTGGCCGACATGGCAGTTAAATGGCCTAAATTACCGCTAGCCATGGTATGTGTATGTGTGTAGGGGATTCCCTAGGGCACTCAATAGTCTGCGTATGGTATGTGTGCGCAAGGTAGTTAGTATACCGGCGTTCGTATTAATTTGGGCGGTCGCATTGTTGCATTGCTATAATTGTAACTGATTGTTTCTTTATAGAGGTGCATAAGTTTAAGGCTGCTCTCTCGAAAGTAGCTTAAAAACAGCGTGCAGATGAAGCAGCTTTTCGTCGGCACTAACAGAGAAATTACATCTGAAAAAAATTGTAATCTACAGGATATGATAAGTAATTTGGTTTAGCCAGAATTTATCTATCGGTATCGCATTTTGGAGGGATGCGGTACAGAGAGTAAAGTCCCGCACACCTCCATTGTAAAGGGAGGATCCTCCTACCAGACAGTTGTTGTATCTGGCGGGCAACTGCCCGATAGTTAATATTCGGGCTGATGTATATGTTTAAATCGCGCGGTAAAATCCGCTTGCGCGATGCAGGATGTTGGATAGATGCCGGTCGCGGTTCTTTTTGTTGCGATGTAGATTTGCTCCGTTGGTTTTTCTTTTACCAGTATTGATGCCGCTACATCACTCCCCTCCGGAGACCGGAGGTCAATAGTGGATGAGTCGTCCATGGATCTTGAGATGCTTGCCAGACCAGTGGAAGGTTGATTCCAGTGAGTCGGAATCGGAATTCGCAGAGTTCACGGTGAGTCGGAACTGTCTGCGGTGCCCCAGTGAGTCGGGTTGATGAGATCCCAGTGAGTCGGGATGATGCTGCAGGCTCCAGTGAGCACGACAGGGTCCATAATTGTTCCAAAATTTTTTAAACGTACCAACTGTTATAATATTACTACATTTTGGAACGCAATAAAGTATTGAGTATGGGAGTGGTGCTGCTGCTGGCTCCAGTGAGTCGAAGCGGTGCTGTGCGACGTAGTGACGTGACTGCTGGGGTCGACTAAGAGAGACTCTTCGTGGCTCTTCATGTGACTGGCTGGTGGTCAGGATACCCGTAGAAGCCGTGGGTACTGGCTGGCTGTATGACTCGCTGCTCGAGAGCTTGAGGTCACGATGAGAAGAAGTGATGATGACGTCACGCTGAAGTAGTTGCACGAAGGCTGCGCTGACGTTCTTTGTCGAGGGTCACTAGTTTGGAGGGAATGCGGTACAGAGAGTAAAGTCCCGCACACTCCCATTGAAAAGGGAGGATCCTCCTATCAATATATATTGTTGTGTCTGGCGGGCAACTGCCCGATACTTGATATTCGGGCTGGTGTATTTGTTCAAATCGCGCGGTATTACTCTGCTTGCGTGATGCAGGATTTCAATGTACTCGTAGTTCGCGGTTCTTTTTGTTGCGATGTAGTTTTTCTCCGTTGGTTTTTCTTGTGGCGCTACATCATAATAAGAAAAAAAAACCTCCAAATCGTTGAGATGAAACGATTTTACTCCTTATTTTTTTTATAAAAAGAGTAAAAAAAGCATATTTACTGATTTGAAATACAAAAGAAAATTATTTGGTTTTGCTGCTTTTTAAAACGTGTATTATTTTTATTATAAAAAAAAAAAAATGCTGGTAGAGGAGTGGCGCGTAGAGGGGTAGTTAGCTCCGTTCATATGCACAAGGTTATTGGCATGAATACAAGTCTTAAATTAAAAAACGAGTCCTCATAGGATAACTTGTATGTCTGTCTATCTGTCTGGAAAAGCCAATTTGCTCCGAATCTACTGGACATGAGCCGAAACGCAAAGCGTATCGTAAATAAACAAATTTTGAATATGGGGTAATTTTTTAAAGGCAAATTGGTAAAAAAAAGTTTATCCAACTTTATTTAACATATCAAATGAATAGACACTTCGTAAAATTCCATAGTATTTACACAAACAGGCTTCAAGTATCTGTTATATTTTGTAATTAAATGATATGTTTAAAAAGCTTACACAATTAAAGAAAATTAACAAAGTTATATATAATAGGTACTGCTTGCAGAACATTGCGTTTTAATTAAATCTCGCGTTACTCTGCTGTTTGACAAGCCTAGCTACAGTACCAATGTTGACAGACACGTGCTTGTGTGTCGAAAATGTATACATACACGTGTATAATGTTGGATGTGCCTGTGTAGACTGATTAACAAGTAAGCCTAGCCAGAGAACATAACAGTTGTTATGTTGTTATATGCACTACCTGTCCCAACTATAACGTAAAGTACAAGTAAAAAAATAACGCATATCTTGAAAACAACTTTAACGATGGGATCAAATTCGAAATTCGTGTATAAATAATCAAGTGTTCAGTTATATTTTGTCGAGTTACGCAAAAAATGTAATTAATTGATTTTGTGTCCGCGATTTCAGAGTTGGTCCTAACAATAATAGTTGTATACAATTACCCTATTTCAGTTTTTACATTATTCCTGTTTCCCCTGTATAGCCACGAATCAGCATCTGGTCCAACCAGAACCAGTGAAACTGAATACCACACACAAAAATCCTTTTTCGTCCTATCATCTTTATATTGAACACACCCTGACAACAAACACCGTGCAGTTGTCCACTGGACACAACAACCCTCTGGTCAGAGGCTTCCCCTTTTTCAGTGGATGTTGCGGGATCATTATCATCATATCAGCCGAAAGATACCACTGTTGGACATAGGCCTCCTCGCGCATGTCGCCGCAACAACCGGTTCTGTGCGTCTCGCATCCATCGGCTACCCGCGACCCTCGTCAGGTCATCGGCATCATACCTATAGTTCCCGTCACGCAAGTTTACCTCCCCGAACTTTTTTACGTCGCAATTGATTGCGAAGTCATGTCAATTTGACAAAAAAAACACAGGACAGCGCATGCGCGAGTAGGTCGCGCATGCGCGTTTTCACGCAAGATGGCGGGTGTAATGGCATCTCACTCGCTCGTATATATTCGATGCATACGTCTGACCCGCTTGCTCAATGCAATACGACTTTTGATGCGAAAACTGTTACACGTTGTTATTGTTTTTAGTTAATTATTTTGGTTACTTCTTACTATTTAATTTGTTTTTGTGTGTTTTTGTGGTGTATGTGTTTGTGGTGTTACTTTTTGATATTGTTATTGTTACTAGTAGTCTTTATTGCTTGTTTATAATATAATACGTATTAACAAAAAAATATTCTAGGAACGTAACACTTTTTTACGCGATTGCACCTGCGCGGTCGTCACTAAAACCTAACTTCGGAGGGGCAAACTACGCTGACGTGAACTGTACCTCAATATTGGTATTAAAAACGAATACCTATCACGTTATTATTTCAAAGAAACAGAATGCCAAACAATAAATTTCCTCCATCGCACGCCAATGTGGATAATTCTGAAGCCTTCTAGGTATGGAAAATTTTACAAAATAAAGAGTAAAATAGCAATACTGCAGCGAAAAATGTCGACATTCATATAGCGCCGAAAAGAAATGTAACGTCGAAAATAGTTTTTTACCTTTTAAGTTAATGTTCAGAACTTCTGCAGTCATATTAAAGCTAAAATTTTACGGGAACCAGTCTGTCTATTTTCGGCAATATGTTTTTGTTCTATTTTACAAAATTTCTGTCAGTGTATCAGCCATTTTACTGGGATGTCCGTTAAGCTTTGTTTTTAGGAAATGTGAAAAGGGAACATAGTGTCACTCCTGTATTCTGCGAAATGGTAGACAGTGGAACACACACATTTCCCAGTTATTTTCAAAACTAATGTTCGACTGTAGAGTATACGAAATACTCGTGAAGTCATGGGTTCTATTCCCAGGTCAGGCAAAACTGTTACTGGGTTTTTCCATTAGGAATTTCTCAGTAACAGCACAGATTTTGATAATAGTGGCGTGACGCCCCATGCCTCAAAGCACGTTAAGCCGTTTGTCCTGCGCCATATCTCTCTCCGACGTGTCGAGTTGCCATCCCATCGGAATATGAGAGTGATCGAAGAGGGAGTGCACCTGTGTTTATACACACACGCCTGCACTATAGGTAAGTCCCGCGCTGATGATGTCTCCATTGAGATTAGCCGCTAAGGCCGAAATCGGTTAGGAGGACTGTGTTATATATGACGAAGGTAATACGGTAATTCACCCATTTGGGGTATCTCATTGGCGAAGTCCGAGTTCGACACGGTGCAGGTACGAAATAATAGTCTCAACACTAATAACAACCGTCTATTTATTCACTTCCTTTAGCAAAATAACAAAATCTCAACTGATCAAGCCGATGGAAATGGATTAAGGTACGGAAACGTGGTAAGTTCTATACAGGCTGGCAGCACGACCTCTCGCGTTCGTGTCTAACCAAAAGTGAAGTCTCCCATCCATCACCTCTCAAGTCAAATTGCGTCTAATTTCAAACAATGACAACTGACAGCTGCCAAGCCCTGTCATACAAAAATAGATGGCGTTATTCTAAACTAACAATTATCCATAGCGATTCTAATAATTGTGTCTGTGTTGGTTCTGCGATATATACATAGTTAATACTGAGTCTATTGATAACAACTGGGTACATGTCCAAACTTGGTCCGAACACAAGCTTTATGGTACTAAGGTTTTGGCGACAAAACGTAGCACCGTGTGCCACTGCAACGACCAGGCTGACAGCGGCTTGCGGGGAGCGCGGGACGAGGGGCAGAGCGCCGCCGTCCGCACCGCTTAGGAACCAAGGACCCCACACTCGCCAGTCACTCTTATGGCCTCTAGACTAAGGGTCTCCCCACGCCGATCTATCGATTGACGACATTGACCGATGATAGCAGTGGCGTAGCGAGCGGTATCAGCCGTATCGAAGATATGCCCCCGAACTACAAGGGCCCAACGTGTGGACGCAAAGCCACATTTAGTTCCGTCGTTACCTTCGTGGCTTGCCAAGACACTTTCTGAGCTAGTAGAGCCTATTTGGTTAAAAAAACAATACCTCTAAGTAACGGAGCCCCCAAAAATGCCTGGGACTAGCTACGTCACTGGATGATAGATCGGTTTTGTTACTCGCTAGCATGACAGCCATATCATTAAAACTAGCTTTTGCCCAAGACTTCGTAAGCGCATATCCCGTTGTAGCGGCATCAATGCCGCCACAAGAAAAACCAACGGAGCAAATCTATATCGCAACAAAAAGAACCGCGACGCCATCTATCCAACTAGCAGCGAACTACTAGGTTGAAATTCTGCATCGCTCAAACCAAGTTTACCGTGCGATTTGAACATATCCATTAGCCCGAATAGTAACTATCGGGCAGTTGCCCGCCAGACACAACAACTGTCTGGTAGGAGGATCCTCCCTTTACAACGGGGGTTTGCGGGACTTTACTCTCTGTTACGCATACCTTCAAACCGTTTTTGCCCGTTTGCATAGTAATTTATGGAAACCCTCTCTAACTGCACGTGTAAGTCTCCACAGTCCCCAAGGAATACATACCAAATTTCAGTTTTCTGCGACCGGTAGTTTCGGCTTTGCGTTGTCTTTTAGTCACCGGTAACGGAAGAGTTTTATGTAGTTATATTGATGAACAAAGTAAGTCCCTTCTTACTTAAACTTAACTTAAATCTACTCCTATCTGTAAACAATGCTCCCTTAACAATGTGGAAACTTGCTTATTATGAAACAATTTATATTAAATCTAACAGGAATTTAAGTTATTACCGGCCGCTAGTTTGTAGCTTACCCTTCAAAATAAGTTTATTAATTTCAGATCGGAACAAGTTATTGTTTTCTATCCCGCTATTAAATAAACATAATAACATATAGATATATTTAGACACGGCAGCTTTTGACTTAGCGCCTTAAGAAAAACATAAAATGACATGTACGTTCTATGTAGAGTTGTTCTCGTTTCGAAATTGAAAACTTTACATACGGGCCACCATGCGGGGACACAGTCAGTTTAACATGATGTGGTTGTAGTTTCGTGTTACACGTTCGTATATTCATTTATGACTCTGAACTCAATTTGATCCTAAATGCTGAAATTGTGAACATAAAACACCATTTTTCATAATACATGTATATAAACTCACGACTTTTTAGATAGACTACAGATATGTAAATAAATAGATAGAAGACTAACTTAAAGCGCTTGTAATTTCTCTATTTTTAACCGACTTCTTCAAAAGGTTCTAAGTTCGGCTGTATGTATTTTTTTTATGTATGTTCACTGATTTCTCTGTCATTTATGGACCCATTTTAAAAATTATTGAAGTGAAAACTTCTTTAGCGGCGTTGAGCACTTTTTCTGTAATGGGTATAAAATCTTAAACTCGCGTCAGGACACGTGACCTGATCGAAAAAGCGTAAGACGGACTCGCGTCAGGGTCACGTGATGCTGATCGAAAAAGCGTAAGACGGACTCGCGTCAGGGTCACGTGATGCTGATCGAAATAGCGTAAGATCGAGGGGAAGGGAGAGGAACTAGTATCTCCCACTCTTTCTACCGTGCCTGAGTGTGCTGCTCCGCTTAGGCGGCACAGGGCGCTTGCGCGAATGTCCGTCTGTGTTTATGTACAGCGTGCCACGCGTATCCAAGGATACGAAATTACGGAATTACGAAATTATGGATGAAAGTTGATTTTTCTAAGAGATAAAAAATAATGTAATATATAAATAAATAACGATATAATATTATGAATAATAACATGTAAATTGTCATATTTGTGTACGATAGCGCAATAAATAAACATTGTATTCTACCTCATAAATGATAGTATTTTTGTACTTATAATTAAACACAACGTTAATACTAAAGTTTTCACTTCTGCCGGCACTCCCGGAGTGCTATTTTTTTTTTATTCAAAAGCCTATACTCCTGAGGTGGTCCCATTGTCACCAAGTTAGAATCTGAAGATGGGATCCCATGAAAATCGAGGGAAACCCTCAAACGTTATAGGCACATACAATGTTTTTCATAAACTCTCTAACGCAATTCCGATATTTGTGACTGGTAATCATCGTCTCGTGTTGCTGAGCTGATGATTGAAGGTATAAGTTAGGATCTGATGATGGGATTCCATGAAAAATGTTTGTTCAGCAATACTTTCGCCAATTGTCAACCGATTTGGATGTTTTTTTTTTTTTTGGAAGACTTATTTCCCGGACTGGTCCTACTTCAATTTGGTAAAGATTTGAAAAAGAACTTTTGGAGGTAGGCAACGGAACTCTTCAATAAATGAAAACAAATGTGCGTGTGTGTGTTTGGGATTGCTGAAATCGCATGTCAGTTTATTTTTTACACCAGTTCATAACATAACATCACGCCGCACTATGTGGAGATTGAGTCGGTTTCGGGTCATAAATCCATAACTTCCATGTTTTCATAGATTTGCTGCAGATTTTTTTTTTTTGGGTATTTTTGAATAAATGTTCTTTTAAATAATATACAATTTATGGATATAATCATATGTTTATTGTCTAAAAGAAAATAGTAAACTTGAAATGTTGAAAAATGTTCAGAAATTTACGACTATATTTAAATAATATGACCTTAAATGCTATAATAAACACAAATTAAACTCTTTCTTTTTTTAAAAAAAAAAATATTTCTGCTATTATTATGTACCATTACTTTAACTAAAAAAAAAACAATGTATTATTCAACTAGCTCTAAAGCTTCATTTATAAGTTCCATAGACTTTTTACTAGATGGTTTTCTTAAACTTGTTATGTAAGGGTCCGAAGTATACAAAAGTGTATGTAGAACATCTTCATTTGTAGCTATTCTAGAGCATTTCCTAGCATGATGAAGTCTGAATCGTTTATAGTCTTTGTTCCTTGATTCCTGCGCATCTTCGGAAAGTTGTCCTAGGGGTAACACTGAATAATGCCGAATGACGCTTTCCCCGTGAATTTGGACTTTATGGACAGATGATGGCATATAATACCACATATATTTATTAACATATCTTTGTGCTGTATCCAAAGCATACTGACCGAATTTTGTAGCATTAATAACTTTTCCACTTGACACAACTTGAAGTAAAACATAAAATCGTTTAATCAATTCCTCGTCCACACCAGTATTTCTGCATTGCACTGATAATTTTGAAAAAATCTTCTAGCTGTATTACCGTCATTGCTGTTACCAGTACCTTGTTTAGGTTTATCTATATTTAAACCAAGTTCTTCTCTGAACCTTCTTTGTACATATGCCTTCTTTTGTTTTTTCAAATCTTTGTTTTCATTTGTTGTAGCAGACCACTTTTCGAAGCCTAGGTTATAGGATACATGTAAAATTAACTCCATAAATCGAATCCAGCAATGCAATGTCGATAACCCAAATTGATAAGCATTTTCATCAACTGGTTTATTTTACACTTTTTCTAAATTATTCATCTCTGTTGGTCTTGCACCACAAATAGTGCATACAGCACCTGATGAAGTTTCTGACAAAACTTGAGCCACTTTCCCGTCAACCATGGTTAAAAATAATGTATGTTTAATTTCGATACCTCCTCCATTTATATTAACTAAATTTGGTGTAAGAGCGTCCTTTTGAGCTTCAATTTAATTAACTACACTTCTTGTCTTCTCAGGTGTCTCCTTTGAAAACTCTATTAAAATGGGCCTACAAAATCTTACTGATGATGGAACAGGGTTTTCCCACACAGTTTCATTTGTATTAATATTTACAAGTTTCAGAGGCACTAATGAAGCTATAAATAAATTAGTGTCAGAAATTAACTCACTTTCTTCAGCTAAGACTTGCTTGTATTCACTTTGTCCGCTTGAACCATCACAGCCCCATTTAGAATAAAGCATTAAATGTGTCTTGCCAACTTTGTATACACCATCAATTTGTAAAATTCTTGCAATAGTGTGATCCAGTAGATCTTGAAGTTTCACCTTTGCTTTAATATTATTAATTTCTATGCTTGCTCTTGGTGGGTAGCACCTTCCTTTAGCTTCCTGAATTGATTTGTATGATGGAAATAATAAGCAATTCTTCGCGATTAAGTAACTCCTCATGTTTTCATACTGTGCCATATTAAGGTCCAACTCGATGAAAATACTGAGAGCTTCGTCTTTAGAGTACGCTGTTAAATGTGCCGGTTCGTTTAAGAGATTTTGACGTATATCACTTTTTTTTTCCATGGAAAATACTCGTAAAATTTCGACAATGAAAGCTTCTTCGGTTTCCCCTTGAGATCTCAATCCCTGAAGATATGAATTCAGTATAAAATCAAGGCCACATGTTTCAAGCAACTCCTTGTTTTTTCGTCTTTGTGTTCTATCGGAACTGTCTTCGTAGGTTTTCGAAGGGCGTCCTCGCTTTCCTGTCGATGTCGAAGGTTCAGATTCACAAGCAGGTTCTTCCAGATTCACAGTAAATATGACGTCCAACCACGCGCTATTCTTGTTTAAAAATATTTGCTTATTTCTGCCAGATTTTGTGTAACGTTGACGAAAGTTTGTAATAAGATTTTTTTGCACACTTGCTACAATCTTAGCGATATTTGCCTCGGGAAAGTTGGTAAAATTATTCCGTATATAACTTGTTAAAGCAACAACATAATTCCCGTCACTTTCAATTAAAACCAGACATAAGTCACGTCTGGTACAGTTGAATTCACTCATTGTTGCGAGAAGGTAGATGGTTAGGTTACTACACTTTAAGTAACGACAATGACGAACGAAAAACAGTATGTAATTATTGAGTTTCAGAATCCCTTTTTTATATAAAAATATTGATTTGAAACGTGTGCAAAATTGTGGTAGAAAGAACGAATTATCATTATGTGGTTATGCGGTTTACGATATGTATAATTGATAATTTATTATGTATGTGAACTAAAAAATGGTGGGAAACACTCAATACAGTATCTTAACAAATCAAATCAAATCAAATCAAATCAAATCGTATATTTCAAATAAACCATTTACAGGCACTTTTGAATTGTCAAGGTCGGTCAGTCCAACAAGATGAAGCTATTTGCACGTTCCAAAGCGTAGATCTCTATGGAGAAGAACGTGCAAGAAACTCCACGGACACTCTTTTAAAAAATAATAAATTGTTACAAGTTTTTGTTTACATCAAGTTGAAATTATACAAACATGTGAGAACGATGTAAAAGACGAGCAGGATAAAAGCGTCCGGGAAAAAAAGGAACAATTCAAAGAAATATTTAAAATAAACCATGGCAACTGAGAAATGACCAGTCCCAACTGACAGCGCCCGTTCACGAACATGACGCAAGACGTAAACCGCAATTAATAAAATATCACAAATAAGACCTATAATAAGCAAGTAGTCAAATAGAATCACCTACGTATTTGTAGGATTTTTTTACTGTTTTATGCTATAATAGATTAACATATGTTGTGCAACGAAATTGCAACTTTTCTTTTCTTATTTGATTATAATATTAAATTTCCTATCAAATAACATAATTTACAGACCTTTGGCAAATTTCGGCAACTGTCAAAACTCTAATTGAAAGGTTTAAGTACGCAAAAATGATATGTCACCAGATAAATATTTCTAGTAAATATATTTACACATATATAACATTTTTATGCATACCGGTCAAAAGTACATAGTATAAGCTTTCTGTAATGGTATAATACTTGTATAGTTTTCATTGCTAGGTGGCTAGAAAATAATCTTGAAAAAAATACAAATTCAGATTGTTTTGTGATAGTTTAGGAATTATCATGTTTAGATGATCTTTTTTATAATCCAGTACCGACCACATACATAATTTATGTATAATATAGTATATTAACTTCTTAGCTACAGTTTGAGGTATAATACGAGTACCTGCGCCCATTTTTACAAAATGTATTTATGGCCAGGCTCTCTTAGGCACCTCCACATAGTGCGCCGGTACGATGTGAATGGGTACGCAGGAACACTAAAAAGAGAAAAACAAAAAAAACTTTTTTACAAAAAGATACAACCGACTTCCAAAAACAAAACACTACAAAGTATAAAATAACTTTAATTTCGGAAGTCGGTGACAAAAAACGAAAAATAAAACCAAAAACAATTGACACGAAAAGTTTTTTTCCATAACTACTTAACTAATTAGAAACACTTAAAAAAACTCCTTACTATGTAAACCCGAGTATAAATTAATATAGATTTTTTGACCGTTGCCAATACCCTATTGATAAACCATACATCCGACATACGCAGCCAGCCGCAAATAAGCGCTTTCCAAAACTAAACTTCCCTACTCCACGTTTTAATACCAAGAATGCCAGATAATAGCCGTATGAAAACAAAACCACGACAGCACCCGAAGTGGTGTTTCCCGAACAACACGAAGTTTCCTTTGCAACAGTTCCGCGGACGCGTCTGTGCTTCTGTTTTGCAACGCTGCGTCATTTCAATGCTCTTTTTTCGGTCGTTTGTCTTCACGTTAAGCCCGCTCCCTCGTCCCCTTCTAAGCCCACACAGCTCAATTTAAAACCGTTCGTTGTAAAGCAATATTTAAAGTTGCTCTCATTTGTGTAACGCAAGTTTAAATGGTTGTACGAGGATTTTGTTGCGTGCTCTTTTTTTTGGTGTTGCGAAATTAAATGTTGTTTGTAATGGAAGGGAACATAGCAAAAAACATTTTTTTTTAAAGAGTAACCACGGAGTAGAGTGGAGTTTTCGACCAAAGAATCAGCATTGCCATGTTGAATGGCAATGTTTTCGGCACGTGTACCGTTGACAGAAATGCGAGTAAATTTTTCAATACCCAATGATCTCTTCCTCCCCCTTTTTTATCCCGTTTTATATGGATTATATAAGTATACTAGCTGACTCGGCAAACGTTGTTTTGCCAAACAAAAAAAAATACCCTTCCACCTATTCTCATACCCACCGAATATACACACAAAATTTCATGAAAATCAGTCGAGCCGTTTCGGAGGAGTTCGGTAACAAACACCGTGACACGAGATTTTTATATATTAGAGAATATACATTCAATATTTTCTTATACATACTATGCTGCCGTATTACCCAGTTAATGGGTTGTGGAGGTATGGTAGGCAGCCGCTCCACGTAAAATACTGGTATTCAGCTGAAACCGGTTTGACTGGGAGCCAACCCCAATATAGTTGGGAAAAGCTACGCAGATGATGATACACTATGGTGTACTATGCATAACCGTCTTCTTCATTGTCCCTCTCACCGTACTGACTTCATTTACTGTTCTTTCTCTGAATACGCCCCATGAAAGTAGGATGGATAATGGTTGTTGGAGTTAATGTTCCCGAGCACGTAAGAACTTGACAGTTGTATCGTTTGCATCAACTATTTAAATTCGTGTATTAGGGGCCGTCTCCACGAGCGAGAGAATGGCGGCGATATTATCGTCCGTGCCACATATTTCTATAACAACTCCATGAACGTGTCACCACACGGCGATATTATCGCGGCGATTCGATTAGTGAAAAAACGTCAACTCGCCGCGATTCTCTCACTCGTGGAGACGGTCCCTTGGTTTATTCATTTGAGTATCTACTATAGTGTTGTTTTGTATGTATAGTTTATTATGTATATATATATTTTTATACTATAGATAGGCATACGTTTGACCACTATCTCACCTGATGGTAAGCGATGATGATATATATTTATCAAAGCATTAATTAAGTCTTAATCGCATTCCCTTTTTTTTTGCAAATTGCGCCTATCTTTGCATCACCCAAAGGTTGACAGGAAAAAAAATGCCTAAGGCATTAAGTCCGCCTCTGCACTTTTATGTGCATGAAGAATACAATAAAAAATATGTCATATAAAAGTCCGTATTTATTTATTAATCAGATTTTAATATGTCATACCACCGGTTGCCGGTCCTTCTCCATAGGAAATAATTCAGATTTGATCATTATCTATCACAAACACACAGCTATACCTAATAATATTACTTTTGAAGTTTAGATAAACATACTTACCTAGTTACTAGGAAGGACCTACCCTTAAATCGGATAAAAAGATAATACCATAAGTTCTCGGTCGCAAACGAGCGCTGACTAAATAACATCCACCACAATAATATATGGGATTACATGTTTGTACGAATATCTTTGTCTGTCACCCAAATACGGACGTGTAACGTAAATGATTAAATTTTTTGTATGGAGGTCACTTTTGGAGGTCAAATTAGAAAATTTAAAATTTTTTTTTTTTTAATAATATCGTGTGACATATCAAATGAAAGGGCTTACTGTGAGGATATTAATTATATTTTTTTCATAATTTTAAAATAAATGGTTTTGAAGTTATTCAAGAAATTAGACGAAAAATGACCATTCCCCCCTTATCTCCGAAACTACTGAGCCTAAAATGTAAAAAAATGGAGATAATAGATCTTTACCTAAAGATTACAGGAAAACCTATTAGAAGTCTGTAGTGTTAAAATGACATGTTAAAACAAAATAAAATTCGTTCGGAACCCTTATATAAATTCGTTCGGCACGCGAGTCCGACTCGCACTTGGCTAGTTTTTTTTTGTAACGCTTTCACGCATAAATTGCCGAATCGATGTTGATTCATTTTGGTATCAAAATTGATAGGGCCTTAGAGACGGTTATAAGCGGCGGTTATATTTTAAATCTAGCGAAGCCGCGGGCAAAGCTCAAGTAAATATATAAAAGACAATCTTTCTTTTTTTTCTTTTTATTTGAGGTGGGTTTGCTCTTGACTCTAGTCTAGGTCAGAGATGACAGAGACAGAGTCTACAATGGAGCGAGTTTACCCAGAAGGAGCCTGTTCACTCTGACTTTAAAGATATGAGGGTTGTAAGCGTTCGGCTACATAGACGCAGGCAGAGAGTTCCACTCCTTTGCTGTGTGTGCGCATTATAAAAGACGTTTGGAAACGCTTAGTGCGAATTGGTGGAATAGTAACAAGGTAGGGATGGTAACTTGCAGTGCGTCTGGATATCGGATGGTAGGAGGCCGGTGGGATGAGGTCGTGGAGTTCTTGGACACACTCTGCGAAGTATAATCTGTAAAAGACCGACAAGCAGGCAACCTTGCGGCGATGAGTCAAGCTGCGTAGCTTGGCAGCCACCAGCTTTACGTCACCAATGAGCCTTTTAGCTCAGCGTTCCACCGAGTCAAGCGCGGCAACCTGGTACTTAGCTGAGCCATCCCAAAGGTGCCTGCAATACACCAAAGACAATCTCCGGAAGCATCAAGCAGTTAATGATCCGATTACGATAAACCTTTGATTGATAGAAAGCTCCACTATTGCTGCATGCCATTGGCAATTTTTTATCATCATCATCATCATAACAGCCGAAAGACGTCCACTGCTGGACATAGGCCTCCCCGAAAAGGGGGGGTTTGCCAAAATCGCCACGCTTGCCAGGCGGGTTGGCGATCGCAGTGTATGGTGTTGCGTTTTACAGAGAACGCTGCTGCCCATACTCTGGTGAGTCCCTTAGTCGCCTCTTACGACACCCACGGGAAGTGATGGGATGGTATTATTCTTTTACGGCACCACACGGCACCGGCCGACACCATACGGCATAATTTTTTATCGTGCTGAAAAAAACTAGCCCGTACCTACTTCTGCCATTTGTTATCTGTGTCTTCTGCTTTTTGTGATTATGTTTGAAAATAAATAGTGATTTTCATTGCTCTAACTTTAAATGTTATCTTCCATTAATTTTCAAGTCAACAAATAATTCAGACGTCAATATTAAACAAACTACTTTCAGGATTTTCGCGTTTCCCTTTTTCACAAGTTGTATTACGCGCCTAACTCCTCGAACTACTGTTTTATTTTATCGTTGCCACCACCTAAATCAGGGTCGCAATAAAATACTTTATGTCCAGTATTGCCGACCGTCCGTCTAACTATAACTCTGAAGAAAGAAAGATAAAATATCCAATCCCAATAGGATCATTTTGTAGCTGAACCGTTTTTGGTTGCATAATTTTTATTAAGTAGGTACGTACAATTTATTACTGTCATTGGCTAAAGATCTTTTCAATTTTGTGACAGGATTTTGTGGTGATGTACAGGTAGGACAACATGTTTTTGGTAAAATAAGTCCTAGAACGACATCAATCAGGTAAAAGGATAAAGAGATACCAGCTAAATCTACTATGGTGGTAGTCTTCAGACCAGTCGGGGGACTTCGGGATATCTTCAGGTGCCTGTGCTATGCCAGTTTATACTGAGCAATGGCCGTTTTGCGTACATACGCGTATGACCCATTTTTCCCAACCAGCCAGTATCGTATTATGAAGCCTCCGCTGTCCGTCTGTCCGTCCGTCCGTCAATCCGTCCGTCAGCGGGCTGTATCTCAATAACCGTAAGAGCTAGACATTTGAAATTTTCACATAGTGTGTTATGTGTATTTATATACACAAGAAACGAGTTTGTTTTTCGATTTATGCTACAGAACCCTTCGTGTGAGAGTCAGGCTCGCACTTGGCCGGTTTTTTTTTTGGTATGCGTCATGCTTCGCGCAAATTCTTTCCATTTTTTTCTCGTTGCGACATCTACCTCAAACACCACCAAATATATAAAATACAATCAAACATATCCTAAAACGTATACCTCAATCGGCAAAGTATTCATTTACGTGTAACTCCAACCTGTTAGTTTGTTACCCAATAGATCACCGAGTCTCAATTGGCTGTGAATTGCCACAACCAACAAAACCTACGTTCAGAAATACAATAAAATTCTCGGCGCGTTATAAAAACGTGCGGCCGTCAATTTGGTCAGTTAAAACTCTATCAAATACTTGGTTGCGGCATAGTAAAAAAAAATACAGAAGGTTCAGACATAGCGCTATATCAATATTAAGCAGGTGCTAATCGACATTTCGTGAGAACAGTTTTGAGTATGAATGTGGATGATAGATGAAGACCGAAAAAACTAAATAAAGTTAAAAAAAAAGATAAAGTTAATCAGCCGTATGGTGTCGGCCGTTGCCGTAAAAGAATAATACCATCCCATCACTTCCCGTGGGTGTCGTAAGAGGCGACTAAGGGACTCGCCAGAGAATGGGCAGCAGCGTTCTCTGTAAAACACAAGACTTCGATTACCAACCCGCCTGCGTGGATTATAGCAAACCCCTTCCCCCCCATCGGGGGGAGGCCTATGTCTAGCAGTGGACGTCTTTCGGCTGTTATGATGACGATGATGAAAGTTAATAAAAAGAAGAACATCACTTTGAACATCAATTATAGAGGAATTAAATTAAAAGAAATAAACGAAACGACATTTCTCGGTATCACGATAGATAGACACTGCAACTGGAAGGCTCACGTAAATAAAGTATGCAACAAAATAAATAGATTCGTGTATGTTCTATACGAACTCTCAAAAACATCAGCGTTAAAAACAGTATTATCGGCATACTATGGCTACGTTGACTCTGTGTTGAGATATGGGCTCATTATCTGGGGTTACTCCACAGAAAGGCAGAGAGTGTTCATCGCACAGAAAAAATGCATCCGCGCCATAGCGGGAATACGCCCTTGGGAATCTTGCAAACCCTTTTTCAAGAAGTTCAAGATACTAACCCTTCCAAGTCTGTATATCTTTGAATGCGCTAAATTTGTCAAAATTCACCCGGAGCTATTTAAAAAAGCTCATGAAATGTATCCAAAAAGTAGTAGACACAGGAATAGAATAGTTTTGCCCATAATTCCTAAGACAGCACTATATAGTAAAAATAGCTATGCAATGTGTGGTCGCATATTTAATGCCATACCTGACACTATCAAAATCTTACCAGTTAAAAAATTTTCAAGACATCTTAAATTATGGCTATTAGAAAAGAATTTCTACTCAGTAAGCGACATATTTAACATGAGAGTGAATAATTAATAATAACAATAATTCCATCGGACATCAATATATTATTTTGTTTTTTAATTTACGTAATAATGTAATAAATTTCTCAATGGTCACGCTTGTCAAATGTCACTGTCTACAAATTATGACTATTATGATGTATACCTAACTGTAAATTAGTATATAACCCAAATGTTTGCATGTCACATAATTCTGACTAAGTGTTATGGATCTATAAATAATTATTTACGTTAAGACCGAAATTGTACCAACACTTACTGCGAATAAATTGATTGATTGATTGAAAAAGATTGCCAAATAAGAATATGGAAGGAAAAGACACATTGTGCCGACGAAAAATAGGAAGTGTAAGATCTAAAACATCCGGCCAGTGCAAGTTGAACTCTTACACGAAGGAAAAATGAACACGTTTCTTGTATGGGAACCCCCTTTAATTTTTAATTTAATTTATTTTTTCTACTGCGGCAATAGAAATACAAAATCTGCGAAAATTTCAACCGTCTACCTATAACAGTTCTTGAGAAACAGCCCGCTGATGGACAGACGGACAGGCTTAATAATAGGGTTGCGTTAGTTACCTTTTGGGTATTCCGTACCCTAAAAAGCGAAGAGAACAGAAGTATAACCGACATAAATTGTAGAGCCAGCGAGCTAAAGTGACAAACCGCTCAGCGGGTCTAAAAAGGCTACTTTAGCAGAATCAGAAAGCAAATCACGCTACCCGTCACTGTCAATTTTTTTCAATCAACCTTGAACCTAACGCTTTAGAGATAAAGATTAAAATAAAATTTGACAGATTATTGTGTGTATTATGATTCTAATATGATTCTCCTAAGGTGGCCTTTTAGACCCGCCTGCCTGCCTTGGCCTTGCCCTTGCCTTGCCGTGGCCTTTTTTCTAAAAACATATCGAAGTGAAGCTTTGGTGAAGTGATCACGAATTAAGCTGTCAATCCAAGTAATCAAGATGGAATGACAGCTCACTTCGTGATCACTTCACCCAAGCTTCGACATGTTTACAGAATCGCACAGCTGTCCTTGTGAAACCAGGGTTTCCCAGATTTAAACAACTACACACTTTCTTAACAAAGCTAAAAATATTTTTGTTTACAAATATTTTAGCTTTGTTATGGAGCAGTTTTTCTGCGTACCCTGTACTGTGACTCCAGTGTTGCAACTCGAATATTCCCACAATCTTTTCAAACGCAACGCACACAAAGAGTTTATTGCAATGCGGTTCTATGTTTGATCCGCTCACTATGCAAAGACAAATGCGGGTTATTGCAGCTGCGAGTATATTGCAACAACTGTACCTGAGGTCTGCCGGATTTGAGCGGTAGTCTCTTTACATTAAGAAGAAATGCGGGCGGACAGACTTTGTTTGTAAAAAGTCATAATTCGAGGTTTGGCTCTCGCCTGTTTCCTCCTCCAATACTGGACCGATTTAAAAGATATTTCACAAACTGAATAAGAACCCTCACGAAATTGTCCGATAAATCGTTGTCAACAGAGGCCTAGTGTACAAATTTGGCTACTATTAATCAAAAACAGAAAACATAGAGACACAGTATACAGTCTTCTTTCTCAGTTTGTGAAATATCCATTGATATATAAAAAGCCCAAGATGCACAGTCTCGAACAAATGCAACACTCGAAACTGTCGTCAAAAACTGACATGTATCAAGTGTCATGTGTGAGTTGTGTGTAGTTATACTATAAACAATTTTTTTGCAAATTCAACCTTACATGGATCGCTTAAAGTTATTTTTACAAATCAGTGCAGTATGGCGAGCGATGCGAGACTGTTTGAAACTAGCGCACAATTTTAAATTGTGCGCTTGTTTTACGCGGACGTTTTTGAGATGCTGAGTGTGTATCTTGGGTTTTTATATATCAATGGAAATCTACACTAATATTATAAAGAGGAAAGATTTGTTTGTTTGAAATGAATAGGCTCCGAAACTACTGGACCGATTTGTAAAATTCTTTCAGCAATGGATAGCTACATTATCAGGGAGTAACATAGGCTGTATTTTATCCCCGTGCTCCCACGGGAACGGGAACTACGCGGGTGAAACCGCGTGACGTCCACTAGTATCTCTTAAATCGGTTCCATATTGAAGGAGAAAACAGTCGAGAGCCAAACCTCGAATTATGACTTTTTACATACAAAGTCTCGCCGCCTGCGTTTCCTGTTAAGTCACGATTCAAATGTTTCTTTAGTCAAATAAATAAGTTTCACAAGCTGTCACTCCATATAAAATATTTTACTGGATCCGGTTAGGCTGCGAGCCCCAACACAGCACAGAAAAGGCTAAGCAGATTGATTAGATACGTTATTTCTTAAGTATATATTTTTTTTTTCCTTTCTTCTTCTTAATGGTATTTTATGATGCATACTGTATGTCTATTTTCTTTTAACTTTTTTTTTTGTGAATTCGTAGACAATGGTGTGGGTTACATGTGTAGTAGCATAAACATGTAATAGGTTATGCATAATTGTATTTCTAAGTAAGGCTAATTTAAGAATCTTTTGTTATACCTGGCATGTAACTGTTTTTTGTCCCTAACAAATAAAATAAAAACAAAAAAAAAATACAAAAAATGTAACCGACTTCCAAAACTCCACTACAAAGTATAAAATAACTTTAATTTCGGAAGTCGGTGCTTTTGGTTATTTCGTTTTTTGACACCGACTTCCAAAATTAAAGTTATTTTATACTTTGTAGTGTTTTGTTTTGGAAGTCGGTTACATTTTTTGAAAAAAGTTTTTTATTTTTCACTTTTTAGTGGTACCTGCATAGCCATTCACAGCATACCGGCGTGATGTTATGTTATGAAAATAAAACTTACTAAATGCTTTCGGTGTAAAGGTCTCGTCAATACGAATGAAATAAGCCCAAACACTTGGTAGCTCCTACATACCGATGTGGAGATTCCTTGACTCTCTGTCGTCTCCATCATCAGGTCTGATCCAAACCTTCATTTATTTGTAGTATCACCCGATATACACACGAATATCAAGTTTTTACCAGATGCGTGCCTACAATTTTCGAGAGTTGCCCTCGGTTTCTCAGGGTTTCTATCATCAGATCCTGACGTGGTGGCAATGGGATCACACGGGAAGCACCAGCTTTCAAAAAAAAAAGAATCATGAAAATCGGTTCACCCAGTCGGTTAATTATGAGGCAACAAACATAAAAAAAAATACAGTCGAATTGATAACCTCCTCCTTTTTTTGAAGTCGGTTAAAAAATAAAAGAAACCCGGCTTTGAAATGATGACGTGATAATGCCTACTCCATACCCAGTCATAGCTCCCGAATATCGAATTGTTTCATTAAATATTAGAATTTATCCATTATCTATTGAATACAATAATGGTACTGTATCTGAGGTTCAGCATCTGCCTAACCCTTTCCCAACTATATTGGGGTCGGCTTCCAGTCATACCGGATACAGCTGAATACCAGTATTTTACGTGGAGCGGCTGCATACCAGACCTCCACAACACATTAAATGGGTAACACGGTATTTCTACTGTATCTGAGGTTACAAGTACAATAAATAATTTTAATTGAATTGAATATACTAATCTTGAAAACCACTAAGCCGATTATAATGAGTGGAATGTGCAAAATTGCACTTATCTATAGATAGCTGGGATCGGTGCTGTACTCATAGTAACAGAGTCTAGATACGCCCCCGTATTCATAGTAACGAAGTCTTGCACAAACACTAGAGACTGCTCAGGGTTGCGTACTTTGAAATTTCTAGCTTCGTAAGTTATTCTCGTAAGTAGCTTCGTAAACTAATAAGTTCGTACCAATTTACTTCAATCCTATTATTATGGTGTGCATGACTGTCATTGAATCACAAGATCAAAACATGCGCGTATGGTACATAAGTAGACGATAGAGTAGGTGCCAGATGAATGTGCAATAGCGGTCATTGACCCACGTACATTTATTGACTTTCTTTATATCAAAAGTAGAATTAATGACATAAAGCCGTCCTAAATTGCCTTCTATCGTGATATTTTACGTCCTCTAGTAATGAAAAATGGTTCATAAATTTATTGTTCGGGTATCTACGAACAGATATTAGGGAAAGGTCAATTTAGGTACATTATTGCAAAATTATCTGGCGCTTACCATAGAATCATGGCCGCTCAACTGAAGTAATTTCGTCAAACTTAATAATTCAGATCAGTTGTGTATAAACACTGTACCTTACCCTGGCTTCTTAACTAGGCAGATACCTGTATCTTAGAAATCAGTGCTCTCCAAGAATAAGTTAAAATTATGAGCATGCATGTTGCTAACTTTCCACTTACTCAATTGAAATGTAATAGAATATGAATTGAATTTATTAATTTAAGTCGTTAAAATATTACCACTATACTTCACAATATAATGAAAAACTGAGCAATTTGACAACTACATATTTGAATACTGGCCTATGACTGGTTGACCGCCTTTTTTTTATCGATGGGAAATAATCAAATGACTCCTCCCGCTCTTAATGAAGCAGAACGGAGTGTCAGATTATTACTGACTAAAATCGATTCTTGTTCCTCCTAATGTTCTTTGCGATCCAGGGCGCGGTGACTCTTTCGAACATATTCCGCAACCCTGGCAGACACTGGCCCTAGCGGACCCCTTCTTCTATGCTGACATCTCTTTGAGGCGCGCGTGAAACACAACGCGCCGTCGACCCGGGCCTATAGTGCTATTCTGTAACAACATTTTCGTATCTCGACAGTGGAATCCGAGGTGAGTTTCAAATTAAGACCTTTATGTTGTGTGCAATAAAGCTCATTTTGTGAGTTTTGTCACTTAGGTGAAGCTCGATATCGAAATAGTTGTTTACAGAATAGACTAGCTGGTTATGTTTGGACGGCGAGCCACCCAATGCTCGCCGTCCGCAGGCCCGCGCCTACGGTGGCCGGGAATCGCCCTACGACTCCCAACCCTTCAGTTGCGGCGGCTGAGACGTGAGGTTTCCCTCTCTCTCACATGTTCGGCCTCCTCCTTCGCTAGCATTACTGCTTCGCAGATGGAGGTGACCGCTTCCCATGCCTCCTCGCTCCGGACCATAGATTGAACCAGGGCCGGTCGCGAGAGGTCGCTACCGCCGATCGCCTCGACGAGGACCTGGCGGCTGGTTGACCACCTAAAATAGAATAAATAGAGCAAGTATCAGCTCCCTGAACCATCCCTGTGATATTCAAAAATAGAAACCGCTAACTTACTTCAGCTTGAGCAATGTTGTTACATAGGTGACGATATGGAAAAAATATTATAAAGATGTGCCTTTTTCCTATAATATAATCTCTAATTACAAGACAATCTTATTCCTGTGGCTACGCTTTCATCTCCTACCCCAGAGTCAACTATTATCTACATATTTAGAAAACAACTATCCGAGTTCATATTTAACTACCAACAAGCAAATTAAAAGCGGCAAACACTCGAGTTTTAATACGAAACTTTAAATGAAAGAACATAAAACAGCGCCAGATA
Source organism: Lacanobia wlatinum (assembly GCA_947578705.1). Classification (NCBI taxonomy): domain Eukaryota; kingdom Metazoa; phylum Arthropoda; class Insecta; order Lepidoptera; family Noctuidae; genus Lacanobia; species Lacanobia wlatinum. The sequence goes on from OX388032.1 coordinate 27,646,145, forward strand.
AACATGATATAAACATAGTTGTCACCATAAAGGACGATGTGTTACCCGACACATAATACAATGAGGATTCCTTAAATGTAAAACGGTGCCACTCCGAGAGTCGTTGAAACCCCTATAAAAATGTTAGCCTGCCTTTCATTATATTCTGGAACGCGATTTTTTATCCGACACAACTAAAACTACACTCTAAACCGAGTTCGGCAGAGTTGACTTTCGACTGGAGTGTGTAAAATTTATTTAGCCAAAACGTCCGATATATTCCTCGTGGGTAACCCTCTCTTGTATTTACTTTGCTTCTGTTACGCAGTGTTGCGATTTCAATAGTTTTAAGTCTGACTTGAGTAGCGGCTTTAAGCCGTCTCATCCTGTGTCGACATGAAGATTGATTGCCACGGCCTACTGAGTAGACATTTTGTGTCTTTGGATTTTGAGAAATCGATATGGTTCATTATTTACTAAGTATACTGGCACTGCTGAGGGTGATGACTGTGACGCTCGTAAACAAGCGTCTACGAGAGTCTTTATCGAAATTTTACCTACATGCCTACATCGCAAATTGACAAATACGCCACACCGACAATCCCTTTTATAAAAACTGTCCTATTCAGAACAGTTTTAGATTAATTTCTATGAAAATGCGCTGTCGCATCGGTGCTTGTGGCCTGTCTGCGGAAGTCTTAATTCAGAGTTGTTCAGTGATGCGTTCTAGGTTTAACACAATACAATTATGAATAAAAAAAACTTTTAAAAGCACATTTTTAGGGTTCTCTCCAACGGAACCCTATTACCAAGCCTCCGCTGTCCGTCCGTCTGTTTGTCAGAGGGCCGACTCGCACTTTGATGGTTTTTAGGCTTCCGAACAAAAAACAAAACCCTTATAGGATCACTCGGTCTGTCTGTCTGTCCGTCTGTCACAGCCAGATTTCTCCGGATCCAAAGGACCGTTTCTGTTGAAATTTGGTACCACTAATGGAATTCTGTGACCCAAACACGGACGTGTTACGTATATTGTTAAATGTTTAGCATGAGGGGCACCTTTGGGGGTCAAACTAGAAAATTAAAAATAAGTTTTTTGAACAATACCGATTGACATATCAAATGAAAGGGCTTACTGTGAGGGTTTTACTTATAATTTTTTCATAATTTTAAAATTATTGTTTTTGAAGTTATTTTATGCTGGTCCGGCTCCACAGCCACTAGGGCGCACAAAATAATCTGTTAGCATTTGGAAACATTGTTGGACCGGCTGAAGATTGTAAAAAAAAACAATATTTGCATTGTATAGACTCAATTTTATTTAGCAATGTATAATTTCATCCATTTTAACGGCACATGTGTGAGTACTGTGTACCTTAAACTTAAGCTATAGCTATCAGTTCTAGGTTTGTTTTTGACTTGAATGTACCCTGGCGGTTGGGAGTGTCATGCTCACACAAAAGTCTGGCTGATGGTGGCGTATGCGTTGGATCATTTGGCTCCCTTCAAAATGGTTGAGCCGAATGGTGCTAGCGCATGCGTCATGTTCGTGAACGGGCGCTGTCAGTTGGGACTGGTCATTTCTCAGTTGCCATGGTTTATTTTAAATATTTCTTTGAATTGTTCCTTTTTTTTCCCGGACGCTTTTATCCTGCTCGTGTTTTACATCGTTCTCACATGTTTGTATAATTTCAACTTGATGTAAACAAAAATTTGTAACAATTTATTATTTTTTAAAAGAGTGTCCGTGGAGTTTCTTGCACGTTCTTCTCCATAGAGATCTACGCTTTGGAACGTGCAAATAGCTTCATCTTGTTGGACTGACCGACCTTGACAATTCAAAAGTGCCTGTAAATGGTTTATTTGAAATATACGATTTGATTTGATTTGATTTGAGAATAGACGAAAAATGACCTTATCTCCGAAGCTACTCACCCAAAAATTTTGAAAAAAATCGAGATAATAGATATTTACTTATAGATTACAGGAAATCCTAGTCTATAGTGTTAAAACAATATGTTAAATAAAATTCGTTCGGAACCCTTTGCACGCGAGTCCGACTCGCACTTGGCCAGTTTTTATTTTTCATATTGTACTCAGCAAACCATTTTATCTAAGTTCTCCATTTCGGATTTAGAATGATGTCACTTAGCTGACCATGCATTGTCATAGAAACCAAACGTATATGCAAAATTACAAATAATTTGGAGACGACTGTTTTAAAATTCAGTTGCAAGGTACATGTTGTTGCATAAAATACATGGGTCACATCTTGCAACTGTTAGTTGGTATGTATTACAAGGCAAATTAAATAAAAGCTTGTAGAAAACGTTAATCTTCTCGTAGTAGAAGATATTTTTTACCACATAATTTTATTTATTTATTTAGGATCGCCAACAGAGGCCAATATAAACATGGACAAATACAAGAGTGCGCTTCCAATTATATGCGACCACAGCATTCACTTATTATCTAGGTAGGTACATCAAGTTTGACAAGGAAGAAAACATTAAAATAAACAAAAATACGTTACAAGAAATTAGAAATTAAAAGGAAAACAAAATGGGATGAACATAACAAATATAATTTTCCTCTCAAAATGAATACATGCAGGGGGTATTTGCCTTTCAATATTTTATCAACTCAACCACTTGATAATTTTACTGAATAGAAATAAGTGAAGGGAATCCTATTATGCAGTCGATGTAGTATATTGTACCTATACAGAGAAAGGGGAGGCAAGTCTGTAGGGAGCTTTATGCACGGTTGCGAGTAATTTCTTTCGATAATAATGTTAATAATGCACAGTTGAAGACTGGGTTTCCACGGCTAATGGCTATATGTGGCTAGAATGGAAAATTGAGGGAAATATAAATAATTTCATACGTAATTACGGAGTACCTAACTACTTCACAAATGATGAATGCGTGGAATTAATTTGTGCCTATTATATTTGATGGTACATTTTACCACTATTTACTAGATAAATTCTGTCTAGCCTTTTCCAGTCAGCTGAATACAAAGCATCCCAAATCTCGTTAAGTAATTTTAATTATTATAATTAATCGTTGACGTCGCCCACTGGGCATTGGCTACTATTTATTGTGCCTTTCCTCAAGCTTCAGTTCTAACTTCACCTGGCTTCCACCCGCGATGGCAACAATGTCATCTACCCATTTCGACGCTAAACTGAATACTTAGATTCCTATAAAAACTTTTCTATACTATAATATATATATTATTATTATTATATATCTACACTAATATTATAAAGAGGAAAGATTTGTTTGTTTGTTTGTATGTTTGTTTGTTTGTTTGAATTGAATAGGCTCCGAAACTACTGGACCGATTTGAAAAATTCTTTTATCATTGGATAGCTACATTATCAGGGAGTAACATAAGCTATATATTATCCCCGTACTCTGACGGGAACAGGAACTACGCGGGTGAAATCGCGTGACGTCCACTAGTATACAAATAAAATACAACCGACTCTTAAATAAGAAAACTCTACAAAGTTTAAAATAACTTTAAGTCGGTGTTTTTAGTTGTTTCTTCGTATTTTAACACCAACTTCCGAAATTGAGTGGTACCCCACACCACTGGAAAGTCGCAGGAAAGCAAAATACGCAATTTCGTTTACTTGAATGATAAAATATGTCCTCCAAGTAAACGGACTCCAGTTATTTTGATTTAAAAGCCAAACTAACAAACCGATTTTGATGAAATTTCTATGGAACTAATCAGAACTATTCCTTTCATATAAACTAAGAATGTTTTAAATCGTTTCATAAATGACGGAGTTATGGGGTAACAAACAAAAACGAATTGAGAACCTCCTCCTGTTTTTAAAGTCAGTTAAAAAATAATTTATAAGACTAATACTATTCACAAATAAAACTTTTAAAACATTTAATAAACCCCCAACCCTAATAAATAACACCAAAAACTGTAAACCAGCAACAAAATCAAAATTAATGTCAAAAGTAGCAGTTGGTATAGTTAGGAAGTATCTTACGCGGCATATCCCTTGCTCACAAGCCCCTCTTATTTCCCATGACAGCCATATTACTGCAACTTACCTCCAACATACCCTGGCCTTTGAGAAACTTCAAAATATACCCTTAGATGTTGTATAGGCAGGTTTGGAAGGCTCATCTATAATTGGTGACATGATCGGAGGGTCCTGCTTCCCCACGGATTATAGTTTGCACCTGTAGCCACTGATATTATGTGAGAAAATTTGTGTTACTTGATAGTGGGCGTGATGTGAATGCTGAACTGTTTTGTGTATCTGTGTCGACTTTGATTTAATATGTTTTGTGGCAGAACCTTGTGGTTACAGGCCCGTGGCTTCCTCAATTTGTTTTAGCATTATATCTTTCTTCTTGTAATTGAATTCCTACTTAATGTGTGTTTTACCTTCTTCTGTACCTAATGGCAATAACCTTGGCTGTCAACTTTGTAGTGACACTCCCGTTAAATGTTGAGTGGAAATAGAACCCATGGCTGAACGCTGATCCCCAAAATACAGGTCCAGGCCTAGTTTGGGGGTTAGGATCAGATTCGTGGCAATACATTCGAGTGCAATTTTTGTTATGACTGTCTTGTAACATGTATTTGTAAGTGTCAAATAAATATTTTTATTTTATTTTATTTTTCTTTATTATTATTTGTATTAAAGATTTATTTATTAAGCGAAAGAATATCCCATCACTTGCTTTGCTGTCCTGGGCGGAGCAACTCCCACAAACAATGTATCAAAGAAGAAGTCAAAGTGTGGAAAATTGAGTACCTTCTCTATAGTCCACTACATCTGCCTCACCTTTACCCAACAGAAAGCATAGTATACATAGGTCATTAAAGATATACCTCTATTTCAACGTTGTTAGAATAATAACCAATCAAAATTATATTTAAATTATTGTCAATCAAAATGAGTAGTTACAGACCCGTGGTTTCCTCAATTTATATTTAATATAAACATTTAATTACTAAGCGAAATAATAACTATCATCTGCCTTGATGTGCTGGCCAAAGCTAGGCTGGCTATATTAGCCAGGATGCCCACTCACAACGGATCAAAGAAGGAGTCAAACTGCGGAAGATTGAGTCTCTTCACTATAGTCCACTATATCTGCCTAATCCTTTCCCAACTGGTTTAGGATCAATTTCCTGCTGAATGACGTATTTTCACGGAGCGACAACGCAGTAACAGAAAGCATAGTATACATAGGCCATAAAAGATAAACCCCTATTTCAAAGTTGTTAGAATAATACATTAATAACCAATTAAAATGATATTTAAGCTATTGTCAATCAAAACAAACAATGCATGCATGCATGTTACCGAAAATAGCCTCGCATACTATTATAATATCAATAAATACTAATACTGACGATCATTTATTTTTAATTATAATTTAATTATAATTCCATTTTCGATGACACTAATTTAGTTTAAAACTATTATTATGAATAAGATAGAACAAAGCACGAATGAAAATTCAAACAAGAGATTAATTTTAAGTTTGCCGTTTATCAGAATCTGCCAAACAATTAAATCGTTAAACAATTCCTACCACTAAATCCTTTATCATTTGGATTACGCATTTTAGGTCTCATCTCATCGGTCTGAGCCTATCTCGTGGAACAGACGACTCAAACAATCTAACCTCAAGGCTGTCTGTCCATTTAAGCGAAGAAGTGATGAGCTAAGAAAACTTATATTATTTTTTTCCTCCAATTACGCAACAATTTCATCATAACTAGCCTAAATAGTGAGAATAAAGCAGCACTTTACTGCTTTAGAGTAAAACAGTGCAGTAAAGTATGTACACATACGAAACACACGAGTGCAATTATAAACGTCACTTTCGCAAGTTTCTTTCAACTACCAAATAAAGTACTGAAGTCACTACAGAAAACTATAAAACACACGTTCTGGTTGCGATTCGATTCGCGCCATTTCAAATCTTTTTTTTTGGCAATAATCGTACATTTATTCTGTCTCTAAACTAACACTCGATGCAATTATAAACTACAATTAGCAATCTACTATTTCCTACTCATTCCGCTTTCGCTGTACTTTTCTGTTTAATTTCGTTGGAGGTCCCATTTCAATCGTTTCTCCGCGACTCGTTGAGCTTCATTGACTCGACGTTTTTCTAGTTCTCACCACTGATGATTCTGGCTTTCAGGAGTTGCAGTGGTTGGGAATGTGTGGCGGGCTTGACCCAAAAAAGGTCTGAGAAAACATCAGCATTTAGATTTTCAGTTCTTCTTGGCTTCTTTTTACATTTTCTCTTGTCCAGTAAGGTTCCACTTGGACCCCGCTATCGTTAACCACTTCAGGTCCTGGAAGGTGAAAGGAGATAGACATTATGGGTAGTTTAGTTGGTAGAGCATATTCAGTGAAGGAGCTCCATACTGCCACTGTGTTTGGGATGGGTCCATTTAGCCAGATTTTTTCTACATTCCGCCCACCCGGACCCACAATCGGTTAAGAGATTTCAAGATTAGCCACTGCAGTTTATATACGTGTAGGTGCACATGCTTTGCCGAAGTGATGAAGTGTGGAATCCCACCTGAGGCGTCCAGACATATCGAGTTTCCGTGAAGTTGTGCTTGTACGTGGCAACTTAGTGGGCAAACAGTTTATAATGCATACACCAAGAAGAAAAGGAAGTGGTAGTAGTAGAAGGTAATATAGAAATCCCTCTATTCAGGCACCAAAGCTTCTGCCTTTGTTCAAATCTTTAAGACTCCTGATATACGAATATTTGCGAAACTCCAGAAAGTATTGACTTATGAACACCGCATTCGTTCCGGGTGTTGCCAGATTGTTTCTCCAACCTATAACTCGACGTCTCAAGCATATATTGTTTCTTCTCTTTTCCCTTTTCTCCGCTCAAATGGGCAGGAAGCCTAAACCAAACTATTCATAATTAAGTGGGCACCCGACGCGACGACTCGTTGACGTAGGTCGTTCCCTAATTTGATATTGAGCTATCCAAACTTCAAAGACAAAATTAGACTATTAGACAGGCGGGACACTTGAATTCTAAATACGTACCAAGAGACTTAATTATACAATGCTAATTATGCGTAATACTTATCTGTGATACAGTTCCAAATTAGAATGAGTCGGGGGATTCTACAATGGAATTCCAACCTTGCATGGTAACAGCTAAGATTGAAAATTATGTTCTGAGAATTCTGTAAGTCCAGTCTCGGTACCTGAGATCGTTGTTGAACGAAGCAAATTATGATAATTGGTAGATTTCCTAATTGGAACACTGGGAGTATGTTTCCATACGTTTAGGAAAATCTCTGTCTTTTATCTTTGATCTGTGATAATTGTTAGCATAATATCACGTCTGAAAACCGTTAAAGGTCAGACAGTGGTAACTAAAGTAAACCCACATTTCTCCAAATATATTGAAGTTCCACATAAAAAGTAGCTATTGCTATCAACAGTTCACATATACAAGTTCCGGATTGCTCTTGAATAAAGAAAACTGAGGGAAAAACCCAAAAAAAACTACGACCAATAGAGAAATTGAACCCAGGGCTAGTGATGCCAATAAATCAACTACACAGAAGTTTTATTTATATAATTAAATGAAATAATACCAGACAAAATCTTTATTAATTGGAACATAATGTAACAATAATCTTGATAGGCGAGATAACTAATTTCGGTCGTAATAAACAGGGCTTTCTTCCAATATAATTACTGGAGCATAAATCCGAAATTATTTCTAGTTGAATAACGTTGAATAAAAATGTCTGGCTCATTGTTACTGCTAGATCTAATTTCATCATTCATAAGATTCAAAGTCTTTGACGAGATATAACTTATGTGATTCATAACTGCATATTCTAAAGTCAGTATCTGGAATATATTAAACGTATTATTATTGGCTAAATAATAATAGCTGTACGGATTGGTCTTCAAGGTTAAGCAGAGATTGCTGAGATCTGTTGTTGAGTTGTGTTGACTATCATACATACCAAAACTCCTCCGAGCTTCGAGAAAATGCAGGCGGAGAGACTTTTTATGTAAAAGTCATAATTCGACGTTTAGCTACCGTCTGTTTCCTCCTCTCTTAAAACTGAATAAGAAGGATACATACTGTGCCCTTATGTTTTTTAAACCAAATTACGTATCATATCATGTAGCTAACTATTCTATCATAACTATTCTTTTAGATGTAATTTCTCTGTTAGTGTCGACGAAAAGCTGCTTCATCTGTACGCTGTTTTTAAGCCTTTTTCGAGAGAGCAGCCTTAAGCCATTAACCCAGCTGTCAATTGTAGATCTTTGGTAGTCGTTACGGATTGTCAGAACTGAAAAAATCTGACTTCAGTCTTGCCAATAAGTACCTTGTTACCTTTTTACTGAGTTGTAGAGGTCTGATAGGCAGCCGCTCCACGTAAAAATACTGGTATTCAGCTGAATCCAGTTAGACTTGAAGCCGAACCCAATATAGTTGGGAAAAGGATAGGCAAATGATGACTGACCAAAATAATGTCAGTGCAAGGGCTCTCGAAAAAAAGTAGGTAACTATAACATCTCTAAAATCTGATGAGAATTTAGTTTTTTAGAGCAATTCGTTACCCAATTGTATCATTCATAAGATAACATATTCTTTCACAATCAAAATGACCTCTATTGCACTACTTTCATATGTTTAAAAATCTGTTGGCCAACGTAAAACACGCAATGATTATGGTTTACTTCCCCCCTTATCTTGGTCATCATTTTCAGTCCGGAATCATCCACTCTTGGGTTATATAGGCCATACTTGTAGCTTGCTAGCTAAGCTGTGCCGACAAGACAGACCTTTCCTGCTATAGATGTATTTACTTAGAAGTTACGCACAGAATTGACGTAAACTTGCTGATTTCTCACGTCAAATGTCTAGAAAACCTTTGCAAGCTTTGCATTTACCTTCCTACCCAATTCTAAGTAAGGGCTTCCTATCCAATTGTTAAGGTTGCTTACTAAGCAAGATTATTTTGGGCTATTAAAGTTTATATCTTAACTGATAGGTTTTGAGAGCAGTGGTGGCCGAGTGGTAACGGCTCCGACTTACGAGTTGTAGGTCGCGGGTTCAAACCAAGCCAGGCACATTTATTATAAATATATATTTGTAAATCTATTTGTGTATATTTGTTTGTATATTTATTGTAATTAGATTTGTATTTATTATAAGATAATAATGTTTTAGTTAAGCTAGTATAGTTTATTTTAAGTTTCCTTCTCTGTTTCTTTACACACTGTGTCTACTTTTCTAATCAAATTCTTCTGTCGCAGGTCTGCTGGAAGAAATTTCTGTGGAAATAAGCAGTACCTTTGTGCTCTTTTCTATGTTAAAAATTTTCTTTATAAGTATATTGTGTGTACATAAATAAATAAATAAATAAATTACTTTGTGTAATTTATTTCATCACCACTGCTCTTAAAACGGTGAAGGAAAACATCGTGAGAAAACCGGCATGTCCTAGAACCAAAAATTCGAAGACATGTGACATTCACCAACCCGCATTGGGCCTGCGTTGTGGATTACGGCCCATTCCCTCTCCTAGAGAGGAGGCCTGAGTCCCAACAGTGGGAACATTGTAAGGCCAACTATGCTTTGCTAGATAGGTACTGAGTGCCGGCTAAGTTCGTATTCGTTCCATATACAACAAATAATATGTCACACCTGTTTTGTTGTTAGGGTAGGCAGAGGGCCGGCGGCGGTGACCTCTCGCGTTCGGCCCTGGAAGCCGGAGCGAAGAGACATGGGAAGCGGACACCTCCTTCTGCGAAGCAGTAATGCTAGCAAAGGAGGAAGCCGAACGCGTGAGAGAGAGGGAAACCTCACGCCCCAAGCGCCGCAACAGAAGAAGCCCCGGGCGTCGGGAGTCGCAGGGCGATTCTCGGCCACCGTAGGCGCGGGCCTGCGGACGGCAAGCATTGAGTAGCTCGCCGTCTGATCAGAACCAGGCCCGGGTCGACGGCGCGCTGTGATCCACGCGCGCCTCAAAGAGCGGTCAGCATAAAAGGCGGGGTCCGCTAGGGCCTGCTTGGGCTGCGGACTTTGTTCGAAAGAGTCACCGCGGCCCTGAAACACAAAGGGCACTAGGAGGAACACGGATGGGTTTTAGTCAGTAAGAGTCTGACACTCCCTCCTGCTTCACCCAGAGCGGGAGGAGTCATTTGATGATTTCCCGTCCGTAAAAAAAAGGGTAGGCATAGGGCAGAGGTGGGGTGCATTTCGTCGATGTAAGGTCCTGTTAAATAAGGAATCCAAACTACCAGATACTTAGAAACTGGCCAGGAGTGAAACAACTTTATAACACATGGTCCGAGCCTGGAGTTAAACTAGGGTCCTATACTTATAAGTCACGCTTACCAGACCAAACCAAGCACACAGATTCTAAGATGGGTGCCACACGCAGCGTTGCGTCGGCTGTTTTACTTACTAATTTGAATGGCATGCCACACGGTGGCACCCCTCTAAGGAGAATGTAACAAACTAGCATTTGCCCAGATTTTTCGATATAAAAACTAGCCTATGGCATTGAGTCATCATCATCATTTCAGCCAATTTCCGTCCACTGCTGAACGTAAGTCTCCCCCAAAGAGCGCCAACCATCCCGGTCCTGAGCAGTCCATATCCATCCGCTTCCAGCCACCTTCTTTAAATCATCGTGCTGTAGGGCATCCCACACTACGTTTGCCCATACGCGGTCTCCACTCTAACACGTGTCTGTCCTTCTGCAGACATGGCCGGTCCACTTCCACTTCAGCATGCTGATTCGACGCGCAATGACGATGACTTTAGTATAGATTTATAGAGGTACATTATGTGGAACAAGGCGTTAAGTCCCGTAACTGCCATAGAAAAGTGAGGATCTGGTGGGCAACTGATGGTTGCTGTAGATTTTTATCAACGAGCAAACGGGATCAACAGCTCCACAGATTACGTCCAACTTGCAAACGAGCATTGCCTCATTTTAATACTAGTTCTTATTTAGATAATTTCTATGTAAATATTACTCGTTGTAACAATAAAGTGTTATTCCTGTTTAATAGCATCATTCGTATGGCCATGACGCGAGGAGGTTTCAATAAGGAAATGTGTCTGAGTCAACTTTACATATAAAGGCGTACTACCGCTTTTAGGAGCCATTATCGCAAAATAGCTGTTGTTTTGGTACTTTTAATTTATCTTTATGAAGGTGAGTTCACAATGAAGTTATTTTACTGGTTGCCAAAATTTTTTGGTAGGGCTTTTTATTTTTAGTAACTCCCTTAAGAGGAAATGCTGGCGGAGAGACTTTGTATGTAAAAAGTCATATATCGAGGTTTGGTTCTCGCCTGTTTCCCCCTCCAGTATTGGACTGAAATTTCATGAAGATCCTTTCAGGCGTTCTGACGTGACCTTTCACGTGAGGATGGATGGATGTTTGTTACCCTTGTAACAAACATCCATCCATCCTCACAAACTTTCGCATTTATAATCCTCACAAACTTTCGCATTTATAATCCTCACAAACATTCGCATAGGATTGTATGAAAAAAAAAGGTTTTCCGTTATGGTCACCAGACGGCGCTTATTCAGTTTCATGACAAATTAAAGTTTACCCTTACCCGATCGGGAACTTTAAAAAACTCTCACTAAAGACGAAGATCTACATACGAGTATCAAGGCACAAATATATGCCAGCCCGTAAGGTCGTAGCAACATCCGCTGGTAGCAATCATCACAGGACTTGTCGATGTGGCTCCGCTTGGAAGAGGCCACGTTTACAAAGGGGTGACTTCAGCTGAAATGGTGATGATGATGGTGAAGATCTAGAAGCAGCAGTATCGATTATCATGTATGTTTCGCACTGAAATATCAATTGAAAACATACGCGCGTTGCGGGGGCTAGACGGAAAAAATTAAGATCAAAAGTTGTAACGACACTTTTTGCTATAGTTGTAAGCCGTGCTGCGTGCGCGTGTTTCTCTGTCTCTCTCTCTCTCTCTCTCTCTCTCTCATAGAAAGCAAGCCAGTTATTTTGACAAGCCAATTATTACTAAAATTGAGCCTACTGATTAAGTTTATATTACATTATATTTGTTAAAAATAAAAAAAAAATATTATAACTTAAAAAAAAATATTAATAATTTTTAATTAATATTTTTTTTTTTTACAATTCCTTCTCTTATTAATCGAAAGGAACTTCGTTCCATCCGGGTGTCCCTTGACAACTCTCAAGTTTTTTTGTGTGTACATAAAATATAATAAAATAAATAAATGAATACACTATCTCTATATGCATAGCTAAGGACTTATTTCCAAGATAATTCAAAACACTAACATATAGGAAGTTCTCCATCATACAACACTTTGTGACACAGTTCTCAATCAGCAATTAAAACGCGACGAAAAACGTTAAAAAGATGACACAGTGTCTCTAAATGGAAAGCAGCTGATATCCGTGTCATCTTTCCGCCCCCACACTGAGTCATCTTACGGTGCAGATACACATGGGTCATAGTGTGATCTCATCGAACTTTATAAGGAAACTTGTCTTTGTGACTTTTCGTATTAATCTTGGACGCAAAAAAAGGATAATTAATTAATGTTAGCGTGTTTGTTTTAGTAAGGATTAGTTCTTTTTTAATAGATAATAACAGCCGCACGGGTCGATATTCAAGGTTAAGTAACGCTTGCCAAGGTTGGTCTGTGGATGGGTGACCATCTTAACATACCGAGTTTCCTCCGTGCTTCGGAAAGCACGTTCAGCCGTTGGTCCCGGCTGTCATTTGTAGATCTTTGGCAGTCGTTACGGATAGTCAGAAGCCAGTAAATCTGACACCAGTCTTGCCAAGAAGTACCGTGTTACCCAGTTAATGGGTTGTGGAGGTCTGGTAGGCAGCCGCTCAATGTAAAATACTGGTACTTAGCTAAATCCGGCTTGACTGGAAGCCGACCCCAATGTAGTTGGGAAAAGGCTAGGCAGATGATGATTGACAAATAGGGGAATATAAGAATGGAAATTAAAACATCTGAATTGATGTATTGCTTTTTAGGGTTCCGTACCCGAGGGGTAACCAGCGGAACTCTATTACTAAACCTTCGAACTCGGTCCGTCCGTTCATCCGTACCTCCGACTGTCCGTCCGTCTGTCTGTCAGCGGGCTGTATCTCAAGAACGGTAATAGGTATTCAGTTGAAATTTTCACAGAGTGTGTATTTTTATTGCAGCTATAACAACAAATAGAAAAAAAATAATGGGGGCTCCCATACAATAACCGTGTTTTTTTTTTCGGTTTATGGTACGGAACCCATCATGTGAGACTCTCACTTGGCCGGTTTTTTAAGCTCATGCTCAGCACGGTTAGTAGGCTGTTAGGTTAGAGGCTGGTCACTCGGTGACAGGGTCCGCGATCCGCATGGAGTCATCCTGGTCAACTGGGCACTACCTCGTTAGCGAGAGAACAATACCAGACATTAGTACCGCCACCAGAGCCACTTGAAGAACACATTAGTCGAAAAATCCTCACATAGATAATCCGGAACTTACGGCTTAATGTGCTTTCCACGGGGAGGCTTTGGTATTTATTTTATTTTATTTTACAGTTTTAGGAAAGCTTAGAGCTAAACATTTTCACACAGTACTGTGGCACAACCTCCTTGGTTGGCTCACCCTTCGTCAACTTAATCATAAAAAAAAGCTTTAGAAAAATTAGGAATTTAGAATAGGTTCAAATATTGACATACGATGATTGATTTATTTTTCTGAGAGACCTGTAAAAGTTTTTCTTGTGAGCTCCCGCTTAATATAATGATCTCTTAAATCGCCAAAAGTCTTTAATTTCACATCGATCCCCAGACGTTTCAGAAGCCCTAATCTGAACGTCTACAGTACCTATGTAATGCATGATCACCCATTACTGGCCACCGGCCTCGGTAAGCAACCCATGGCTTCAAAGATCGTCCCGTGTGGCTGTTCGCTGCATCATCTAACCATTTCTCCTACGTCCGTCATAAAAATCTACACACCCGTGTAGATTTTTGGGTCGTAGAACAATTACTATAAAAAACTAAAGCAACGACTTAAGTCACATTGTCGCGTCGCGCCCGTCTGCTGGCCCTTATTTCGTAACAAACCACAACGATTTTGATAGAAAAACTACAAAATAGCGCTCCAATTTTATTAAGATAGTATCTTCTCATTATTTTAAATTGATAAAACATTTTTAAAACAACGTCGAGTTAAGTAAAAAGAGCTTTCAGTAATATACTCGTAACGAGATATTTTTCTTTTGTAGAAGAAGCTTCTTAATAACGTGGCAGTGCAATTTCCTAACAATACTCCCATTATGATCACGAGTAATAAGAGTATCCGTTTATCTATTAGCCAATACATATCGTTAATTTATTTTCACAGCACCTGCACGAAAACGTCATATTATTTGCCATGCAAACCTAACCTAAAGTACGTCATTCTAACCCGCGAGCGGCTCCCGTGCGCCTCCGCTGCTACGTACAGCGAGCGCAGTCAAAATGCGTTCCAAATTCAAATGACATTATTGCCCCGTGGGTTATAATGACATTCAGTACAATATTATTGCCTGGCTGGTGGGCTGTAGCCGCAACTTCGGGCGCACGAACTTTTTTTTTTACGGGGGGAAATCCTCATGGATGTCCTCTGCCCTGGGGCGGGTGGAGGGGTCTGTCAGACTCTTACTGACTAAAACCACCACGGTGTTCCATCTCTCACATGCGCCGGGGATCGCGGGAACTTGCGACTTCCGTAATCCCCGGCTGGTGCCGGCCCGCCTCCGCGGGCCACCTCGGGTCAGCGGGGGGAGTGAGGTGTTTAACTCCCCCCACGACGACAAAGAGGGGCGCACGGGAACACCACGCGCCGCCACCTTGGGTCCGGATGAATGGGGGGCGACGGACATCCCCAAGTCTGCCGCCCCTGGACCCAGTTAGGGGGGCCGGAAGAGGGCAACGTATGCCCTCCTCCGACACCCGGTGCGGGCCGGGAGAGAGGTCGAGATCTCCCTCTCCCTTTCCGCAGCCTCCTTCTTCGCGATAACTGTTTCGCAGAATTAGACCACCGCGTCCCAGGACTCCTCGCCGTCGACCATAGCACGAACTACAGCCGGCAGCGAGAGATCACTGCCTACCACAGAGATGAGGGCACGGCGTGGCTCCTCTCAAGCCTCTGCCAGCGTATGCCGCGCCGTGTCCTCCCGACAGTCGACGCAGTGGTGACACCGAGCATCCGGCTCCCTGCCTATGCGACACAGGAACCTCCCGAAGCAACCATGCCCCGAGAGGATCTGTGTCACACGAAATGACAAGGGGCCTGCCTTCTCCCGTGCCACAGGTCGAGCACTGGCCGCATGGCCTCAATAGTGACAAGGGGAGGGCGTGAGAGCCCATTCCCGCGATTCCGCCACCAGGACCTCGCGCAGCTGCGACCGATGCAGCTTAATATGCCGCTGCATCAGTCGCTCGCCGTGCGCACGCGCGTCCTCACGCCACCGATGCAGTGACGCGAGGACTTTCGCCTCCAGGTCCTAGGGCGGAGATCCGGCCAATACGCAAGCCGCCTCGTAGGAGATCGTGCGATAACCCCTGATGACTCTGACGGCCATCACCCTCTGCGTCTTCCGCAGAACAGTGATGGTGCTGGCCGTCAGGTCAGCCGCCCAGATCGGGGCCCTATACAGGGCCATCGATCGCTCGATCCCCACGTACATCCGCCTGCAGGCGGTACTCGGGTCCCCCAGATTGGGAAGCAGCGTTGACAGCGCGCCCGGGCGTGCGACCTGCTCCTAGCAGTGGGGGCCGACGCGCGCCACCTATTCATTTTTATTTTATTTTATTTGTTCGGGAAAATAAACATTCAAAATCTTATGCTAAGTTATAAATATATTAGATTAACAAATGTATAACCTACGACATTTTCCACAACATATTAAAAGATATAATATAATAGTGCGCTATTCTAAGCTGTTAAAACAGAAAAGTACCTAGTAAACAAAAAACAACAGGCATGAAAATAACAGATAAATAAGGAGTGAGAGAGAATAAATAAACATTAAACTAACTATTGTAATCTAAAATAATTTTGCAGACAAAACATCTAAACTTTGGAGAAGAGACAGAAAAGAAGTCAATGTCTTCTAAGATTTTATTGTATTGATTGGTAAGACGGCGTAAGAGTGCTCGCAAACCTGCGTTTGTACGGCAGGAACTTACTGCAAATAATGGTCTTCCGCGCGCCCCCGGCAAATTGTTGTTCTGGGTACTACAAAGCTAATTTTGTTGCGAAAATCAATACAATTATAAGTATTACATAGATCAAACAGGAACATCGTTTCCAACATAACTCGTCTAGACTTCAAACTTTGCTGATTGTACTTCTTCAATAGGACATTGTAGGATGCATAGGTACGATAACAACGAAAATGCATGGCCTTTAAAAATTTTCTTTGCACTTTTTCGATCATATCGGAATATTTAGCATAGTGGGTATTCCATACCGAAACAGCATACTCTGGAGTATGCTGTTTACGGAGAGTTTATGCTTGGAGTATGCTGAGAGCGAACCAACGATTTATAAAGGTACAAATAGGTAGAAGATCGGGTAAATACTGTGGCCGTTCTCATAATAAAACCGAACATACGGAAGGCGTTTTTAACAATTTTGTTAATGTGGGAATCTAAATGGAGTTTGTCATCCAGCACAATTCCAAGATCGCGGACCAGGGTTTTTCGTTTTAGATTTTCGTTTTCTAAGGTATAGGGATACAGTATGTTGTTTATGTTTTTAGTAAAACTAATGACATAACACTTCGACACACAAAGTTGAAGCTTATTGCGTGTACAATATGCTGAGAAAGCATCTAAATCTTCCTGTAAGAGAGTGCAATCACGGTGAGTTTTAATAGATCTGAATATTTTAATGTCGACAGCGTACAACAGTCATTTAGAATTTTTAAAACATGTATCGACGTCATTGACGACGGCAAAGCAAAAACCGTTTATTACAACTCTCTGTGTTCTATAATAATAATAATATAATAATAATAAACTTTGTTTCGTAAAAATACAGATTACAAATATTTTATATTAAGACAATTTAGACAATTTATATGAGCTTTGGTAGTAACACAATTCAATACAAATCTAAGTACTGAAATCTGTACACAATATATAAAACCCTGCCTCTCAAAAATAACCTGTATCTTGATACCTGTATCCTGTTCTATTGCAAACATATGATTAAAACCATCAAAAAAGGTCACGTATCCCATTAAACGCAATTTTCTGCAAAAGCAGTTCGTGGTCAACTTTGTCAAAGGCTTTCTTGAAATCAGTATATATTGTATCAATTTGAACACACCTCTTTTCATGGCTAGATCATAATTTTCTCGCAGTAGATGTGAAACTAACTTTTTGTAAGTGTTTATGGTGTTCTATATATCTACTTTTTGTAAAATTAATAAATACTTTAATTTTGGTACCACGGTTTCTTATTCTAAGTGTGAAAAGTAGAGTATCCTCCTCGGGGATAAAGGTGTCTTTGTCTTGTATTAACTCCCTCGCTTCGCTCGTGAGTTAAACTATTACCTCGCTGCGCTCGGCAGTAAAATCCCGAATCCTTCATTGCGTTTGGAATTCAATACAACGCCCGTGACATAAGACACTGCTTTATCCCCTCGTTGCATAATCTACTACTTTTGACTAGCTGACCCTCGCAACTTAGTCTGCGTCACATTTCTCCTTAATGCTCCGCTCTTATTGGTAGTAACGACGTTATATAGCCTATTATAGCCTTCCTCAATAAATGGGCTATCCAAAACTAAATATATAATAAATAATAATAGTTTAACCAAGCAAACAAACTGTTCAGCTTTATAATATTATTATATTAGTATTTTTAATGATAAACACCAGCCGGCTAAATTCAGCAGTGCCAATTGTACTTGTCTATTAGATGTTCGCAGTTTTGAAACTCATAATCAACATTAAAATCATTTTTTCAAATGAAACTGGGAATCACAACGTAAAAATAGCACAAATGAGACACTGCCAGCAGCTTTGCTCAAATATTTGAGGCATGGACATTCACGGTACGGCTCTCTATCTGTTCATGGTCACATAACGAGAGATGGAAGGGCTTTGCTGGAAGTTTCTCTGAGGGATCAAATCCGGAACAAGGGGATCCGACAGAGAATCAAAATTCGACATAACATTGATCAGAATAGAAAAGCTAAATGAAATAAATGGCCTTGAAATGTCATGTGGTGAGTCTAAAATATTTTGGACTTTTGACAATCGTTATCGCTAAATAACAATAGCTTTTTATGTGTCTTTAGGGTTCCGTACCTCAAAAGGAAAAAACGGAACCCGTATAAGATCACTTTGTTGTCCGTCCGTCTGTCTGTCAAGACTCTTTATCTCGTGAACGCGTGGAGGTATCGAGTTGAAATTACAACCATACACTCAAGTTTACGGTCCCTTAAAGCTGTGAAAAAGTCAAAGTTCTAAGTTACAGTGCAAAAAGGTACGGCCGTTTATGCCGCAAAAAAACATATATTTCGACACTCTCAAGGGAATCAAAATGTATAGGGTATTTTCCGTTGACCTAGAACTATGACATTTGGCAGTTAAAACTGTCATATACTGCAAGTATAGGAAAAAGTCTGAAAACTATAAATTTGTAATTTAAGCATAAAAAATATAGTCTTTATTTAAAATGATGTCTACCTGCAAATTTGTATGGAACCCTCGATGGGCGAGTCCGACTCGCACTTGGCCGGCTTTTTTAGGAAATATGTATTTAAAAATGTTATGTGTGTAAGAAAATGAATAAACGCAATGTGTGTATTAGACGAGCAGTTTACAATGTAGAAAGAAAATATAACAATTCGAATAGTTTCAGAACGAAAATTCGAGAATACCGTAAAATGGGGTGAATAGAAAAAAAAACTTTGAAGAGGATTTTCACTTTACTTGAATTTTGCTTGCAGCATTAAAGGACTCTTATTATTAAATGAATATTAGTTTTAAAATATTGATATTTTTTTAAAACCAATAATGTGGCATTCAAGTGAAAATACCATTCAAACTTTTGTTTCTATTCAAACCTTTTTAAAAGATGGGAAATCATCAAATGAATCCTCCCGCTCTGGGCGGAGCAAAAGGGATTGTCTGACTAAAACCCATTTTCCTCCTAACGCCCTTTGCGTTCTAGGGCTGCAGTGCATCTATGAACAAATTTCGCATCTCTATTTACCCTGCATTTTTATTCACTCCGTTTTACCGATACGCCTTTCGTTTATTCCCGTACCGGATAAGAAAAGCCAGCTATCGGTATTGGCTCGGAGCGAGGCAGACACATCACATGTCTTATTCTCAGATGCCCGAGATGCAGCATCGCAGCACACCCCATTTGGAAGGACAATGAGTAATTTGAGATAATATGCCTATACGTATTCTATTTTATTGTAATACATAGTAGTTCAGAGCTGGGAACTCAACCGCCAATAGTTATAGCTCAACTATAATATGGTGTTTAAAAAAAAGTTCGTCTTTATCATAGTTTATTTTGTTTGTACCACAATACAATCGAATAAAAGTTCTACAAGTTATATTAGACCATACAAAATTACAATAAAGGCTTACAAATAACAGGGTGTACTTTTGGCGGTTACTTGGCTTTTAACCGCCCAGAGCGGGAGGATTCATTTGATGATTTCCCATCTTTTAAAAAGGTTTGAATAGAAACAAAAGTTTGAATGGTATTTTCACTTGAATGCCACATTATTGGTTTTAAAAAAATATCAATATTTTAAAACTAATATTCATTTAATAATAAGAGTCCTTTAATGCTGCAAGCAAAATTCAAGTAAAGTGAAAATCCTCTTCAAAGTTTTTTTTTCTATTCACCCCATTTTACGGTATTCTCGAATTTTCGTTCTGAAACTATTCGAATTGTTATATTTTCTTTCTACATTGTAAACTGCTCGTCTAATACACACATTGCGTTTATTCATTTTCTTACACACATAACATTTTTAAATACATATTTCCTAAAAAAGCCGGCCAAGTGCGAGTCGGACTCGCCCATCGAGGGTTCCATACAAATTTGCAGGTAGACATCATTTTAAATAAAGACTATATTTTTTATGCTTAAATTACAAATTTATAGTTTTCAGACTTTTTCCTATACTTGCAGTATATGACAGTTTTAACTGCCAAATGTCATAGTTCTAGGTCAACGGAAAATACCCTATACATTTTGATTCCCTTGAGAGTGTCGAAATATATGTTTTTTTGCGGCATAAACGGCCGTACCTTTTTGCACTGTAACTTAGAACTTTGACTTTTTCACAGCTTTAAGGGACCGTAAACTTGAGTGTATGGTTGTAATTTCAACTCGATACCTCCACGCGTTCACGAGATAAAGAGTCTTGACAGACAGACGGACGGACAACAAAGTGATCTTATACGGGTTCCGTTTTTTCCTTTTGAGGTACGGAACCCTAAAGACACATAAAAAGCTATTGTTATTTAGCGATAACGATTGTCAAAAGTCCAAAATATTTTAGACTCACCACATGACATTTCAAGGCCATTTATTTCATTTAGCTTTTCTATTCTGATCAATGTTATGTCGAATTTTGATTCTCTGTCGGATCCCCTTGTTCCGGATTTGATCCCTCAGAGAAACTTCCAGCAAAGCCCTTCCATCTCTCGTTATGTGACCATGAACAGATAGAGAGCCGTACCGTGAATGTCCATGCCTCAAATATTTAAATCGAACTCAAGAACCCGACCTAGTAACTAGACCCAGGACGACCGACCTCAAAACCAACGCCGGGGACAATGAAAAAAATACTTGGACATACTTAGTCGACGTGAGGGGCACGTCGACTAAGTATATCCAAGTATTTTTTGATGTGTTTGACGATTGCACAGTTTCTATTTATAAAACAGTACTTTATATCACAGTTTTAGATCTTTTTGTTACAATAAAATATAATAGTGAACTATGTTTTACAGTGAATTGCGGGTAATAACGCGCTTTATGTTTTAAGAAATAATTGTACAGTTCTGTAAGTTAAATAAGTACTTGTAATGAACTACAACAGTTATTTATTTTAATGCTTTGTGTTCATTATAGTCGTAGGTTTGCCCTCGGACCTGCCAGGGTTGCGGAATTCCTACCAGGGTTGCGGAATTCCTACCAGGGTTGCGGAATTCCTACCAGGGTTGCGGAATTCCTACCAGGGATGCGGAATTCCTGCCAGGGTTGCGGAATTCCTGCCAGGGATACGGAATTCCTGCCAGGGTTGCGGAGTCTGACAATCCCTTTTGCTCCGCCCAGAGCGGGAGAAATCATTTGATGATCCCATACTTAAAAAAAGGTTTGGCCTCGGTCTTGTTTATAAACCTAGGCTTATTAAAAACTGCGTAAAATATGTTACAGGAATAAGACGGCACAGGACACGAATCAAGTTATAAGAACAGGGACAGACTCAGATACAGAGAAACGTTCCTAATCGTATCATATGTAAGGGAGTGATAATATTATGTTTTTAATAAAACAAAAATAGAGCAAGGACGTGTTCATGAAGCAATAGTAAAAATACCTCTTACGAATGTACATATTTATTATAGTAATGTTTATATTTCAAGTCAGTATTCACCTCACCCAGCCATTATATAGTCAGACTTGACGTCATCCGGTTGCAAAACGACAGTATTTTGTAAATGTAACTATCTTAACCAAAAGAAATAGATCTATCACAGCAGGACGGACACAAGCAACCCCTAGAATCTACACAACATCCGACCCTTCCTACACCCAGCGTGCCAAAGCCATACAACCTTCACTAGGTCGTCCATCCACCTTCTTGGGGAGGGGAGATACGCACACTGTTTTATACTTATTTCTTGTACAATAAGGTTTAAAGACAGCAGCCAACATATAAAATGCACCTCCAAATTCGAGCATCCCGATTTTATTAAGCACATGTCTGACATTATTTACAGTGGAGTCGGTGATCCCGGGCAACGGTATACGCCTCCGACTCTAGAACGTATTTACCAAAAGCGTATTCATATTAGATTTCCGAGCTCCCAATGCCAGCCGGCCGTATCGAGAATGTCACCGATACATTCGATACTTTATTCGAGTGAGCTCGAGAACGCCCGCCGCGACACGGAAGAGTGTCAAATAAATACAGGTTGAAATATATCTCCTGTCGCGTTCTGTGATCCTGGTATATACGTGCCATTTAAACGATGAATTTTTGTTTGGTTTTCGTGTTGTTCGGCTATTTTTTCACGTGGAGTGCTGGTATGCTGTACCGACGGGACTCCGACAACGTTTTGAAACCTGGTGGGTAATTTTTTTTTTTTTTTTCGTACTCGTACCAAGATTAAAAATTCCCGCCTTCCCTCACTCCAGTTTTGTCTATGTCCCCTGATATTATTTGTACTTCAAGAGGAATTTACATTGCTTTTATGAAATAGTTATTTTTTTTTTGTTTGTTCAATTTGACATAATAATATGAGGCTGCTCATCAACAAAATATTATTATTTGTAATTTCTATGTTTAACTGAATGCGTTAATAATTTATTTACTCACTATTCGTGCAAGCTTTCGAACACAATTTATTTTAGAAATTTACAGTAAACCGTTTTGTAGGTATGACTGCCAGTACATTATTTAGGCAACTGAAATAAACGTGACCTTATTTTTAACGCTATAAAAAATATACGAAAAAAATAATTTTCAAAAATGCATTTTTATTTAATACATACTTTTTCATGTTGGCTGTGAACTAAATTGAGTTAGAAGACTATTAATTACACCAACGTAATATTTCAGAGTTTAAATTAATAATTTAAATTAATTTTAGTATACAGCACACAGATGCAATGTTCAGCTCTGTTACAAATTACGTCATCTTGTGTTGCTCATGATGCACTTTCGGTCCTCTACACTTTCGTATAATACTGTTGCGCACAGGCATCTTACTAAACCAGGGCATGATCGTTATAGACAAGCAGTGGACTAGCAATATGTCGACACTGCTAGATATGGGTCTCATTAAATTTAGATTTCGAAGCAATTGTAACAGCCAGTTTTTACCACATCCAGGCAAGCCCCAGAATATAGTGTGGCAAATAATTTTACACAAACTTCATTCATCATCATATTTTAAGCATACTCCAGCCTGACCTATCCAAATCTACCTGGGATAGGTCAAGGTGTACCGGGTTTTCTACTTTCACTCCTGTCAACGGTCAAACTATCACTTCTGTCAACGGTCACACTATCACTGACTGGACTTTCGATTCACACATTTTTTTCCCATTTTTAAAATTTGAAAAACTGTTCCAATCCAGAAATAACACAGTGACATGCAACAAAACACATGCCAAAAATAGAGCGATTTTAAGAGATAGATAAGGATCACCTCTCTCTATCACTACGTGCAATTAACACTGGGTAAAAAAGAGACAAAAAGAGAAGGTCACTACAAAAATATGTAAATGAGTTGATAGTGCGGCGCGAGCGCAGGTTGCACTGCGTCACCTTGATCAGTTAACTGCGCACGATACGAGAATGGTGCACTTTCGAATGGTGCTGGTAGAAGTATGGTCCCGCTTCGGACGTTATCGATTTGGTTCCTGACATCATAATTACTTATTTTAGTTTAGCAGATTTGTTTGCAGCATATTCATTTAAGGTATTCTAATCTGGTATGAGGTAGCGCAGAAAGAGTTCCTAGAAGGTCTTAACTAAAGCTCTACCAAACTAGAACTATTTTATTATTCACCAGACTAGCTTTTGCCCGCGTTTTTGTACACGCATACCCCGTTTTTTCCCGTTCCCATAAGAATTTAGGGAAATGCTCTCTTAGTGCTCTCTTATACATCCCAAGGAACCTACATGCCAAATTTCTGTGACCAGTAGTTTCGGCTGTGCGTTGTCTGTCAGTCACTCAGTAACGAAAGAATTTTATATATTAGGATGATTGATGACTAGCTGACCCGTATCCACTACGTTGGGATTTATTTTTCGGGTTAATATATAGCCTCATAGGCTACTCATAAATAACGTGGCTTTCTACTGGTAAAAGAATTTTTAAAATTGGTTCAGTAGATCCAGATTTACCTCTTTATAATATTAGTATAGAAGTATGGATAAAACAACCTTCCTCTTTTTTCGTCGGCGTTCTTAATAAGGGAAGCATCGTCATCTGTACCGCAAAGGGCATTAGGAGGAACACGGATGGGTTTTCGTCAGTAAGAGTATGACACTCTTCCCGCTCTACTCGGAGCGGAAGGAGTCATTTGATGATTTCCTATCCTGTAAAAAAGCATTGTCATCTAATAGACTCACCTTCTTCACCCTGAAAATTCTTCCAGGAATTTGGTGGCTCATATAGAGATTCGATAGAAAGTTATTTTCTTGTCACATGGTGTTTGGAACATTGCTTTGCACATCCTTACTATCATGAATTCTGTGACTTGAAACTTTACCTATCATCATAAAACTCACTTGTAAGTTACATTATACATCTCTGGATTTGACGCGACCAGCGCTGCAGCGGCGCGTTCAAATGCAGAGATGTATAATGCAACTGCCCGCACCGCCCGCCGCGCCGCTGAATTCGTGTCCGCGGCCTATTACGTTAGTGTGTTTTTGCGAATGTCAGGGGTCAATGAAACTCGTCCGATTTGGTAGCAGGCCTTGCTTAACACAAAGCTACCATGTTTGCAAGACACTTAAGTGTTTAATAAAAGTGCGCAACATATGGTTTTAAACGAGAGGATTCACCTTTTGTCATCCTACACGAATATATGGAAATATATTATTACAAAAATATTTCTAAGCTTCTAAAAGCTTTCATCGATAGAATTAGTCCATACGTTATCAAAGCTCGGAGAAATTAAAGTAAGAAAAGGATGCCCTTACCCTGCCGTGGGACAGATTAGGTAAAGAATACTTAATAAATTTATTCCCATAGCCTACCCCACAGGAAAAATGCATTTTTCCAAGACAAAAAAGAACCTATGAAACTCAGCAACAGTGTAGGTTTCCAACCAACCAACCAACATCAAACCAACTCAACCAACCAACCAACAACACCAACTTAATTGACTCACAAGTAGATACAAATAATTTGACCTCTACAACAATATTAGTTTAGACTTATCGCCATTCTTAATCAGCCAGATCT
Source organism: Lacanobia wlatinum (assembly GCA_947578705.1). NCBI lineage: Eukaryota > Metazoa > Arthropoda > Insecta > Lepidoptera > Noctuidae > Lacanobia > Lacanobia wlatinum. Next base: position 27,671,397 of record OX388032.1, read on the forward strand.
TCAAAAGATATATTTTGCGCAAAACCGAATTTTCGAGGAGACGATTCCAAAAAGTCAACGCACTAAAATATAGGAAATAAAAAGTCCAGCCTGTGTCTGTGTTTCCGAACGCTTACAACCCTAATCTCTTCAAAGCTCCATCGTAGACTTTGTCTGTCATCTCTGACCTAGAGTCAAGGGCAAACCCATCACAAAAAAATAATTTAAAAAAAGTCCGAAGCAGTTGATTGCATCAAATCTGCAATTGAATTTAAATAAATACTACTAACTACTTAAAATGGGATTTGTTTGTAAATCTTAAGTCGTTTTTTTGCGGTCGTTTCTTTAATACAAGACAATTTTTAATCAAATCAGGCAAAGCCATTATGATACATCTACTAATATACCACAGGTCACTCTTAGGTAAGCTAGATTTGAAAGTCTCATCCAAACTCATAATACCTAGTAAATATCGACAGGTGGTTACATAACACAATGCATATTCAACTCTATATAGCGGAGTAAGCGGTCGCCAAGTGAACGGCCTTGCGCGTGCGCCGGGCCACGGTCAAGACTTTTAAACTCTGAGATAACGATATGGTTTAATAGTTTAAGTTAACTCGACGATTATTGCAAGTTAAAATACTTAACCACCGTATTATCTACACTAATATTATAAAGAGGAAAGATGTGTTTGTTGGTTTGTTTGTTTGAATTGAATAGGCTCCGAAACTACTGGACTGATTTGAAAAATTCTTTTAGCATTGTATAGCTACATTATCAGGAAGTAACATGGGCTTTATATTATCCCCGTACTCCCACGGGAACGGGAACTACGCGGGTGAAACCGCGTGACGTCCACTAGTATACTCTAAGGAAGGTATATCATTGTTCTAACATGCTGTAAGGGCGAATTTGTGTGTAGTTTAAGACTCCCAAAAATAGGCGACACGCGATAAGCCGACTTAATTTTGCGAAATATGTATGAGTAGAGTAATTTTGTGACTTGCATTTTGTTAATTTAATTCGCTCTTAATATTGGCACTGTGCGCGATATCTATTAATTTGCGATCATCTTCTTCTTATCGTGTGGGCAGTAAGGTCTAACGACCCCACACACTCTAGTGTAAGAGTTTCTAAACCGCCTCAAGGGCCTCTAACATGGTTTATTTGACGACTGCCATTTGGCGCCCGGGACTACCGGCTTATACGTGCCTTCCGAAGCGCTGAATCATCTTTTTATTAGAAAATCAGGTGATTCAAGCATGCAATGTCCTAGCCAAACTGGAAAAACTTTACAAAGTATGCTTCCCGTGGGAAGCGAACCTACGATCACCGGATCACAAGGCAAATACTTAAACCACTCGACCACGGAAGCATTTGCGATCATTCAAGATTACTATTGTTTTCTACGCGTGTTTACTAATGATGTGGAATTCTACAAAATCTTAAAGCTTTCCTAGTGCAGGAAGTCGTTTAAAATTCTTATTGGCTTATTTTTTTTTAAGAACACTAATCGTTCTTGTATATGTAATCAAAATTTTTGTTTTAATAAATTTATTTTTATTCTTAATGCAATATGATGCCCCCCCTTTCTATAACCGACTTCTTATTAGTACAAGAAGTATTCCATAATACCTGAACAAAATAGTAAAATAATTTGAGTAATAATAAAAATTAGTTCAAACATAGTAGTTTTGTAAGAAAAGTTTAATTATAAAATTAAAACACAAGGGATTTTTACTGTATATGAACCCGTCTGGACCAAAATACAAAGGAGCGTTAAAATGACCCAAAATAAAAATATGTAGCTTTACCTAACGTTACCTCGGACACTTTATCACGAAATATAACCTAACGAAAATAACCTTTATTGCAGTTTGGACCCTCTTTATAGCTAAAATGTGTGAGCACCATGTAGAAAGGTAACTCGCTTTTATTTCTATGCTGAGATAACGAACATCCGAGATCGGATAATAGTGATAAGGCTTTACTTAGGACTCACCTTTTGCTGAAGGAAAATTATCACGTAAACATATTTTTGTAAGTGGGAGTCAGAAAATAAATTATATTATTTTAGTAATGGGATAGAGAATTTTTGTACATTATAAGTTGGTACCCAACTCAGAGCTTAAAATGAGCCATACCCATCTTACATCAATGCAAGAATTAATATGTATAGTAATTTTTTGGATACTTTGTTGAGGCGAAAGTTTTCTTATAATCCACATTTGCATAAAGTAAACAGACTTCTTTAGCACCTATTTATATCATCATCTCTATGAGATCATAGATGTTTAAATCTAAAAAATACTAAACTATGGCAAATAGTCCTCCTGAACGAATTCGGCATTAAGCCAAACTCAACGGACGGAGACTAACTATTTGCGCGGGACATGTTACGCTGCCCGCCCACGTCAGACTTTTTGTAGGACCAATAATCGGGTCGACTTTTCCTTGCTAGGTAAAAACTACCGATTTTTACACCTACAAAAAATCGGTTGCCGATTTATCGGACGTTACGCAAACCTAATTAGTGCACAAGTTAGTGTGATAAGGGGAAAAATCTGGTTGAGACCTGCACAGACCAGGAAAGCATGGTACATAAGAGAAGACCTAAACACAACAGCAGGTGGAACAAGTCTACCATTGATGATGATGATGTAGATTATGCATTTCCCACAATGTTAAGAGGAAATGCTGGCGGCGAGACTTAAAAAAAGCGGCGAGAAAAGTCATATTTCGAGGTTTGGCTCTCGACTGTTTTCTCCAGAAGGATATATACTGTGTCCCTATGTTTTCCTTTTTGATGATTTATTAACCGTATAAGCACTAGAACTCTCACAAAATGCTCAAAATTGTCCGATAAATCGCTGTCAACAGAGCCCTAGTGTACAAATTTGGCAACTATTAATCAAAAAAGGAAAACATAGAGACACAGTATACATCTTTCTTCTTAAGGCTTGTATACATGCCAATGACCTTGTGCATATAAACGGAGCTAACTACTCCTCTACGCGCCACTCCGCTACCCGCATTTTTAATTTACTATAAAAATAACACATATTTTAAAAACTGGTCAAGTGCGAGTCGGACTCGCGTGCAAAGGGTTCCGAACGAATTGAATTTTTTTAACATGTTATTTTAACACTACAGACTTCTAATAGGTTTTCCTGTTATCTTTAGGTAAAGATCTATTATCTCCCCTTTTTTCAAAATTCTAGGCTTAGTAGTTTCGGAGATAAGGGGGGGGGGAATGGTCATTTTTCGTCTAATTTCTTGAATAACTTCAAAACCATTGATTTTAAAATTATGAAAAAAATATAATTAATACCCCTACAGTAAGCCCTTTCATTTGATATATCACACAATATTGTTCTAAAAACTTTTTTTTTAATTTTCTAGTTTGACCCCCAAAAGTGACCCCCATACTAAAAAAAATATGATTTACGTAACGCGTCCGTGTTTGGGTCATAGAAGTCCATTTGTGTACCAAATTTCAACAGAATTAGTCCAGTGGATCCGGAGTAAACTGGCTGTGACAGACGGACAGACAGACACCCGAGTGATCCTATAAGGGTTCCTTTTTTTTCGGAACCCTAAAAGTAATGAAACCAAATTATTTTCGTTTGTATTGCAAAGCAGTAGATATTGGTGATTTTTTTTTCTTAATATGTGATACCGATACACAAATTCTGGCTAAACCAAATTACGTATTTTTCAGATGTAATTTCTCAGTAAATGCCGACAAAAAGTTGCTTCATCTGCTCGCTGTTTTTAAGCATTTCTTGAGAGAACAGCCTTAATACCTAATAATAGTAGCCTAAGATAGTATCAGAATAACATGTTACAGAAATATTCCGTAACCTTTAAGAGTCCGTAATAAAACGGGTTAGTAATGGCGCACGTAGTCGTAGCTAGCCACCTCTCACTATGTGTACAGGGACTTTAAATCTAATACTTATGTTCTACAGCTCCGTATACATATAAAGTGGTTAGTACTTAACCTATTGGTTTTACAGAAATCATATACTCTAGGTCGGTTTATATTGAGTATTTTGTGTTAACAACGTATCTACTAAAATACTCAATATTTTAAATGCTCAATCTATACTTTATATTGTAAAAATGAAAGACTTGTATGTTTGAATTGAATAGGCTCCGAAACTACTTGACCGATTTGAAAAATTCTTTTAGCATTGGATAGCTACATTATCAGGGAGTTACATAGGCTATATATTATCCCCGTACTCCCACGGGAACGGGAACTACGCGGGTGAAATCGCGTGACGTCCACTAGTCTATAATGAAGGGTAATCTTATTTTCTTTTCTTTATTGCGTCTGTTTGGGCGGACTAAACTTTTTTTTTCTTTATAAAAACGTCCCCACACTAGGAATTTCTCCTGTATCGTGGGTGCGTTTACAAACATACAAACTCACATACACAAACAGCCAGAGCCGGAACAACTATCTGTAGGCCATACAAATATTTGTTCCGTGCGGGAATCAAACCCGCGACACGCAGCGCAGCAGTCAATCGCTCAACCACTGCGCCAACCGTGCCGTCAACAATTTTTCTTTCCTTTTCAAAAACATACAATACAAAAATAACAAGGCATATTTACTAAGTCGAGCTTAACCCAACATTATAAAAAAACTTGTCAATTGCGAGTCGGATTCTCAAATGAAGGGTTCCGTACCATGAACCGCAAAAAAACGTTTCTTGTACGGTTCATTTTTTTAATTTACTTTAATTTTTATTATTTGTTGTTATAGCGGAAACAGAAATACACACTGAAATTTTCAGCTGTCCACCTATTATGGTTCGTGAGATACAGCCCGCTTATAGACGGAAGGACAGACCTTAGGGTACGGAACTCTAAACCGGGCAAGATTATTTTTATTCTATACTAGTGGACGTCACGCGATTTCACCCGCGTAGTTCCCGTTCCCGTGGGAGTACGGGCATAATATATAGCCTATGTTACTGATAATGTAGCTATCCAATGCTGAATGATTTTTTCAAATCGGTCTAGTAGTTTCGGAGCCTATTCATTTCAAACAAACAAACAAACAAATCTTTCCTCTTTATAATATTAGTGTAGATAGAAGTATAGATTGCCATATATTGCACACAATAAATCATTCGAATACCTACAAACACAAGAAGGCGAACTCAATCCAACATTTTTCAACAGGGTTTTTCATAGCTATACCTCATCTTCTTCTCACATTAAGTTTTATCCAAACTGTAACATTTGTGATGACGACCAGTTCCATTAGTCATAAGACAATAATTATGTAAATCATCGACATAACAGTCATCGGGCTGTTCTCGCAAACAGGCCCTAATAAGTTATTCGGATGACTAATGTGGTTGTACGCTATGTTCTACGGTGTTTAGCTGTCTTGGGTTCATGGCCACGGCCAACTGCTTTTTGGTGGTAATAGTAAGTTACTGAAGAGTATCTATCTAAAATTTCTACAAGTAAATGAAAATATTTCTGATTGTTATTCAAGCTTAAAAGCTTTTGTCGCACTTTTAATGGGCACTTTTTTGATATATGCCTTAACTTGCGCACCATTGTCGGGAGACGCCATTGCGTCACTCGACAACGGTGGTTTCTAAAAACCGGCTCCGATGAGTTTGGTTCGTCTAAAATCACGGCATTTTGGCCGAGCAACCTATTCCTGCTCAGATGCGACGCACAGCTGTAACTTTGTAGTTTTGGGTTTAATTAAATTAAGTTTTTTTTTGTTTTTATGGTTTGTTTTGTGTCAGGAACTGTGTCAGGATTAACATCTATCACTGACAGTCATTGTCGCGGTCACACATGTCAGAGTCTTTTTTATTTTTTTTGTTGTCCATGGTTTGTCTATGATATGACCGCGACAGAAATGACTTTTTTATAATGCCTTTCCCTGACACAGGCTGGCAGTGGTTTTACGGACGAATGTTTGTCTCTTGTTTTGTTTTATAGTTGTTTTTACTTGTGTATTTTCAAAAATAATGTCATGTTAATGTGCGTCTGTTTGGGCGGAATAGGTAAACAATTTTTCTTTCTTTCAACTTATCTTTTTTTTACGAGAAGTCAACCTATGAAAATTTAGAGCCAGAAAACTACTCTTTAACGCATAAAGCTGCTACAGTGCAACAGCGATACAATTACTATAATTAGTAGTTGACCCGTCCAACTTGATCTGCTCCGCTCCTATTGGTCTTGGCCTCAATAAATGGGCTATCTAACACTAAAAGAACTTTTCAAATAGGACCACTATTTCCTGAGATTAGCGCGTTCAAGCCAACAAACAAACTCTTCGGCTTTATATATTACTAGTTGACCCGCGCAACATCGTGATCGTCACAATTTTCATTACTGCTCCGCTCCTATTGGCCTTAGCGTGATGATGTACAGCCTTCCTCGATAAAAGGGCTATCTAACACTGAAATAATTTTTCAAATCGGATCAGTAGTTCCTTCAAACTCAGCTTTATATTAGTATAGATGTAATAGATGTCGCTATTAGACCTATCTACGGGAGCCTTTATCCAATGTATGTGTTCCATGGCTTGCGTTTATGAGGAATGTTCTCGAAAATACTCAACCGAACCTTTTGGTGCGTAGAACGCATTTCCGCGTACACTACGCATTCACGTACTGACTGCGCCCCGCACATCAGTAATCTATTTCGCTTATTTGGCTTTCCGCGGTGCACTTCGACAATGTGAGCTATTTGTGGCTACATTGCGTCTGTTTCCAACGATAACTACTATCTACAGGTCATTATTACCATTAAATTTGTTCATCTAAAATTGCGTTTTCACAGCTGAAAATAGGAGCTTATAACGGTTGATAAAAGTACTGTATGTATTTACTCGAGTCTACATAGCTAAGTGTTATCACAACAACAAACTGTAGTTTTTTAGGGTTCCGAAAAAAAACGAAACCCTTATAGGATCACTCGAGTGTCTGTCTGTCTGTCGTCTGTCACAGCCAGTTTTCTCCGGATCCACTGGACCGATTCTGTTGAAATTTGTTACACATATGGACTTTTATGACCCAAACACGGACGCTACGTACGTAAATTATTAAATTTTTAGTATGGGGGTCAGTTTTGGGGGTCAAAGGAGAAAATTTCAAAAACATGTTTTTTGAACAATATCGTGTAACATCTACACTAATATTATAAAGAGGAAAGATTTGTATGTTTGTTTGAAATGAACAGGCTCCGAAACTACTGGACCGATTTGAAAAATTCTTTCAGCAATGGATAGCTACATCATCAGGGAGTAACATAGGCTATATTTTATCCCCGTACTCCCACGGGAACGGGAACTACGCGGGTGAAACCGCGTGACATCCACTAGTATCAAATAAAAGGGCTTACTGTGAGGGTCTTAATTGTATTTTTTTCATAATTTTAAAATAAATGGTTTTGCATTTACTAAAGAAACTAGACGAAAAATTACCATTCCCCCCCTTATTTCCGATACTACTGAGCTTAAAATTTTGAAAAAAATGGAGATTATAGATCTTTGCCTACAGATTACAGAAAAATCTATAAGAAGTCTATAGTGTTAAAATAACATGTTAAAAAAATAAAATTCGTTCGGAACCCTTTGCACGCGAGTCCGACTCGCACTTGGCCAGTTTTTTTTTTTTTTTTTTTACTTTCCATGGACAAAATAAAGTGGTGTTACAATTTTTTTGGTGTTAAACCAATCCGTAACTTAAAACTAAAATAACATAAACGGAGTTGGGCAGGACACATGATAGTCGCGGTGATTATAGTTGGAGTAAGGCAGTGAGTGAGTAGTGACCAAGGCCGCAAGGTAGCAGAGATGTTGGTCGTCCGGCAGCGAGACTGGCAGATGACATTGTTGCAAAACCTGGATGAGGGTGACACTATCTGGGCCTGGTGCTGGACAGCAGGTGGCGCTTCGGCCCGCATTTCAGCGGGCTGTCGACGCGCCTGCTGAAGGCCGCGGGCGCCCTGTCCTGGCTCCTCCCGAATCTAGGAGGGCCCAATGCGCGATGCCGGCGGTTGTATGCCGGCATCCTGCGGAGCATGGCCCTCTACGGGGCTCCCATCTGGGCGGACTCCCTCCATAGGAGGGAGAATGCAACCGCCATCCGCAGGCCCCAAAGGGCCATTGCACAGCGGGTGGCGAGGGCTTACCGCTCAGTGGGCTTTTCGGCGGCGTGCGCTCTGGCCAGCACCCCTCCTTGGGAGTTGGAGGCGTGGGTGCTCGCCAGAGTGTACGAGTGGACGGCGCGCCGAAAAGCGCTCGGGGAGCGCCCGGTCGCGGAGGAGCGGGAGGCCGTGCGGCGGGAGGCGAGGGACGCCATCATCGTCCATTGGACGGAGGACCTCGCCTCCGCCACCTTTGGCCGCCGAACCCTGGACGCGCTCGGTCCGGTCCTGCGGGACTGGCTCGAGCGCCCCCACGGTTTCCTCTCTTTCCGTCTGGTGCAGGTGTTATCCGGGCATGGCTGTTTCGGATCGCACCTGCACCGGATCGGGAGGGAGGAAACTCCGGCGTGCCACGACTGCGGCGCGGCAGAGGACACGGCACAGCACACCCTCGAGGTGTGCCCGGCTTGGTCCGAGCTGCGCCGCAGTCTCACCGCGGTGGTCGGCCAGGACCTCTCACTACCCGGCGTGGTCAGCGCCATGCTGGAGAGTGAGGGGGCCTGGGCAGCGGTCGCCTCCTTTTGCGAGGCGGTTATCTCGCAAAAGGAGGCGGCGGAGCGCGAGCGGGAGGACGACCCTCTCGCTGCGCCGCTCCGAAGACGGAGAAGAGGTCGGAGAAGGCGGGGCCTTCTCCCTCCTCGTGGTGGTGATGGGCGGGCGATAGGCGCGGGGGCGCCTTCGCCCGCATTGCACCCGTCACCACCTTCGTCGGACATTCCCGGCCCTCCCCCAACGGGGAGGGCGTGAAGGGCCCGCCGTGAAGGCGGGCGGACGTCGGAGGGGGACTGGACGTAAAGGCTCTGCCGATCTCCCAGTCCCTCTCCACTCAGACGATGCGGGAATGCCGCTGGGTTATTTTAGTGGGTATACCGGGCTAGCCCGGGGAGTCCCACACGGCCCCCCCATCCCCCGATGGGAGGGTGTGCGTAATGCATTTTTTTCCCAGCGCAAAAAAAAAAAAAAAAAAGGGTGACACAGGGACGTAGAGATTGGCACCGGAAAGGAGAATTCTAAGCCGAACAGTAGACAAAGACAGGCCGTGGAAGATAAACATAAAACTAAGTTTTATTAATCATCACACGAATAAAATTTCATTTTAACAAGAGAAATTTTAGTATCAACTGAGTTTATAAGTTACTAGTACATGACTGTGCCGTTGCCAAGTTGACCCAGAAAATGGTAGTTGTTTGTGTTGTAATTTGTCTAAGTAATTGTATATTATACTAACATTATCATCACCATCATCATATCAGCCGAAAGACGTCCACTGCTGGACATAGGTCTCCCCGGTCCTGCGCGTCTCGCTTCCGTCGGCTAACCGCGACCTTCACCAGGTCATACCATACTAACATAGTTTCAGTCATTACTAAAAAACCTTACAGGATATTTTGTTCTGATATAAATGTCAATAAATGAATAAAAATATCTTTGTTAATTCATTTAATATTATATAACCGTACCTATACCTACCAAAGTGCTAGTTATGTGTGAAAACTGTTGTTTCAAATATTACTAATTGGTCACTGCACATAAACGGTTTAAGTAACATATATAGCATCGTGTGACACAGAAGGCCGCCAGTGCCAGCGGAAGTGTGCTGGACGAGTGCACCGCTCACAACGTCACTCTGCAGCATTCTGACGTAAATGTCTATTAGCAAAATTAATAGATAGAAGAAGAATTCTCTGCTAAAGTCTATGTTTCCTACAGCTATAAACTTTTTTTGTTTAAGTATGGGAAATCATCAAATCACTCCTCCCGACGAAGCAGAAGGGAGTGTCAGACTCTTACTGAATAAAACCCATCAGTGTTCCTCCTAATGCCCTTTGCATTCGGGGGTCGCGGTGCATCATCGAACAAATTCGGCAACTCTGGACAGCTATAACCGAGGTTATTTAAGGCTGCTCTCTCGAGAAATGCTTAAAACTAGCGTGCAGATAAAGCAACTTTTTGTCAGCATTTACTGAGAAATTAAATCTGAAAAAAAATTGGTCGTAATCTACATGATATGATACATAATTTGGTTTAGCTAGAATTTATGTATCGGTATCACATAATAAGAAAATAAAAATCACCAAATCACCTGCAAATCGTTGAGATGAAACCATGTACTCCTTATTTTTTAACAAAAGTCTAAAAAAAAGCTTCTACTGCTTTGCAATACAAACGAAAATAATTTGGTTTCGTTACTTTTTTAAAATGTGTTATTTTTTATAATAAATCAAAATGCAGGTAGCGGAGTGGCGCGTAGAGTAGTAGTTAGCTCCGTTTATATGCACAAGGTCATTGGCATGTATACAAGCCAATTAAGTCAAAATTGAATAGGTCACTTTTAGACAGGCATGCTCTTTAGTCGACCACTTTAGCTCTCCATCAGTTGAAATTGCGGTCAAGCCTATATCCACGGTGTCTTACAGAAGAAGACCACTTAATGTACCCGACATAAACTATCTCTAGGCACGATTATTATTATTTTTAAAATAATTAATTAAGATGATAGGTACAAAAAATGCATTAGAATTATGAAACACTCTGTTAATGATACTTATGTATCAAAAAAGGTCGCCGTTCCATTCCGCGCCATCCTTAGTACACAATGCTGGGACTGCACTCGCTCCTGGATGTTTCAAACTACGTCATGCGTCATGAAAATATTTTTTTTAAACAATTCTTATGTTCATAAATATCGATTTATTCATAATGAATGTGTAGTAGTCATTAGACAGATGATGTGGGCTGTCGTTGTAAGATGACAAAAATGGCAACGTGAATAAAAACTCAAAATGATTTTCAACCTAATATTACTACACAAGCCTTTGTCAATAGATCAATGACCCCACCCGTAGGCGAACAAGCCAAAATTATACAACAAAACGAATAACAGGAAAACGTTTTATGTTCCAGATCTGTTGCCCGTATCGTCAACAGTGATGCCTCTACCCTACTACTCCGTCTACGGCTATGAAAAGAAATTACTGCGAGACAAACACAAGAAACGGCCCACGGGGAAAATTTCCTTAGTGACGAAACAGCCCAAATAAATACACGTAATATCTGACCATTAGACATTTTTCCCTATCCTTCATAGAGTAATAATGGCTTTATTTGTGTTGTTCTTTTTTTATTATTAACTTTATTAACTAATAAGGATTAAGTCCGGGTGACACCAAATGTAAGTGCAGAGCGTTAACGGACGTTTTACTTGACTGGTGTACTAAGCTGAACTGAATTTGTCCGGTCTTTGAGCTGTGGTGCGGACTTACTAAGTCCCACTTAAGAAATTATTAAAGACATCTTAGGTCGCAATAAATTGCACTGTCCTGATTCTTTGGGATGTTCTTGGGATAAATACCAGTAGTACGCACTCAATTTTTCAGCTTCGAAAGACCTACTCTAACTTCGTGGTGCTCGAAAAACTTCAAAATTTTCGGTCATTTATCAGATTTATATCAAATCAAATCAAATCAAAATTGTTTTTTTATAATAATAATCATTTATTTTCTCACCACAATATTTAAAGATTACATAGAAATATTGTTTAGTAATAATTTTAAAATATGCTTCAATATTGTGGGAGACTGGTGCCTAAGCTAGGCTAATAACCTGTGTTATAGGACACCCGAGTAACAATGTCAAGACATACATCGTTAGTTGCGACAAGTACAGTGGTGTGGGATGTAAGTAAAATGAGGGTGTAAACGTGCAGTATGTCTGAGAGTGATAGTGTATGTGTGAGTGTACGAGTGTGTGGTGCTAGATAGGTGCATGCGTAAATAGTGTTTTCATCATCATATCAGCCGAAATACGTCCACTGCTGGACATAGGCCTCCCCCAAGCGTCGCCACAACGACCGGTCCTGTGCGTCTCGCATCCATCGGCTACCCGCGACCTTCACCAGGTCATCGGTCCACCTTGTGGGAGGCCTTCCAACGTTACGTCTTCCGGTACGCAGTCGCCACTCCAGAACTTTTCGGCCCCATCGACCATCGAATAGTGTTTTATAGGGAATAACAAAAAAAATTGGTTTATAACTTTTAAAAATTAGTAAAGTGCAATTTATTTCGACCTAGCGCGTTTAGTCTGTCTACGGTGACTGGCCTATAAACTTGAATCGTGCCATGTATAAGGCTGGATTAGGTGAGCTACTTCTTTGGTCGAAACGAATAACTTTCAAAGCATCTCGATCTAAGTTAGTTACTGACGAGTTAAATATTAAGAAAATCTGTATTATGTTACCATTTAAAATGCTTTATAAAATTATAATTAATTTTACTTGTACTGATTTACAAAATTAGTTACAAAAATACTTTACACTAAGTACAAATATGCTTAAGCATTAAAACATGTTAAAACATCCACTTTAACATGCCGTTTATTTTATGCTTGTTACATGTAACGATACCCAAAAGTACCGATATTGACGTAAGGGACATTTACTCAAAATGCTAAAATGTCCTTTACGACAATAGGGAATATGCATGCAATTTTGTTATCTGCAAAATGAATTACTTATTAGCTCTATTAAACAATCATGAAATTATTTTTTAAATACCTTCATCAGCGATGAAGTTATAAAGCTTCAAAGATTAAAATTAGAAAGAGAAGTCCGATATGAACTTTGACGTCAAAGTCCATGACGCCTATACAGTTGCCATAGAAAACAGCGTTTTCGCGAGAGGGACAGATTTATTTATTTAAAATAATTATATCTCGTATGTTTTTCGAGTAATTTTGTTTCTATTTTCACTGTTAGTATTATATTTTTGTATATTTATAGATAAGCTGTATAGATAATAAATATTTTTAGCATGCATATTCTCTATTGTCGTCGGTGTCAATGAATCACTTTGCCTTCGTTTTTCCAACTAAGTTGGAGTCGGATTCCAGTCTAACTGGATCCTGGAACCTAATACTAGAATAAATCTGATCCATTACAGCGGAGCGAGGCAGCGGAGCGGAGAAACGGAGAAATATTAACCAATAATGTTAGTCAATATGTCAATGACTCACGTGGTGCGGCGATTTTATGCAATCCCATTGGTTAAAATTTCTCAGTTTCTCCGCTTCGCTGCCTCGCTCCGCTGTAATGGATAGGAACCCTAAGGCTGCCTGTGCATTGATGCGGAGCGCAGCATCGGAGCCGAGCGACGGAGTAATGCGGAGTTGAGTTGCGGACTGTGTCTGTCCATTTATGCGGAGTGAGGTAGTGTGGAGCGGAGTTGCGAACTGTGCGGAGTAAGAGTTCATGTGATGTAGAGTGGGTAATTTGAGCAGGCGACCGATTTTTTTTTTCAACTTCATAGCTCCGCTTTTCTGCCCACTTCCCCACTCCGCACTCGCGCTCCGCTACCCAGTTTTGTAAGAATTTTTGTACTATTGCGCAAATCCCTGTCCACTGAAGCGGAGCGGAGATTTTATGCAATTCCATTGGTTAATATTTGCACAGCTCCGCTCCGTTCTTCTCCTCTCCGCTCCAGTGGACAATCAGCCTAAGAGTTATTTACCCAAAACTTCCCTTATGTTAATTGACACCTACTTCTGGTATCGATAAGTTTATTATCGACAATCTGTAATTTGTACACCCCGAATACAACAATGGAACGAAATAAATGTAAAATAATATATCACGAACAATTTGCGTCCTGTGTTTTGAGTAATAAAATACAAATGGAAGCTTGTGACAAGTGAAATAAAAACTCGTAATGTGAATTCGCTGTTACAACATTTTAGTGAATAAAGTTTTAAAAGATATGTTTTTTTTTTCTTTTTTTGTTGATAAATAATGGACGAAGTAACTTTTGATTATAAATAGTCATGAATCCCCTTTATTATTTATTGTATAACTCTATGATAATAATATAGTAGGTCAGCATTTTATGTAGATCTCAGCAAAGAGGTGCAGGTGCAACCCATTCGAGGCCTCATAGTTTCGTGAATATTTATAATAGGTTAATTAAATAAATATAATACCTAAATAAATAATACATTTTCATATCATTTACATTTATCATTAAATTAATATTGATTTGTGTTCCAAATACAAAACATTCAGTTTTTATTTATATTTTTAAACTTGTAGGTACAGTCCACCACACTTCAATGGCCACAAAACCAGTATAAACTCACTAACTCCGTACTACTCTAGACCAGGATACAGTCTTTAGTGCTGCCATTTATGTGCAGTCGACTATATATAATTATGTATAAGGTAAATAAATATGTATGAACATAAATGTTGCTCGCAGCAGACGTCCAAATAATATCTCTCCTTGACATTTTAATCAAGCTACTTTATATTATATATCTAGGCATTATTATATTTCTATATTGGAGGTATACCTCACGAATGTACGATATATTCATAAAGTTAGGTATTATATTTACAACGGTATATGTCAGAAAATATAACCACTCGACAAAGAGATTTGATCCAGTGGTAACGGCACCTAGACAGGTACCTACTGTATTTTGTGTAATTTAATTCTTCATACTGCTAGCAAAATCGGCATATCCTAGATTAAAAAACCGGCCCAGAACGTGTCGAGCCACGCTGTAGGGTTCTGTAGTAGGATGTCACAATTATTGTCGACTGTCGAATATTAGTAGTTCATTTGTAAAGCCTGCTTGCCACATGGAGGGAAAGTACCTTTATTATTGTAGATGGAACATTTTACTGAAAGAAGACAGACAAAACAATCCAAACTGCATTCATAGATTTTTAAATAATTACATGGTTGAACCGGGAATCGAACCCGCTACACGAGAAAAAAAAATACCCTGTAGCTTTATCATACCGATCGAAAGGCTTCATCATAAGGATTATTTTTTGCTAAATAACATAGTGTCAGAAAAAAAAGGAAGACCATGAATTTTAAGTTTTAATACAAAATTAATCAATTTATCAAATACTCAAAATGAGTCCTGAATACATACCTGAAATGAAATGGAGAGGCTCATCCTAGATGATGAGTATTTCTAAATAATATTATCTGGTCAGACGAGACAAACTTTAGCAATAATGGTATGTACAACCGACACAATAATCGCATTTGGTCAAGGGAGAAGCCCTTACGTATCATCATCATCATCATCATCATAACAGCCGAAAGACGTCCACTGCTGGACATAGGCCTCCCCCAAAGGGGGGAGGGTGCCATAATCGCCACGCTTGGCAGGCGGGTTGGCGATCGCAGTGTATGGTGTTGAGTTTTACAGAGAACGCTGCTGCCCATTCTCTGGTGAGTCCCTTAGTCGCCTCTTACGGCACCCACGGGAAGTGATGGGATGGTATTATTCTTTTACGGCACCATACGACACCGGCCGACACCATACGGCAAAGCCCTTACGTATCCGCAAGACTAATAATCAAGTGCGTTTTTCGTTCAACTGTTGGTGTGGAATTGTAAAAAACCGGGTCTCCTTTCAGTAAAATGTTCCATCTACAATAATCAAGGTTCTTTCCCTCCATATGGCATAGCCGTGGGACGTACTATAAATACCGACGCCTTAGAGTGAAAATCTTGTAAGCGTAAAAGAAGTAATTTTTCAGAAGGAAGAAAATACTGCGTGCTGTAAATTTTATGTACGGCGTTTTTTTATTAATTAATATGGAAATTTAACCCGCTTTTATATCCAGAACTGTTCGATACTATAAGATTATCCGAAATGCATAAAACGACACGTTCGTTGCAAGGTATTCACGCCAAGCTGACAGATGCGAGTATTTACGAGGTTCTCATTTACTGTTATAGATGGCGCTACGAGTATCGAATGAACAAATCAGTCAGATCATGATGTGCGTTGCTTAGGTGGCATGTTGCTTAGGTTTTCTTCTTAGAAACGCAATAAAATATTTTTTTTTGCAAAAATGCATTCCCGAGGTTTTCACTCTACGGCGACGATACCAAGAATTTTTGTCACGTCTCCAAAAACTACAGTTTACCTGGCAGGGGGCGGGGTGACACTAGACTCTTATAATAATTACCACATTGCCGGCGTGATTAATATGTATACCCCTACCAAATTCTAACTTTCTAATGCTAAGCGTCTCTAAGCTAAACCGTGGACAGACAGACGGATGGACAGACAGACAGACATGGCAAAACTATAACAGTTCCTTGTTGACTACGGAACACTAAAAAACCGGCCAAATGTAAGTCGGACTTGCACACGAAGGGTGTCATACCATTTTGGAGGTATGCGGTACAGAGAGTAAAGTCACGCAAACCTCCATTGAAAAGGGAGGCTCCTCCGCCCAGGCGGTTGTTGTGTCTGGCGGGCTACTGCCCGATAGTTGATATTCGGGCTGATGTATATGTTCAAATCGCACGGTAAACACTGCGTGCGCGATGCAGGATTTCGACGCTACTTGTATAGTTTGTTTGTTGTTATAGCGAGTTTTTTTCTTATTTCAATATCTGCGTGGAGGAAAACGTCCTACAAGTATAACCGCTAAAACGTGAAAAATAAAAAACTTTTTACAAAAAAATATAACCGACTTCCAAACAAAACACTACAAATAATAAAATAATCTTAATTTCGGAAGTCGGTGTTAAAAAACAAAGAAAAAACACCGACTTAAATTGCCCCACACCAGGACTTTCTCCTGTGTCGTGGGTGCGTTTACAAACATTCAAATTCACATACACAAACAGCCAGACCCGGAACAACTATCTGTAGGCCATAAAAATATTTGTTCCGTGCGGGAATCGAACCCGCGACACGCAGCGCAGCAGTTAATCGCTCAACCACTGCGCCAACCGTCCCGTCTATTATTTTACCAGATAGATTATGCCACCAATTATATAAATACCAAGCATTTGGTAAAATCTCAGAAGCTGTGTAACCCATAGTGGTTTCAACTGGACCACGACTATGTTTCTTATTTGTAAGTAACTAAACCACTGAATAAACCTATTTTCTTACAGAAACCTCCCTCTGAGTTGAGTTTTACAACGTATGTGGGATGAAAAGCTGCTATTAAATGACTGCCATCCATCCTGCTGACGTAATCCCTTAGTCGTGCCTTATTACACCCCCGGGTAGTGGAGTGCTCTTGTCTTAGTCGAGGATATACCGAAACTCAACCGAGTTATCAGCATTGTAGAATTACATATTGGATTTTTCACTTGCTTAGAGCTATTACGCAGTGTGGACTGGTCGCCGGCGACTCGGTCGACGCAACTGTGACTTCATCATCATCATATCAGCTGAAAAACGTCCACTGCTGGACATAGGCCTCCCCCAAAGGGGGGGTGGGTTGCCATAATCGCCACGCTTGGCAGACGGGTTGGCGATCGCAGTGTATGGTGTTGCGTTTTACAGAGAACGCTGTTGCCCCAGAGACTGGGCAACAGCGTGAGTCCCTTAATCGCCTTTTACGACACCCACGGGAAGTGAGTGTCGGCACCGGCACGGCACCCTACGGCACCGGCCGACACCATACGGCAAACTGTGACCTACTTTAGTTTAAATACGTGTTTACGCACTTTGTCACCGGTCGCCCGGGCGACTCGGCGACACGCCGCGTAGTGGCAACGTGCAAGCGACTGCCGGTCGCCGGCGACCAATCGACAGTGCGTACTAGCTCTTAAACAAGAATCTATCCTAATTTCAAGAAGTCATAATTGCCATTTGCGTATTTCAGCCGAAATACGTTGACTGCTAGACATTAGGCTCCCCCAATTGTCGCCGCTTTGACCGGTTCTGTGCGTGTCGCATCCAGCGAATTCCCGCGACCCTCTGGTCATCGGTCCACCATGTGCGGGGCCTTGCAACGCTGCTTGTTCCAGTACAGGCGCGGTCGCCGCTCCAGGTCCTTTCAACCTCATCGAGTATCTTCTCTACGGGAAATGTGATAGCTAGGCATCGAATAAAGAACAAGTTTTGTAGACAAATGTCATGCATGATTGTTTGTTGTGACGTGGTTACGGCCTGCCTCTTATACTTAAGGTCGTGGGTTCAAATCCAGACAAGTACCTAGCCACCAAAATTACATATTTCTATTCCCTGTGGTCATTATTTCCTTAATTGTTTACATTGAGTAAACCTGACTTTCCACTACAGAGAAGAGGAGTGGAGAAATATTAACCAATGGAATTGCGTAAAATCTCAGTGAATGACGCGGAGCGGAGGTGTTATACAATTTCATTAGTTAATTTGTCTCCGCTCCTCCCCGCTCCGCTCCAGTGGATAGTCAGACTTTACCTGGACTTAAAAGCAATCAAATCTAAAATCGTCGACCTAACTTAATCAAGTGAGATGATTAATGTTATGTCGCACTATCAAAGTTCTATACACAATTTGGACAGATACAACAGCCCAACAGCCCGATAACAAACAAATGGGCAGTTGCCCACCGGACACAACATCCGTCTGGTCGGAGGATCCTCCCTTTTCTATGGATTTTACGGCCCTTGACACCCTGTTTAGCCTAGTTATGTTAAACTACTTTTACCACTATAGTTACATGCTATTTTTATGTGCCTTTGATAATCTCGGGACCCTGGGGTCTCGTGTTAGGCGTACGAGGGGCCGAAGCCAACTCGCAGGTTAGACATTCCAAATGGAATGGGGCACCAACCGACGATTATACCTGTATGCACTATGAAAGTATACCCAAGGACATCCCCGGTTGGTGCAGGGGGGCTACTCTCTCGTCAGGATAGGGGTCCAGGCCCAGATGATATCTGGGCCTGGTGCTGGACAGCAGGTGGCGCTTCGGCCCGCACTTCAGCGAGCTGTCGACGCGCCTGCTGAAATCTGCGGACGCCCTGTCCTGGCTCCTCCCGAACCTGGGCGGGCCCAACGCGCGATGCCGGCGCTTATATGCTCTCGTCTTGCGTAGCATGGCCCTATACGGGGCCCCCATCTGGGCGGACTCCCTCCATAGGAGGGAGAATGTTACCGCCATCCGCAGGCCCCAAAGGGCCATTGCACAGCGGGTGGCGAGGGCTTACCGCTCAGTGGGCTTTTCGGCGGCGTGCGCTCTGGCCAGCACCCCTCCTTGGGAGTTGGAGGCGTGGGTGCTCGCCAGAGTGTACGAGTGGACGGCACGCCGAAAAGCGCTCGGAGAGCGCCCGGTCGCGGAGTAGCGGGAGGCCGTGCGGCGGGAGGTGAGGGACGCCATTATCGTCCATTGGACGGAGGACCTCGCCTCCGCTACCTTTGGCCGCCGAACCCTGGACGCGCTCCGTCCAGTCTTGCGGGACTGGCTCGAGCGCTCCCACGGTTTCCTCTCATTCCGTCTGGTGCAGGTGTTGTCCGGGCATGGCTGCTTCGGATCTCACCTGCTCCGGATCGGGAGGGAGGAAACTCCGGCGTGCCACGACTGCGGCGCGGCGGAGGACCCGGCACAACACACCCTCGAGGTGTGCCCAGCTTGGTCCGAGCTGCGCCGCGGTCTCACCGCGGTGGTCGGCCAGGACCTCTCACTTCCCGGCGTGGTCAACGCCATGCTGGAGAGTGAGGGGGCCTGGGCAGCGGTCGCCTCCTTTTGCGAGGCGGTTATCTCGCAAAAGGAGGCGGCGGAGCGCGAGCGGGAGGACGACCCTCTCGCTGCGCCGCTCCGAAGACGGAGAAGAGGTCGGAGAAGGCGTGGCCTTCTCCCTCCTCGTGGTGGTGATGGGCGGGCGACAGGCGCGGGGGCGCCTTCGCCCGCATTGCACCCGTCACCACCTTCGTCGGACATTCCGGCGCTCCCCCCACGGGGAGGGCGTGAAAGGCCCGCCGTGAAGGCGGGCGGACGTCGGAGGGGGACTGGACGTAAAGGCTGTGCCGATCTCCCAGTCCTCCTCCACTCAGACGATGCGGGAATGCCGCTGGGTTATTTGAGTGGGTATACCGGGCTAGCCCGGGGAGTCCCACATGGCCCCCCATCCCCCGATGGGAGGGTATGCGTAATGCATTTTTTCCCAGCGCAAAAAAAAAAAACAGGGGGGGCTACTCTCTAACGAAATCCGTAGTTTCGGGCTTAGTTGCGGGCGGGCGTATTCTACTCCGTATCACCTACAGACTTACGATGAGTCCCAAACCCGAACTGAGAATGAATGACAACACGATTTCACAGTAACTGTCAAATCGTGTTATCATTAGTTCTCAGTGGTTAGGTGATACGGAGTAGAAAATGCCCGCCCGTAACTAAGCCCGAAACTACGGATTTCGTTAGAGAGTAGCCCCCCAGGACTATTGCAGAATAAACGGAAACAAAAGATGAGAGGCTATGGGTTTGGGTGAATTAGTGGACTGATTACCGTATCATCATCAACTCACTCCAAAGGGGGGTTGGCGCAGATGTGCAATTTTTTTTTCAAATTCAACCTTACACGTATCGCTTAAAGTTGTTATAACAAAGCAATGCAGTATGGCGAGCGATGCGAGACTGTTTGAAACTTGCGCACAATTATACATTATGCGCTTGTTTTTTGCGGACGTTTTTGATATGCTGAGTGTGTATCTTGGATTTTTTATATATCAATGTAGCTAGGCTGAAATTTAGCTTATATAAGGCCTGTGTTTAAATAAAAAGTAGGTACCTTTGGCTGATGCTTTATCATACGTCCTACTAATATTATAAATGCGAAAGTTTGTCAGGATGGATCGATATTTGTTACTCTTTCACGTCAGAACGCCTGAAAGTATCTTCATGTAGGCACAAAGGTAGTTTATAGTCTGGAATAACACATAGGACGTACACTAAGGAGTGGAATTCCCTGCCAGCGTCTGTGTTTCCAGATAGCTACAACCTGGGAATCTTTAAGACAAGAGTGAATAGGTTGCTTCTAGGCAAACGTGCTCCATCTTCGACCGCAACATCGCTTACCATCACGTGAGATAGTGGTCAAACGTATGCCTATCTACAGCAAAAAAGGCTACTTTTTATCCCGGGAGTATGTTCACTAGGGATCACGCGGACGAAGCCGTTGGCACAAGGTAGTGCTTTTATAAATGCTTAAGTACACGATTAAATATTGCCTCATCCAAAACGTTAAAGTATTTATTAATTTATTAAGTAGTCTGCGATTTATTCAAACATCCTTCTCACTCAAAGGAAATCACTCTTTCGTGAGTGATTCCTAGTATCTGTTCGAATGACTGCCCTGGTCTTATTTTCCCTGTTTTTCGGTAAATACATCTAAATAACTAATGGTTACCAGGATTCTTGGCAAAACTGCCTTAAATATTTATCATACACATTAAAGACAGATTTACTGAATAAACAGTTTATTCATAGAATTAGTTGACCCGTGCAACTTCGTCTGCTCCAATCTTATTGGTCTTAGCGTCTTATGATATATAGCCTGTAGCCTTCCTCGATAAAGTGGCTACCTAATACTGAAATTTACTTTTAAATCGGACCAATAGTTCCTGAGATTAGCGCGTTCAAGCAAAGAAACAAACTCTTCAGCTTTATATATTAGTAAGTATAGATGTTGAGCGAGCGAGCGATGTGAGCTTGAAAATATGGGAGTTTTTGAGTCTCTAGAATAGAATAGAATACTCTTTATTATGTACACCATATAAGTTACAGAAAAAAAAAACTAGATGAAGAAAACATTACATAGGGTGACACAATGGGCGGCCTTATCACTAAAAGCGATATTTTAAAGATAACCTTTGGATGGACCTAGTTACTTGCATGCACAGTCAGCAATTGAATCTACATTGAGACAGTGGTCAAAAAAATTATTTTTCATAATATATAGAAAAACGTCCTATTTCCGGCTTCATCTTTATTGGTCGAATCCTTAATAGAAATACCTATAAGTAGAGGAAATATTAAAGTGGGAGTAGAGCTTGGCTAAGCTGAAATGAGCCGCCCCACTACCGCATTTACGCACACAAGCAAATTAAAAAAAAAACGGTTAAGAGCGAGTCGGACTCGCGTACCGAGGGTTCCGTACCATCATGTGAAATGATTTTAAATTATCATCGGCGAGGCCTATATTTGTCAGGGAATTTTAACACTGCGGTGTATACTGATAGTGGAACTAATGTAATTTTCGTTGATAACTTCTGAAAAAGTGTCCTATTTAGAGACATCGTTTCAAACTTCGGAGATAAGAGGGGCAGGGGTACGGTATCGTACTCATATGATACCCCACA
The DNA here is from genome assembly GCA_947578705.1 of Lacanobia wlatinum. NCBI lineage: Eukaryota > Metazoa > Arthropoda > Insecta > Lepidoptera > Noctuidae > Lacanobia > Lacanobia wlatinum. The sequence continues at coordinate 27,693,675 of OX388032.1, forward strand.
TGCCTAAGTAGCTCCACTCCCAAGTTTTACGAACAACTTTCAGTCGCCATTGCAAAAAATAAAAACTATTTTATTTCTTTCTTATTTGCAAAATAGTTGAGCAAATGTCATGTTACTAGCATTAGTAGTTCTTGAGATATCCAGCTGTGACAGACGAACAGACTTAGTCACACCGTAAGGGTTCATTTTTACCATTTTGGTACGGAACCTTATTACGGTAGTGGGGCGCGTCAGTTAAGCTTAGAAAAGCTCTACTCACGTGCAAGGTAAGAAAACCCGATACAATTTTCCGGAAGCAACACAAAAAAAGGTAAGAAAAACATAATTTTTCCTGGACAAAACCTCAAGCGAAAACCAGTATCCCATAATCCGACTACCAAACGATCTAATCGGCTTGAACGTTAATACGATCAACGAATAGCTGCCATCGGCTAAGTTAGCATTGTCAATCGAATGGAACATTCACGAACAATCATTATAGATACAAGCGTGGTGTTGATTGCAGGACAATGGATCAAATCGCAGCATTGTGCCACTGCTAATTAATACAAGCAACAACAAAGCTAATGCTTGTCGTGATTTAATCATGTATGCTTGGATAATGTAGCCAAGTCATGTAAAATTATATTCTGTAGAGATAATTTTGGGATAAAATTCAGAGTTTCCTCTGTAATTTTACCGTAAATCATATCACCACGCCAAATGTAGATAAAATTGGCCAAATAGTAAAATTGCCCATCTCATGAAGCGGTCGACCGCTTCACAAAATGGTTGGCCACTTAGTTTAATCCCCACTACTAATCTAAATTGGACCATCAAACGACAAATTTCTGGTTTAAAGGATCCTAACATGAATGGGATGACGGGAACTATGTTCGCTTGCTTTGCTCGCTCTTTCTAGCTCCCGTCATCCTATTCAAACCTAACCTATCTGTTTCGGGGTGCCCAAAGTATCAAACCAAACCACAGACACATGATGAAATGACCAATTCTACGATATGGCCACGAAATTGATACTTTTAACCATTTTGTGCTTGTGCGTCATATTAACTTATGTAATACAGAGACAGTAGATCTTATTCATAGTATTGCTTATTTACTATGAATTTATTAGTAACTAGCTTTTGCCCGTGACTTCGTACGCGCACATCCCGTTTTAACCCGTTCCCGAAGGAATTTCGGGAGAACCTCTTAGTGCTCCCCTACGGAGTGTAGAGAAGGTACATGCCAAATTTCAGCTTTCTACTACCAGTAGTTTAATCTGTGCTTTGTCTGTCAGTGACTCACTCAGTCACTCAATCAGTCAGTAACGGAAGAATTTTATATAATGTTAGAAGTAAAGAAAGAAACACAGTTAATAATAAACAATCTAAATCTATACCAATATATAAAGCTGAAGAGTTTGTTTGTTTGCTTGATCGCACTAATTTCAGGAACTCCTGGTCTGATTTGAAAAATTCTTTTAGCGTTAGATAGCCCATTTATTGAGGAAGGCTATAGGCTATATATCACCACGCTAAGACCAATAGGAGCGGAGCAGTAATGAAAATTGTGACGCAGACGAAGTTGCGCGGGTCAGCTAGTAAAGAAATATAGATACTCAGTTTCAAACCCATCGTAAACCCATAATTTGTTTTTATAAAATTAGGTACCTACTAACCTTAAAAACGTTAGTGTTATGTTACTAACAACATTATGTTATCGTTAGCGTAAACATTGGTTAATAGCCGTCGCGCGGTAGGTATCAAAATAATGTATTAGTGGGATTTGCGCTAAGCCGGGTATCGGACGCGGGAGATGTGCTCGCCCGGACGTATTAAGAATATAAGAGTCTTTGCCTTAAATGTTACATTTTTTCTTTTTTTAGGGTTCCGAAAAAAAAAAGGAACCCTTATAGGATCACTCGGGTGTCTGTCTGTCTGTCCGTCTGTCACAGCCAGTTTTCTCCGGATCCACTGGACCGATTCTATTGAAATTTGATACACATATGGACTTCTGTAACCCAAACACGAACGTGTTAAATAAATTATTAAATTTTTAGTGCGGCGGTCACTTTTGCAGGTCAAACTAGAAAATTAAAAAAAAAAGTTTTTTGAACAGTATCGTGTGACATATCAAATGAAAGGGTTTACTGTGAGGGTTTTAATTGTATTTTTTTCATAATTTTAAAATAAAAGGTTTTGAAGTTATTCAAGAAATTTGACGAAAAATGACCGTTCCCCCCCCTCTTATCTCCGAAACTACTGAGCCAAAAATTTTGAAAAAAGTGGAGATAATAGATCTTTACCTAAAGATTACAGGAAAACCTATTAGAAGTCTGTAGTGTTAACATAAAATGTTAAAAAAATTAATTCGTTCGGAACCCTTTGCACGCGAGTCCGACTCGCACTTGGCCAGTTTTTTTATACAATAACTTCATCCTTGAAAAAAAAAACAAGTGAATCTTTTTTATACAGGTAACTGAAACTATAGTCTTTGTCAACTTCGGCACTAATGATGCCGTCACAAATTGTGTATGCTTGATGCTTGTCCAAAAGCAACCGTGTCACTTGACGCTGCCTATGACCTGTGACATACAGTGAGAACTAGCTTCTGACAGTGGTTTCACCCGCGTTACAGTCGAAACTTAATCTAAAGGAACATACTTCGGACATGAAAAGTATGCTATTTCCTATTACCTTTTGAGTATCAGTACATATTGTAACAAATATCCTACGACTGTGCGTCTTTAATACCAATTTTGTAATCTTTGTGTCAATAAACAATTTTTGTTTTATTTTATTCCAGAACATGGTCTAACGCTGTGTCAATTTTCCATTGAAATCCATTGAAACGTGAGACGTGAAAAGTTAATAAACAGACTGAAGTATGGTAAGGCGTAGATCGCCTTACAATAACTACGACCCCCAGGTTTTAGTTGTTTGTGTCCAGTCTGCTCAGGATGAATGGATTTTCATCTAAGATGCTTGGTATCATAAATTGCGATCCTTTCTCCTTCCTTTATATTTACTCATGTTCAAGTAAATGATTATCTTATTATAACCGTTGCACTTGCAAATAAAAAAAAGGTTCTGACGAATTGCGAACCTCGTCCTTTTTGAACTCGGTAAAAAATGTTGTACTGCTCTGATGCGGTTTGCTCCGAATTTTAATGCCGCAAAATTGTTCCCGAATGCGAGACTTAAGGAAGTGCATGTGAGCCAAAATTCGCTGCTACATCTAATAAATATTTGCATAGTTTATCTGAATAAAAATTATTACCTACAAGTAATAACACGTAAAAACTAACTCTACAAAAGCCACATTTCCACGGAGCGCCTGAATCCGTATCACTTCCATCTCGACGCTAGAGATTAAAGCGAGTTCATGCCATCTGTCGACGCCGACAGCACACGTCAATTACCACCGATACTCTACTGTAGCTAGCGAGCGATACTAGGAATTCATGGCTCAGGAGCAGTTTATTGAACGACATTTTGAAGACATAAATGGTCTAGTTGACAGATCTGTGAATTTCACTCGTAAGTTCGAATTTGGAGTTGACACTGAAGTGGCAGGAATGAGGTCCAAAACAAAACGTATTTTTAACAAAGTTCTTCAAAAAGGAGAATGTTCTATGTTCGGCTGTATGAATGTTATTTTTTATGTATGTTCATCGATATCTCCGCCAATTATGGACCGATTTAAAAAAAACTTTTTTTATTCAAAAGCCTATACTCCTGAGGTGGTCCTATTGTCACCAAGTTAGAATCTGATGATGGCATCCCATGAAAATCGAGGGAAACTCAAATATTATAGGCACATACAATGTTTTTCTTAAACTTTCTAACGCAATTCAGATATTTGTGCCTGGTAATCATCATCATGTTGCTGAGCTGATGAAATAAGGTATAAGTTAGGATCTGATGATGGGATCCCATGAAAAATGTTTGTTCAGCGATATTTTCACCAATTGTTAACCGATTTGGATTATTCTTTTTTTGTTTGGAAGAGTATTTTCCCGGACTGGTCTCGAACTTTGGAGGTAGGCAACGGAACTCTTCAATAAATGATAGCAAATGGATCGGGATTGATGAAATCGCATGTCTGCTTATTTTTACACCAGTTCATAACAGAACATCACGCCGGTACGCTGTCAATGGGTCCGCAGGTACTACTAAAAAGTGAAAAATAAAAAACTTTTTTACAAAAAAATACAACCGACTTCCAAAAATAAAATTTTGGAAGGCAGTGTCAAAAAACGAAAAAATAACCAAAAACACCGACTTCCGAAATTAAAGTTATTTTATACTTTGTAGTATTTTGTTTTTGGAAGTCAGTTTTTTTTTTTTGTAAAACGTTTTTTGCTAACGCACAAATCGATTCGAAATTCGAATTATGTCACGCGACGATTTTCAAAACATTTAACAACTTGTTATTTATTGACAGGCGAACCAAAGTTACCGACATAGCCCGAAGAGTCGCTAAACTTATGTAGCAGTGAGTTGAGGGCCAATTCTACTAACTTTTAAGGAACGTTTCCATTCTCATTTCATTTGACAACTGTCAAAAAAATCTCCCTACATTTTTGACAGTTTGCGAATGCAAACGTTGTTTAAAAAACCGGCCAATTGCGAGTCGGACTCGCACACGCAGGGTTCCGTACCTAAACCTTAATTGTTATTATTTGTTGTTATAGCGGCAATAGAAATACACAATCTGTGAAAATTTCAACTGTCTACCTATTACGGTTCTTGAGATACAGCCCGCTGACAGAGGGACGGACGGACAGTGAAGGCTTAGTAATAGGGTTACTGTTTGGATACGGAACCCTTAAAATAATAGAATTTTCACTCAGGACAAGTTGCACGCAGAACAGATATTCCATAGAGTCAAAAAGTACTGGAGTGGTGACCGCGGAAGATGAAGCTTTGGAAGGCCTCAAACATTTTGATGTTTCAAGGTGGAATCCAGTTGGAAGACATACAGCAGGAACTGAAACGTGGTCGCTTACAATGGGCCTCATCAGAAGGCTCAAAGTCACTCAAAGGGCAATGGAGAGGGCAATGCTTGGAGTTTCCTTGCTTGATCGAATCAGGAATGATGATATCCGCAAGGGAACCAAGGTTATCGACATAGCCCGAAGGATCGCCAAACTAAAGTGGCAGTGGGCAGGGCACATTGCTCGCAGAACAAATGGTCGATGGGGCCGAAAAGTTCTGGAGTGGCGACCGCGTACCGGAAGGCGTAACGTTGGAAGGCCTCCCACAAGGTGGACCGATGACCTGGTGAAGGTCGCGGGTAGCCGATGGATGCGAGACGCACAGGGCCGGTCGTTGTGGCGACGCTTGGGGGAGGCCTATGTCCAGCGGTGGATTTCTTTCGGCTGATATGATGATGATGATGATGACATACAGCTATTCTTTCGTTCTTCGTCGATTCAGGACAACTTTAGCTCTAGGTAGGTATGCAAGGTGTTCATTGACCGCTATTTAATTTTAAAACTATAGTTTGAAAATACGGAGCGGCCTCGACACCGTTCTATGTAATTTCGAAGTGTGTTATTATAAGCTGCTCTAATTTAAGGCTCTGTTTGGTAAGGTTTCAGGATAAGGGACTATGAAACCTGATATTTTTTGATGGGTAAGTTTCCGACAACCTGCAGACGATCTTAAGATAACTATACCTACATGAAGACGAACACCATAGGTATTGACTCAGTATACTTGGTATTTTATATTAAGGCTGCTCTCTCGAGAAATGCTTAAAAATAATGTGCAGCAACTTTTCGTCGGCATTTGTTGAGAAATTACGTCTGAAAAAAAAATGTACATGATATGATACATAATTTGGTTTAGCCAGAATGTATGTATCGATATCACATAATAAGGAAAAAATCACCAAATCACCTCCAAATCGTTGAGATGAAACCATTTTATACTCCTTCATTTTTTAACAAAAGTCTAAAAAATAAATATCTACTGCTTTGCAATACAAACGAAAATAATTTGGTTTTATTACTTTTTTAAAATATGGGTAAAAATTAAAAATGCGGGTAGCGGAGTGGTGCTTAGAGGAGTAGTTAGATCCGTTTATATGCACAAGGTCATTGGCATGGACAAGCTTTTATAAATTGAACGTTTCTTTTATGATTTGCTTAACGAAGGCTAGTCTAAAGTTACTTTCCCGTGAGGAGTAGTGACAGTTCGGCATTGTATGCTGTTTCAGATTAAAAGTGTGTTACATTCTCTAGCTCTTTTTTAGGGTGTCGTACTCGAGGGTAAACAATGGGACCTGCCAAGCCTTTGTGTTCATCCGTCCGTCCGTCTGTCTGTCAGTGGGCTGTGTCTCAAAAACTGGCCAAGTGCGAGTCGGACTCGCGTGCCATGGATTCCGAAAGAATAAAATTTTATTTAACATTTTATTTTAATACTATATACTTCTTATAGTTTGCCTGTAATCTATAGGTAAAGATCTATAATCTCCATTTTTTTTCAAAATTTTAGGCTCAGTAGTTTCGGAGATAAGGCGGGGGCTTGTTGTTGTTGCGTAAATTAGTGACCCCATACTAAAAATTTAATAATTTACGTAACACGTCCGTGTTTGGGTCACAGAATTCCATCTGTGTACCAAATTTCAACAAAATCGGTCCAGTGGATCCGGAGAAAACTGGCTGTGACAGACGGACAGACAGACAGACAGACACCCGAGTGATCCTATAAGGGTCCCGTTTTTTTTTTCGGAACCCTAAAAACGAAATTTCTCTTATCATAATTCTAACTTGTATTAAGTATCAGCAACTGGTTGTTTGTTTGCAACAGCTTGTCTGTCGACAATGGCCTCCTCTAAAGATTTCCACTTATTTCGGTCTCTTGCTAGACGGCTCCATACCGGACCAGCTATTTTGTTGAAGTCATGTTCCCATCTTTTGATTTGTCTGCCTCTATCTCTTTTGTTATCTCTTGGATACCATTCTGTTACTAATTTAGTCCATTTCTCTTTATTTTTTTTATAAAATAAAAATAAAATAATAAACTAAATAAAGATATTTCAATAACACCTTCTATTTAAGACGATTACACAATTATATTTGTACTACACATTGATCCATTACTCGAAAGCGACCAAATTCACAGAATCTCTACGCAATAACCAAGGAGATCCGTAATAATTTCCTTGTTAATATAAGTTTGCAGACGTTGAGTGAGCGGGGATCTTTTTTGCGCCAACCTAAAGATTCATCTCGCCAACTTTCCCTTCTACGCCTCGTAATTTACAAAGAATCCTAAAAAGCAACAACTTATTTTCTTTCGAACTCTCTCTAACATTTGGGTTTATTTATCTACTTTATTATCTATTGAGTTATTATAAGTACATTTTATATTTGAAACTAGATTTTGCCCGCGACTTCGTACGCGCAAATCCCGTTCCCGTAAGAATTTCAGCAAATCCTCTCTTAGTGCTCTTCTGCACTCCCCAAGGAACTTAGATGCCAAATTTCAGCTTTCTACAACTATTAGTTTCGGCTGTGCGTTGTCTGTCAGTCCCTCACTCAGCAACGGAAGAATTTTACATATTTAGTATCATTGATACCAATCTAACTACCTATATACACTTAAAATTAAAATAAAAACTCCTGACTAAATATGTATGGCGTCAAAAGTAAAATTCGTCCGCATCGCTGTCGACTGGAAATGAGACCAAAAGACTGGCGGCATTGCCACGTTGTATGGCAATGCTTATCCTCTGTCCGAGGTAAAATCCAGCCCTTGGGTCACGCTAAGTGTCAACTAAGCGTATCTATTGTGTGTATTTGAATCAGTATTATACTAAAGGTTTTTTTTAAGGGTCGGAACGTCTATATAAAATACCGGTACCCTAGGATCACTCGCGTCTGTCCGTATGTCACAGCCAATTTTCCCGTATTTACCTGCTGATTTACTGAACCAAACCGGTTGTAATCTGGTGCACATTTGAAACAAGCAAGCTGTATCGGCACATACTTACGAAGATAAGTTTGTCACTTTGACGTAAGAGGTTTTAATTGCTAAAAAAACTTTCCAGGCGAAATCGAGACCAAGAGCGTGCTAATCAGTCCAGATAAAAATGGGATTGATAAACGAGGACCAAACAAAAAAAAGAAAAAGCCAATCATAACTAAGTACTAGTGGAGCGAACAAGTTGAAAATGTATTCTGTCAACATTATTGACAGGTCCCAAACAACTCATGAACAACATGAAAAAAGAACATCCTTATCAAAGAATAAATTAAACCGATATTGCATTACTTTTACATCAAGCGTGATAGAATCCCGTCCAATTTTATGTACGTTGCAATTACTCTTCCGACGTTATTTAAAAAAAAAATACAGTTAATGTTTTATTCATCTACCAATCTGCCTGTAAATGGTACTTTTTAGGGTTCCATATCCAAAGGGTAACCAACGGAACCCTATTAATAAGCCTCCGCTGACCGTCTGTCTGTCAGCGGGCTGTATCTCAAAAACCGAAATAGGTAGACAGTTGAAATTTTCACAGATTGTATATTTCCATTGCCGCTATAACAAAAATTAATAAAAATTAAGGTTTATGGTATGGAACGCTTCGTGTGCGATTCCGCCTCGCACTTGGCCGGTTTTTCCAACAACGTTTGGGTTGGCTGAATACCAGTAATTTACGTGGAGCAACTGTAAGTATTTTCTCGATTCAGATTACCCGTAACGACGGTCATAGATGTTCAAATGACAAAAGGACCAAACGGCGAACTTGCCTTCCGAGGAGGGAAACTTGGTATGTAAAATACGATCATCCATCGGACCGTCCTCTTCAAGCGTAGCTTAACCTGGAAGTTCAATCCATCATCTTCCTGTCCTTATCCCATGTTTCTTGGAGTCGGCGCACACGTTTTTTTCTTCCATTCTGTCCTATCAGCCGTCACGCTATCACTAACTCCCTTTTCTTTCATATCGCTCCTCACACAATCCATCTATCTTTTCTTCGGCCTTCCTCTCCCTCTCCATCCATCCACATTTATATTCAAAACTCTTCTAGTTACATGCGTTTCATCCCACCTCTTCACATGACCATAGTAAGACAAGCGATTCCCTTTTAACTTGTATATATGCCAATGACCTTTTTCATACAATCGGAGCTAACTACTCCTCTACGCGCCACTTCGCTTCCCGCATTTTTAATTTTTTATAAAAAAAAATAACAGATATTTTAAAAAAGTAACAAAACCAAATTATTTTCGTTTGTATTGCAAAGCAGCAAATATTTTTTTAGATTTTTGTTAAAAAACGAAGGAGTAAAATGGTTTCATCTCAACGATTTGGAGGTGATTTGGTGATTTTTTTTCTTATTATGTGATACCAATACATAAATTCTGGCTAAACCAAATTATGTATCATGTCATGTAGATTACTACCTATTTTTTTCAGATGTAATTTCTCAGTAAATACCGACGAAAAGCTGCTTCATCTGCACGCTGTATTTAAGCATTTCTCGAGAGAGCAGCCTTAACTTCTAGAAGTTCGATCCATGCAGCTGTAATTGTTTATAACGCGCTCCTCTTTTTGTTTTCTTAGTCTATAAAAAGAAAAAATAAGAGCAGCATCACTTCACAAACTTTAAACAAGAGCCGTTTTCGCCAAATGAAGTGGTCGGCAAGTTTATCGAAGGCCCGAACTGCTTCAGACACGTTAATCAATCAAATATTTGGCCAAGTCATGAATAAATCTGCCGGGGAACTTCCGCGGTGATTCCGCTGACACACAGGGTCTTGATAGTCGGCGCTTGTTGGTGACTTGATGGATCTGTTTTAATGCCGCCATTGTTCTTGTTTGCTACGCTTTTTTGGTGTTTAAATAGGATTTCAATCTATCTATATATATCTATGTATATATATATAAATGAATACCTGAATTTCTCTTGGTCACGGCATCACGCGTGAACGACTGTAGGTACCGATTTCGTTAATTTTTTTGGTTGTATTTGTTATTGTTAGGAGAAAGGGTGCAAAGGATTTCTTTTTTGAACATGTTTATTTTGACACTATAGACTTCTTATAGGTTTTCCTGTAATCTATAGGTAAAGATCTATTATCTCCATTTTTTTCAAAATTTTAGGCTCAGTAGTTTCGGAGATAAGGGGCGGAATGGTCATTTTTCGTCTAATTTCTTGAGTAACTTCAAAACAATTTATTTTAATATTATGAAAAAAATATAATTCAAACTTTCATAAAAACCCTTTCATTTGATATGTCACACAATATTGTTAAAAAATCTTTTATTTTAATTTTCTAGTTTGACCCCCAAAAGTGACCCCCATACTAAAAAAAATATAATTTACGTAACGCGTCCGTGTTTGGGTCACAGAAACCCATATGTGTTCCAAATTTCAAGAGAATCGATCCAGTGGATCCGGAGAAAACTAGCTGTGACAGACGGACAGACAGACTGATACCTGAGTGATCCTATAAGGGTTCCGTTTTTTGTTCGGAACCCTAAAATTAAGAAAATTGTGGGGTGGGTAGGTAAGTATGTAGTCAGTTGAAGGGAGCGAAGCCGCGGGGGACAGTTAGTACATTATAAAAATCTGCGTTATCGGGGGAGCTTATTGCGGGGCTCAAAAAATATTTAGGACTAGCTACGAACATCAGTTAATTCATCGCCTCACATTAAAGTCTTCAAATGCTTGTAGTCCATATAAAGAAGCTTTTTGGGAGAAAGATGTCACTCCATAGGAGGGGCATGCACTTGCACCTTCCTGGTTTCAAGAAAGCATAAAGAAAATATAAATAAGACAAGCGGAATGTAGTAAAAGAGAACCTAGCGAATCCAAGTCGGGGTAGGTACTTCGAGCTCCCCTCACTCGGTCTTGCACAAGTCTTCCTTAGTTCTATCTCTGCGTGAATGGGCCACAGAAAACCTATCCTATTCGAGGTGGGGTTTTGAAGTTGAACCCCCATGAAAAGTCTTACCGGCGCCCATGCATCACTAATTCAGAAAACAGTAGTGTTTCAAATGTTCTACCATGGAGGTGAATAAAAACATGATGGATATTTTAACAAATAATCTAAAACTTGCATAAAAAGCTCGTATTCATTGCCCTCCACTAACATAACAAATAAACAAAAAACACATGATCCAATTAAAAGAAACGGTAACAGGAAAACTCAATAGTGAAATAAATATAACGGTAATCTCCATTTTACCGTTCGGGAAAACTCTAAAAAGTCGGAATGGAGAACACTTTCCGCATCAGAGGATTGAGGTCACTTCCGCCAATACTATTACCTCCACCGCTGAAAATAAAACAACATACACGATACATTATTGGATAAAATATATTATCCTCTCAGTTTTTCTAGTGGGGGAATATTTTTTTAACCGCCAGGTGATATGTATGCTGCAATCTATGTTTGTGCTGGTAAAATGTTTCATTTTGGGACCAAAAATGTGAATTTAAACAAACCATTTTTAGAGACAATTTTAAGTGAATATTAGAATACGATTGCGAAGAACAAATCCCGTACTTACTTTCCGATTGTACCGATTTCAAGAAATATTTAACTAATAGAAAACTATAGGTACTATTAATAGTCGAGTAACACAGGTAACTTTTAACCCTGATAATGCAAGATTACTGTGGGGCAAGCCACGGTAAAACTAAACTTGTATTATTCCCTACAAAAAATGGCTAATTCTTTTCTTTCCCATAAGGAAAGACTCATCCTTCAATTTATCATAATAACTGTCAACGGATTATTACAGATTGAAATAAATTTTCATTGTATTATAAGGTCTTGATATATTGTGAACAGGTCATTTAAAACACAATGTCATCATCATCGTCATCACATCAGTCGAAAGACGTCTGCGACTGCTGAACACAAGCCCCCCAAGCGTCGCCACAATGACTGGTCCTATGCGTCTCGCATCCATCGGCTACCCGCGACCTTCACCAGGTCATCGGTTCACCTTATGAGAGGCCTTCCAACGTTGCGTCTTCCGGTACGCGGTCGCCACTCCAGAACTTTTCGGCCCCATCGACCATCTGTTCTGCGAGCAATGTGCCCTGCCCACTACCACTTTAGTTTGGCGATCCTTCAGGCTATGTTCTCTTGCGGATATCATCATTCCTGATTCAATCACGCAAGGAAACTCCAAGCATTGCCCTCTCCATTGCCCTTTGAGTGACTTTAAGCCTTCTGATGAGGCTCATTGTGAGCGACCACGTCTCAGTTCCATAAACACAACCCAAATTCAATAGTTTACACTTTTTTTTGCAGTGGTGGCCGAGTGAGCAGTGGTGGCCGAGTGAGCAGTGGTGGCCGAGTGAGCAGTGGTGGCCGAGTGAGCAGTGGTGGCCGAGCGAGCAGTGGTGGCCGAGTGGTAACGGCTCCGACTTACGAGTAGGTCGCGGGTTCAAACCCAGCCAGGCACATTACTTTGTGTAATTTATTTCATCACCACTGCTCTCAAAACGGTGAAGGAAAACATCGTGAGGAAACCGGCATGTCCTAGAACCAAAAATTCGAAGACATGTGACAATCACCAACCCGCATTGGGCCCACGTGGTGGATTACGGCCCATTCCCTCTCCTAGAGAGGAGGCCTGAGTCCCAACAGTGGGAACATTATAAGGCCGACTATGCTATGCTATACACTTTATGCGTGTCATTTTGGGAAGAAAGAGTTTACTATCTCAAGCGTTTAATAATAAACAAACTTACAGCGTTTGCAACAACTCGGTGACATACATAATTATCTATTTCATTAGCGCTACCAACGCGTGTACTCCACTGTAAAGTTTATAAACGTCGCCCCAGCCTGTGGTTTGCAGCGGGCCTGATACGAGCGACAGAACAACACGCCTTTTGTTGACTCGCCTTCAATCCCTGATTAGCTCCACAGGGGGAAAATGTTAACTAAGCCCCCTATAGCATGTTGCTAGTTTCACAAAACTGCCGCACAAACAAATTATAGTAGGGTGTAAGACACAATAAAATGAGGTACCTACAATTTTTGTTTCAAATGAAAAATATGGTGCATTGCAGGCCAAAAGTTTCAGGCAGTGGCGTACCATATAGTACAAACACCCGTATTTGACCAGTTATGTTTTATTCGAGAAGGAGGTATTATCTGCACATTCTTTATCCAGAAACACGCATAACCATGTAATCCACAATTATTATTCCACATTATAGGACCATCTATACAAATTGTTACTAGAGTTGCAGCTATCTAATAAGTATCCATCAAATCTCTTGTGTTTCAATTAAAGCAAACTGTACTAAGTATAATGCAGCCTGCTAAATAAAAAGCTGACCTAAACATAATTGACTTTAAATAGGTAAGGTAAGTATCCGTTAAAAATACTCACATAATATTTGTACCAAACAAAAACAAACACAACTCACTCAAACTTGATACTGTTTACTTTCCTCTTAGCTTCCTGAATATCTAAAGCATCCTATAATGTTTATTTTTGCGCGAATAGTTTTTAAATTTTCTGCTCTGTATTTTCTCTTAAGAAACATTTTATTCGTGCACCTCTTATGTGTCGCTTCCAATTTGTTTGCTTGGCTTTTGCTTAGCATATCACGGAACAGCCGCATTCCAACTGCGCGAATAAATGTGAGCATCCGACCTTCTTATTTCGTCCCTGAAAACTGAACTGTACCATGTCACATTCAAGGTAGAGTTTTGTCTGTGGTCTGCGTCGTTGTTGTGACGTTCTATAGCTGATACGGCTTCTCTTGCTCGCTTTACCTCCAGCTCATGTTTGCATTCCTGGTACTTGGCAAGCAAACGCTCTTACTTTGCGTTCCTCTACTTTGTGATACGTATTGTCTTTCGCGCCTTTGAGAGAATTGTATGCATTTCCCAACTTTTTGTTAGAATAATGATGAAGTTCCTTTTGCTGACGGTGGAAGCGAAGGAGGAGTTCGGAACTTTTGTATTGAGGTGATTATCATCACTGATGTAACTGAGCGAGGTGTGTTAAGTGATTAGTGTTGCTTGGGAACTTTTTACCGTAGTAAAAGATCCTTTGAGTGGTTGCCTGGAATGAAATTTGATTTCTATTTGAATCAAACTATACTTCTCTAAAGGTAATATAGTATTTTAAACATAAAAGGCCTCATTTCACAGGTTTTGATGGCGAGGCGTTTAAAACAATTGACGGTCCTTATGAACGATTTATCACAAGTACTCCAGTACGTCAAGTCGACATCTGTTATGTCAGATTCGTTTTAAATTCAGCTACCTAAGTACATAAATGTCTTCGTCTCAAGGTCAATAAGAAGCGTGTTCATGCATTTTTGGATTGTTTTAGGTTCTACTAGCACTTCGCCTGCGACTTCGTTCGAATTATAATTATATTAAAGATTTATCTTTTTTTTTAATATAATGCAACCAGTGTTACCTTCTTGATAATTTAGCTTTCTACTGGCGAAAATAAAATCGGTCTAGTAGTTTCGGAGCCTATTCTGTACAAACAAATATTTTCCCTTTATAATCTTCACTACATAGTATAAAACAAAGTCGCTTTCTGTGTCCCTATATCCCTATGTATGCTTAAATCTTTAAAACTACGCAACGGATTTTGATGCGGTTTTTTATTAGATAGAGTGATTGAAGAGGAAGGTTTGTATGTATAACAACATCCATTAAATAGTGGAGAAATACTGTTATTTTTGAGGTTTCTAATGTGATGTCGTAAATAATTACATTTTATGACGCAGACGAAGTTGCGTGGGTCAACTAGTCTAATATATAAAAATCTCGTGTCACGGTGTTTGTTACCGATTGCCTCCGAAACGGCTCGACCAATTTTCATGAAATTTTGTATGTACATTCGGTAGATATGAGAATAGGTGGTAGGGTATTCCTTTTTTTGTATGGAAAAACAGCGTTTGCCGAGTCAGCTAGTATTACTATAGATTTACGTACTTGGATATTCAAAGTAGCACTGAAACTTATCACTGCATAGATTATTAACCGACTTCCAATAAAGGAGGAGGTTCTCAATATGGCGGGTATTTTTTTATGTATGTACACCGATTTCTCCGAGTTTTCTGATCCGATTTCTGTGATTCTTTTTCGATGCAGTATACTTGCCATTTGGTCCCATAAAAATTTGATTCGGTTTGGTTCAGCAGTTTTTATTTTATGAGCATTTTTGCTTATTTCAATTTCTGCGTTGACGAAGACGTCGTCCAAGTATCACCACTTAAAAGTGAAAATAAAAAACTTTTTGCAAAAAATATAAACGACTTCCAAACAAAACACTACAAAGAATAAAATAACCTTAATTTCAGAAGTCGGTGTTAAAAAACAAAGAATCAAAACTAAAAACACCCACTTCCGAAATTAAGGTTATTTTATTCCTTATAGTATTTTTTTTAGATAACATATTGATGATGATGATAAGCACCTACTGCTTTCAAAGACTTTCATCAATCAATCAACTCAGTCTTGCATTCAAGTACCAGGCATAGGTCCCAAACTCTGCAAAACTTTAAAGCGAAGTATATTTTCGAATATCTAAACAAAAGTCTCCTCATAATAACAGGCTGTATTGAGTCCAGAAACTTGGATAATTTATCATTTTGTTGTGTGCCGAGTCTCAAGTATTTTGTGGAGACAGTCAATTTAGATCAGATACGTCGCTTTCTCGATGCTTCTTTGTTTGTACACTGAGTTTGATAGGCTCGTTAATGTATTGTCGACTTGATTTTTCTCATGGCTTTGCTTGCGTAGCCTATGTTACAGTAACCGTTGATTTTTGTAGATTAAGAATATGTATTATTCGTACACATCGATCGTAATCTAAACTAGTACCCGCAAATAGACAAAGTCACATCTGGAATACTAAGGCTGATCTATGTTTTTAAGAAGCTTCGAAACTCTGCTGACTGTGATACTCTTAAATTAGTATATTTTTCATTGTGTCAGTCTGTCCTATCATACTGTTTACCTGTATGGGGAGGTGCCACTAAAAACGTCTCCATCTGCCTTGAGAGGACGCAGAGAGCTGTTCTGAAAGTAATGCTCTTACGACCACGACGGTATCCCACTGTGCTGACTGTAAAGTTCTCACAGTCAGGCAGCTTTATGCGTTGCTGACGACTCTTCGCAAACACGCTGCACGCCCCTCTACGGAGCCGACTGGCAGACATAAATATAACGTTTTCCCATCGGAACGACATAGAACAGCTTTTGCCAAACGTCAGTTCTATATTACTAGCGTTAAACTGTTTAACTCCCTAAACAAAGAGTTAAACATTTATTCGTACACAAAATCCGAATGTAAAAATAAACTCAAAGATTATCTTCAAACGGTTAATTTTGATTACACTGAGAACCTTCTGCTGGGTAATCATCATCGTCAATCATTTTTTTTTTGCCGAAAGACGTTCACTGCTGGACATAGACCTCCCCAAGTGTCGCCACAACAACCGCTCCTGTGCATCTCGCATCCATCGGCTACCCGCTACCCGAGGCAGGTCTGAGGTCCACCTTGTGGGAGACCTTCCAACGCTGTGTCTTCCATTATGCGGTCGTCACTCTAAAACTTTTTAACCCTACGTCTATCTGTTCTGCGAGTAATGTGCTCTGCCAGCATCCTATTCCTATCAGTTAATTAATTTTCGTGGTCGGATTAATACTTTCAAACATGACAAACAGCTTAACCTCTGTATTACAATACTATACGATAAGTTTTGACCACGTGAAAGTCGAAAATTGACCCAATTTCCTGGGATGAAAAATATTTTAAATGTCCTACTAGCATATGGACGCGACTTTGTACGCGCAAATCCCTTTTTTTCCCGTTCCCGTGGGAATTTCGGGAAGTCCTCTCTTAGTACTCACCTACATTCCCCAAAGGAACCTACACGCCAAATTTCAAATCTCTACGACCGGCAGTTTCGGCTGTGCGTTGTCTGTCAGTCACTCAATCAGTCAGTAACGGAAGAATTTTATATGTTAGGATTCCAAACATTGTATTTCCAAAAGTGTACAAAGTTTCATCCAAACACGTTCAGCAGTTTAGACGTGAAGAGGCAGCAAAGAGACAGACAGACCGACGAACAAACAGTTACTTTTGCATTTAAATAATAGTAGAATGGATTAGTTTAGATAAGTGGTTGGTGGGATTCACATATTTTTGTTTTGTTTTTTATACCTCTTGTAGCGTTGAAGTTTTCTCTTTTCTTTCTATTCAAAGGGACCACGGCAGATTTCTTATCTAATACCTATACCTACTGAGTGTCTGTGTAATGAACATTTTGTTCAGTTCATTTCACTGAGAGAGTTGAGTGTTCCATGTTGTGGAAACTTCACGATAAACCTACACTCACTGATGGCCTGTATTCATTTGATGATTACTAAGAATAACACTCCATATATTTGTGACAAAAACCAATATTTCAGTGTATTTAGACAGATGTACCTATTTAAAAAGAGAAGTTTATTTGTACTTTCAAAAATGAAGATGTCATATTGGTCAGTAACATCAAACATCAATCAAACAATATAGCTACAACCTGGGAGTCTTTAAGTCAAGAGTGAATAGGTTACTTCTAGGCAAGCGTGCTCCATCTTCGACCACATCATCGCTAACCATCAGGTGAGATAGTGGGCAAACCCGTGCCTATCAATAGTAAAAAATATTATAATTCTTCCGTTACTGAGTGACTGACAGACAACGCACAGCCGAAACTACTAGTCGTAGAAAGCTGAAATTATGCATGTAGGTTCCTTGAGGAGTATAGGGGAGCATAAGAGGATTTCCCGAAATTCCTATGAGTAGCGGAAAAAACAGGATATACGCATACGAAGTCGCGGGCAAAAGCTAGTGTTATTATAAAGTATCAATAACATATACAACGTGTAACAGAATAGACGCAATACGTCTTAAGAGTTGGGATATTATAAATTGCATATCAAATAAATAATCACCATTTATATTCTTTTTTACATCAAATAACTTACTTCACTACAAATAAACTAAATGTTTAACAAAACTCAAACTGCAGATAATTCGAAATCATACATCAATATGACATTACTTTTTTCCTCATAATGCAATACAGTTAAATTTTGTTTTTGAACAAAAATACTACATACATAGCATAAATACTGACTGCACAGCAAATTTTCCATATTTATGGACAACACCCCGACTCAGACTACCCCGACTCGGATAGGTAAGGTTAGAAGGCTTAGCCTTCGTGGTTATTGTTTTTTAAAGCACCCATAACTATGGTGAGTCGCAGTACAGTTTTGTCGTTCATTAAGATTATTAGCTGTGCATTGATGAAAAATTTTGCTTTAAGAAAAGTCGCTGTACGCTGCGAAAATAAACTGTAGTGCGTTTAGTGATATTTTGAGTTGAATATTTTGCTGTGCAATCAGTAATTTTGATGGTAATTCGGAATCTTATTGCATAGAAAAAGGATATATTTTGATTTGCGTTTAAATACTACCCTTAAGAGTTCGTTGTACTCATCATTATGAACCACTTTTACTAGGGAGCTAACCCCGAAATCGCGAAAAAAAAAACGTAGAATATTTTATTATGAAAATTTTGGTGACATCGTTGTAGCTATATCGCCCCTCAACAGGCAGCTTTCAGGATATCAAATGAAAGTATAAATAAATGAAAACTCATCACCTGTTTTAAAACATTTTCACCAAATAAAACGCTACAGCACTACTATATACCTTTAATAAAGCTCATTCCTAACAAAAAACAAAATGAGTTTTACCAACAAACTCACCGGTGCATCGAAAGTTCGAAACCCGCTCATTTCAAACTGGCCACCACATGCCATGCGAATCTGAAATAAACAAATGAACGTTTTAAAACTCCTACAGACAGTATTGTGGCTCCAAAAATTGAGGAACCATCTTCGGTTTAAAACTCCTACTGACAGTATTGTGGCTCCAAAAATTGAAGAACCATCTTCGTTTTGAAACTCCTACAGACAGTACTGTGGCTCTAAAAATTGAAGAACCATCTTCGTTTTGAAACTCCTACAGACAGTACTGTCGCTCCAAAAATTGATGAACCACGTTCGCTTTGTTATCCTGGTAATATTATAAAATTAGAAAGTCTGAATCTATACTTTTTTAATATGAAGCTGAAGAGTTTGTTTGTTTCTTTGTTTGTTTGTTTACTTGAACGCGCTAATCTCAGGAACTACTGGTTCGATTTGAAAAATTCTTTCAGTGTTAGATAGCCCATTTATCGAGGAAGGCTATAGGCTATATAACATCAAGCTATGACCAATAGGAGCGGAGCATTAATGAAAAATGTGACGCAGACAAAGTTGCACGGGTCAACTAGTTTTTGATAAGAAATTACACCTCAACTGGCTAAACAGGTTCGATGATGAAACAAAGAGAAATGGTACTGGAAAAAATGGAATTACTCCTGTATCGTTTTTAAAGAAAAAAAACCGGCCAACTGCGAGGCGGACTCGCCCACTGAGGGTTCCGTACAAATTTGTAGGAACATTACTTTTAATTAAGACTATATTTTTTATGATTTAATTACAAATTTACGTGACCAGAGGGCTGGCTCGTTCTTTGCTCTAAGAATTAGTATTGCCATTCAACGTGGCAATGCTGCCAGTCTTCTGGGCACGTTTCCGGATGACAGCGATGCGGAGGAATTCTTCGACGCCTGAGTGTATTTGTTTTTGTATATTCATATGTATATAGTTAGGTTTATTAGTTATTTAGTTCTTAACGTATTAAAATAACCGTTATCATATCACTGTAAAAAATAATTGGTTTAAGTATCGAATTACAAATTTTAATGTATAGTTTTCAGACTTTTTCCTATACTTGTAGTATAAGACGATATTAATTGCCAAATTTCATAGTTCTAGGTCAACGTGAAATATTATATCCATTTTGATTCCCTTGAGAGTGTCGAAATATACGTTTTTTGCGGCATAGACGGCCGTATCTTTTTTACGTTAACTTAGAACTTTGATTTTTTCACAGCTACAAGAATCCGTAGACTTGAGTACACGGTTTTCATTTCAACTCGATACCTCCGCGCGTTCCCGAGATAAAGGGTCTTGACAGACAGAGGGACGGACAACGAAGTGATATTATAAGGGTTCGGTGAGTGTGACCATGAACTCCACGACCTCATTCCACCAGCCCCCTTCTACCTTCGGACATCCAGACGCACTGCATCTTACCATCCCTACCTTGTTACTATTCCACCAATTCGCACTAAGCGTTTCCAAACGTCTTTTATAATGCGCACAGCAAAGGAGTGGAACTCTCTGCCTGCGTCTGTGTTTCCAAACGCTTACAACCCTAATCAATAAACCCTTATCAAAAAATCAAGAGCAAGCCGATCACAAATAAAAAAAAAACATTGTATGCCTCGTGGCTTTACTGGTCCAGTTCTACAAAATGTCACACAGCTAGATTTTACTTGACACACCTTGCGCACGGATAGGCGATGATGTCTTGCTTGAATTAAGACATAAGATACTTTTTTCCGGTAGTAAGTTCCCATATATTTTTCTTAATTCATACTTGAATTTTAATTTAGCTTTATTGTTCGAACTTTTTTTGGATACAATATTTATAACATGTATGCAGTGTGAATTTAATTAATGAGACATGACAAAAATTAATAAGTTTCAGTGTAATAAATTCTGACTTCACTTTATTTTATCTTCGACTTTCAAGCAGGCGCAGCCACCGACTGAAGCTAGTATCCAATAAAGACCACCAACATTTTTATGAACCATTTGGAGGGTTGAACCTTTTCTAAATTCTTGGAGTTCGCCTTTAATCTTTCAGCAAATATTTTAGCTGCGGCTAAGTTTCTGAACCTTTATGTTTTCGCCCGAAGATATTTATGACAGGTCCTTGAATCTGTTGCTATTGTATCGATACAAGGTTGTGGCAACATTCTTTTTAGTTTTTTTTTTGTAGGTACCTGGCTCAAGAGTTGAAATAATGCGATCGGTCGTTCTTTTTTCAAACGTTTTTAAAAAAAGGAGTATTTCTCAATCGACTGGTATTATGTTTTTTTTTTTTTTGTATGTATGTTACGCGATCATTTCGCCTTTTATAAATCGATATTGATTATTCTTTTTTTGTTTGGTGGATCATACTTCAAAAGTAATCGGGTTATTTTGGCTCTTGAGGGTAACTTTGGCCCTAACTCGTTAACCAATAGAAACACAGCACACTGTGTTTACTATATTCCTATTGGCTAAAAGGCTTTACGGTAGTCCTATATAAATTTCATATTTTGCTTTCCTACGACTTTCCAGCGGTGTTGTTAGGTGTGGGGTACCACTAAAAAGTGAAAAATAAAAGATAAAGAAAATTTCATTTGGAAGGCGGTTGTATTTTTTATTTTTTGTAAAAAGGGTTTTTTTGTAAAATTAGTTACTTTTTGTCATAGATAAGATAAAACAAGATTTCTTTATTTGTTCAAACATTGTATACATACAAGAAAATACAAGATAATATAAATCACATAGTTTGAGTCAAATCATGTCAAAATATAAACGTATTGCTTTGAATTTGTACCTATCACGCCTTTAGCCATATTTCTTCTTCATTCTACCTTTGTCTTATGTTACTTAGGGTCGGCGATATTTTTTCTCATTCTGGCCTTTGAGTTTTATTTTCTGTCTCTCTTTTTCTTTTCTAAATTAATTAAAAAAACTCTTTTATTCCCCCTGTTAGTTTGCCCGTTTCCTTTGTTCCTCAGGTTTTTTTTATTGTAATTTTACGAATATGTCTCGTTCACCTCAAAACCTCTGAGTTGTTCAAGGCTCCGAGATATTTTTCTTTAGTAGCTGCGAGCGTCTATTATATTAAAAACATTATTTGCGAAGATATTTTTCGAAGGAATAAAAATTTTGCTCTGTAAATACTTCGTAACATTATGATTAGATATAATATCTAACTACATTGGCTTGAACGTTCAATATCATCAATCAATATAAAACCAAGAGACTGAAAGATATTTTTAATATGGAAATCTTTAAGTCTACACATATCTCGGCCGTCTCCGGGACGTAGTTGGGCCGTGACTGACATGTGTCATCATCACCATCATATCAGCCGAAAGACGTCCACTGCTGGACATAGGCCTCCCCCAAGAGACCGCTCCTGTGCGTCTCGCAATCATCGGCTACCCGCGACCTTCACCAGGTAATCGGTCCACCTTGTGGGAGGCCTTCCAACGTTGCGTCTTCCGTTGCCACTGCAGAAATTTTCGGCCCCATCGACCATCTGTTCTGCGAGAAATGTGCGCTGCCCATTGCCACTTTAGTCTGACGATCCTTCGGGCTACGTCGGTAACTTTGTTTCTCTTGCGGATATCATCATTCCTGATTCGATTACGCAAGGAAACTTCAAGGATTGCCGTCTCCATTGCCCTTTGAATGACTTTAAGCCTTCAGATGAGGCCTATTGTGAGCGAAATGACATGTGAGGACGGATCCAAAGCTCAAAAAATATTCGGTGCGTACATTTTATATTATTATGAACTCATGCACATACGTCTATATCCGGGCCGCGCCCGTGACGTGTCAAACCACGTTGTGGCGGACCATGTTCCGGATACTTCCTGAGCACAACCAGGGCCCCAAGTCTGCTATTACAATATTGTCAGAATGGTCTATCATTGATTTCATAATGGTTGATTTTGACAAAATTCTATGCCATTTCTTTCAATAGAGTGTCAGTGGCTGACCACTGGATATAAAAGCGTCATTATGACTTTCCAGTGGTCAACCACTGGCACTCCAAGAATCTTGTCAAAATCTACCATTATGAAATCAATGATATACCATTCTGACACTATTGTAATAGCAGACTTGGGGCCCAGGACATGTGTGGTCAACCTTTAGAGGAGGCATTCGTAAAAAGCTTTAACAAATTCTGTAAAACCAGAACTTAAAATATTTGTGATTGGCGGGCTTGCCCCACCGCCCAACCACACAAACGATAAAACAACGTCTACTAACAATGTCAAAAGCCCCTAACTGCAAAACGGAATGACCTGTACATAATAGTAATACCCGTAAAGCACAATGTTGCATTAGCGGCACATGTCACTCCTGCATTTACGGCGGGACAGGGCCGTGCACTTAAAACACTTCGACCGCAAAATGACAATAGTTAGTGCGAGCAATTTGGCTAGCCTTATTCACTTCACATTGTTTGAAATATGCCATGATTTCTAGCTTAGTACTTTAATCGTATGGTAAACTTGATTCTGTTGTTGGTAGATATTGAAAGAGGTCAGAAAAGGGGTAGGGGGGGGTGTATTCATCATTATGGATGACTGGGTAGGAATAACAATTTTTCAAAAATCCAATGATGCAGTTTTAGTTTTCATAAAAATCGGGCTCGAGATTATCTTCAGTGTTTTTCGATATTCCTCATAGTTTCGGATTTGGCCATGAAGGCACACTTTGAAAATTCACCCTGTATAGCCAATAGTTTTTAAATCATATTTTTATTTTTACAAGCTTTTGTTGATTTTCACCTATCCCGATGTCTGTTGGCCAATTTGTCCTTTGGGTTAAAAGTTATTGGTCAAAACATTCTGTTGGTTAAGCATTCACTGGCGAAGAGTTATGTGGGCGCAGTGCCGTAAGTAGCCATTACTGCGCCCTGTGCGAGCTTCTATAACTGCGCCCTTGTTCTTTTAGGATACAATAGTACCTACCATAGCTACAACAATGCTATGTATAGGCCTACTTTATTTCATTCAGGGTGATAGAATAAAGCACAAGGACCTTGGTGTTGGTGGACCAATTAAACAATGTTTTCGAAGAAAATTTTACTTTTGGAATCGAGCACTAGGAGCGCAGCGGGAACTTATCAGGAGCAAACCGAAAAAATGATAGACCTGGCTGGTCTGGCCATTCTTGCGCCCCCCGGAGTCTACGCCCTGTGCCTGGGCACCGGTGGCACCGCCCTAATTACGGCACTGAGTGGGCGAAACGTTCGTGGGTGAAAAGTTCTTTGGATGAAAAGTTAATGGGTTAAAAATAATATTTACCAACGGTTCATGGGCCAATTCATTATGAACACATTTTACTGTGGGACCAACCCCGAAATCGCGAAAAAAGAATTTGCTGTTCAGTACCTACATTTTGTTGAGATATGCGCACAGCTATGTGGTATGATTTTGTTATCGCGACTTCAGTGTTGGTCCCATAGTAAAAGTTGTTCATAATGTTGAGTACAATGACCCTTTTTTAGGTATTGCGTTTATTCTATTACACATTGTATAATTATGACGTCATATATCAGAACGCGTACTTATGATGCCAAGCTGCAACTGCAGTGCCCCAGTGACTACTGCAGTAACTTTCGAGGGTTCGAAACAGCAAAAAAGCGAACGCAATACATCGTTAAGAAACTGGCATATCCTAGAACTAAAATAAATCGACGAGAAGGGACCTCCAACAACGCGCACTGGAACCTTTTTTTGGAAGGGTAATCATCAAATGACTCCTCCCGCTATGGGCGGAGCATTTCCGCAATCCTAGCGAGCCCCTTCATCTATGTGACATCTCTTTGAGGCGCGCGTGGAACACAACGCGCCGTCGCGTCGACCCGAGCCTGGTCCTGACACAAACTCTTGTTCAGCACATTATTAATTCGTCAAAATCAATGTTTTATCAATAACAAATACCGAAGTAATAATCCAATACAAACTCAGATAACAGCTTTAATTAAACGCTCAACATTTTCCAAAAAGAAAATCCAATAACTGAAGCAGGGTAGGAACGAAAATAAAGTAAAAAATACACATTATTTCGTCGTAATATCATAATCTACCAACTTCCAATATCCTGTAATCCGATACAGTTATTATATTGAGTTAGTGTTATCCATTAATAATGAAGCTTGGCTGTGGGCCGTGGGCCGCGCGACGCTAGTGTCGCCATCTACCGGTCACTATGGGGGCTTTATCTTAATTGCCTATATCTTTGTTGGTATAAGGAAGTTTTTGTAGAAAATGTCTTGTTGCTGCGTAAGGGCTTAGGATTATGTGAAAATAGTATGGTAGATACCAAAAATTATGGTTCATTCATTACCTAAATTGCTAAATATGTAGTGGTCTACAAGCTAGACAAGATGGTAAATCTAAGTCACAGTTCGAAAATTATTATAACACCAAAATTTGATATCTTTCCATGCATCATACGCAACTATATAGATAATTCCTACATTCGCATATAAAACACAAAGTGGCATCTGCATCGCGTTCGTAAGTCCGTATTAAACTTACTAACTAATACAAATGTGTTTCGCTCAAATATCTGGAACGTAGGCCGCGCGACTTCGATACGAGAAAACAATGAAATATGACTACCGTTATTGTTTCACCAAGTTTCAGCCACTTAGGGTCTGTGTAGACTGGCCACAACCGCGCTACACAATAGTGGCTGAAAAGTCGCCAAGCAGTGACAAATGAACGGGATGTTGCTTCAGATTGTTATGAGAAGTTCGAAGTTGTGTCGTAGTATTGCCACACAATCCGTTGGGGGCCGGTCTATGTTAGTCGATAATAATTTATTTTGCAAAAAGATTAGCCTAGATTACATCAGAGTTGTTAGAACAAGAACGGCTAGGTATGACTGTTATTAATGAGAAAGACCCCTGACCCTCAAACAAGGTAATTCCTGAAGGTATCTTTAACAACAGTTTTTATATCATTATAATTTAACGAACAAAGTTTCAGAACTAACGCGTATTCCGGACTGTTGACATATAATATGTGGAAGACTTTTTCCCAGTAGTGGGACAATAATAATCTTTATTGGAACAAAAAAACATTTAACAAATTGATTGCGTACGTAAATAGCTGCATTAGTTGCAAAACTGTGTCGCACTCAATGTACAATGTACTTGTACATTGAGTTAAACATCTAGTATCACATCAGTAAAATACTGTCACTCAGCTGTGTCCGGTTTGACTGGAATCCGACCCAACATAGCTAGAAAAAGGCTGGGGCGATTTAATTATAAATCAAACCAAACCGTTTCTTACGAATTTAGTGTCTGGCCACATTTTTCCATTGTCATATTGTGGTTTGGTTTCAACTGTAGCTCGTCTGCACAAGCCCTTAGTTCCCTGATATTGGGTTCGTGCAATTGTTTTCGGCTGAAATACAAACTTAAGTTTTGTATTTAGAATTGCAGTTTGTGTAAATCAATTCGTAGATTGTTTGCGCTGATTGGGCAAATGAAATGGGCTCCGAGTTTTAAGTTTTTGTTTATGATTTATTTATTATTGAAGAAAACGAGCTGATAAATAGCACCATTGTTTCAGCTGCGATGCTGAGAAGGTAAAAGCACTATCTTGCGCGGAAATCTTTAAGAGGAAATGCGGGCAGATACACTTTGTACGTAAAAAGTCATAATTCGAGGTTTGGCTCTCGACTGTTTCCTCCTCCAATATTGGACCGATTAAAAAAAAAAACACCGGTAGCACTCCGGGAGTGCCGGCAGAAGTGAAAACTTTAGTATTAACGTTGTGTTTAATTATAAGTACAAAAATACTATCATTTATGAGGTAGAATACAATGTTTATTTATTGCGCTATCGTACACAAATATGACAATTTACATGTTATTATTCATAATATTATATCGTTATTTATTTATATATTACATTAATTTTTATCTCTTAGAAAAATCTACTTTCATCCATAATTTCGTAATTCCGTAATTTCGTATCCTTGGATACGCGTGGCACGCTGTACATAAACACAGACGGACATTCGCGCAAGCGCCCTGTGCCGCCTAAGCGGAGCAGCACACTCAGGCACGGTAGAAAGAGTGGGAGATACTAGGTCCTCTCCCTTCCCCTCGATCTTACGCTTTTTCGATCAGCATCACGTGACCCTGACGCGAGTCCGTCTTACGCTTTTTCGATCAGGTCACGTGTCCTGACGCGAGTTTAAGATTTTATACCCATTACAGAAAAAGTGCTCAACGCCGCTAAAGAAGTTTTCACTTCAAAAACATTTCGCAAAATGAATAATAAGGATATATAATAAGGTATACTCGCCAGAAAATGGGCAACAGCGTTCTCTGTAAAACTCAATACCATACACTGCGATCGCCAACCCGCCTGCCAAGCGTGGCTATCATGCCAACCCCCCCCCCCTTTGGGGGAGGCCTATGTTCAGCGTTGGACGTCTTTCGGTTGACATGATGATGATACTGTGTCCCTATGTTTTTCTTTCTTTATTAATAGTTGCCAAATTTGTTCACTTAAACTCGGTTGACAGCGTTTTATCGGACAATTTTGAGAATGTTTTGAGGGTTCTAGTGCTTATACGGTTAATATATCATCAAAAAAGAAAACATAGGGACATAGTATATATTCTTCTTATTCAGTTTACGTAATATCTGTATTAAATTGGTCAAATATTGCGGAGGAAACAGTCGAGAGCCAAACCTCGGATTATGACTTTTTACATACAAAGTCTCTTCGCCCGCGCTTCCTCTTAATGAACGTCGTCATTGAAGTTCAGCACCTCGTTACAACCAACCAATGTGGTCAAATAAAATGTCCTCTCATCTAAATAGCGCGAAGCGATGAAAAAGTTATGTGCAAATACAACTTTGTTGCCTTCTTAAATAACTTGAAAACCATTTATTTTAAAATTATGAAAAAAATATAATTACAACGCTCACAGTAAGTCCTTTCATTTGATATGTCACACAATATATTTCAAAAAACGTTTTTTTTTTTTCTAGTTTGACCCCCAAATGTGACCCCCATACTAAACATTT
Organism: Lacanobia wlatinum; assembly: GCA_947578705.1. Classification (NCBI taxonomy): domain Eukaryota; kingdom Metazoa; phylum Arthropoda; class Insecta; order Lepidoptera; family Noctuidae; genus Lacanobia; species Lacanobia wlatinum. The sequence goes on from OX388032.1 coordinate 27,721,482, forward strand.
AATGATTTTCGTAACGCGTCTGTGTTTGGGACACAGAAGTCCATATGTGTAGCAAAGTTCAACAAAATCGGTCCAGTGGATCCGGAGAAAATTGGCTGTGACAGACGGACAGACAGACAGACACCGGAGTGAGTCCTATAAGGGTTCTGTTTTTTTTTCGGAACCCTAAAAAGAACTTCGTGACACTTTTTGTAAGAAAAATGAGCTTTTTATGAAACGCACTTTAATTTTATTTACGTAACAGCAATAACTATCCGAAATCCATTACCTGAACGTGTAAAAGTCATCCCTAAAACCCGCTGAGAATGCAACGTATGCCAAACTCTGCCGACCTCCGATATTGGGGTCCTGCGGGACCCCGTCATATTCCCGATATTCAATAAGGCGAACTAACACGTTTTGCTGTCGGTCCGGACCTTTCAGAAATCCCTAGCGCATTACTACATGGCAAGGCCGCCCAACTTATTTTGTAGGTGGGCCATAATAGTGACAGACAGTGGCAGTCTTAACTACATGGTTATTTTTAGGGATCCCTACCCAAAGAGTAACAAACAGAACCTTATTACTAAGCCTCCGCTGTCCATCCGTCTGTCCGTCCGTCTTTCTGTCAAAGAAGAAAGAAAGAAAGAAAACAAGTTTATTTGGCACACACAGATACACACAATGTAGGTACAAATAAAAAGGAAACTTAAATCAGTGGGCTGTATCTTAAGAACTGTAATAGATAAACAGTTGAAATTTTTACAGATTGTGTATTTCTATGGCCGCTATAACAACAAATGATAAAGATTAAGGTTTATGGTACGGAACCCTTCGTGTGCGAGTCCAACTCGCAGTTGGCCAGTTTTTTTTATTATTAATAGAATCGCATTTGACCACAATCTCACCTAATAGAAACCAATAACGTGGTCGATGATAGAGCCCAGTTGCTTAGATTTAAGTTATTCACTCTTAACTTAAAGACCCAGGTTGTATTCAGCTAGTCTATTCTGTAAATAACTATTTCGATATCGAGCTTCACCTGAGTGACAAAACTCACAAAATGAGCTTTATTGCACACAACATAAAGGTCTTAATTTGAAACTCTGAAACTGTTCTTGTGACTGAAAATGTTCTTACAAAATAGCATTACAGGTCTCTTAGGAAACATAAACTCCAGCAAGGAATTCTAAACGCTGTTCGTTATACCTAAGTATAACGCTTAAACCTTTTGCTTCCGGTATTATAGTTTTCAGAATGTAGGTACCAATACAACTACCTGTAATACTGAAGACAGTAAACGTTATACTATTCTGTTATCAATCAATCAAAATATATGAAACTAGTCGACCCGCGCAACTTCGTCTGCGTCACAATTTTCATTACTGCTCCGCTCCTATTGGTCTTAGCGTGATGATATATAGCCTATAGCCTTTATCGATAAATGGGCTATCTAACACTGAAAGAATTTTTCAAATCGGACCAGTAGGTAGTTCCTGAGATTAGCGCGTTCAAGCAAACAAACAAACAAACTCTTCAGCTTTATTATGTTAGTATAGATATATGTAGATTCTTCCGTTACTGAGTGATTGACAGACAACGCACAGCCGAAACTACTGGTCGTAGACAGCTGAAATTTGGCATGTAGGTTCCTTAGAGAGAGTAGGGGAGCAGAGAGAGCTAAGAAAAGAATTTCCGAAACTCCTAAGAGAACGAGAAAAAACGTGATATGTTCGTACGAAGTCGCGGGCAAAAGCTAGTAATAGTACAAACAATACTTTACTTTTTCTACTTCTTCTTTTTCTACTTTTTCTTCTTCTTTTACTTCTATTTTTACTTTCTTTTTTTTTACTTTAAGTCTCTCGAAAAACCACTGCCAGTTGCTGACCACTATGACGGGCAAACTCAACTGTGTTAGTCAATTCGTGTCCCGCAGGCCCGGGGTTGGACAGCCCTGCTATATAGCATCAATACTCCCAGCCCATCCTGTCTCCAATATTACGAAGACTTTCAAAGGTTGTGATATTTAAATCAGAATACGTTTGCCAGTTCACCACGTACTTTGGGTAGAGGTTTACGTAATTTAGTTTCTTTTTTATTCGTTCTATGGACGTACCCTTTTGGAGGTGTTATCGAACATTTTCATATTTTCTGTGAATGTGTTGTAATATTGGTTGCCTATAAAATATTACATTTTACAGAAGAAATCAAGACGAACGGCGATGCGCCACCGGTACATGGTGGGCATCCCACCCACACGCACAAAACGTTTTGGGAACACATTCATAGTGCGTACAGCTAAGGAGTGGAATTCCCTGCCAGAGTCTGTTTCCAGATAGCAACAACCTGAGAGTCTTTAAGACAAGAGTGAATAGGATGCTTCTAGGGAAACGTGCTCCATCTTCGACCGCATCATCGCTTACCAACAGGCGAGATAGTGGTCAAACGTATGCCTATCTATAGTAAAAAACGAATTTTAAAAAAATCTACTCGGTCCATCACTTAGATTAGGTACCAATAAAAAAAATGTCTCGTTAATAAACTTTTTCTATTGAAATTTCAAGTGACGTCATGCGTTGTTACAGTTTTCAAAAATAAGTGACGTCACCAAGCCCGCCCCACTCCTCAACTTTGACGAGTTTTATCTTTGTCAATTTTGTTTGGTCTGAAAAGGCAAAAAATACGTGTCCAAATTTTTATGCGGATCTCTGACGGCCCAAATAGAATTTTTATTTTGTTTCCAGGAAAATACCCTGTAACTGAAGGGCTCGTGGCTTTCTCTCTCCATTATTCACTGTTCCGAGAGTTGGACTGTAGCGGCATCAATGCCGCCACAAGAAAAACCAACGGAGCAAATCAACATCGCAACAAAAAGAACCGCGACGCCATCTATCCAACTAGCAGCGAACTACTAGGTTGAAATCCTGCATCGCGCAAGCAGAGTTTACCGTGCGATTTGAACATATACATCAGCCCGAATATCTATCGGGCAGTTGCCCGCCAGGCACAACATCCGCCTGGACGTAGGATCCTCTCTTTACAATGGAGGTGTGCGGGACTTTACTCTCTGTTACGCATACCTACCAAACTTTAATACGGTAATGACGTAGGTATATGCTTTGCTGGACTGGCTATACGGAATATTTTCGGAAATTCTCCATTATTTTAAGAAAGAAAAAACAATCATTTATTCAATATGAGCCCGAGGAAAATTAACTTCCGCCACATTCCATCTACGTTGGCATTTTAATAACTTGGTTTCTTCATTATTACGAGTATCTCGTATTACGAGACGGCTCTGTAAATTGCAGGCATATTTTCTGAAGTGAAAACAAGGAATAAATAAGATGCTCAAAATAAAAATTAAAGCAGTTTTCTTTCAGATTTTAGTAGTAGTTTTTTTTTTTTTTTTGGGACAAGCCCGCCACACATTCCCAACCACTGCAACTCCTGAAAGCCAGAATCAACAGTGGCGACCACCAGAAAAACGCCGAGCCAATGAAGCCCGACGAGTCCCGGAGAAACGATTTAACTGTCTTGGATCCTGCAACGAATTTAATCAGAAAAGTACAGCGGAGGAGTAGGAAAATAAATATATGTATAATTTCCACTTCCCTCCTTTTCAAGCAGGAGACAGAATAGAGCTAGGCCAATAGGCACCAAGGGACATATACAACTGGGTTAAGCCCAGTTGTCAAGCACCACGGATTATATATTAATTAAAAACTAATGGGTCCTAAATTGTGAGCTACTTTTGATTCCAGTAATAGGTATGGCAAAATCGCCTGAAAGCACGGAAATTTGTTCTGGTTTCTACAAGGTCCGTGTAGTAAACTACTCCAGATGTAACCTGAATACTATCTAACATAATATTGCGTTCAGTTTGCCAAAGAATACACTCCCATAAGATGTGGTGTGCGGATTGTTCGTATTCATAGTCGGCTGTAGAACATTGACATAAAGGCGAGGCCACAAGCCTAAAGGAAAATAATTTACTCTTAAAATTGCCATGACCTGTGAGAAATTGGGCAACACAATGATCCACCTCCAGCCATGTCCTATCCAGCCGCTCACGAACGGATGGAAAAAACTGGTGGAGGTGTCGGCCTTTAATGGAATTTTCCCACCTACATTGCCATTCGGATAAAAGTTCCTCCCAGACGTCAGTCTGGGGTTTTAGTAATCTACAGATCTTAGCACGGTCGCGTTGCGGTAAAAACTCTGGGTCCGTGATCTTTCTAGCGTAGTAGTACATTGCAGCACGCCGCTGCACCTCTAGATCGACTGGGAGAACACCCGCCAGCACCGGTAAGGCTTCAGTACTAACCGTCCTATACGCCTTGCATAAGAATATCAAAGCCAAACGCTGGCTTTGCAGCAATTTACGGCGTACCGCCCCTATGGTGGCCCTGTCAGCCCAGACAGGTGCCCCGTAGCACATACAACCCAAGTAAGTAGCCCCATAAATAGTTTTTAAGGTTTGAAATGAGAGACCCCAAGTAGCTTTGGATATTCTCGTCAAGGCGTAGAAGTTCTTTTTTGCTTTTTCACCTACTGTTTTTATATGATCAATAAACGAAAAGTTCCTTTCTAGTAGCATACCGAGGTAGCACACGGATTCTTTTCTTTTAACGGGTACATTATTAAATTTAATACTAGGCCAGGATTTTAGGTTCCCTTTTAAAATAAGTTGATAGGTTTTATGCGGTGCAAAGGTCAGACGGTTTCGGTCGCCCCACTGTGATATTAAACGTAGACATGTGTCAGCCAAGTTCTCGAGTCCCGCCCGAGTGCTTGCCTCAATGAGCAGTAAGCCATCGTCTGCGTAACCGGTTAATGAACAGCCGCATGGGAGCGGAAGCGCGAGGAAATCATCGTAGCCAAAATTCCATACATATGGACCGATAACTGAGCCCTGAGGACATCCCATGGTTAGAGACTTAGAAATGGAATGATGTCCAAGTTTGAGTTTCGCGGAGCCGTTTAGAAAATACGAAAGAATCAGATTATAGATATTTTTGTAGCAACCACGGGTTTTCATTTTAAGTAGTAGCATCGGCCACCATGCGTTATCAAAAGCGCCAGATATGTCGAGAAAGATTCCAACCACGTATTTATGTTCCGATAAGTTAACAATTTTACGGACAGAGAGAGCCGCGTCGACTGTGGATTTACCAATAGTGAAACCAAATTGATTAATATGAAATTTAGGTCCATTCGGTAGCAAGCGCGGAACGATTAGTCGCTCTAAGAGTTTCCCCAAAGATGGAAGTAGTGTTATGGGCCGGTAGGACTTAGGGTCATCCGGGGGCTTATCGCCACTCTTCGGAATAATGCGTATAAAGCCTTGTCGCCATATTCGAGGAAAAATACCTTCTGCAATGCATCGGTTATATACGGATAAGATCGCGTCGCCCGCTGTTTTACACGCTTCTATAATCATTCTATTAGATATTTTATCTTCACCGGATGATTTTTTGAGAGGTAGTCTCTTGACAACGTTTATGAATTCGTCAGTGGATGGAAGGTCTGACTCCGGTGATTCAGGTGACACCGCGGCCCACGCTCTAATCTGTTGGTGGTATTCATTATCATTTACTGATGAATCGTCTGGTATTAGAGAATTAAGCAAAACATCAGTTGTTTCTTCAATGCCGGTGGTATGTTTATTATTTACTTTAATGTTCTGAACGTACGCAAGGTCGACAGATCTATTAGCCTTGAACTCGTGGTACAAAGGAGACCACGGACCCTCCTTATCAAGTTTATCAACAATTTTCCGGAGTAAATTACCCTTAGATTTTTCAACCGATGCTCTGTAGCGCGACTTGGCAACTCTAAAAGTACTTAGAGCAAGATTAAGGGGGTCCCCGATAACCTTACGTTTTTTAAGCTTATTAAGTTGTCTGCGCGCTCTGCGATAGCTTTTACGTTGTTCAACAAGGTAGTCATTCCACCAATCACATCTACGAATATTGGTCATAGATGCGCGACCAATAGCAATGTCAGCACAGTAAGTGAAGGTGTCTGACATTATCTCAGCACTTTCCTCAGCTGACAGTCCATCGCGAGTGAAGTCTTTGGCATGACAAGCAAAAAGTGAGCTAAAGAATTCCCAATTCGCGCCCCTACTTTTATATCTAAAATTCCCAATTAAGTGTGACGAACCTTGAGTAAACATAGGAACAAATTCGTACACGATCAGGCGATGATCACTACAAGACGCGTCAGGAAGGACACGCCACCTATCCAAGCGTACGTCTGCACTGGAAAGTGTGACGTCAATACAAGATTCGCCCATTTGGCTACAAAAAGTAGGCGGTGCGTCTGGGGTGTTATGAATTGATAAGTTCATCTCAGCAATAAAATCTTCAACGGCACAACGTCGTTCGTAATCAGTGGCCCGAACTTTGCCATACCACAGGGAAGAAGATGCATTCACGTCAGCACCCACTATAACTTTGCAGCCCGCGAGCGACCGCAAGACGTGACGGAGATTATGTATATGTGGAGTAACTGGGTCTGAATATTGAAAGTAGCAGCTCACAACGTAAACCTTAAAGGTAGGTGATGATACTTCCGCCACAGCGCAATGGGGCGTCATGAGATTACATATAGATGTTACAGTAAAGCTCGAAGAACGCGCAACATAAATTCCGGCTCGCGCCTTGCAATCCAGCTGAACTACCTTGTGACGTAAGCGCGCGTTTTGATATTGTTCCTGAACAAGTACTATGTCAAGGTTATAATCCACAATCAATTTATCCAGCTCAGATGTCGCCACCCTATCGTTATGGAGATTTAATTGTCCTATGGTTAAACTATCCATTTTTAGTAATTAGTGTTTAGGATTAATTGTTCGAGTTTCAGTTTGTAAGTAGTACACTCTTGAGATCCACAGCGATGATCACACGGTTTTTTAAAGCGTTTACACGCCACGCAAGTCGGCTTGAAATTTACGTCGTCCTTATGCGGGCAATCATTTGTTTCGTGTGCCTCCGAACAATTAGCACAAGTCGGTTCTTTATTAACGCAGTGTTTCTTAACGTGACCGAACTGTTGACAATGTAAGCACCGAACGACTTCAACATCGTCAATAAAGCGGCAGGTAGCCCAATCAATAAATAATTTATCCTTGGTAGAAACTAAGTGTTTACGTACTGCGGAATCTAACTCGATGCCTATCCACTTACGACCGTTGTCTAACGAGCGCCTACGGATTATTTTAGTAGACTTAATAAAGTCATCCTCTTTCATTTGAAGCTCATCTTTAATATTTTGGCGGTATAGCGCGATCAGAAAAGCGCCATCATCCATTGAAGATGGTACATCCTTAACTAATACTCGAGGGCGTCTACCTTTTGGTTTTTCTAGTCGTAAACCAGCGGCCTTAATTGCGTCCACGGATTCCAATTTTTTAAGCTGATGTTCACTAGCGACACGTAGAACAACACCGGATTTCGCGGTTTTTTTCACGCCTACAATTTGAAAACCGTCATCACAGGGCTTAATTGCTTTCATAAGCGCTTGTTTTGTCGCGGACGAAGTGCTATAATCAGCTGATCGAGCTGCGGTCGGATAAGCCACCACACACGGCAATGGTGGACGGGATTCCATAATTGCTGGAGCTACTTTTGGCAAGCGTAGTTTCAACGAGTCCGCATACGAAATTTTACAATTGTTATTATTATTATTGACAGGATTGGGATTGACATAGTTATTCGACTTGATTTTTTCTAATTCGCGTTCCGTATTGGCTAACTTCGTTTCGTTGCATGATGATTTTATGGCCAGCATAGAAACGATGGCCGTGACACGCTGTGTCATATCCATAATGGCAGATTTATTTGCTACGTTAATGCGAGAGCCCTGATCATTGACTAAGTCGTTAATTTTTGACAGGTAGGCTGACGCCTCGGAAACTAAGTCGCAGTAATCGGTATTGCTCACATTACTGATATTTAAAATCGGCGAGGATTTTTCCACGGTTTCGAAAGTTTGATGAACCCGTTTTGACCTATCATCGGGCGAAATGTATGATGGAGACATTTCGCTGAACAAGCGTTTCGAATTAGCGGAGGTCGCCACGGGCGACCTTTGGGTTTTTGTATTTCGACGAAATATATCTCCGCCACGATCTGGAGGGTCATCATTTGTTGACATCATGAATTACTTTATAACAACACGGATGAATTAAAAATATCAAAAGAACTAAACAAATAGATATCAATCGATTAAGTTATTTCGCGTTACCCACACACAAGAAAAATAAATGCACTTACCGAAAGCTGGAGAAATTGACTAATTACCAGTAAATAAATGAACAGACACTTTGAAAAACTTACAAAACACGCACTTACTACACTATAGCACCGCTAGGAACAATTCACAAGCCTTAAAATAAACACAAAACGCGAATTCCGAATTTACAATACGGAGCTATATAATAAACACCGCAGTGCGCGCGAGTGGGGAGGGAAGTGAGTTTTAGTAGTAGTACTAGCTTTTGTCTGCGACTTCGCGCGCTCGTATCCCGATTTTCCCCGTTATCTTAGGAATTTGGGGAAATCCTCCTTTAGTGCTCCCCTACAACCACCAGGAACCTACATGCCAAATTTCAGCTTTATACAACCAGGAGTTTCGGCTGTGCCTTATCTGTCAGTCACTCAGTCAGTCAGTAATGGAAGAATTTTATATTTTAGGATAATGATAAACTTCCACCATACTTCGTTCTACTACGGAGAAATCCCGATGAATAAACGCAACAACCCATTGCTTAACCTTTTTTTTTAAGGTTGGGAAATCATCAAATGACTCCTCCCACTCTGGGCGGAGCAGAAGGGAGTGTCAGACTCTTACTGACTAAAACCCATCTGTGTTCCTCCTAGTGCCCTTTGCGTTCCAGGGACGTGGTGACTATTTCGAACAAATTCCGCAACCCTGGCAGACACTGACCCTAGCGGGCCCCGTCTACTAAGCTGACATCTCCTTGAGGCGCGCGTGGAACACAAAGCGCCGTCGACCCGGGCCTGGTTCTGATCGGACGGCGAGCTACCCAATGCTCGCCATCCGCAGGCCCGCGCCTACGGTGGCCGGGAATCGCCCTGCGCCTCCCGACGCCCGGGGTGTCTTCTTCTGTTGCGACGGCTGGGGCGTGAGGTTTCCCTCTCTCTCACGCGTTCTGCCTCCTCCTTCGCTAGCATTACTGCTTCACAGAACGAGGTGACCGCTTCCCATGCCTCCTCGCTCCGGACCATGGATGAACCAGGATGAACCAAGACCGGACGCGAAACCTATTACTCAACCTGGGAATAGAATCCGGGACGTGATGCTGCTCAGCTATAACTTACAGCCATTAGACCAACGCATATCAATAGCAGTACTAGTAATACCTATAGCAAAATACTTCTGTTATAAAGAAAAATGTGACTTAAACTGTAACCGTGTCACGATACTTTGCGGCACAGGCTATTTTCCGAGCCACTGATCGTATTTATTTGACGTACTTACAAAACTCGTAATTTATATGTTTTTTACTAGATATATCTACTAGTTGTTCACGTCAAAACGTATTAATGACCATTGTATATAGAACTGAAGTTAGTACAAATCATTGTTCTCTTTGAACTGTGCTTTTCTTTGTTAATTAAAAATTAAATTCGGTCCAGTTACAAATAAACTTAAGACTGTATAGCTCATAATATGGGAATCTAATGTCAGAATGAAGAACGATAAATTAATATAAACGGTATTAATGCTCCCGAAGATAGACAAGACGCGACATTGCGTCTGTTTTGTACACATTTCTCTAAGAATAAGTAAATAAACTTTACGAATATAGTATACTTATGATCATTTGTAAAAAAAACAGAGCGTCAGATTATCATTTCCGATTTGCGTGAACTTCTACTTCAGAGGACCTAGAATGAGTTTTTATAATAAGGAACTACTCAAACTCGCACTGAGGCCACTGGTCGTACAGTTGTACAGCTAATATAGAGACAGGCTGGTAAAATATCGTCCAAATATTATCAAAAAGCAACCGTCCATTACAGAAGGCCATAATACATATCATAATATCCATACGAACACTTTAAGAGGCTCTTTATTTAAATGACACCATAAAGAACAACCCCTAATATCGGAACATCTGTCGCCAAAAGAAAAGAAGTTGAAATGTGAGTTTTTACGGCGTCACCGCACTTCCCAATGTTTACTACTAAAATGTTTTTGATTGTTTACTCCGGGCAGGGCCGTATTTACTGTATTAGAGGCCCTGGGCACAGGATAATGGGGCCCCTTTGACCTTGATAGAGGACTATTTTGCAAAAACATTACGTCTACCGTGAGTTTTATAAATCTATACTCGCTAGCGACTGCAGTTAAAAAAATGTGTGAAAACTTAAAAAAAAAAGTTTCTAATTCATTTGTTTAAGTTGTTAACTAACAAGCAAGCAAGTTGCAAATAGAACTTTAGTTAGCAACTTAAACAAATGAATTAGAAACTTTTTTTTTAAAAGCTTTCATATTTTTTTTAACTGCAGTCGCTAACGAGTATAGATTGATAAAACTCATGGTAGACGTACAGGCAAAAATAATCTAAATTCTTGATTTATTCAGCTGTTTATAAAGTCACATTAAAATGAAAAGGTATTTGTTAATATTATCCGGAACAGGAACTCTTTTAGCATTTACAAGTTAGCGTCAAAAGATCTATAAATGTATTAGTGCAACAAAATTTTTTATATGAAAAATTATATTTACATATTTATGAAAAAATTATATTTACATATTTATGAAAAAATTATATTTACATATTTATCAATGGTGATCTTTTTTTTTAAAGGATGGGAAATCATCAAATGACTTCTTCCGCTCTGGGCGGAGTGGAAGGGGAGTGTTAGTCTCTTACTGACTAAAACCTATCCGTCCTCAATCCAGGACCGCGTTGACTCTTTCGATCAAATCATTTGCAACCCTGGCCGGTAGGTAATCTGGCGGAAACTTGGGGGCCCCATCGATCGCGGGGCCCCGGGCACTTGCCCTGAGTGCCCAGTGGAAAAGAGGGGCCTGACTCCGGGACGCCATTTTTATTATTTTGATGACGTTTTCTCCTGTAATAGATACTCCTGTGTTCATAATAATAGCGTTTACGTGTTATACTGCTGTTTTTATGTGTTTTGTCATTAAGTCACGTCGATGTTCGGAAACTGTTGTGAATTCTAAAGTCGTGTCTTGAAGTTTGATCATTAGGTATGTGCGTCGCTCGCATTAGGAAAGTGTCATGTCATGTTCGTAAAAAAAAACTGAAAATGTCTGCAAAATTATGTTCCAATTCTGATAAAATTGCTTTCAGCAACAGCAACTGCAACTTTAACTGAGAATTTATTTATAGATCCCAGTAATAGTAGATTAGGATTGGGCGTCATATTGAATTCCGAAACTAATGAAGGATTCGAAAGTTTAGCGTTTAACTCACGAGCGAAGCGAGGGAGTTAATACAAGAAACCTGAATGCAGCGAGGGATTCAAGCTAGCCCAAGGCAAAGACCCATTTATCCCTGAGGTCCTGAGGTATGAAAATTGTTCGCAAGTCATGAAGAGAGGTGGCTGACCGCGAGCGGTTCCCATCAGGCTCCAAGTTGAGCTCAAAATTCAAATCACATTATTGACCTCCGGGCAATAATATTGTACTGGATTTCATTATAACCCTCCGGGCAGTAATGAATTACTTTATGACATTTAATCTGACGTTTTCGTGCAGATGGTGTGAAAAACTAGTCAAAAGCCCGACTCAGGATAGATATAGATAAATTCAAAATAAAACAATGTGTTTCAGTGGAATTTAAACTTAATAGGTACATAAATTGAAATGATCTCGCATTCAGAATACACATAAAGCTAATTCAACGAGCCACTGCTGACGAAAAACAAACAGTTTATTTATCCCACATACACAAAATTACATGTTTTTGACTGCGTTCAGCAGATCCGTCTATCGATTTCGAATAATTTCTCGTTTCATATCCTAAAACCCAATCTTGCCCTTAATTTAAGGCATCACTTATGAAACTCTCAACACCAGTTATCCATAATCAAGAAATTGTTTTACTAAACAAAGTGCACAACAAGATTACATCGGCAGTTTGAGGAACACAGCAAACCGCTCGGCAACGCTAGCGATGCCGCGAACTAAACAATGAGTCTGCAAGATTTGGCGGGAATTAATAATATAGGCCGCCATCTTGAATTCACTCGCACGCACAACTTTTATAAATTGGTAACTAATTTGATCGATAAGGCTACACTCAGCCGATTTCAGGATTAAAAAACTGGAGTAAATTTGTCAATCTCTAATTTAAATTGAAAACCTGCAAAATTTTGGCAAAAACTCAATTCAGAATCCAAACTAGTCTTTGCATACCCCGACAGGACCTGAATGATCCTAAAATTTATGAAATCAAATCAATTCAGGGTTTATTTCAGGTCTAAAAGTATCGGCAAACACAAAATCACATACCTAACGTAATGTAAATTATTTGTCAATTTAGAAATCAGCAGCAATTCTATAATTCGCTATAATGCTACGGAAGACTTCCTATCCTGAATAGATACCTGATGAGAATACTAGACTAATTAACGTTACTGCAACACAATACGGTAAATGGTAATTAATATCTTTGGCTAATTTGAGCATGCACAGGCATAGACTGCCTCTATTCAGCTGTTCTTGTTGTTTGGCGCTGACCTAGATGTAGGTATTGAGGGAAAGGCTGAAAAATGATGTAATACATTAAATTCTTCTAAGAATGTAATGTTTTATTAAATGAGCTTCCTGCTGACTAAAAAAATCCTTTTGGTCAACAAACCATGGCCTTACTAAAACCGAGTCAAATACGGACTATTCGTCTGCTTAACAGCATTGATTGCACTGGATGACAATTACCTTTGTAATGGCAATTACCTGTCCGTTTACGCGGAACGTACCTAAATGTTCATAAAGTTCAATATTCAAATAAAAATCTATGACATAACGACCTTGAAGTGACTTTCCTGTACACTGGCTACTTTGTATGAGCTGACCTATATTTAAAAAACAGTAGAGAAACCCTCTACGAATTCTTTCGCTGCTCACAAAGCAGCTTACAGCTTCCGTCCTTGCCTACAGCATCAACCCAATTAACAACAAAAACAAAGAAAACATCGCCGAAAAATAACGAGCTAATCCAATGTCCTCCCAAATCCCTCAGGAAACAAAGATAAAAGATTAAATACGTAATATCCGCAATACATTTATGAATCTTCGTACACAACAATAGAAAACATGATTGAACGGGCAGGATCGCTAGTTTGTGCGGTATTAATATCGAAAGTTCGAGACCAATGTGGCAGTTTTCGTAGCGGGGCTAATAAAAGATAAAAGTTTGGGCCAACTCGCTGCTAAGTCGACTCGTATTAGTTGCAATGTTATTAATTTTATTAACATGATTATTTTGTGGATGGGTATTTGATGGTTCATTAATTGATATTGCTGATCAAGTTATTAGTTAGTTTTCGGTCAATTGCAAGAGTTCTGACCCACATTTTTTTAGGGTTCCGAAAAAAAAGCGGAACCCTTATAGGATCACTCGGGTGTCTGTCTGTCTGTCTGTCTGTCGGTCTGTCCGTCTGCCACAGCCAGTTTTCTCCGGATCCACTGGACCGATTCTGTTGAAATTTGGTATACATATGGACTTTGGTGACCCAAACACGGATACGTTACGTAAATTATTATTTTTATAGTATGGGTGTCACTTTTGGGGGTCAAACTAGAAAATTTCAAAAAAAAGTTTTTTGAACAATATCGTGTGACACATCAAATGAAAGGGCTTACTGTGAGGGTCTTAATTATATTTTTTTTTCATAATTTTAAAATAAATGGTTTTGAAGTTATTAAAGAAACTAGACGAAAAATGACCATTCCCCCCCCCTTATCTCCGAAACTGCTGAGCCTAAAATTCGTTCGGAACCCTTTGCACGCGAGTCCGACTCGCACTTGGCCAGTTTTTTTACTATTTATAGGCACGCGATTGACCATTATCTCACCAGATGGTAACCGATGATGTGGTCGAAGATGGAGCATGTTTGCCTTTTTGGCAACATTCCGAAAGTGTCCAACAAAACAATAAATGTGTACCTAGGTAAGTACACATAGGTAGGTACACAGTCACTAAGTCAAAAAGTACTTAGGTAGATACCTAAGTACTTTTTTTTACATGATCAAGTGACTCCTTCCTCTCAGGGTCTAGGCGGTGCGGAATGGAGTGTCAGACCCTTACTGACTAAAACCAATCCGTGTTCCTCCTAATGCCCTTTTCATTCCAAGGCCGCGGTGACTCTTTCGAACGAGTTCCGTAACCCTAGCTAGACCTATACCTACTTACCCCACAGAAATCAAATCCGACAGATTTCTTCCTAACCTAGTTTTCAAATCGATATTCATGCCTGAGCAACGTTCTAGCAAGGGACTTAAAGCTATAAAATTTAATACAGAAGTTCTATAAAGAGAAAATGCAAGCCTTTAAAGGTCCTCATTAACAGTCCAATGGTTCGAATAAATTCTACAAAATAGACCGAAGCCGTTGCATAAAGAGAAGCGTTTATGAAGGTAACTTTGTTCTGAGACTTAGTGTCTTGTTAGACAACGTATTAAACAGACGTTTGGAAGTCGCCTTGTTTGCAGACTAAGCCGACTTCATTCGACTTCGTTTGTTTCAGTTGCTGTAAGTTCATTTACTGGGAGTTTTGCATGTGGAGTATTAGCGTTGTAAGGATGTTTGCGCTGTTTAATTCCATTTTGGTGCTTTGTAATTTTACTGTAGTTTTTAGGGTTTCGTACCTTTTGAGGTACAAAAGGTAAAAAAAGAACCTTTATAAGATCACTCTCTTGTCCATCTGTCTGTCCGTGTGTCACGACCGATTTTCTCAGGAACGGGTGGTCTTAGTAAGTTGATTTTTACCCGACTACGGCAAAGCCAAAAGGAAGGGTAATGATTTTAGCTGTCTATGTATGTATGTATGTATGTATATAACTATGTTCCACTCTAGCGCCTAAACCACTGAACCGATTTTTATGATCGAGGTATCAATAGATTCTTAAAAACGTTCCGGGTGACATAGGTTATATAAATTATTCCTAAATCTATTATGGTGTACTTGACACGTAAATTTTTAACCACGAAAAAAATAAATTTCAGATAATTGTGACATGTTTGATATCAAAAGAAAGGTCTTGATGAGCACATTACAAATATGTATGTATATCATATTATCTAAGTAAACGAATATGTTTAAATTGCTAACAAACAGGTAAAATCAAGCCTGCACTTTATACGAGGTGGCTGTACAATTTAGTGAAAAACATGATCAAAGTTATACCAACGCGAAGTTAATCAAATCTTTGAAATCTTTACGATTTCTTATGCTACTCGTTATAAGAAAAATACATAAAGCGAAATATTTATGTTTCGAATTTTTTCGAAGCTCGATAGATGGTGTTAGCGTCGAAATAAATCAAGCCATGCTTTTGTCTCTGATGTCGCTTCTTCCCCGTGATGGGACGTGGTGAGCGGTCATGACCCTGCCTTTGGCAACCCCTCGACCCGTAAAACGAGCCTCTCACTGTGTTCCATAGCTACAAATGCTTAAATTCGTCGAGTGTGCGCCTGCCCAAAAAGTGATAGCAACTCATACGCAACGTGTATAAATGCATGTTGTATACTGCAAGCGCGCTGCGGCGCCGTTATCTCAGTGTCGCATTTCACGAAACCTAGTCGGCGTCAACAGGTTTCGTTTGTTTTTTTACCCGACTACGGCAAACCCATAAGAAAGGGTTATGATTTTAGCTGTCTATGTATGTATGTATGTATGTATGTATATGTGTATGTTCCACTCTAGCGCCTAACTAAACCACTGAACTGATTGTGATGAATAAGGTATCAATAGATTTGTAAGAACTTTGCGGGTAACAAAGGCTAGGTATACATTTTCACTTTATTTAAAATGCGAGAAAATACACGTAAATTTCTGACTCTGAAAAAAAATTTAATTGAGATATAATCATAACATGTTTGATATCAAAGGAGAGGTCTAAACGAGCACTTTACAAATATGTACATTTCTTGTATTGTCTAAGTAAATAAATATGTGTAAATTGTTAACAAACAAGCGACAGTGAGTATTACTGAATAAGTATCTGTATAGAACCTGTAGAAGAGTCGTTGTTGTACATTAAAATAAAATAAAATAGCCAGGAATAGGTACTAACAGAAACAATTTCCAGCATTTAATTTTTGACCGTTCGTCTGTTTAGTTGCTCAAAACACGTGGAAAGTATAAAACGAATGCAGATAATTTTTATCAATTGTAATTTTGTAACTCAAAGTACAAAATTAAGGTTTCATTTCATCCGAATCGGTTCGCTCCATCAAAAGATATGTGAATTTAACATTAATTTTCATTACTTAAAGCAAATACACACACGTAACGCCATCTATTGAACAAAAGTAGTACTACCAGTTTATGGAAATAAAACCAGAACATTACATACTGTGGAGTTATTTGTGAAACTTTTGATACGTAGCAAAAGAAAAAAAAGCATTTTCTTATCTTATCGTTAGGGATTTATTGATACATGTAACCGAATTGATATTTAGCCAGATCAACTTCAAGATCGATGGATAGCATTCTTAATTTGATTTCAATTTAGCGGTGTTCTTCGCGGAAGAAGGACCCCCGCCCATATCTGCTAACACATGTAACCAAACTTATAATAAGCTAAAGCTGTTAAAAGACAGACCCGTATAATTTTGCCAGGTCTTAAATAGAAAGTCGCATGGAACAGCCGATAGATATGTATATATAATATCTATCCAGCCTTTTTCCAGCGTTCCGCAGCTGAATACCAGTAATTTACGTGGTGCGGCAGATCTCCACAATCCAGAAACAGGGTAACGCGGTACTTCTTGGCAGACCTGGTGTCAGATATTCTGGCTTCTGACCATCCGTAACGTCTGCAAAAATTCTACAAATAACAGGCGGGACCAGCGGCTTAACTTGCTTTCCGAGGCACAGAGGAGTCTTAGCATGCGTTGTTTAACCGAGAAGATCGACTTGCGTGGCTTTTATCATTTAGCCCCGAGATTCTCAGAGACCAATATTGATAATTAGCCGTATTAAATGGTATGAAAAGTCTGACAACTTATGTTACTTATGATTTTGTATCTTTAAAGTAATAATAATAAGTCTGATTGGTATCCCCAACTCTACGTTAAAACGCAAATTTTGCGAACAGTCTCCTGATGTTACAGACTAATATTAAGTAGTATTGTAAGTAAATCCAGAATTTATGACCAGTAGCAACATTAAACCGTTTTAACTTATAATAGATAAACAAAATTAAATGAGTCAGAGTTCTTTAACATACTGTATATTAAAGAACTTTGACTCATTTAATTTCTGTGAAAATCAAATTTCCGGCTTTATGCGGAAACCTGGCAACATTAGGTCACCCGTAGGTGAGGGGCAAAGCCCCGTGATAGGTTCGTCGTGACTTTTAAGACAAGATATTTTGGTTATCTATGTTCTAAAAGTTCATCATGTGTCCAACCTTTTACCAAATATATTGGGTTCGGGTTCCAGACAAACTGGATCCAGCTGAATACCACACCCCATTAACTGGGTGACCCGGAACTTTTTGACCAGACTGTGTGTCAGATTTTCTGGCTTCTGACAATCCGTAACGACTGTCAAAAGTCTACAAATAACAGGCGGGACCAACACAAAGATTTAAGTACTTTCCGAGGCACGCAAGAGTCTTGGTATGAGAAGATAAGACGATCAACCATCCACAGACCGACTTCTGCCATAGTGGCGTACCTAGCATGGGTGACACCATTTCCAGCATTTAATTTTTTGTCCGTTCGTCTGTTTAGTTGCTCAAAACACGTGGAAAGTATAAAACGAGTGCAGATAACTTTTATCAATTGTAATTTTGTAACTCAAAGTACAAAATTAAGGTTTTATTTCATCCGAATCGGTTCGCTCTATCAAAAGATATGTGAATTTAACATTAATTTTTATTATGCAAAGCAAATACACACACGTAATGCCATCTATTGAACAAAAATAGTACTACCAGTTCATAGAAATAAAACCAGAACATTACATACTGTTGAGTTAGTTGTGAAAGTTTTGATACGTAGCAAAAGAAAAGTAAGCATTTTCTTATCTTATCGTTAGGGATTTATCGATATATGTAACCGAATTGATATTTTGCCAGATCAACTTCAAGGTCGATGGATAGCATTCTTAATTTCATCTCAATTTAGTGGTGTTCTTCGGGGAAGAAGGACCCCCGCCCATGTCTGCTAACACATGTAACCAAACTTATAATAAGCTAAAGCTGTTAAATAAAAGATAGACTCGTATAAGTTTGCCAGGTCTTAAAACTAGAAAGTCGCATGGAACAGCCTATAGATATGTATATATAATATCTATCCAGCCTTTTTCCAGCGTTCTGCAGCTGAATACCAGTAATTTACGTGGTGCGGCAAATCTCCACAACCCAGAAACAGGGTAACGCGGTACTTCTTGGCAGACCTGGTGTCAGATATTCTGGCTTCTGACCATCCGTAACGTCTGCCAAAAATCTACAAATAACAGGCGGGACCAACGGCTTAACTTGCTTTCCGAGGCACGGAGGAGTCTTAGCATGCGTTGTTTAACCGAGAAGATCGACTCGCGTGGCTTTTATCATTTAGCCCCGAGATTCTCAGAGACCAATATTGATAATTAGCCGTATTAAATGAGATGAAAAGTCTGACAACTTATGTTACTTATGATTTTGTATCTTTAAAATAATAATAATAAGTCTGATTGGTATCCCCAACTCTACGTTAAAGCGCAAATTTTGCGAACAGTCTCCGGATGTTACTGACTAATATTAAGTAGCATTGTAAGTAAATCCAGAATTTATGACCAGTAGCAACATTAAACCGTTTTAACTTATAATAGATAAACAAAATTAAATGAGTCAGAGTTCTTTAACATACTGTATATTACGGTTTTATGCGGAAACCTGGCAACATTAGGTCACCCGCAGGCCTTAACGGTTTGTCACCCATAGGTGAGGGGCAAAGCCCCGTGATAGGTTCGTCGCGATTTTTAAGACAAGACATAAAGTGTTGGTTATCTATCTATGTTCTAAAACTTCATCATGTGTCCAACCTTTTACCAAATATATTGGGTTCGGCTTCCAGACAAACTGGATCCAGCTGAATACCACACCCCATTAACTGGGTGACCCGGTACTTTTTGACCAGTCTGGTGTCAGATTTTCTGGCTTCTGACAATCCGTAACGACTGTCAAAAGTCTACAAATAACAGGCGGGACTAACGGATTTAAGTACTTTCCGAGGCACGCAAGAGTCTTGGTATGAGAAGATAAGACGATCAACCATCCACAGACCGACTTCTGCCACAGTGGCGTAGCTAGCATGGGTGACACCTGGGACACCCCGAAATATTTATGCGTTGTGCGGTGACGGAAGCCACAAGCCATTTTTCGAATTTTTCTAAACCTCATCTCGGACCGGTTTCATTGCGTCCCCTGTTAAGGGGTGACACCCGACCGTAACAAAAAAGTCAACGAACGGTTGAGTGTCACCCGCAAATGCAGAAAACAGCAAGAAAAAACTAAATAAATTTTTACATCATATCTATGCATCACTATCACATTTTTTCGCCCATATCCACGCGAACAAAGTCGCGAGCAAAGCTAGTTGTACATAATTAAAATGATAGCGACGTCCAGTTATAAATAGAAACGATTTTTAAAACGGAAAAGTATAAAATAAAAAATTTAGTTTAAAAAACTGTAACCCGACTACAGAAAAATAAAAGTGATCTGAAAAGTATGAAACAAGAAAATATTTCAGAAACAAATTAAGAGAGGTACAAAAATGGTCAAAGTAAAGCCGTGGTCGCATGCCTGTATATCATGTGGGTGCCTGGCAAACCTATAAAACTATAAAGGCATGCGACCACGGCTTTACTTTGACCATTTTTGTACCTCTCTTAATTTGTTTCTGAAATATTTTCTTGTTTCATACTTTTCAGATCACTTTTATTTTTCTGTAGTCGGGTTACAGTTTTTTAAACTAAATTTTTTATTTACCAGATACTGAGGTCCCTATTAGGTGTATAAAAATCGATGTCCTAAGTCAACATGATAAGAAGATTATGAACAAATTTAGATTTTCGCGAAAACTTGTAAGTACCAAATTTACCTTAATTTCCATTTTTTTATTTTTCGGAATTTTCGGAATTTTCCCTTTACTTGTGCTATAAGACCTTGCTTTTACAATTCTAGGTCAACCGAAAGTATAGGTTTTGGGTCGAAAACCTATATAGTAGTTCCCGTTGACCTAGAATCACGAAATTTTGCAAATAATACCGTCTCATACTACAAGTATATGGAAAAGTCTGAAAACTATACATTTGCAATTTAATCATAAAAAATATGAAGTCTTTATTTTAAATAATTTATAGCTACAAAATTGTACGGAACCCTCGTAGGGCGAGTCCGACTCGCACTTGGCCGGTTTTTTTATGTCTACACTACACTAATATTATAAAGAAGAAAGATTTGTTTATTTGTTTGTTTGTTTGTTTGAATTGAATAGGCTCCGAAACTACTGGACCGATTTTAAAATTTCTTTTAGTATTGGATAGCTACATTATCAGGGATTAACATAGGCTATGTATTATCCCCGTACTCCCACGGGAACGGGAACTACGCGGGTGAAATCTCGTGACGTCCACTAGTATAACATATTTCGAGACCCTGCTTAATTCTGGACCTACAGAAAGAGAACGAGAGACCGAAGCTACGTTTTATTAATATTAGGATCACTGCAGGGCAACACAGTCTCAACTCCCATTCCACTTCCCTCGATGTCAGAGGTATTATATTTAAAATTTTATTTATTTGTGGTACACCTACCACAGTGTAGTCTTTTGACCCTAAATTTTACTTGTAGAAAATGCATTGCTGTATTAAGTCCGCCCATGTACCGCAATTGCACATAATGTACAGTTTAAATAAATAAATATCAGGTGACTTGGAACTAAGCTTGGCTTGGCTTGGCTTGGTAGCTTGGCTTGGCTTGGTAGCTTGGCTTGGCTTGGCTTGGCTTGGCTTTACTGGTAATTATGAAAAAGACATAAAAATAAATCTCTTTCGCACTTAGTGTTAAAGCAATCTTCTATCCCTCTCTACTCAGCTGTCAAATCGGACTTCTTAGATTTTGGTGACTTTAGTCCTTGTTGAAGAAGTCCAGCTCATCCTACCATCTCCGTCTGGAACTGATACCTACCTAGTAATGCCAAGTTTTATGTCCAAACGAAAACCTATACTCTCGTCTGCAATAGCCAGCTTTCCTCGTTTTCTATACCCACCCCAAGCGAAAAACTTTGATTAAATTATCTGTTTACCTACAAAAATACCTGAGTCCCTCATACCTACAACGTGTAGTAATAAAATCAGCCGATACACGTACTTCTTCATATTCTAATCATAATAAAGCGTAAGCGCGCGGACGCCGGCCGTTATCAGCGCGGTACAATCGTGCCCAGTCTAAGTGGTTATCGAATAGCTCCCAGCGACCTTTCTGGATTAGGGGGCGGAATAGATCCCCCGGAACAGCGGCCATTGTGTTTCGTTACCGATCTGTGTTATTCCCGGCCGTATACGGACGACCGAAACGGGAATTCGGTCGTAATGCGTAGTGGTTATAACGGTACGCCACGGTCTCCGTGTTTCAGTGGTTTTTCAATGTGTCCGGTTGGATTTGTGCTCTGTTGCGTTGGCTTAAGATGCTTATGGGGTAGTGTAGCCATCCGTCTACAGGCGAGATTGAGGGGCGAGATAAAAGGAGTGCGTCTCGCACTGAAACGATGGGAAGGCTAAATTACTTAATAAGACCTTTATATTTTAATTGTCACTCATCGGAGTTTCCGATTTTCTTTGACAATTGCTTGTATTAATTAGCATATAAATAACACGTTATTGCAGCGCGATTCGTTATGCTTAAATTGTTTAAAGAAGTTCAATTTTTGGCCTCATAGGCTTTATGAGCACTGCAAAAATTATGCCAACACACAAATTTCGCTTGTAACTTCTGCCAGGCATCCTGCTGCCTTAATTTCGAATAATTTAGAGACAATTTGGAAGGCCGAAATTGTCTTAACAACAGCCGGAGCCTAGAGGCTCTATTACACAAAGTTATTTCGGTAATGTTACGGCGTACATCTCGTGAGATGTCCAGCTCAAATTCTATTTAGGGTTAACCTAGAGCTACGTTATAGGTACTGTCTCGTGGAGGTAGTTTTGATGTCAGTGCTCCGTTGTCATCTCGCTGGTTCAATATCTTGGAAAATTGTGTTTCTAGTCGTACTCGTATATCTCAATTTTGGTAGTATTTTTCAGCAAACGCAGACAAGAATCGTCTAGAATAGGATTATATTTATTTTTTAAGTTAAGTTTATCTTCATTCAGTCAGTCATTTATTTTTTCATTACCAATTAACATTGCGTTGAACATTACAATACACATAAATGAAATGATCATCGTATTAAATTCCAAACAACAAAGAAATTAATTAAAATCTATACTAATATATAAAGCTGAAGAATTTGTTTGTTTATTTGTTTGCTTGAACGTGCTAATCTCAGAAACTACTGGACCGATTTGAAAAATTGATTCAGTGTTAGGTAGCCCATTTATCGAGAAAGGCTATATGCTATATATCATCACGCTAAGACCTATAGGAGCGGAGCAGATAAAGTTGCGCGGGTCAACTAGTATTATTATACATAAAAAAATAATTAATTTGATGAAGTCATATAAGGGCTTGGCTCAGGTTTTTCAGCAATTTCAAAGTAATTTAAAATCCAGCTTTTTATTCAAGAAACAAAATCTGACCGACAAGGTGTCAGCAGTATTAGAAACTCGTCAATGATTCCAAAGGTAATTAATTTCCAACACCTAAATCCTAATATATAAAATTCTTCCGTTGCTGAGTGACTGACAGACAAGGTAATTAATTCCCAACACCTAAATCCTAATATATAAAATTCTTCCGTTGCTGAGTGACTGACAGACAAGGTAATTAATTTCCAACACCTAAATCCTAATATATTATATTCTTCCGTTACTGAGTGACTGACAGACAAGGTAATTAATTTCCAACACCTAAATCCTAATATATAAAATTCTTCCGTTGCTGAGTGACTGACAGACAACGCACAGCCGAAACTACTGGTCATAGAAAGCTGAAAATTGGCATGTAAGTTTCTTGAGGAGTGTAGGGGAGCACTTAGAGAGAATTTTCCGATATTCTTACGGGAACGAGGAAAAACAAGATATGCGCTTACAAAGTCGTGGTGAAAAGCTAATGGTTTTATAAACAAAAACACGCTTTTGAATTTCCAACGATCAGCTTAGAGCATCGAGAACTGAAAAGCCTACTGTATGCAACCATATTTAGGAATAAAAGCTTTCGTGATAGCAGGCATTAGCAATAATCTTGAGAATGGAAATGTTATAAAGCTGAAAAAACGCACGGACACACAATGCACGGACTAACTACGTCAAGAAAACAATATTGGCTGAGGGAGCAAAATTATTTAATGATTTACCAGAAGATTTGAAGAAGTGTAATAATATAAACCTATTTAAAGTAAAGCTTTAGAAACATTTATCTACCCCGTACGTCGCCGACACCCTAGAGGCAAATATACTTTTTAGATGTAAGCACTATGTATCTCATTTTAAGTGAACTGTTTTAAGTTTTTCATCATCATCATATCAGCCAAAAGACGCCCACTGCTGGACATAGGCCTCCACCAAAAGGGGGGGTTTGCCATAATCGCCACGCTTGGCAGGCGGGTTGGCGATCACAGTGTATGGTGTTGCGTTTTACAGATAACGCTGCTGCCCATTCTCTGGTGTGTCCCTTAGTCGCCTCTTACGACACCCACGGGAAGTGATGGGATGGTATTATTATTTTACGGCACCATACGGCACCATACGGCACCGGCCGACACCATACGGTGGAAGTTTAAGTTTTTATGAGAATAAAATTCTTTAAACCTAAAAAATCTCCCTAAAATATTGAACCTAAACATTAAAAAATCCTCGTTCCAGGTGATTAATGCACTATTATGGACGAAGAAGCCATAAATACGGCGGCATAACCCCGTGCCTTGCAACCAGACCGAACTTTTTGCTTTCCTCTATAAAACACGTTTTAAAATACTCCACTCATGAATTATGGGCTGCAGATTAGCTGCTTTTAATATATTGTTTAATACCACACCCTTTAGCGGTGGCAGTTTCCTTGGTGAGGCGAATTAAAGGAAAAATGGATGAGACATGAAGGTGGAAAGCTAACATGACAAAACAGTTTTTCATGATTTTGTTCTAGATAGGACTGAAAAATGGTAACTTGGTGTTCAAACTTTATTTAAGTACATGTATTTTGAAAAACTTTAGTTTTTTTAGGGTTCCGTACCTACCCAAAAGGTAACCAACGGAACCCTATTACTAAGCCTCCGCTGTCCGTCCGTCCGTCCGTCCGTCCGTCTGTCTGTCAGCGGGCTGTATCTCAAGAACCGTAATAGGTAGACAGTTGTTCACAGATTGTGTATTTCTATTGCCGCTATAACAACAAATAATCAAATTTAAGGTATATTAAGGAACCCTTCGTGTTCAGCCCGACTCGCACTTGCTTTTTTTTATTTAGTTTGGAAGGTATGTAAGTAAACATCAATGTTACTAAAGAGGCTAGCAGTTAAAAAACAAACGAAGGGTTCCGTAACAAAAAACGAAAAAAATACGTTTTTGGTTTGAAATCCCCTTTAATTTACAATTTAATTATTAGTACTTGTTGTTATAGCGGCAATAGAAATACACACACTGGGAAAATTTCAACTGTCTACCTATTACGGTTCTTGAGATACAGCTCGCTGACAGTCGAACTGACGGACGAACAGACGGATGGACGGACCGACAGCGAAGGCATTATAGGGTGCCGTTGGTTACCGTTTGGGCACGGACCCCAATGAATTACCACGATGACCTCCAGGGTGACATTCGTGAATCGCCATTTTGAAGCCAGGCTTCGATGTGGCGATGTTCGGACCTGGAGTCACAAGTCTAGAAGTGGACATCTTGCGACTGAAAGATGATAAGCAAGGTTGTCTGCACTGACTCTTCCACAGTAACTTTTTTTTGGCAAAAATGTCAGAAGTAATTCTACAAAATATTAGGATATACAACTGTACTGTATGCAATGTACGCAAGTAGAACTCATAATGATCTGGTACACTCACTGTTTACTACCGAAGTAGTAATGTTGACCTTGTGTTAACACGAGTAAGGTTTAAAGTAAAACTCTAAACTGTGCTTTGAACCAGATTAATCTTACTATCAAAAATTCAAATGACCCCATTAAACTGCGGTAACGAAACCATACCGCCATCTTACTTGATGCCAACGCCATCTATCGAGCTTTGTCGAACTAAAAACTAATTAAAATATAAATAATAATGGTTTCTTCATAAACACTCACACACAGGAGACATGTTGGATCACTAGGGTTTTATAATCGCTACAATCCCTAAAAATAATATTGCTGTTCGAAAATTGTTTCCCAGCAAAGCCTGAGTCAGCACTACGAGATATCCGTGGCCAGTATCCACTGCAGTAGTCAACATACGCAGGTAGCGTAGTAGTAAATATCCGAATGGGAATTTTAACTGGTCCCACAAAAGGAAGATTCTTTTTCCGCCGCGTGTATTTTGCCGGGATTAAACGAACTCTCAAAACACTAGGTAGTTTTTAGAAGTCCTGTTTGATCCCATTTTTAGGGTTCTGAACAAAAAACGGAACCTTATAGGATCTCTCGTATGTCTGTCTATCCGTCTGTAACAGCCAGTTTTCTCCGGATCCACTGGACCGATTCTGTTGAAATTTGGTACACATATGGACTTCTGTGACCCAAATGTTACTTAAATGATTATTTTTTTAGTATGGGGGTCACTTTTGGGGGTCAAACTAGACTTTTTTTAAGAAACAGTTTTTTGAAAAATATTGTGTAAAGTATCAAATGAAAGGGATTACTGTGAGGGTTTTAATTATATCTTTTTTTTATAATTTTACAATAAATGGTTTTGAAGTTATTCAAGAAATTAGACAAAAAATGACCATTCCCCCACTTATCTCAGAAACTACTGAGCCTAAAATTTTGAAAAAAATGGAGAGAATAGATCTTTACCTATAGATTACAGGAAAACTATACTACCTATAGTGCTAAAATAACACGGTAAAAAAAAATTCGTTCGGAACCTTTTGCACGCGAGTCCGACTCGCACTTGCCCAATTTTAATTGGTACATCTACATTTCAGCTTGTGTGGAAAGTGGTAAATGGATTGATATAGTTTTTTATGCATGCTATACTCCGCAGCGCAAGCTAAAGGCCATTAAAATCTGTCCACAGAAATCGGCAAAAAATAGATTTGTTAGGTTTTATACAGTCAATGACGTCAATGCTTTTCAACGGGTAAGCAGTCACACAAAATGAAGACTATTCTTGAAAGCCACCCCTCAAATACTCATGTCCACCATAAAGTCTTAAATAAACCAAACTAAACGTGAAAGTCCCGGAAAACAAATAGTAAAAAAAGCCTTAAGCCTCCACGTGTCCCCACACAATCTTACCCTAACCGAGAAGAAACAACAAACCAAAAAAATCACCGCAAAATAATAATAAACAGCCGTTGTCCGCGGTGTCCAGCAAACGGACACAATTCGCCCCCGGGGACGAATAAAAATAATATACAGGGGATCGGCTTAATCCTGTATGATAAATGGAGGTTAACAGCGGCGCGGGCGCTGTGTGTGGACACGCCACTATCGATGCCGCGTAATTAAAATGGCGCTCCAGTTTTGGCGCGTAATGTGTTAGTGTTTCCCGCGTACTCTGTATTTATTGGGGACTAATTATGATATAGGTTTATGTAAATTGGTGGAAATTCAATAGTTACCTACAACATGGAAATATAGTGTCTTTCATTGAGTCAAGTTCCTAAGTTGAGTAGCTTTCCTCGCTGGAGGAAGCATTCTACAAGTCATTGACCCGTAAACACATTTATATCTGTAGGTGAAAGCTAAAGGACCTTAAGTCACATTTTATAAAATATTCAGTAGGGCTCATTAAAGATGTCTATACCCGAAATTAGATATTTAAGTCGACCGTGTATAAAAAGTAAATGGTGTATCGTTGTAGAATAAAAAGTATGATTATAAAGTTTTATTAAGCTATTATATTGTGATATTTTTTTGACAAATATTGTTCACTAAGGCTGTATTAACGGACTTAAGGTTCTTTAACTTTGACGTTTTATTAAATATCTTATAGTATTACGGTAGTTACGTCTCTCCTGTATCAATAATGTTTAGTAAATTTAATTATTTTATAACTTAGGAATGACACAAATCATTGAAACATACGCTTATAAGTTTTAATGACCTGAGAAATGAAATAACTTTATACATTTTAATATTATTTATTGAATGAAACCTTTTAATTTTAACAAATCACCTAAATAAACTTTGAACTTCAAAATCTTTAGTAAAAAATCAAAGAAATTATACAAAAAAAAAAATCTGGTAAGTATTATAAAAATTATGAAAAATGGGTGGAATCCACTGCAGAGCTTTCTGTTAATCCTGAAACTTTTTAGTGCTTATAGATTCGGGGCCTAATCGAATAGGCTGCAATATAGGTATGGCAAAGTCTTCTAGTGATCTTCTTCTATTTCTCCTAAATTCTTGCGGCGAGACTTTGTATGTAAAAAGTCATAATTCGAGGTTTGGCTCTCGACAGTTTTCTCCTCCAATATTGGACCGATATAAGAGATACTTCACAAACTGAATAAAAAAGATGTACTCTATGTCTCTGGTTTCCTTTTTTGATTAATAGTTGCCATATTTGTACACTTTTGTGGCTCTGTTGACAATTTTGAGCATTTTGTGAGAGTTCTAGTAGTTATACGGTTAACAAATTATCAAAAAGGAAACAACATAGGGACACAGTATATATCCTTCTTATTCAGTTTGTGAAATACTTCTTAAATCGGTCCAATATTTGAGGAGAAAACAGTCGAGAGCCAAACCTTGAATTATGACTTTTTACATACAAAGTCTCGCCGCCAGCATTTCCTCTTAAGGACACCTTTTCGAATTCTTGTTGATTAAAGGAGGTTTTATAACTCATTATGCCATACTTTTTTTTTTCAAATTTCATCCATACTATTTCAGAGTAAAGCACTGACTGGCCCATTTCCACTTTTTTTTCGATGGATAAATGGCGCTGTAGAACTTTCTTGGATGCTCAGAATGTTTTTAAAATCTTCAGTTGCCATATCAATGACTTCAATTTGTGACTTATCGGAGGAACAGGACCATATGAATTGCTGCCAGTCCCATGGGGTTGTTATGGAAAATTGGGGTTGTCTTTGTTTTTTCGTTCAATAATAGAATGTACACCATCTACCTCCATATGAGTATGACCTTTCATAAGGTATTTGTGGTTAATACATTGTAAGTTTGGTATATAGCTAATAACCACAAGTAACGTAGACGATATGTATGTTTTTATTTTGTCCTGCACAATTATCAGACCAAATAGTGATTTCTCTTGTCGGCGTGTTGGCAACGTTCTTCTCAAACCACTTGATTAAACCCGAAGATAATTCGTTTCCTCCTCGCCCTGATATGGATTCGTCCCACATAATGCATGTACTTTTGTTTGTGACATTGTCTAATATTGTATGGTTGAATGTTCACAACTTGCGTAAATAGAAACTAAGGCTGTTCGTTAGTAGAGCAGTGGGTAAACATTTCTTTAAGTCGACAGTGATCATCTTACAGTCAGAATTTATTCCACATTGAAGTTTATCTAAAGCTTTTAAATCATATCGAGTCTTTGCTGCACGTGTTCTTCATATTTTGCCTCTAAAGTTTCCTTTTCAGTACCTTGAGAACTACGTATTTGAACGACAAAACGATCACAATCATCACACGTGTCAGTCTCTGGTGGCTTAAACCCTAAATTAAAATGAGTGTTCAAAATTTTTCTGTACGTCCAAATTTTAGCAATCAACTTATTATCTATATTATTCTTTCTGCACTCTTCTAAGTTAAGTTATACTTAGAAGAGTGCTCCTAAATACTCACGTGCCGTCTTTTCTCTGCTATAGTGGCTTTCATGTTTAGGAAATTATTCTATGTGCTTTTAATTCCGTCAATGACTTCGTTTGCCGTCTTATTAGGTGGCTCTTTCTTTCCTCTTTTATCTTCTTCTACAATGCCATAGTTATTAGATTTTTTGATAGAATTTCTGACCACCGTTTCTGATATCCCTAAAATTCCCAGGAAAAAGGATTTGCAAACAATAACTTCGTTATTATTAACAGTAAAACTGTATTCTAAAATATGGTTTCTTTGTTTTGTACTTTCTTCATTACGTACTCTACGTCTTTCAATAGGTTTCTGTCGAACACATGCCAAGATGAATTGTCGTTTCATGTCCCAGGTTTTCAATTCATTCCAATAATTTTCAAATATAGCTTTTCGTTTTGTATCATCTATTTCGTCACCGCAAGTATTCTTACGTAAACATGAACTCTTCATAGTCTTAGCAGATATGAGCTTTCCTTTATGTGATTTGCCACAATTTTATTTTAATTTATAATTTATTTTAAATTTACAATTACTAAACGGGAGAGAGTGCGTGTCCAACCGCGCCCTCGCCCCGCAGCGGGTCATCGGGGGTCGTAGGTACTATTGCACCCGCGCAAATGCAACTCGCGCGTAGTGGTAAAGAACCGTAAGTCCCACATACTGTCGTTTAACATTTTATCTACATTTATTATTTAAAATAGTAAACAATATTAAGTGATCATACGATCGTTTACTTTTTCATGCTTAGGGACTTAATGTTATTTATAATTTGATATCCACGAAATTAGTGGCTGTAGGACTTAATGTCTTTTACCATTTGATCAATACGGGTATACTGAATTAGAATCATTGAAAATACAAAAATGACAAAAAATGGACTTAAGGTCCTTTAGCTTTCACCTACAGATATAGTCTATGAAGACTGATGGTAGACAAAAAAAAAGTTCCTAAGGGACTGTGAATCGACCTTTTCACGTTTACCTTACATAAAATATGCTAATTTTATAAGATAGAAGAGAGAATAGCTTAACAAACAAACACCAATGTTCCAAACTTATTTCAAAAGCCAGTCATAAACTCATAATAAACATTATATAATTTTACAGCGCTGTAAAATTACGCAAAACTTAGGCAGCATTAACCAATCCCCACATTCCCACTATCTCGGCTAACAGTTCGTAATTCAGCCTTCACGTCCCCAGACTGTCATAAAACAAAATTTACCAAAATTACAGCAGCTCATGAAACTATTTGTGTACGGACTTATCTTAAGTTATGTAACAACACTGTTCCAAAACAATCCAGTTCCAACAATGACTTAGGACATCTATTCTCTGTAAGATACACACGCTAATCCTTATGCCGTGGCGTTAAGGGCTAGTTTGGTTCGTAATGTGTGTCAAGTAATAATGTATCGGTAATAGTGCAGCGCCGCGGTATTTGTTGGAGCGGGCAACAGTTGGAATGTTCCGTACACTGTATAGCGAACACCGCTGGTCCGAAGGCAATAATAGGGAATGCGATTGTAACATTTGTACTTAACTGCGGGAACTCCAAACCCTATTTGCTATATGAAGTTTTAATTCTGTGTACATGTTTGTGAATTTCAATCATGGTTATGGTATAACGCAGTTTTCCGCCGTTTATGTAGACGTATCCCGCACAAATTGGTATCAGAACGAAATTTGGTCGTTTCAAAGTAGTAAATTGAGCGGCGCGCAACGTTTTAAACCATTTTAAAGTAAATATTGGGTGAATTGGTATTTTCTGTTTTTCCGCGACGCAGCAACACTTGGACGGGGGCATGTTCCGCGCAGTTGATCGCTAATGGCGCACTAAATATAAACGATTGTTAAATGAAGTCTCTAATTTTGGTTAGAATTGTTTAACTCCTATTGTTCCGTAATATATTGCGTTTAGTTAGTTTTGTTATTTTACCAGCTATTTAGCCGAGATTTAGGCGCGATAATGGTCGCTCGTTAGCACTAATATATTGACTTCGGTGTTGTAATTAATGATATTACGTGATTTTAATGCGTACCTAAGAAAATTATGCTTCGTTCTAGCTGTAGAAATACAGCCACAAACATTTCTCAAACTGACAAATGACTGGAAGAAAATAAATAATCGTGTTGGTCGTGTTTTTGAAAATATACATACAAAATTCTGTTAGCATAATGCATTTGTATTTTATTTTTCAGTAACGGTATACGGGTGTAGTGGCACATATCCCGGAGTTGCGTCACTACCGGTCTCTTATAGAATAAGCCAAGCGGGACCTTTGCGGGTGTTTCAATGGGATTGCTGTGGTGCTTGAGTCCATGAACAGACTGTAAAGATAAATACAAACACCCTCTTTATTTTCTTGCGGTGTCATCTATCGATTATTGTGCTTTTGTTTCTTTTCAACATCGTTGATAAAGAAAATGCTCTTATAAGTTACTGTGAATTTTATTGTATCTTGAATTTGCAGGTAGGTACGCTGAATTGTGAACTCGCTAAGTTTAAGAAACACGAACATTTAAGAAGTCAAATATAATAACTACCGCTGAGAACAGATAGAAGCTAGTGCAGAAAAACATCCGTCGGGGCTGCCATTCCTTGCCCTGAAATGGAATAAATGATTGCAATTCCAGGACAGAAA
This sequence comes from Lacanobia wlatinum, assembly GCA_947578705.1. NCBI lineage: Eukaryota > Metazoa > Arthropoda > Insecta > Lepidoptera > Noctuidae > Lacanobia > Lacanobia wlatinum. The sequence goes on from OX388032.1 coordinate 27,753,452, forward strand.
ATAGCAATTATTTTTGACTTTTTAAATGTTCGTTTTTCTTTTTTTTTGCGTTGGGGGTTTTTCAAATTTTTAATTTTATGGAATAGTATTATAGTAGGTACTGATAGGTATTACTCGTTAGAGCAATAAGTTACATATCCACATTTCTTAAAGATTTGATGAATTAGGAATGATGTTAGATTATCAAAAAATATTGGTCACGTGTTTTTTGCTTTATCAAATCAATATGAAGAATATGATTAAGATAAAACGCATCAATGATCAGGAGGGGGCTTGTGACGTCACTATACGGTAAACAGTGTACTCTAATATGACGTCAAACGAGTTCAACGCACTGTCTTAATTGTTTGTTTACGTGAAAAAATACGAGTACAATAAATATTTTTTCGAAATCTATCTAACGTCGAGTTTTTTTCGAAATGTATCTAAATCTTTTTTATTTTATTTTTTACTAGCTTCTGTCAGCGGATTCGCCCGCGTGGTCCCTATCGAACATACTCCCGGGATAAAAAGTAGACTATGTCGTTTCGTAAATCGGTTCAGTAGTTTTGGCGTGAAAGCGAGACAGACAGACAGACAGATAGACAGACAGACAGAGTTACTTTCGCATTTATAATATTAGTAAGGATTATTTGGTCATTGACAACCATAGTTTTGTGTAATGTAAAAGCATATTTTTAAAATTTTGTAAATGTGAGTACCATGAAGCCATTTACATATTATGTGATTAGTTATAGTTTTACTTGTTGGACATGAACGAGCATGGTGGTTGAGAGCATGTCATGCTCACTCAAATGACTCGCTGATGGTGGCGCGCGTGTTGGATCATTCGGTTCCCTTCAAAATAATGAGCAGAACGATGCCGATACACGCGTCATGTTCGTGAACGGGCGCTGTCCGTTGAGACTGGTCATCTCTTAACTGCCATTGGCTTATTTTAATCTTAATATTTTAAATTCTTGTAAAAAGTTTTTCTTCCTTGGCATTGTCCTCACATGCAGAAGCAACAAGAATATGTAACTTAGAATTTTGTAAAACATAACATGATTTAAAAGAGTGTCCGTGGAGTTTCTTGCACGTTCTTCTCCATAGAGGTCGCTCGAGGAGGAACGTGCAAATAGCTTCATGTTTTTGACTGACCGACCATGACATTTCAAAAGTGCCTGTAAATGGTTTATTTGAAACTAATATTATAAAGAGGAAAGATTTGTTTGTTTGTTTGAAATGAATAGGCTCCGAAACTACTGGACCGATTTGAAAAATTCTTTCAGCAATGGATAGCTACATTATCAGGGAGTAACATAGGCTATATTTTATCCCCGTACTACGCGGGTGAAACCGCGTGACGTCCACTAGTTTGAAATAAATGCTTTTGAATCTTGAATCATCTAATTAGATTTTTAGTCCTTCTGTATATTTTTACAAACTTTTCTATATCTGCACCATAAACCCTCGTAACAATTTACAATCAACCAAATAACTCAGCAAGTCGGTCCTCACTTCCTCCCAACACCAAGTTCTGTCTCCACGCCAGGCGGCAGAATTCCTCGCCACGCTGCGTCCATTGTGTGCGCCCATCCACAGACGTGAGGGACCCTTGTCGCTGCGGAACTCCGGAACTCGTGTGATCCGGATTTAAGACAATATGGCACACCACTCGGCACTCGGCAACGCTCTTCGGTCAACATTTAAATAACTGCGGATTTCCAGTGGTTTCGAGAGGGTGCTGGATTGCGCTGCTATGTATTTAGATAGATTATACTGTTATTTCAGTGTACTGGTAAATGGCGAGTATAGATAAATAAATTCAGGGGTGAATCGAGGCGAGCTTTGAAAATATAGATATTGAAATGAAGACAAATGCAGAAAAAACTGGCCAAGTGCGAGTCGAACTCGCGTGCAAAGGGTTCCGAACTAATTTAATTTTTTTCAACATTTTTTTTAACACTACATACTTCTAATAGGTTTTTCTGTAATCTTTATATAAAAATCTATTATCTCGATTTTTTTCCAAATTTTAGGCTGAGTAGTTTCGGAGATAAGGGGGGAATGGTCATTTTTCGTCTAATTTCTTGAATAACTTCTAAACTATTTATTTTAAAATTATGAAAAAAATATAATTTAAATCCTCACAGTAAGCCCTTTGATTGGATATACCACACGATATTGTTCAAAAAACTTTTTTTTTTAATTTTCTAGTTTGACCTCCAAAAGTGACCCTCATAATAAATATTTAATGATTTACGTAACACGTTCGTGTTTGGATCATAGAGGTCCATATGTGTACCAAATTTTAACAGAATCGGTCCAGTGGATCTGGAGAAAACTGGCTGTGACAGACGGACAGACAGACAGACACCCGAGTGATCCTATAAGGGTTCTGTTTTTTTTTCGGAACCCTAAAAATGGACGGGGCACCTTAACATGGGGATCCAAAACCTTGTACGAAATCGGGCTACAGATGGCGGTTATGTCGAACTCTAAACTTAGACTACCTTTGTAATCTCGGAACTAGTGTGATCCGGATTTAAGAGAATATGGCATACCACTCAGCTTCGAGTGACTACGCTCTTTGGTCAACATTTGAATAACTGCGGATTCCAGTGGTTTCGAGAAGCTGTCTGATTGGGGTGTTATTTGTAAGAAAATTGTATTGTAAGAGGTGTATCTACACTAATATTATAAAGAGGAAAGATTTGTTTGTTTGTTTGAAATGAATAGGCTCCGAAACTACTGAACCGATTAGAAAAATTCTTTCAGCAATGGATAGCTACATTATCAGGGAGTAACATAGGTTATATATTATCCCCGTACTCCCACGGGAACGGGAACTACGCGGATAAAACCGCATGACGTCCACTAGTAAAAAGTATATTGGGGAAACAAGGCAAGAATTAAAAAAATATATCTAATTGAAGACAAAAATAGAAAAAATGGACTGACAACTTGAGGATTGCATAAGCAAAGAGATACCGATTCCCAGCTCTGGGCGAAGTTGCGCTATAGATGGTGATGACGAAGAACTCTGTTTGTATACACGCTCCACTACAACAACTAACAGAGAAAAACAACAGACTCCCACAAAAGTAATAGAATATTATCATAACGATGACAAATGATCGGCAGCATCCCCGTAGCTATTAGTTCACAGGTGGACACTGCCCATGCCCCGCTCATTAATCCTCCTTTACTACCCTCTTGGGGACCTACCACACAACCGCCAAAACAATTTGAACGTGTCATGGTAAAACACCGCAAACCATTAAGCCAATAATCTCCAAAAATCATTGGAGGGAACTGCCTTGATGGACTGCCTCGTCTATACATGGTGCCATTTTTGTTGTCTTGCAATGGCAGCCCACTTCATCTACCCAATGACTACACATTCATTAAAAAAAAATTATGAACATTTTCAATTATTAAAAAAATATATTTTTGTTGTCGTTTGACCACTATCTCACCTGATGGTAAGCGATGATGCGGTCGAAGATGGAGCACGTTTGCCTAGAAGCAACCTATTCACTCTTGTCTTAAAGACTCCCAGATTGTAACTATCTGGAAACACAGACTCTGGCAGGGAATTCCACTCCTTAGCTGTACGCACTATGAAAAACCAAATCGTTTAGTGCGTGGGGGTGGGATGTCTACCATGTACCGGTGGCGCATCGCCGTGCGTCTTGTAGTCTGATGATGGAACGGGCTTGGCTCCGTCGCACACTCCCCAAAATGCAACCGATAGAAAACCGACAGGCTAGCAACTCGGCGTCGATGCTCAAGACTTTGGAGCTTCGACTCGACGAGCCTGTCACAACCGATGATCCTCTTGGCTCGTTATTATTATTCATTATCATGAAAAATTACCAATATTACCAGTATTAGTTTACCGGCTTTTATATCTTCGGTTCATGGCACTGATAAATTAATCAGGAATATCCTAGCTTCCACACTGATTGATTTTGATGTGCCGTGCTTCACTGAGGCTGTGAATGCCTGGAAACTCGCTTGCCCGAATGTAAATCTACCCGACAACCCATCATACCAGAGACAGTCGGATGAGCCGGTCTGCAGAGAAGTTCAGAGGAACCTTATAGCCACTTCTACTTCTACTGCGGAGCGTGCGCGCCTAGTGCTGTGGGTGAGTGGGAGTCGGGCCTCTGGCTTCACGCACTACCGTCGTCGAACTTAGGCACCTTGTTCGACGATACAACTTTCCGCCTCGCTGCTTCCCTTCGCTTAGGCGCATCGTGTTGTTCTCCTCATCGTTGTCACTGTGGCGAAGCTGTCAACAGCCTCGGGCACCACGGTCTCTCATGCAGTCGAAGTGCGGGTCGCTTTGCACGGCACGCAAACATCAACGACATTATCCGACGCGCTCTTGTCGCCGTCGGCGTTCCAGCCGTACTAGAACCCAAGGGCCTGGCACGCGACGACGGCAAGCGACCGGACGGTATGTCTTTGTTTCCATGGAAGATGGGTAGGCCTTTAGTGTGGGACGCTACTTGTGTCGATATTCTTGCGCCATCCCATCTTCCTAGCTCGTCGTGCTGTGCTGGTACTGCCGCTGCGGCTGCTGAGAACCTCAAGCGGCGGAAATATAATAACCTTGTTGGCAATTATATTTTTGAGCCGTTTGGGGTTGAAACTCTTGGACCGTGGGGTCCGAGTGCTCATGCCTTATTTAAAGATCTTTCTAAACGCTTAGTTGACACTTCGCGTGACCCAAGGGCTGGCTTTTACCTCGGACAGAGGATAAGCATTGCCATACAACGTGGCAATGCCGCCAGTCTTTTGGGCTCACTTCCGGTGGACAGCGATGCGGACGAATTTTTTGACGCCTTATCTTAGTTAGGATATTTTATTTTAAGTGTCTATATTTTAAGTGTATATTTAGAACTTCAATACATTAATAAGGAAAACGAATAAAATAAATAATATAATAATTTTATCATGACGCACGACGTCGTTTGAAACATCCAGGAGCGAGCGCAGTCCGAGCCTTGTGTTCCAAGGACGGCGCTGAATGGAACGGCGACATTGATAACAGGATATTTCATAATTTTAGTGCTGATCGATCCCCTAGGATAGATCACGTGATATTTCGACAGCATTTGTAAATCGGTCGAAATATCTTTTATATCGGAGGAGGAAACAGGTGAGAGCGAAACCTCGAATTATGACTTTTTACATACGAAGTCTATCCGCTCGCGTTAATTAATAAGGAGTGGAATTCCCTACTGGGGACTGTGTTTCCTGATAGCAACAACCTGAGCGTCTTTAAGCTGAGAGTGAATACGACTAAGCAAGCGTACATCATCGTCGACCACATCGCCGCTTTTCATCACATGAGATAATGGTCAAAGACGACCTTATCAAATAAAAATTACTCAAATATGATAGTAGTCAACCATACCACATGTTTCAAACAATAGAAACCGTATCAGCATGTCTGGAATTCTATGAGATTGATGTAAATTAAAATTTTCATAAAAAATAATAGTTTAAAAAACGAAAATACACGCTTTTAGCACGCACTAAAAATTACAAAATAATTCGGACATTTAGTTTTATGAAAGAAAGCGTGGAGCGTTTATGTAATCTTTACTCTTTTTGGACAAAACGCTCCACGCTTTCTTTCATGTCCGATTTATTTTGTAATTTTTAGTGCATGCTAAAAGCGTGTTTTTTAGTTTTTTTTTTTATATTATTTTTATTTTATACTTTTTATTATATTATACGTGATTATTTTTTTCGTATCCCATTCAGCAAACCCTTTCATTTAATACCCATATCATGGGGGTGCATTTCAAATAGCCAATCCGCCATCTTGGATATCCGCCATGTTGGATTTAAGTCACATGACTATTTTTTTCGTTTTCCTGATAGCAATCCCTTTCATTTGATACCCATATCATGGGGGTGGATTTCATACAGCCAGTCCGCCATCTTGGGGAGGCCGCCCTATTGGATTTGAAATGAAGTTTCTTAGCTAGTCATGTATTGTCATCAGAACTCAGAGCGTGTGCAAAATTTCATTCTAATCGAAGACCGGGAAGTGGGTCAAATTAAGATTCCAAGATTTTCTTACGGACATAGTTACAAGTGAAGCTAATAAAAGCGTGTTAAAAATAATGTGATTGGCGGTTTTTTAACTAATGTTTGGAAATACATCAGTCATTACGTTAGCATCTGTCAAAGAAATACCTTGCCTAACTTAATGATATTCTGAACTTAGTAGTTAGACCGAGATAACTATTTGAGCCAACCAAAACAATAAACAACAAATAGAAATCATAAATAAATCATCGTCTAATAGCTCAAAAGACTGGCGACACCTCACCTAGATTTATTACAATAATAGCGTCCCAGTGAACTTTTAAATCACTTGACGCGGCCGGACATAAATACGAGCGGTAAATTGACATGGGACCTGAGTTGTGTCCGCCATCTTATGGAAACGGAACCCCAATAACTCTCGCCACAGATTCACGGGTTTTCGAACAAGGCGTTTTAGTTATAGTTGCCATTTAACTGTGGGCCGCAGCTTTTTGTTTATTGATTTCGTTCGTAGTGTTTGTTTAATACGTTGCTGGCAATTAGTTTGCTGTTTGTTAGATTGGCTGGGTGTTTAGGTTTATTTGTTTCGGATTTATTGCCTATTTTTAACTGTATTCCGTTCGTTTGTTTGTTTTCATCAGAAACTCTTTGGTTTTTGGAAGCACGCGGTTAATGAACTCGGCCTGTTGCTTTATAAAATGACGCTTTTATGATTGGAATTCAATAGGAAATATGCAAGTGATTATTTATTTTTAAAAACAAAAATAGGTATAGTAAACAATCATGAAATTATTTTTTTAAATAGCTTCATCAGCGATGAAGTTATAAAGCTTCAAAGATTACAATTAGAAAGAGAAGTCCGATATGAACTTTGACGTCAAAGTCCAAGACGCCTATAGGTACATCTTCCATAGAAAACAGCGCTTCTGCGAGAGGGACAGGTATATTTGTTTAAAATAATTATTGTTTCTCGTTTGTTTTTTGAGCAATTTTGATTCTATTTTCGCTTTTAGTATTAGGTATATTTTTGTATATTTCTATATAATATTATAAATGCGAAAGTAACTTTGTCTGTCTATCTGTCTGTCCCGCTTTCATGCCTTAACTACTGAACCGATTTAAATGAAATTTGGTACAGCGATAGTCTAGAGCCTGAGAAAGGACATAGGCTACTTTTTATCCCGGGAGTATGTTCCCTAGTAATCAATATTTTTTTCATGCATATTCCCTATTCTGTTTCAGTCTCAGATTTCAAGTATTCACGCTATGTGCTGAAGCAGCTAGTGATTCAGCTTGCATTGAAATCGAAATTGACAAAAACTACGTATTAGAGAGCACCGAAGCAGTCAGTCGAATACAGGTCGAGCTTTGCATAACCTTTTTATGTCTGGTAGTTTTTAGAGTCCCAGATTTCCAAAAAGCTTCCAAAGAGAATTTTGTTAAATTGTAGTTGTTATTGTATTTATTTCTTCTCAGGCCCTATAAGAATATCACTGCGTCATTTTTTTTTTTTAATATCGCAACATATGCTGAGATAGCAGACTTTTTGGCCTCGCACCGGTCATGTTATGTTGTTTTCTTTTATAACTAAGCTATCATTCATTTATTTTATGTTGTTATTTGCCCTGGAAACATAATAGAATTCTTTCTTTCAACATTCTAATCCAAACACTATTAAAAATTTGTCCACCAGGAAATAGCAGCAGTTCTATTACCTTGGAATGGGCCATAGATTAATAATGCAGACAAATAGCGCGTAATGTGACCGTTACCATAGTGTTTACGAGCCGGCCGCCATGCTGCTTTGCCAAATTTACTGTACCCGAGCAAGTTTTACAAGGCAATCTACACTTAGCACAAAATATAGGCCTGGTGAAAACGATTCTGTGCTACGAGCTACGAATGAAGTTAATGATAGTTTTTATTTAGTAAGTAATACTCCACAATCGTGATTGGCATGTGGGTATATTACTAAGAAAAAAAAACAGAAAGTTCTTTAAAAAAATTAAGAATTATTCAGCCGCAACTATAGAGTCGACTACGGGATCCACAGTCAAAAAATTCAAACGTCAGAATTCAATCTACACTAACATCTACACTAACATTATAAAGAGGAAAGATTTGTTTGTTTGTTTGAAACTTTGAATTGAATAGGTTTCGAAACAACTGAACCGATTTGAAAAATTCTTTCACCATTATAATCCTACATTGTCCCTGATGAACATGGGCTATATAATATTTTAGGGATCCCTATGAAAACTTCGATAATGTAAACCAAGATTTGAAAAAAGTACCAAAAAAAATCCGTTTTATAGAGGACATCAATATCCACAAAAAAGTCCGCGAGGGTATATCTAACTATTATGGTTAAGTCACAATAACCACTTTTTTTTAATTATTCGATCAAAACCCGAGTGGAATGGAATAGTGATTTTGATATCATGATATTAATATTCTTATCCATTTAAATACCACCACCACTATTATTCCCTTCATCACCCAAAGGTTGACTGGTAGAAAATGCCTAAGGCATTAAGTCCGCCTCTGTACATCTATGTGCGTAAAGGATTAAATAAATATAAATAAATAAATAAATGGTTCGGTAATCTAAGTTGATTATGTAAATGTAAATTACACTTTTTGCAAATCGGACCTTTCGTTTAAAAGTTACGACAGGCATGAAAATACTCTTAGTAAGAAAAATGTCGCGGTTTTTTAGCATTGCATAGCTACATTATCAGGGAGTAATATAGGCTATATATTATCCCCATACTCCCACGGGAACGGGAACTACGCGGGTGAAACCGCGTAACGTCCACTAGTTGTGTATAAAGCTGAAGAGTTTATTTGTTTGTTTGGTTGAACGCGCTAATCTCAGGAACTTCAATTTGAACTACTAGTTTATAATATTAGTAAAGATTAAGTATAGATAACAGCCGCACGATTCAATCTCCCAAGCCACGGTTGGAAGATTGGTGTTGTGATTTGACCTTGAATAATTAGATACTTATATTATTTTTTAGAATAGAATAGAATAGAATCTTTATTTGCTTAGAATGTAGGTACATAAAAATAAGCTGGAAAATAATATATACGAATCCATGTACATTCTGCCTTAATATAGCATGCAAATATAATACATAGCAGAGAATAGTAAGCATAGGTATTACAAAGAATTATCATTTAAGAAATCCTGAACAGAATAATAACATTTGTTTTCAAGTAATTCTGTGAAATGTTTTTTAAATTTTTGCAACGGTAAGTTTTTCATTTGTTCAGGTATTTTATTAAAGATTACAGGAGCCATACAAATCACATTTCTTTTCAATAAGCTAGTTTTAAATGGCGGTGGTATTTTCTCCATATAAACGGTCTCGCCTGTTTTCTCTCTGGTTTATGACCTTCAAGATATATAAAAACCCAAGATACACACTCAGCATCTCAAAAACGTCCGCAAAAACAAGCGCATAGTGTATAATTGTGCGCAAGTTTCAAACAGTCTCGCATCGCTCGCCATTCTGCATTGATTTGTAAAAACAACTTAAAGCAATCCATGTAAGGTTGAATTTGCAAAAAAATTGCGCATCACTCGCCATACTGCACTGCTTTGTTAAAACAACTTTAAGCGATCCGTGTAAGGTTGAATTTGCAAAAAAAAATGTTTATAGTATAACTACACACAACTCACACATGACACTTGATACATGTTAGTTTTAGACGACAGTTTCGAGTGTTGCATTTGTTCGAGATTGTGCATCTTGGGTTTTTTATATATCAATGCCTTCAAGCAATGATTTTTTACAGTAAAATAAAAAAGAACTTCTTCTATGTTTCATTTTCCTTTGTTTTCATTTTTGATGATATGTGTATTTTTTGTGGCCTATTTTACCTGGGAGTCTTTAAGTCAAGAGTGAATAGGTGACTTCTAGGCAAGCGTGCTCCATCTTCGACCACATCATCGCTTACCATCAGGTGAGATAGATGGTCAAACGCGTGCCTATAAATAATAAAAAAAAATACAACATTATTCTTTATTTTTAAGGATGGGCAATCATCAAATGTCTCCTCCCGCTCTGGGTGAAGCAGAAGGGAGTGTCAGACTCTTACTGACTAAAACCCATCCGTGTTCCTTCTAATGCCCTTTGCGTTCCAGGGCCGCGGTGACTCTTTCGAACTAATTCTGCAGCCCTGCCAGGGTAAAATATTATCGTAGAGTATAAGCACTAGAACCTTCAGAAAAAGCTAAAAATGTATATACTTACAATAAAGCTGAAGAGTTTGTTTGTTTGTTTGCTTGAACGCGCTAATCTCAGGAACTACTGGACGATTTGAAAAAATCTTTCAGTGTTAGTTAGCCTTAGTTAGCCCATTTATCGAGGAAAGCTATAGGCTATTTATCATCACGCTAAAACCAATAGGAGCGGAGCAGACGAAGTTGCGCGGGTCAACTAGTAGTCTATATAGACCGCTTTAAACTGAGCCATAGTGTACTAATTAGACAACTATTGAAAATAAAAAACATACTGTCCGGTATGTATCCTTTTTGTTCAGTTTATGAAATATCTTTTAAATCGGTCCAATATTGGAGGAGGTAACAGGCAAGAGCCAAACCTCGAATTATGAATTTTTACACAGAAGTCTCTCTGCCCGTATTTCCTCTTATAATCATGAAATATTAAACTGAACCGGACTGCCACCAGTTTTCTGAACTCAGCAACAAGAGCTTATTGATAGATACAATAGACTGCCTCAGAATAATGTTTCGCAGAAATGCAAATTCCATAACATAATATGTTGAAAGTTCCGATCGCCATTGTGTTCCGAGCTGAAAGAACACAGCATTTCAATTAAAATAAAGACAATAACAACGAACTTACAGGCTAAGTGGGCGGAGCGAGGAGTGGAGAAGTAATGTAGATGTGGCATTAATTTTACTTTTTTTTTACTATTTTCGGGTTTGACCACTATCTCACCTGTTGGTAAGCGATGATGTGGTCGAAGATGGAGCACGCTTGCCTAGAAGCAATCTATTCACTCTTGACTTAAATACTCCCAGGTTGTAGCTATCAGGAAACACAGACTCCGGCAGGGAATTCCACTACTTATCTGTACGACTATGAATGTGTTCCCAAAATGTTTTGTGCGTGTGGGTGGGATGTCCACCATGTACCGGTGGCGCATCGCCGTTCGTTTTGTGGTCCGATGATGGAACTTCTTGCAGTTATAAAGTGATCGCTGTATTTGGTCTTATCCACGGTTTCGATGGCTAGCCTACTATAAGCGTAACTAACAAACAAACTCACATCCGTATTTATAATTTAATAAATTAAGATTGGAAAAATTGAGTTCTTACCTGAAAAACCCAAAAGTAAAACTGTACCTTAAACATGAATATTAAATAGGTATCATATTTTACGTCATGATGTATGTTATTATTGCTACAATTCGTCCAGGGTCTTCGCAACATGATTTCTTCTACCATCCTTTCCTGTCAACCTAGCTAGATCGATGATCTCGTGAAGGGATTTGAATTCAACCATGTGTTATTAGATTTATGTTTCCTTTTGTGTTTTATCTTTGGTGTACAATAAAGTATATAATAAACTAGTGGACGTCACGCGGTTTCACCCGCGTAGTTCCCGTTCCCGTGGGAGTACGGGGATATAGCCTATGTTACTCCCTGATAATGTAGCTATCCAATGCTAAAAGAATTTTTCAAATCGGTCCAGTAGTTTCGGAGCCTATTCAATTCAAACAAACAAACAAATACTTCCTCTTTATAATATTAGTGTAGACTAGCAACTTTTTTTAACATCATGCATAGAGAAGCGTTATCATTAAAACATTTCTCATTACAAAAAAATACTAGGGCTGGAACAGAAGAGGTGAAACAGCCAGTGCCTTGCATAATATTCCTCCAAATTCCTAAATCTAAGAAGAGTCAAGAAATGCTAGATATTGATTGTTCGTATACGTATATCTTATCTTAGAAATCTTATCTAGGACAACATTTTACTTTCCGACTTACTCGCGAACGAAATCGCGGGCAACAGATAGTAATAAATAAATACGAATAAATAAGGGGGAAGGATGCGGGAATGCGCTGTATGAGAAACGCAAAGCTCTTGGTAGGAGGCCTATGTTAGCAGCGGAAGTTTTTCGGCTGAAATAACAATAATGAAGGTAGGTAAACCGTCACGCATTATCATAACTGAATCCGCCTTTGTAAAATAATTTCCAACAATGACGGGCTTAGATGATTCTATGCCCATTTTGAGCATACCAAAACAACCAGTATCATATACCTTTACTACTTACTCTCGCTTCTCGTTCTAGGGCTGGAGTTTCAGCATCGAAGTCAAACAGAACTCGCGGCGAGTATGTTGACGATACCCCCATACCGGCGACGCGATCAAACATGCATGGAGACCACAGACACGACTTACTTTTACGAAAAAACGTTGGAATTGAACTAGGAACGTCGGCGATGACGTCATGGGGAGATAACTACCGTTCGATTTTTAAAAAATTGGAATTACAACGATGGATTTGTGATGTCGACGAGTAAAATTCAAGAGCATTTTAAAGTGAAAAGTTTTGTTTATGAATGGAGATGACTAATAAAAAATAGATTTTGTGAGAGATGATTTATGGCTTAAAAGGAATTGAACACTGAAATCACATATTTCAGAGACATATAAAAGAAATACACGTATTGCGTCGATCATTAATACTTTGGGCAAGACGATCTTCTCCAAGATAACACTAATTCCAAAAGCTATGCACCAGTAAGACTATCTGTTAGTAGCCTATCTTACTTGTATATTCCTGAAGTCGCACGATCTCGCTTGTGAATCTCTGAAAAAACATCTGCCTTCATCGCGATCTACGAAAAGGGTCGATTCTGTCACAGACATCTATTAAATTCAATCAAAATCAACTTCCTAATTATTTAGTCCTTACAGCACCACAGTCTTTAGAGTCTGTTTTCGCCTCTCAAGATCAATTTCACTAGTATGTTGTGTGATTACTTAATTCCACGGCTAGTGGGCAGGGACCCTCATAAAGATAAGACGGGAATGAGTGGGGCTCTTCTTAATTTATGAACAAGTGTCGCCTCGGGAGCCCCTCATGTAGCCACCTAGCCATGTAACCACGCTCTCACACGGATATCGCGACGTATAATAAAGTCTGCCTGATGTTTATCTTTGTTTTTTATCTTAATGCTTTAAGGAGACCCTTAACATAGACTTTGTTTTAAGTTGTGATGGTGGGGTTTTGGTCAGGATTGGACGCAGGGTGAAGCCTTTTTGTGAAAGGAATATTGAATTGCTTACTTGGGTTCTGGTTATATCGTTTTCGACTTTTCCAATGGTTTTCCGAACCCATAGCGGTTTTTGTCTAACCTCTGCTCTAAAGCACACTCAAAGAAAATTGAAGGAAAATCGCCTGTAGATCACAGTTCATGTTTAAATAAAAATGTACCTAAATGTCAATCGTCAAGTTTTTTTAAAAGCAATGTTATAAAATCAAATCGCTTTAGATACAAATTGACAAACATTTGAATGACTTATGATCAATGAACAGAAGGCTAGGCTTTATCAATTCTATCAACAAAAATGCTAATTAGTTAACGACCGAGTTTTTTTTGTTGTTTAAAAATGTGTTCTATTTCTGGCTTTACCTGATTTTGTTTTATTCAACCTAAGAGGCTAAAACGTGTTATTTCTTCAAGGGTGTTCAGTGGAAACAAGATCTTTGGAACTAATGACTCGTGAAAAGTCGAAGGTACGCGTGTATGACTGAAACTTCGGCGTAAGTACGAGTTTGAACCTTTATCACACCGTTCAGTTTCCAAGTTAAATCGGGAGAAAGTTTCAGTGAAATCATACAGAATGTAAAACAGTGAGTAGGTTTAAAATATTATGTTATCTATTTGGCCGTATTTCATGTTGAATGGGTAAAACAGTTTTTAACGCACACATTTTTTTTTAACCGACTTCAAAAAAGCCTCCTTTTTTATGTGTGTTTCCTCATAACTCCGCCATTTATGAAACGATTTGAAAGATTCTTAAACTCTCCGATTGGTCCCAATTAAATTTCATCAAAATCGGTTTAGCAGTTTGGCTTTTGAATCAAAATAGCTGGAATTCGTTTACTTAGATGACGTATTTGGTTTGTCATCCAAGTAAACGAAATTGCGTATTTTGCTTTCCTGTGACTTTCCAATGGTGTTGTTAGGTGTACCACTAAAAAGTGAAAAATAAAAAAACACAGAAGATGGCGTTTTTGGTTGCTTCTTCGTATTTTAACACCGACTTCCGAAATTAAAGTTATTTCATACTTTGTAGTGTTTTTTTTTATTTGGGAGTCGGTTGTATTTTTTTTTTTTTTGTTAATAAGTTTTTTTTTGTACTAAAATACTTTCTTATTGCCTCATTTAGTTGTTAGAGTAAGGCCTAACATATTCATACTCACAACGTTCAAATCAATCAAACAGTTTAGTCGAATTGTGTGGTTCTGACGGTTTTATGACAACTAAACAGTTTAGTCGACGACAGTGCCCATACAGTCTTACAAAATACAAATACAACAAAATACAAAATATTTTATTGGAACAAGAAACAATTTTACAAAAGATTGTGTTCGTTAACAACCGCATTAGTATAGAATACTGTGTCGCGGTCATTAGCGCCCACCTCCAAGAGGGGAGACGACAGCGTTCCAGGCATTCATATGTATGAACAATAAATAAATACAAACAGTTTTAGATTTTAGAGAACTAAATATTTAATAAAAAAAATCTACGTAATTTTCTATACAAGACTGAATCGTGGATCGACTGTTTAGTCAAGCGTATGTGCACTCCAATACATTGAGGTGTCGGTCGATACCTAGTTGTCCAACTGTTTAATCATAAAACGAACGATGTAGTTTTTTGTTGACAATGTTGGTGTACCTCTGCCTGACGCAAAATAAAAAAAACACTCCCCGAAGAGTGTTTTTTAGGGTTCCGAAAAAAAAAGGAGCCCTTATAGGAATCACTCGGGTGTCTGTCTGTCTGTCTGTCCGTCTGTCACAGCCAGTTTTCTCCGGATCCACTGGACCGATTCGGTTGAAATTTGGTACACATATGGATTTCTATGACCCAAATACGGACGCGTTACGTAAATCATTAAATTTTTAGTACGGGGGTCACTTTTGGGGGTAAAAGTAGAAAATTAAAAAAAAAAGTTTTTTGAACAATACCGTGTGACATATCAAATGAAAGGGCTTACTGTGAGGGTTTTAATTATATTTTTTTCATAATTTTAAAATAAATGGTTTTGAAGTTATTCAAGAAATTAGACGAAAAATTACCATTTCCCAGACCCCCCTTATCTCCGAAACTACTGAGCCTACAATTTCGAAAAAAATGGAGATAATAGATCTTTACCTAAAAATTACAGGAAAATCTATTAGAAGTCTGTACTATTAAAATAACATGTTAAAAAAATTAAATTCGTTCGGGACCCTTTGCACGCAAGTCCGACTCGCACTTGGCCAGTTATTTTTTATATAAAACCTTTGCCCCACACTGGGAATTTTTCCTGTATCGTAGGTGCGTTCACAAGCATATGAACTCACATACACAAACAACCAGACCCGGAACCACTATCTATAGGCCATACAAATATTTGTTCTGTGCGGGATTCGAAATCGCGACACGTAGCGCAGCAGTTAATCGCTCAACCACTGCGCCAACCGTGCCGTAGTATACGTTGAATGTTTTGATATATAATTATGACATATACGTGTTTATTACCTACGGTAGATCATTCACTCGTATGCCTAGTTTTTTACTTACACAACTTTCAGGACTAAAATCACTTGATCACATCGGAGGCAGTCATCATACACAACTTGAACTTAAAATAGATTTGCCCACATACCAAGTTATTCACTTGGTGGAAAAATAACTTGGTACCTATAATGACAGCTCGAATCCTTTCAGTAGTTTTAATCTAAGTTGTTTGCATACAGGAAGTGAAGTTTCGTACGCGAGATAAGGTTGAATGAAGAATTGGACTGCAGGTCTAACTTAAGTACTTAGATAAAGTACGAGTCTTTTGAGGCCTGTATAACTTAAGCTTGGGTGATAGGAAGCTTAAGAAATATGCTTATACGGGCAATTAATGCCTTGCCGGTGTCGGTAAGGCGTGCTCAATCTTTGTCTACTTTTAAAACTATGGTAAAAAATCATTATCTCTCTCCTTAGTCGTCTTTACTTGGGTTCTCTGCTATTATTGTTTATATGTATTTATCTATTACGTAATTTTTGTAAATATAAATAGTACACCTAAGACTATCGGCAGTACTGTCATTCCTCTCTTTAAAATCCATCCAAAGGTTGTCTTTAAAAGATCGCTTTTAGCGATAAGGCCGCCCATTGTGTCACCCTATGTAATGTTTTCTTCATTTATTTTTTTCTGTAACTTGTATGGTGTATATAATAAAGAGTATTCTATTTTATTCTATCAATTGCGGCATTTTAGAGCATTATGGCGTTAGGTACATCGATTAATTTACGGTACCTACTCTTAGATCGTATTCATTTAAAATTGCACACACTCAGTTGTCCGAGTTTCAGTTATCTGTGCACCTGTGCCGTAACTGGAAAAGGTTATGAAGAAAACCTAAAACAAACGGAGATCGTACCAACACGAAAGTCAAAAAACAAAATTAATAACATTTTCTCAAGGTGCACACTTAATTCCGTCCTCCAATTAGCAAGTGGATGTCATCTTTCGCGTCTCATTTATCCGGATTAGCCTTGTCGACGGCGGCCGGGGCCGGTTACAGCCGGTTTCAGCCGGTTATAGCCAGTTATAGCCAGTAAAGCGCGTCTTGCCGGCTAATAGAGGTAGTGCTCTTAATTGAAGCCCTTCGCTTCTATGTGTGTTATCATTGCGCCCAATATTCTCCTAAGCTCCTTGTGTTCTAGGTGAGTTTTATGTAAGTAACATAATTAATATACTTAATTAAGTATTATTTAATTGTTTCGGAATTTTATGATGCGTCTTTGTGGGATTCAAGCTCTGATCATAATTATTTTACACTAGTGGACGTCACGCGGTTTCACCCACGTAATTCCCGTTCCCGTGGGAATACGGGGATAATATATAGCCTATGTTACTCCCTGATAATGTAGCTATCCAATGCTGAAAGAAGTTTGTCAAATCGGTCCAGTAGTTTCGGAGCCTATTCAATTCAAACAAACAAACATACAAACAAACAAACAAATCTTTCCTCTTTATAATATTAGTGTAGACTTGCTGACCCGCGCAACTTCGTCTGCGTCAAAATTTTGATTACTGCTCCGCTCCTTTTGGTTTTAGCGTGATGATATATAGCCTATAGCCTTCCTCGATAAATGGGCTATCTAACACTGAAAGAATTTTTCAAATCGGATCAGTAGTTCCTGAGATTAGCGCGTTCAAACAAACAAACAAACTCTTCAGCTTTATATATTAGTATAGATTGTTTGATTACATTCAACCACTAGCGACTGCCAGTCGACAGCCGATGCCTTTCATATAATTGCCACTTATAAAAGATTTAAAATTATCATGAAACTGAAATAATTATGACAAATCCCTCCAATAAAATCCAGTGCAAACTGAAAGACTAATAATTAAATAATGACTTCCATTCACTGAAACTGTGAAGCTTTTTCCGTAACCAAATTAATCCACCTATCGGTTACCAAAGGCCCACTGAAGCTATTTTTACAATGAGTCCGGGAAGCTGCAAAATAAATTAACTGGAACACGTTTAAAATTAAATTAAAATGACAGCAATTTCGGATACAAAGCGTCGTTTAATGCAAATGTTGTAACTATTGTGTCTGTGATTTATACCTGTGGCCACTAGACATTATTTAAAGTGCTCGTAAAAACTCCACCAGATTACAGCGACTAGCATTTGTGTCGCATAAAAGGCTAGTAATAGCCGCTGTAAATATTGTTAGTATTCGTACGCGATGTCTGGGTCATTTCTCCTGAATTGTGGGTGGGCATTTGTGCCCGCACATATGCCACGTATCTCGCGAACTATCATTTTTTTGCGGGCATTACAGGCTTTTTGTTGTAATAAAAGTCAGCTTACATTATTTTGATGGAAGACTCTGAGGATGAGATTGAACTTTTTGGATTGTACCGTTTTTTTGGATGTGGACACGTTTGTGACAGGGTAACATATCTTTTGTGAGTGCTGCGGAGAAATAACTCGAGTGTGTGATGAGTAATGGCAGTATCAATTGTTGGAGACAGTGACATATATTCGCAATCCAGAACATTGAAACTAGAGATTTCTAAGTGGCACAGGTGGAATGAGCTCCATTAAGCTTGGTATTATTGTTGGTATATGTACATTCAGCAGTACCTACTGTTCTTTTAAATAGAACGAGGCATAAGAAACTGCTAAGTATTTCATCGGCTGATTGTACTGACTGAATATATTATTAAGTACGTACACTAAGCTGTTTTAAAGTAACGTTAAATTCCACAATTTATTTGGACTTCACTAATTTCTGTAAACAAACTTTAAACAAACTTTATCAAAAGAAAGGTCATTAACATGTACCAAAATAAGTACCTATAATAATAAAGAATTAAATTTTTAATTCCTTCTAACTACTTTTACATTATTTTAAGTAACTCAACTAAATTATACACTGAAGTTGTTCTCATTTGATTATTACTTAATTAAATTAGTTTAGTATCCTTAAAATAGTTTGCTTGCTTTAACTGTATTTTCTATTTAACTAAAAATAATAATTTGGTTAATTAATGCTAAGCATTATCTGCATTATATATCTGCAGGAACCCCATATTGGGTGAAGGCCTTCTCCAAAAATGACCAATTGTCTCTATCCTGTGCGATCTGTTTCCAGTTTGGACCGGCTGCCCTTGTGATGTCTTCATCCCAATGTGTCAACGGTCTTCCTCTGCTACTTTTACCTGTAGAACCTTTCCAAAATGTCACTTTCACACAGTAATAAGTACCTAATCGATATAAAATAAATAAAAAAACAGATAAGAGAGTGAGAGCCGTATCTTAAACACACGACCAACAAACGATATCCCAACAATTTCTAAGACCGTAATCTGGAAGCTCACCGCGATTGATACTTAAAGTGGCGATAATATCTTCTATGACAGTTTGTGTGGCCATAAACGAAGTGATAACCACTCCACAAATACCGTTCAGTAGGGGATGGATGATCATCGAATGAACACCACCCGACAGACGACGGTCGACGACGAACGATAGCGGAACTGTCCGTTTAAATTCTACTAATAGTATTGTCTCTGGTCTAAAGCTAATTGACCGTTTTTAGGGTTCCGAAAAAAAAAGGAACACTCGGGTGTCTGTCTGTCTGTCTGTCTGTCTGTCTGTCTGTCTGTCTGTCTGTCTGTCTGTCCGTCTGTCACAGCCAGTTTTCTCCCGATCCACTAGACCGATTCTGTTGAAATTTGGTATACATATGGACTTCTATGACCCAAACACGGACGCGTTACGTAAGTTATTAAATTTTTAGTATGGGTGTCACTTTTGGGGGCCAAACTAGAAAATTAAAAAAAAAAGTTTTTTGAACAATATTGTGTGACATATCAAATGAAAGGGCTTACTGTAAGGGTTTTAATTATATTTTTTTCATAATTTTAAAATAAGTAGTTTTGAAGTTATTCAAGAAATTAGACGAAAAATGACCATTCCCCCCCTTATCTCCGAAACTACTAAGCCTAAAATTTTGAAAAAAATGGAGTTAATAGATATTTACCTAAAGATTACAGGAAAACCTATTAGAAGTCTGTAGTGTTAAAATAACGTGTTAAAAAAATTAAATTCGTTCGGAACCCTTTGCACGCGAGTCCGACTCGCACTTGGCCAGTTTTTGTTAGTAGGGAGATCGAGTTTTCCATATTAAAGAAGCAACCCGCCCCGTCTTCGCGCGGGTGCAAATTATTTACAGAAACCTTACCTGTATACTTACTTGTTTATCGCTTTTTCTATTTATTAAAGCTGTATCAAAATCCATTTAATAGTTTAGAAGAAGTGAGTGGAGAAACTGACAAAGGCAGACACTGACTTTGATGACTATTTATAGATCAGATACTTTTTCCGCGGCTTTTTTTTCAGGACAAAGGACTATGGCATCAGCGATAGCGGAGCTTCCTAACAATATGTTGGAAACTCTATAATCGGAGGAGGGAATATCGTTGCGGAATCGAGAGAAAAGGAAAACAGTTATTCGAAAGAGCATTAGGAGGCATTAGGAGGAACACGGATGGGTTTTAGTCGGTAAGAGTCTGGCGCTCCCTTTGCTCCGCCCAGAGCGAAAAGTGTAATTTGATTTCCCACCCTTAAAAAAAAAGGGAGGGAATATCAAAGACTAGTGGACGTCACGCGGTTTCACCCGCGTAGTTCCCGTTCCCGTGGGAGTAAGGGGATAATATATAGCCTATGTTACTCCCTGATAATGTAGCTATCTAATGCTAAAAGAATTTTTCAAATCGGTCCTGTAGTTTCGGAGCCTATTCAATTCAAACAAACAAACAAATCTTTCCTCGTTATAATATTAGTGTAGATGTAGAATAATTTACAAAAATATTTTTAAACAAAGTTACATTTTTTATACTTACTTCCTAGATCGACTAGTTTAGAAATAAATACGTCAGAACTATATATGTAGTTTAGCAATAATGCCTTAAGGAAAATATGAGGAATATAAATGGGTATCATTTCAGACGCACAACTTTCCATGACCAACAAAGCACGAATCTATTTCCAATAAACACTATTATCATTGTCCTAGTTTAACAACTATTAACTAGTTTAACTAGTTTCAACTGAACAATGAAATTAAAAATGTAAACGTTTACAAACTAGGAGGTTTTACCCAAACTCCGTTGTTCCGGTCCCAACCGCCTGCAACATTGTTTCTTGTTCCACATTCAAACATCGTGTAATTTCATTTATATTAAGCCAGTAATATGATTAGGTCTAATTTAAGCGTCCTGTGTAAATACTTTGATCTCGTTAGCATTGTCGTCGCTTTGTTTATTTACCCAGTTATAATGGAAGACGAAAATCTCCGGCTAGCTAGGAGTCATAGTTTGAAACAAAAGGTAAATTGTTATTACGTTGGGGTAATATGGCACGGCTCGGGGGCTGTGTATAAGCCTGTTGACGTCATCAGGCTATTTGACTGTCAAGAATTATTAGGAGGTAGGTACCTAAAACAGATAAAACCTAGATTAAGCGAGAGACAAACTGGTCCCACGTATGCAACGTCGTATGCAACGCAACATTCGAGAAGTGTGTTTCTATTATATAGTTTTTCATATAAAAACATGAGTCCAGATATCATAATGCGTTGCATATGTACGTTGCGTACGTAGGACCAGTGTGTCTCTCGCTTTATAGACATATTTAAATAATATCCGGCACATTAAACAGGGATGCTGCTGTTCGATTTTTTTCTTCATTCGAGTTTAGAAACGAGAAACTCATATATCTTTCAATTCAGAATAATTTGTTGTAGTGTCAATAGAATTACATACTCTCTGATTTCAACTCCTATCACGGTTCATAGATAGAAGTATAAAAAATACTTCCTTCTTATACTATCTATGGGTTCATGAGAGACCTGCTTACGGACGGCAGACAGCGAACGGTTTAGTAGTTATAGAGTTCCGTTTGTTACCAATGGGTACGGAACGCTAAAAGACATAACATATGTTTGAAATCAACTCAAATCCCAGACAGAACAATCAAAGCTTAATCTAAAAAAAACCGGTCAAGGGCGAGATGGACTCGCACACCGAGGGTTCCGTATAAATTTGTAGGTTCGTATTATAAATAGTTCAGGAATCAAGTCTCGAAGTTTTCTCCGAGCTTTTCCGAGCTAAGAATCTATCGCGGAGGTAATATAGTAGGGTCTCGTCAGCACTTTTGGTACGGAATCCTACAGGCCTGATCCGCAAGTCGAACCGTCCAGTACTTCGCAAATACCAAATTAGTTCAAGTTCAACGTCACAGACAGTTCTACGATAAATGCTTAATGCACGATTAACGAACCAGAACAAATCAGAGATTTAACGAATTTGGACCATAGCAGATACTTTTCAAGAACTACTTTACTTTGGATTGTACCCCCTGTTTAAAATCATGTAAGGGTCGTTCTCCAAAGAAAAATATAAACACCGCGATTCGGAAAAACGCATCATCAATGCAAAGCCATCTATCGTCCATTTCGTAAACTGATAAAGTATTTGGCAGCGGAATACGTTAAAAAGAACGTATGTTACGATTAATAACAATAAAGTATTAATTAATTAATACCTTCACTATTATTTTGGTACGTATTAAAAAATGAAATGCACGAAAGCATGAAAATAATACCATAACAAATTGTTGTGTAAATAACTCAACAATTTGTTATGGTGTTATTTTCATGCTTTACTCAACAATTTGTTATGGTGTTATTTTCATGCTTTACTCAACAATTTGTTATGGTGTTATTTTCATGCTTTCGTGCATTTTATTTTTTTCAATAGATAGCACTCTGACTGATCAGAATACATTAGGAAGTTACTTCCTAAACTTAAAAATTCAAAATCTTTTGATTTTGTGGGTCGATTTTGATGAAGTAAACGCTAAATGTTACTCGGGATAACACTAAATTTTTTTAAGTACCTAGATTTTGAATCCAATCAGTGGTTTATTACGCTCGATGATTGATTATGTACTTTAAATAAAAACTAATTTTCATGATTTAATTACAAAATGTATAGTTTTTAGACTTACTTGCCAAATTTCATAGTTTTAGGTCAACGGGAATACCCTATGAATTTTGATTCCCTGAGAGTGTCGAAATATTCGTTTTTTGCGGCATAAATAGCCGTATCTTTTTTTATGTTAACTTATAACTATGATTTTTTCACAGCTTCAAGGAACCTTAGGTCTGAGAACATGGTTTAAATTCCAACTCGATACCTCCACGCGTTCCTGAGGTAAAGGGTCTTGACAGACAGACGGGCAGACAACAAAGTAATCCGTTTTTTCCTTTTGAGGTACGGAACCCTAAAAATCCAACTATTTCAGTATTCCACAGTGAGGAGTCATTTTAAATTCTCTGTAGGGCCATATGTTGGTGGCAACTCAGCGTAAAATTGTAGCCAGTGTAGCAGGGTACCTGTCCGGTCCACTTAGAGCACATCACCCGTGCAGCGCTGTATTGCTGTAAAGCACTCATTAATTTACTACACGGGAATTAAAAAGGAGTTTTCAGTGCTGGAAGGAATATTGTTTGTGGTAGGAATTGCAGTGTAACTACCTGTTACAGAGAATTGTTTGGATGGAATTATTTCAGGTTTTGTGATGAGTGTTCTCGTCTTAGAAACAAAACCGAAGTTAAGTGTCTTAAATAAACGACATAATTGTTCGCAGAAATGTTTGATGTAATGTCTTAAAACCGGGATACCTGGTCAGCGCCGTTCCTTCACAAAGAGTTCTAGGACTAGGTAGTTCAAATTTATTCCACTACTAGGTGTTTTCCGCACCTTTACACCCAAAGCCTTGGAAATGCTCATGAATATTCTCCGCCCTGTGACGAAGGGGGTTTGCCAGACTCTTACTGACTAAAACTAAAGGTTGCTTTGCAAATACCTTTAACCTAGGCATTGGAGTGCTCGAGGCCTAACCCACAGGAACCGTGAGCTTTCCGAGACAAAAGTTGCTATGACAATCAGAGAAAGAACGTTTGAAATTGGATTTGTAGATACCTACTCCCAAAGTTAACTTCCTACGAACTGACAACCCTACCTGTAAACAAAAACACCTACAAGTTTTCTAATGCACAATATTAATTACGTCTCTAATACCCCGAAATCATCGTTTCAGATTTCATTACCACTATCCGCTCAGTAAATTCGAGTTCCATGTCGAAGTAACACTTACGCTAAGTGTTTTATTGTCCCAGAGCAAAGACATTCATTATTCCCACTTAAGTTCTTAAGCGTAACGTTATTAAGTTTCTACGTGACATCACATGAGACGAGAGTAATGCTTTTTCAATTTGAGAGTAGTTTTAAGGATTTATTATGCCATAAATAAATAAAGTAAAACAGCTGCGCGAGACGATCATTAAGGTTAAGAGCCTAAGTAAATAATTTCTGACCGTTCGAAAGGCGTGATTTAGCATCCCTCTCCCCGGCCGCACCGCACACTCTCCTCGTACTCCCGCATCGAAAGTTCAAAAAATCGAATATAGTGACACCCCGTCAACTAATTCAAACCGCCAAATGATTCAGGGTTACTCGCAAGCAAATTATATTAACACTAGCTGACCCGCGCAACTCCGTTTGCGTCACATTTTTCATCACAGCTCCGCTCCTATTGGTCTTAGCGTGATGATATATAGCCTATAGCCTTCCTCGATAAATGGGTGATCTAACACTGAAAGAATTTTTCAAATCGGACCAGTAGTTCCTGAGATTAGCGCGTTCAAGCAAACAAACAAACTCTTCAGCTTTATATATTAGTATAGATATATCGATACTCATATTAACAACCTTTTTAAAGATAGAATAAAATAAATATTCAAAGTAGACACATAGTAAAGTTATTCGTGTTATATCATTATCTGCCTAGCCTTAAACCCAACTATCTTCTAGTCGGTTTCCAGTCAAACCCGGTTTAGCTGAATACGTATTTTACGTGGAGCGGCTGCCTACCAGACCTCCACGTCCACAACCCATTAACTGGGTAACACGGAACTTCTTGGCAAGGCAGGAGTCAAGTTTATTGGCTTCTGTCTGCCAAAAATCTACAAATGACAGCCGAGACCAACAGCAACACTTGCGTCGGGCGGTCTATTCCACCCGATACAGATGGGAAAAGGCAGACTGATCGATTCATAACAAAAAAAAATCTTGATTCTTTTGAAAGGTATTTGTTAAGAGGGCTATTACAATGTTTCTTGGATTGAGCGTTTGACTCGAGTTTTGATGTGTGATTATGGTTTATATATAGCCACAAATTTAAAAAAATATATGTGGCCAAGAAAGTTTAATTCTTTTTTTTGGCAGTGCCTTAAATAAATGTTTCAATTTGTTTACGTAGATTAGTAAAAACCTTGTCTCTGCAAAGGATGTCTCACAAAATTTTACTTTAGGCATCTTTTGATGCTTTGTTACATCGAAGATATAATAATTTAATCTATACATATAATAAAATCGTAGACTAACCGTGTCTGTACATTGAATATTTTTGCATGAAAATTACACAGAAAACTCAGGAAAAAGGTATAAAACACAAAAATGCGATTTTTGAAATTTTTGTCTGTTTGTCTGTGCGTTTGTGGGAGCATCACGCTTAAACCACAGATTGGATTGCAAATCTAAGTACTTTAAAATATGAAGTAATAACCCGAGTAACATTTAGCGTTTATTTCATCAAAATCGACCCACAAAATCAAAAGATATTGAATTTTTAAGTTTAGGAAGAAACTTCCTAATGTATTCAGATGAGTCAGACCGCCATCTATTGAGAAAAATAAAATGCACGAAAGCATTCAAAATTGTTAAGATATTTGTGAAACTTTTAATACGTGGCAAAATAAGAGTGATCATTTTATACCTTTTCGTTATTGATCGATACAATCGATCCACAAAATTAAAATATATTTAATTTTTAGTTTAGTAAGAAACTTCCTAATGTATTCTGATCAGTCAGAGCGCCATCTATTGAGAAACCAAAAAATGCATGAAAGCATGAATGTTACACCAAAACACATTCATTGAGTTATATGTGAAACTTTTAATACGTAGACGTAGCAAAATAAAAGTAAACATTTAATACCTTATCGTTATTTACCGTTACATACGGGCTTCTTATTTAACGTCTTCCGCTGCCAAATATTTTGTCAGTTTACATGGTCGATAGATGGCGTTGCACTGATGACGCGTTTTTCTGAATTGCGGTGTTAAGATTTTCCGCTGGAGAATGACCTCACGCGATTTCTAAAAGAAATTCGGTTCGGTCTCTAAACGATCTTAAACTGTTGTGGACCATAAATGGTTAAATCTCTGAGTTGTGCTGGTATCGTTTAAAGTGCATTTATCGTAGAGTCTTAAACTGAATTAGTGTTGCTAAGTTCTGGACGGTTCGACTTGCGGATCAGGCCTGTAGGATTACGTACCAAAGGTGCTGTGCTGACGGGACCCTACTGCTCTAAGCCTCCGCGATTGATTCCGTTTAGAGCGAAGCAACGAACGGTTCGATTTGCGAAACAAGGCTAATAATAATAAATAAATAAAATTCTCTTAATCGTATATTTCAAACAGAGTCCATTTTTTGGTTAGTAGTTAGGTTTAGTTTAGGTTAGTAGTTAGGTTTTTTATAATAAGGTACCGTACCAAAGGTGGTAACGGTGACGGGAGCGATCGATTTTGGGAGGCTACTCTCTAAGTCCGAAGTCCGTAGTTTCGGGCTTAGTTGCGGACGTATTCTACTCCGTATCACCTACAGACTTACGATTAGTCCCGAACCAGAACTAAGAATGAATGACAACACGATTTCACAGTAACTGTCAAATCGTGTTATCATTAGTTCTCATTGGTTAGGTGATACGGAGTAGAATATTTTTTTTTTACTATAGATAGGCATACGTTTGACCACTATCTCACCTGATGGTAAGCGATGATACCACTATCTCACCTAATGGTAAGCGATGATGCGGTCGAACATGGAGCACGTTTGCCCAGAAGCAACCTATTCACTTTTGTCTTAAAGACTCCCAGGTTGCCCGCAACTAAGTTTTTAATTCGTGCTAAGTATCAAACGGTTCGATTTGCGAGCAAAAGCAAACTATAGGGTTCCGTGCCAAAGTTGCTAATGGAACCCTATTATTTAAGCCTTCGCATACGATTTTGATTCGTGCGAACCAAGTCGATTTTTAGGGTTCCGTACCAAGTTTGCTAACGGAACCCTATTTATTAATAAGCCACCGCTGTCCGTCTTCCTTCAGTTTATGTGTTTTATTCTTTTTCATGTCTCGCTAATATAAAAAATGTCTTCCAGAATATAGCAAAATTCTTAATATATAAAACAAAGTCGGGCTTTTTCGAACAATTTTCTAACTAACTCGAGAACGGTTCGACCGATTTTCATAGTTTTTGTTTTTGGATTAGTCTTCGTCCGGAATAGCATAATAAGAATTAAAATACAAAAAAAAATAAAGAGTAGGTAGGTAGGGTAGGTAGGTAGGGTAGGTAGGTAGGGTAGGTAGGTAGGGTAGGTAGGTAGGGTAGGTAGGTAGGGTAGGTAGGTAGGGTAGGTAGGTAGGGTAGGTAGGTAGGGTAGGTAGGTAGGGTAGGTAGGTAGGGTAGGTAGGTAGGGTAGGTAGGTAGGGTAGGTAGGTAGGGTAGGTAGGTAGGGTAGGTAGGTAGGGTAGGTAGGTAGGGTAGGTAGGTAGGGTAGGTAGGTAGGGTAGGTAGGTAGGGTAGGTAGGTAGGGTAGGTAGGTAGGGTAGGTAGGTAGGGTAGGTAGGTAGGGTAGGTAGGTAGGGTAGGTAGGTAGGGTAGGTAGGTAGGGTAGGTAGGTAGGGTAGGTAGGTAGGGTAGGTAGGTAGGGTAGGTAGGTAGGGTAGGTAGGTAGGGTAGGTAGGTAGGGTAGGTAGGTAGGGTAGGTAGGTAGGGTAGGTAGGTAGGGTAGGTAGGTAGGGTAGGTAGGTAGGGTAGGTAGGTAGGGTAGGTAGGTAGGGTAGGTAGGTAGGGTAGGTAGGTAGGGTAGGTAGGTAGGGTAGGTAGGTAGGGTAGGTAGGTAGGGTAGGTAGGTAGGGTAGGTAGGTAGGGTAGGTAGGTAGGGTAGGTAGGTAGGGTAGGTAGGTAGGGTAGGTAGGTAGGGTAGGTAGGTAGGGTAGGTAGGTAGGGTAGGTAGGTAGGGTAGGTAGGTAGGGTAGGTAGGTAGGGTAGGTAGGTAGGGTAGGTAGGTAGGGTAGGTAGGTAGGGTAGGTAGGTAGGGTAGGTAGGTAGGGTAGGTAGGTAGGGTAGGTAGGTAGGGTAGGTAGGTAGGGTAGGTAGGTAGGGTAGGTAGGTAGGGTAGGTAGGTAGGGTAGGTAGGTAGGGTAGGTAGGTAGGGTAGGTAGGTAGGGTAGGTAGGTAGGGTAGGTAGGTAGGGTAGGTAGGTAGGGTAGGTAGGTAGGGTAGGTAGGTAGGGTAGGTAGGTAGGGTAGGTAGGTAGGGTAGGTAGGTAGGGTAGGTAGGTAGGGTAGGTAGGTAGGGTAGGTAGGTAGGGTAGGTAGGTAGGGTAGGTAGGTAGGGTAGGTAGGTAGGGTAGGTAGGTAGGGTAGGTAGGTAGTGTAGGTAGGTAGGGTAGGTAGGTAGGGTAGGTAGGTAGGGTAGGTAGGTAGGGTAGGTAGGTAGGGTAGGTAGGTAGGGTAGGTAGGTAGGGTAGGTAGGTAGGGTAGGTAGGTAGGGTAGGTAGGTAGGGTAGGTAGGTAGGGTAGGTAGGTAGGGTAGGTAGGTAGGGTAGGTAGGTAGGGTAGGTAGGTAGGGTAGGTAGGTAGGGTAGGTAGGTAGGGTAGGTAGGTAGGGTAGGTAGGTAGGGTAGGTAGGTAGGGTAGGTAGGTAGGGTAGGTAGGTAGGGTAGGTAGGTAGGGTAGGTAGGTAGGGTAGGTAGGTAGGGTAGGTAGGTAGGGTAGGTAGGTAGGGTAGGTAGGTAGGGTAGGTAGGTAGGGTAGGTAGGTAGGGTAGGTAGGTAGGGTAGGTAGGTAGGGTAGGTAGGTAGGGTAGGTAGGTAGGGTAGGTAGGTAGGGTAGGTAGGTAGGGTAGGTAGGTAGGGTAGGTAGGTAGGGTAGGTAGGTAGGGTAGGTAGGTAGGGTAGGTAGGTAGGGTAGGTAGGTAGGGTAGGTAGGTAGGGTAGGTAGGTAGGGTAGGTAGGTAGGGTAGGTAGGTAGGGTAGGTAGGTAGGGTAGGTAGGTAGGGTAGGTAGGTAGGGTAGGTAGGTAGGGTAGGTAGGGTAGGTAGGTAGGATAGGTAGGTAGGGTAGGTAGGTAGGGTAGGTAGGTAGGGTAGGTAGGTAGGGTAGGTAGGTAGGGTAGGTAGGTAGGGTAGGTAGGTAGGGTAGGTAGGTAGGGTAGGTAGGTAGGGTAGGTAGGTAGGGTAGGTAGGTAGGGTAGGTAGGTAGGGTAGGTAGGTAGGGTAGGTAGGTAGGGTAGGTAGGGTAGGTAGGTAGGGTAGGTAGGTAGGGTAGGTAGGTAGGGTAGGTAGGTAGGGTAGGTAGGTAGGGTAGGTAGGTAGGGTAGGTAAGTAGGTAGAGTAGGTAGGTAGGGTAGGTAGGTTAGAGTCGGCGGGTAGAGTAACCAGCCAGTTGACGGGAGCGAAGCCGCGCGGGTCAGCTAGTAATATTATAAATGGGAAAGTTTGTGAGGATGAAAGGATGGATGTTTGTTAATCTTTCATGGCAGAACACCTGAAATGACTTCATAAGATTTGACACAGATATACATACACAGGATTATTACATAGAACTTTTTTTTCGTCACTCACGCGGGCGGAGCCGTGGGCGACAGCTAGTCATTAATAAAAACGTTTATGGTACAACGGTATCTTCAACTTTAGAGTGCTTTAATCAATTTATTATGTTTCATACAGTTTAAATACATAAGTTGCAATTTACCAAAAATAATTCTTCGTACGATTTTTTTTTTTAATGAAAATATAATCCAAATTCAAACAAAAGTAAATAATAATTAAGGTAGGTATACAATGTTATCTTGCTTGAAAAAAAATAGTCTATTTAAATCTAAAACAATATTTTCAAACAATTTTTGTCTGCAGCGCTACAATCACTATAAATCTCGGAAAACGCGGTCTGTAGCTTTAGTCCGGGCCAAGCGCTCGATTTTGTAATAGCGCCCTTAAAAAAACTTTCCCGTTAAAAAGTCCATAGGTATCTGTCTGTAAAACGCATAACTTCAACATAATGAGTAGATTCATCCAGGCCGCACCGTTTACGCTATTCCATTGCTCCATTCCACTGAAATGATTTCACAGTTCGGATACACGCACTAATAACCGTAGATATTTTAATTAACCATTTGGTGTAATGTGACCCCGTATCCAGTCGCCAAATAGCGGGGCCCGCCATTACTTTGACAATAGTGGCGCAAACGAGCGCCAACTATTACTTAGCTAGTATACATTATAGCGTATCTGTTATGTACCTAACTTGTTTATGGCTCTGTTTTCGTTGAACTATATACCCCGCGGTTGTCCATGTCACCGGAAAATTGCTGACTCCGTAAGATTGTAACAAAACTGTATAAGATTATGATTTCTCGATATATTATGAAAAAATCCGGTCCAATTTTCCGGCGACAACCACAAATGGAGTGAGTGAAGAGAAGAAATCTATATCTAGATTTAACCGGTTCACAGTCATTTAAGTGGTCGACGCTGTTTGTTTAACTATTGTTTCTGTTAAGCGGACAATAAATCTATTAAAATAAAACTGAAAAGTTATTAGTCAGATAGTTATTAGAAACATGTTAATAGGGAATAAGCGTGCGATTATTTTATTTGCAAAATCAAATACTTATTAGCTCTAGTAAACAATCATGAAATTATTTTTTAATACATCAGCGATGAATTTATAAGCTTTTTTACTATTGATAGGCACGCATTTGACCACTATCTCATCTGATGGTAAGCGATCAAAGATTACAATTAGAAAGAGAAGTCCGACATGGACTTTGACGTCAAAGTCCATGACGTCTATACAGCTGCCATATAAAACAGCTTTTTTGCGAGAGAGACAGATATATCTGTTTAAATTAATCGTATCTCGTTTGTTTTTCGACTAATTTTGATTCTATTTTCACTGTTAGTATTATTATTTTGTATATTTTTAGATAAACTGTATAGATAATAAATATTTTGTTCATGCAAATTCCCTATAAAAAGCTACAAAACCTGTGCATAAATGGAACCTACCTCTACATAATTGCACAGTTTTTTTGGCAGATTCTTCTTGGTTTATGAAAAATAAATCTGGTCTAAGTATATTCGAGAATCATGGCTTCATTTTTGTGACTGTCTAGATAGCTGGACCAAACGAGATATGTGCATGAAACTATGTGCACTATTTAATACCTATTTACTACTATTTACTACCTATAATGAGGTATTTGCAACCTTTGCGTTTAGAAAAATATCAAAGAAATAAAGTGATCAGACATTCTGACGTCAGGTTGGCTAACCACTTCCAAGTTCTCATAGTTTCAGGATTGTTTTAACCGCGTTGTTAAGTAGTGTAAATATTTAGTACCTGTTTTCTACCTTAACACAATTTTTTACAGAAATTTAAGAAGCTCCTATAAAAAGTTACACGTCATCATCTTCCTGCCCTCATCTCATGTTACTTGGGGTCGGCGCAACACGTTTTTTTCTTCCATTCTGTTCTATCAGTCGTCACTCTATCACTAAGTCCCTTTTCTTTCATATCGCTCCTCACACAATCCATCCATCTTTTTTTTTGGCCTTCCTCTCCCTCTCCATCCATCCACATTCATGTTCATAACTCTTCTAGTTACATGCGTTTCATCCCTCCTCTTCACATGACCATACCAAGACAAGCGATTCCCTTTTAACTTCTCCGTCACTGGCGCCACTTTTAAACCACCTCTAATGTACTCATTTCTCACTTTATCCATTCTCGTTACTCCACACATCCATCTCAACATTCTCATCTCCGCTACATGCAATCTATTTTCATCCGTCTTTTTGGCAGCCCAACATTCAGATCCATACATTACGACAGGTCTTATCACAGACTTGTAGATTTTCCCTTTCAACTTGAGGGGCATTCGAGGGTCACAAGTTGTTCCAGTGACCTGCCGCCATTTCATCCATCCTGAGTTGATCCGTTGAGTTACGTCTCGGTCTATATCGCCATCTCCCTGGACAAGTGACCCGAGGTACCGAAAGTCGGAGCAAATCGGTATTTCGGTATTTCGGCGTTCCGGTGAGAGTTATAGGCTGCTGCCTATAACTCTCACCGGAACCGGAACTGGAGAGACCGCCGAAATCGCAGCACAGGTAAGGCTTTGAAGGCATAAAAAGTTACACGTATGTACATCAATTATTTACGTTTTATCTTCTCAGAATAATTGTTAACAATATTTTTGCAGGCGCTTAGTGGCCTATGAACAACTTGTTTCTGAATATCCATAGTAAAGTTTATCCCATTATGAAATTTTATAACTACCACCAGCTTCTACGACAAATCTTTTACGGTTGAAGCAGCGTGGTTATGGAATGCCTTGCCCGTGTCGGTAAGATGTGCTCAATCTTTGTGCACTTTTAAAACAATGGTCAAAAATCACTACCTTTCTCTTTGATCGTTTTTACTTGGGTTCTATGCTTTTTGTTTCATAATTAAAATTGTATATATTTATCTGTTATGTATTTATTTTTATAAATCGTACACCTCAAACTATCTACATTACTGTATTTCCTTCCTCCCTAAAATCCATCCAAAGTTTGTCTTGAAAGGATTGCTTTTAGCGATAAGGCCGCTCATTGTGTCACACCCTATATAATGTTTTCTTCATCTATTTTTTTCTGTAACTTATATGGTGTACTAAAGAGTACTCTATTCTATTCTGTAATTATTCACATATCGCACTTATTCTTGGTATGACATTAAAATGGTTGCACATAAATTATTTACCCCACCTATTATTTTCGTAAGATAATTGCTAATTACGGTTTTGCAGGCACCTTCTAAATTAATGTTAATTTATAACTTTTTATAGGAGCTGCTTAAAATTATGTAAAAAATATATGCTAAGTTAACAAAAAATACTAAACATTAACATTAACAACTCGGTTAATACAACGCTAAAACTATGAGAACTTCGAAGTGGTCAGCCAACCTGACGTCAGAATAGCTGGCCACTTTATTTCTTTGATATTTTTCTAAACGCAAAGGTAGCAAGTGTTTCATTATAAGTAGTAAATACAAGCAAATAGGTATTAAATAGAGCACATAGTCTCATGTACAAATCTCGTTTGGTCCAGCCATGCTAACGGTCACTAATTTTTTGCGTTCTGCAGCCGACAGGAACCAAGCTTAACCAACAGAAACCTATTAACCGTCTGTCTGTCAGCATCAGAACCGTAATAAGAAGACAGTTGAAATTTTCAAGTTGGAAGGCCTCCCACAACGTGGACCAATGACCTGGTGAAGGTCGCGGGTAGCCGATGAATGCGGGACGCGCAGGACCGGTCGTTGTGGCGACGCTTGGGGGAGGCCTATGTCCAGCAGTGGACGTCTTTTGGCTGATTTGATGATGATGATGAAATTTTCAGACTGTGCAATGGTGCATATTGCTGCTTTAACAAAAAATAATTAAAAATAGCATGAACTTAAAAGAACAAACAACGAAAAATGTTGGTTTGAAATCTTGTTTTTTTTTTCTTTTGTACGGAACTCTTTGTATGCAAGCCTGACTCGCACTTGAGCGGTTTTTAACATTTTACTTGCTGATCATCCAAAATCACAAACATATTTAAACTGGCAACACAATAGCTCAACAAAGCACCTCTAAACGGATTACCGACCTCGTTCAATACGATAGAACAGCTTAGCACGACGCAGCAGAAAATATGCAAATTTTATGTAGGTACGTAATTAATTTCATCATCCGAATAATAGCGCATAACGATATCATTTGAAACGCTCACACCCTCTTCGAGATTATTAATTTTGTCAACGGCCGTTACACACTTCATGAACCTTTCAATGTACAGGGTGTGTTGTTTTACTGCGTTAGGCGATTCGCACACTGCACCACATTATTCAGCGTAGCGCGGGAGTGCGTGTTCTTACGTTGCTTGAATGTATCTCTATGCATCGAAAATACTCGTCGTGCAACACACTGAAAGCGCATTTACGCGCAGTGTTTGAATTCGTCGCCACCCACGCCGCAGCGTATCGCGGGGCAGTGTATGAATTGCCTTAGTGACAGATCTGTCAGTTACATCTCTATAGAACGAAGAATATGTTGTCAAGTCCTGCATATATTTTTTTTCTCGTTTTAGCTGCTCAAAGGTAATCGTAAACTGCCTCCCTACTTTTCTTGTTTTGCGTCTGAATTAACAATAGGTAAAGGTGGTATACACAAAAGTACAATAGGGACTGAAAATGATTCATTCAACATTGCTTTTTAAATAATCATGATAATTAATGCTATTATTATAATAGGACTTTTAGGGTTCCTTAACCGAAGATATCCAACGGAACCCTATTACTAAGCCTCCGCTGTACGTCCCTCCCGTCCGTCCGTCCGTCTGTCTGTCAGCGATATATCCCAAAAACCGTAACAGGTATTTAGTTGAAGCAAATAATAAGAGTAAAATCCCTCCCGTTAATTTTTATTTTTTATTTATACAGCAGACGTGTTTTTTTTTTGTTTGTGGTACGGAACCCTTCGTGTGAGAGTCCAACTCGCACTTGGCCGCTTTTTAATTAAATGCAGTTTGTACAATATTGAAAATCGATCCGTCAAATATTTCATGAGATATTCGTGCGATTCACATTGCGATCTTCGTTAAAACCTCACCCTGTATTATATAGCTTAATTAATTAATTTGGTGAGACACTCCAGTATAAGTTTAATGTCTTTTAATATCAAGGTAGACCGAGCTTCGTATTCTTGCTTGATAATAGGAAATGCCTTGATATTAAAATTTTAATTTATTGTAACTTTTATCTTTATTTAAAGCTAAAAACTAGGATTTTAGATGACGTTAGCTTCAAAGGCTGACGTAAAATCACTTTCATACATCCTAATAATATAAATTTCTTCTATTAGTGACTGATTGAGTGACTGACAGACAACGCACAGCCGTAACTCGTAGAAAGCTGAAATTTGGCAAGTACGTTCCTTGAGAAGTGTAGGGGAGCACTAAGAAAAGATTTCTCGAAATTCCCACGGAGCCGGGAAAAAACGGGATATGCGTGAACGAAATCGCGGTCAAAAGCTAGTCTAAAACAATTTCATAAAGAAGCAACATTTTTTGTTATTTTTAGGGTTCCGAAAAAAAACGGAACCCTTATAGGATCACTCGGGTGTCTGTCTGTCAGTCTGTCACAGCCAGTTTTCTCCGGATCCACAGGACCGATGCTGTTGAAATTTGGTGCACATATGGACTTCTATGACCCAAACACGGACGCTTTACGTAAATTATTAAATTTTTAGTATGGGGGTCACTTTTGGAGGTCAAACTAGGAAATTTAAAAAAAAAGTTTTTTGAACAATATCTAGTGACATATCAAATGAAAGGGCTCACTGTGAGGGTTTTAATTATATTTTTTTCATAATTTTAAAATAAAGGGTTTAGAAGTTATGCAAGAAATTAGACGAAAAATGACCATTCCCGGGGGGGGAATGGTCATTTTTTTTCCCTTATCTCCGAAACTACTGAGCCTAAAATTTTGAAAAAAATGGAGATAATAGGTCTTTACCTAAAAATTACAGGAAAACCTATGATAAGTCTGTAGTATTAAAATAACATGTTAAAATAAAATTCGTTCGGAACTCTTTGCACGCGAGTCCGACTCGCACTTGGCCAGTTTTTTAAGGGTCCGTACTAGAAGAGTAGCCAACAGAAACCTATGGCTAAGCCTCTGCTATCCGTTTTCGTCCGTCTGTCTGTCAACGGGCTGCATCTCATGAGCCGTAATAGGACCTAGACAATTGCATTTTTTCACAGAGCGTGTATCTATTGTCGTTACTACACTAAATAATAAAACGATATCTTATTAAAGATACTGCTCATACAAGAAATGTGATTTTAAGGGGTTCTGTATCCAAAGGGTAACAACGGCCTCTGCTGTTCATTCGTGCCTCTGTTAGCGGGCTATATCTCATGAACCGTATTATGAAGACAGTTGAAATTGTCACAGAGTGTGTGTTTCTGTTGCTGCTATAACAACAAATAATAAAAATATGATGGTACAGAACCTTACATGCACGAGTCCGACTCGCACTTGGCTGGTTTTTTTGGTTTATGGTATCGCACTTGGCTGTTTTTTTTTTCAATTATTTTTTTGTTTATTTTATGCTGGAAAAAGGGAGCGAAATCACACAAATTAACTAGTTAAAAACAAAGAACGAAGAAAATCATTCACTTATGTAGGACTTAAACATAATTCGCAAAAGTAAGTACAAAGTGCAAACGACAAGCAATTCTCGTCTAATTTCTTTAGAAAACTTATTCTATTTCCTTACACGAATGAAAAAATTCAAACGCCCAAAGAATCTGCCGCAGTCAACAATGAAATCCGTGTTTAACAAACGAAGTCAACAAACTCTACGCAATTAGATTTAATAACAGCACAAGGCGGAGGTACAATCAACGTTAAATAAAAACACAGGTGTGTAGGTAAGGGCTAGGGTTGCCACAGTTGAAAACACCGTGTAGCTTTGCCAGGAAAATCTGACAGCTCTGACAGATAGGGATCTGTCAAATTTGACAAACATTCCTCCTATTCCTTGGGTGTTGTTTGTCCTCAACCTTGGAGGAGTGGAGGGACTTTTCTTTGTTCTATTTCTATATTATGCTATTGTCAGTGCCAACTTAGAATATTATTTTGGTATAAAACTTTTCCCAATTTTCAAACTCAATGAAGATTTACCTAATTGTGTGCAAGTTAATTAGGTCCAAAATCCTAAACTACCTAGCTACCAACTCCACCAACAGTGTATGTTCAGTTCACAGGTCTGGTCCTTTGACATTGAAATAACATTCAATGCACGGTAACGTAGTGAGTTTGGCTGCGGTGCCGGTGGCATCACGCCCGACAATAATTTACACGAAGTGTGACACGCCTCCTACAGTCCTGTCACTGCAGGCTGTCAGCCGTTGACAGCTGCTGTCGGATATTGTCGGGACGAAGTTTACGTGCATGCATGACACCTCGCCGCTATTGTCAGGGCTTGCATTCAAAGGATTCCGTACTTTAATTAGGTAGTATCATGCTGTTCGTTGACATAGTACTTGTTCAGGAACAATATCAAAACGCGCGCTTACGTCACAAGGTAGTTCAGCTGGATTGCAAGGCGCGAGCCGGAATTTATGTTGCGCGTTCTTCGAGCCTTACTGTAACATCTATATGTAATCTCATGACGCCCCATTGCGCCGTGGCGGAAGTATCATCACCTACCTTTAAGGTTTACGTTGTGAGCTGCAACTTTCAATATTCAGACCCAGTTACTCCACATATACATAATCTCCGTCACGTCTTGCGGTCGCTCGCGGGCTGCAAAGTTATAGTGGGTGCTGACGTGAATGCATATTCTTCCCTGTGGTATGGCAAAGTTCGGGCCACTGATTACGAACGACGTTGTGCCGTTGTAGATTTTATTGCTGAGATGAACTTATCAATTCATAACACCCCAGACGCACCGCCTACTTTTTGTAGCCAAATGGGCGAATCTTGTATTGACGTCACACTTTCTAGTGCAGACGTACGCTTGGATAGGTGGCGTGTCCTTCCTGACGCGTCTTGTAGTGATCATCGCCTGATCGTGTACGAATTTGTTCCTATGTTTACTCAAGGTTCGTCACACTTAATTGGGAATTTTAGATATAAAAGTAGGGGCGCGAATTGGGAATTCTTTAGCTCACTTTTTGCTTGTCATGCCAAAGACTTCACTTGCGATGGACTGTCAGCTGAGGAAAGTGCTGAGATAATGTCAGACACCTTCACTTACTGTGCTGACATTGCTATTGGTCGCGCATCTATGACCCATATTCGTAGATGTGATTGGTGGAATGACTACCTTGTTGAACAACGTAAAAGCTATCGCAGAGCACGCAGACAACTTAATAAGCTTAAAAAACGTAAGGTTATCGGGGACCCCCTTAATCTTGCTTTAAGTACTTTTAGAGTTGCCAAGTCGCGCTACAGAGCATCGGTTGAAAAATCTAAGGGTAATTTACTCCGGAAAATTGTTGATAAACTTGATAAGGAGGGTCCGTGGTCTCCTTTGTATCACGAGTTCAAGGCTAATAGATCTGTCGACCTTGCGTACGTTCAGAACATTAAAGTAAATAATAAACATACCACCGGCATTGAAGAAACAACTGATGTTTTGCTTAATTCTCTAATACCAGACGATTCATCAGTAAATGATAATGAATACCACCAACAGATTAGAGCGTGGGCCGCGGTGCCACCTGAATCACCGGAGTCAGACCTTCCATCCACTGACAAATTCATAAACGTTGTCAAGAGACTACCTCTCAAAAAATCATCCGGTGAAGATAAAATATCTAATAGAATGATTATAGAAGCGTGTAAAACAGCGGGCGACGCGATCTTATCCGTATATAACCGATGCATTGCAGAAGGTATTTTTCCTCGAATATGGCGACAAGGCTTTATACGCATTATTCCGAAGAGTGGCGATAAGCCCCCGGATGACCCTAAGTCCTACCGGCCCATAACACTACTTCCATCTTTGGGGAAACTCTTAGAGCGACTAATCGTTCCGCGCTTACTACCGAATGGATCAAAATTTCATATTAATCAATTTGGTTTCACTATTGGTAAATCCACAGTCGACGCGGCACTCTCTGTCCGTAAAATTGTTAACTTACCGGAACATAAATACGTGGTTGGAATCTTTCTCGACATATCTGGCGCTTTTGATAACGCATGGTGGCCGATGCTACTACTTAAAATGAAAACCCGTGGTTGCTACATAAATATCTATAATCTGATTCTTTCGTATTTTCTAAACGGCTCCGCGAAACTCAAACTTGGACATCATTCCATTTCTAAGTCTCTAACCATGGGATGTCCTCA
Organism: Lacanobia wlatinum; assembly: GCA_947578705.1. Lineage (NCBI taxonomy): Eukaryota > Metazoa > Arthropoda > Insecta > Lepidoptera > Noctuidae > Lacanobia > Lacanobia wlatinum. Next base: position 27,792,434 of record OX388032.1, read on the forward strand.
GGGCTCAGTTATCGGTCCATATGTATGGAATTTTGGCTACGATGATTTCCTCACGCTTCCGCTCCCATGCGGCTGTTCATTAGCCGGTTACGCGGACGATGGCTTACTGCTCATTGAGGCAAGCACTCGGGCTGGACTCGAGAACTTGGCTGACACATGTCTACGTTTAATATCACAGTGGGGCGATCGAAACCGTCTGACCTTTGCACCGCATAAAACCTATCAAATTATTTTAAAAGGGAACCTAAAATCCTGGCCTAGTATTAAATTTAATAACGTACCCGTTAAAAGAAAAGAATCCGTGTGCTACCTCGGTATGCTACTAGAAAGGAACTTTTCATTTATTGATCATATAAAAACAGTAGGCGAAAAAGCAAAAAAGAACTTCTACGCCTTGACGAAAATATCCAAAGCTACTTGGGGTCTCTCATTTCAAACCTTAAAAACTATCTATGGGGCTACTTACTTGGGTTGTATGTGCTACGGGGCACCTGTCTGGGCTGACAGGGCCACCATAGAGGCGGTACGCCGTAAATTGCTGCAAAGCCAGCGTTTGGCTTTGATATTCTTATGCAAGGCGTATAGGACGGTTAGTACTGAAAGCCTTACCGGTGCTGGCGGGTGTTCTCCCAGTAGATCTAGAGGTGCAGCGGCGTGCTGCAATGTACTACTACGCTAGAAAGATCACGGACCCAGAGTTTTTACCGCAACGCGACCGTGCTAAGATCTGTAGATTACTAAAACCCCAGACTGACGTCTGGGAGGAACTTTTATCCGAATGACAATGTAGGTGGGAAAATTCCATTAAAAGCCGACACCTCCACCAGTTTTTTCCATCCGTTCGTGAGCGGCTGGATAGGACATGGCTGGAGGTGGATCATTGTGTTGCCCAATTTCTCACAGGTCATGGCAACTTTAAGAGTAAATTATTTTCCTTTAGGCTTGTGGCCTCGCCTTTATGTCAATGTTCTACAGCCGACTATGAATATGAACAATCCGCACACCACATCTTATGGGAGTGTATTCTTTGGCAAACTGAACGCAATATTATGTTAGATAGTATTCAGGTTACATCTGGAGTAGTTTACTACACGGACCTTGTAGAAACGAGAACAAATTTCCGTGCTTTCAGGCGATTTTGCCATACCTATTACTGGAATCAAAAGTAGCTCACAATTTAGGACCCATTAGTTTTTAATTAATATATAATCCGTGGTGCTTGACAACTGGGCTGAACCCAGTTGTATATGTCCCTTGGTGCCTATTGGCCTAGCTCTATTATGTCTCCTGCTTGAAAAGGAGGGAAGTGGAAATTATATATATATATTTATTTTCCTACTCCTCCGCTGTACTTTTCTGATTAAATTCGTTGCAGGATCCAAGACAGTTAAATCGTTTCTCCGGGACTCGTCGGGCTTCATTGGCTCGGCGTTTTTCTGGTGGTCGCCACTGTTGATTCTGGCTTTCAGGAGTTGCAGTGGTTGGGAATGTGTGGCGGGCTTGTCCCAAAAAAAAAAAATGCTGTTCGTAGGAGCTTAGTTTGGAGGGCTTTCAGACCTACTCTAAAAAATAAGAAATAGGCAACTTTATTAAGCTCCAAACTTCTAGCTTAATAAAGTTGCCTATTTCTTATTTTTTAGAGTAGGTCTGAAAGCCAATTTTCATAGTCCTACTGTAAAGCGTTCAGATTTAAACCGCAATATCATCGCAGGGACAATCAATGTCAAAGACTTGTCAAAATGGAGGGAAATTACCAAGATAAAGGACAGTATAAAAAAACATACGGGGCAGTCTTTGGGGACTCCGATAGAATTGAAAACTATTATTTTTGGTTTGTAAAGAAGTGTTAATGATCAATTTAAACTTGAATCCTTGATCATAAACACTTCCTTATAAACCAAAAATAATTCGAAAATAATAATCTAATAGGTCGACAATACAATTCACAAGTAACTTTGTTTTCACTTCTATCGGCAGTCCCCAAAGACAGCACCGCATGTTTTGTTTTTATAGACTAAACGTAGGGCAGTTCGCCCAAACCGCAACATATTTCTTACTTAGAGTATTTTTATACCCTTCGTAACTTTTAAACGAAAGGTCCGATTTGAATAATTTAAAGCGTAATTTACATGTATATAACCAACCGTCATTATTAAACAATTTGAATAGATAAGGATTAATTTCATGATATTAAAGTCACCACTATTCCATTTCACCCGGGTTTTGATTGTATAATTTGAACAAAAAGCGGTCATTGTGACTTAACCATAATAGTTAGATATATATCCTCGCGGACTTTTTTGTAGATATTGTTGTCCTCTATAAAACTGTAGTACATCACTTTGCTCTATTGTCAATAGTTTCCGCAGCGTACGCAATATAAGCATCTTTTTTGGTATTTATAGCCTTTGTTACTGTGATAATGTAGCTTTCTAACGGCAAAAGAATTTTTGCAATCGGTCCAGTGGTTTTTTTATTAAGATACAAATCTTTCCTTTTTATAATATTAGTGTAAACGGAAAGCGTTCGGTGACGATGACGCGTATTCCATGATTTTTGTTCACCCAAAAAGTGCTCAACGCGCCTAAAGAACACACTTCAATAAGAGAATTGACACTCTAATCTTTGTCCGAGTCACGCTGAGCCAAATCTGAGTTCCAATTTATTCTACTAATTTTTAAACAACGTACGTATTCGCATCTCATTCGAAATCTGTAAAAAATGTATGAAAAATAAGGTTTTTTTAACAAATTGCGAATGAGATGCGAACACCTACGAATGTTGTTTAAAAGCTAGAAGAACTGTCCCTCTGGCGTCCAACTGTATAAATACCTAATTATCATATTACAAGTTAGTGCCAGTAAGACTACTCCAATTTATGAAAGGCTTGCTCAAAACCTTAACCGATTCTTCACTTATTTGACAGTGTACCTATGTATATTATATACTTTTCCTCAATGAGTACATAATTTGTGACCACCAGGATCTCGACCAAACGAGATATGTACATGAGACTATGTGTACTATTTAGTACCTATTTGCTACTATCCACTACCTTTTTTTACTTTTGATAGGCACGCGTTTGACCACTATTTCACCTGTTGGTAAGCGAAGATGTGGTCGAAGATGGAGCACGCTTGCCTAGAAGTAACCTATTAACTCTTGACTTTAAGACTCCCAGGTTGTAGCTTTCAGAAAACACAGACTCCGGCAGGGAATTCCACTCCTTAGCTGTACGCACTATGAATGTGTTCCCAAAACGTTTTGTGCGTGTGGGTGGGATGTCCACCATGTACTGGTGGTGCATCGCCGTTCGTCTTGTGGTCCGATGATGGAACGGGCTTGGTGGAATTAAATTATGCAATTCTGTCGCACATTCCCCAAAATACAACCGGTAGAAAACCGACAGGCCAGCAACTCGTCGTCGATGCCCAAGACATTGGAGCTTTGTCGCATCGAGCCTATCATTGCCGGTGATCCTCTTGACTCGTTTCTCAATTGACTCAAGGGCATCAAGCTGGTATCTGGCAGATCCATCCCAAAAATGAGAGCAATACTCCATACACGATAGAACTTGCGCTTGATAGAGTTTGAGCAGTTGTTCCGGCGTAAAGTATCGTCTCAACTTTGCTAGGATCCCCAACTTCTTTGCAGCCACTTGAGCTTTTGCCTTTATGAAGGGGCTGAAATTGATGGTAGATGTTAACGTCGGTCTGTTGTCGGCACGGTTTAAAGATGGAGCTAGGTGGAATTGGCTCCTTTTAGCGAAAAATAGACACGCTTGGGTCTTAGCAGCATTGAACTTGACCAGATTGGCATCGCCCCATTCAGAGACAGCCTGTAAGGACAAGTTTTTTTTTTTTTTTCTTTATTTATTTATTTAGAGGCTTTTACCATACAAAGGTACGTCAGCCTCATCATTTCCTAATCTAAGTAATTATTACACGTAACTATATATTATTGCGTAAGCGAGGGAGCTAGTAATGCAGCAACCATTTCATAGATCAATTTCGCGTCTCCCGAATTAGGTGTAGCTAATATTCTAATGAAAGCCCCAACATCATACATATTAATTTTTAAATCCCGCATCAATATCTCCCTCTCTCTCTTGTTCTTTTCACATTCCACCAGCAGATGTTGGACATCTTCGACTTTGTTACACACTTGGCAATTAGCCCCATTCAGATACAGCCTGTAAGGACAAGTTCAAGCGCTCAATCATAGCCTCCCGGAGAGACCGGATCTGCGACCCACCTGCACGTGCATCGAACACGTATCTCTCAGCAACAGTGTTGTCGTCTGCATACCCAAAGGTAACGGGTTTAAGCAGATCATTAATATGCAGCAAGAACAGTTTTGCCGAAAGCACCGACCCCTGAGGAACCCGGGCATTAATATCCAGCAGTCCAGACGAGCAGCCATCAATAACCACTCTGATAGACCGATCTCTCAGGAAATCTGCGATCCAATCACACAATCCGGCGGGCAGACCGAAGGAAGGAAGCTTACTAATAAGGCTATCGTGCCAGACCCTGTTGAAGGCCTTCGATATGTCAAGGGAGACCGCTAGTGCCTCCCCGTGCCTCTCTTTGGCCTCACTCCAGATGTGAATGGCATACGCTAGAAGATCCCCAGTTGACCGATTTCGGCGGAACCCGTATTGTCAGTCACTAAAGACATCATTTGCTTCTAGGTATGCCAGGAGCTTATGATTTAGTATCAGTTCCTACCTATAATCAAATATTTGCTACCTTTGCGTTTAAAAAAATATCAAAGAAATAAAGTGGTCAGCCATTCTGACGTTAGGTTGGCTGACCACTTCCAAGTTCTCATAGTTTTAGCGTTGTATTAACCGCGTTGTTAAATATTTAGTACCTTTTGCCACCTTAACACATATTTTTTATATACCACGACCGAACCCTGTGGAACTCCGCACGACATGGGGTGCTGGTGTCTGCCATCACGTCCCAGATAGGTGACATATCTCTCCGTCAAATAAGCCCCAATGACGCGGCGGAGGTAGGGAGGCACCCGATGATAGCGCAGTGCCTCCCGAATACAACTCCAAGGTAGGGTGTTGGAGATGTCCATGGACACTGGCAACATCACCCCGGGGCGGGGTGATGTTGACACCGCTTCCTCCGCCAGGACTCTCACTCGCGATTTTGCCGTGATAGTGGAGAGGTTTTCTGCACCTGCATCAGCCGCCCCAGCACAGCCCGCCGTGCTAAGAAGATGGGATGGCGCAAGGGGACACTCGTTGCATCCCACGCCAAAAGCCTACCCACCTTCCAAGGCATTATGGTCATCCCATCTGGCCTTTTCCCATCGTCGTGTGCCAAGCCGTTGGGTTCTAAAACAGCTGGCACCCCGGCCGTGACAAAAGCCCGACGGATAATGTCTTTAAAGATGGCGCGCCGTGCTAACCGTCCAGCGCTCCTACTGCAGGACAGGCCATGGTGTCCGAGGCGGTCGACTGCTTCACCGCATTGACACCGATGAGGAGCTCCGCTAGGAGCACCCAGACGCAGACACGTAGCGATCCGGAAAGTACTGTCACTCAGCATTGTACCTTCGTTGGGTGACGTTAGTGCCTGCAGCCAAAGACCCGACTCCCATTCACCCACAGACAGCAGGCGGGCACGCTCCGCAGTATTCCGCAGTATTTAAGAGGTTATTCCGTAACAATCTGCAGAGCGGCTCGTCCCATTGTCCTTGGGAGAATGGGTTATCGGCCAACGCCGTATTCGGGAAAGCCACTTTCCAGGCGTTCACTGCATCGGTCAAGCAAGGCACTTCACAGTTAACTAATGATGAAGTTGACCGAAGACAGGAATGCCGGTAGGCTTACACTACAAATTTTGTGGATGCCGAGTCCACCAAAGCGAATGGGTAGTGTGGCTTGCAGCCAGGCTCGGTCATCCAGAGCCACATTTAAGATACAAGTTAGTGTGTCTTGAATGATTTGATCGATTTTGTCCAAAAGATGTGACTGCTTCTATAATTGCGAAGAGCGGAGAAAATACATAAAATTTGGTCCAAAACAACAATATCTAATGAGGGTGAAAGCCGAATGTAAATTAATTTTGTTAAGTCTTTCCGAAATATCATTAACACGATTAATTTTGTCGTCAATGAATGAAGACAAACTGTCTTCCATTATTGGTGAACCTAGAAGGTGAAGTGAACTCTTGTCTAAAATTTTGATATCTGGGGCTATTGAGTTGAATTTCTGTAGAGTCATTTATGTGTCGGTATTGTCACAAAGAAAAAAATCACATTTGGAGTGATTGAGGTCAAAGCCGATGGATTGGAACTGTTTCTTCAGGAATTTCGAATCTTTCAAAACTGTGTTCACATCACCCCCTAAAGTTCCATCATCTAAATACCAGACGTTAAGTTTTTGAATGATGGGATGGATAGCCAAGCTGAAAATGACTTGCCCGAGAGGGTCACCTTGTTGGCAGCCAACTGCAGATTCTAAAACTTTGTCCTTGTATAATAATTTTGAAGGGTACCTGTAGCATTGTCACAAAAAGCCATAAATTTCTGGTAATTCTTTTATTACTTCGCCAACAAGGTGTCCCTGTTAACGGAATTAAAGTCATTTTTAACGTCAACCTTGAGGATAACCTTACTCTTGTCAGAATTTAAAAACGTTGAAAAGGCATGTACGGCAGCCTCGCAGCCCCCTCTGGATCCAAAGTCAAGCTGTAGGGGCTGAAATTTCTGTGTTAGCGATTCGCTATATAATTTACAACAAATTTTGACTGCCATACGCCTGTAGGTGCACCCGATGGAAATGGGACGAATGCCACCGTTCTTCTTGCGCAGGGCACATAGGTTGGCCCCGTACAAGTTATTGACGACAGCATCGTTCACACCGCCGGACAGCATTAAAGTGACGAGAGCCGACAGCTCCTTCAAAAGCGACGCACCAGCTTCCCCGGCGCCTGGACTTAAGAGGTCCTTTAAATGCTGAGGAGTCAGGCCGTCGAGAACGCCGGCGGAACCACCAACCAATAGGGGGGCTGAAATTTGGAAGAAAGATGAATCCGGATTGGGCTTGTCGGGGGGGATCAGGGAAGGTGAGGTCATCCGCAGGCGCTGGGTGTTTACTCTCCAAAGCTGAAATAGTATCTGGAGAGAAAGGCGCCACCACATCAGTACTAAATAACAGCCTGGCCGCTCCCCTAATGTCACCTTCACTTAATTTTGATTCCACAAGTGAACACGCCTTTCTGAGGAACGTTATTGAAAACGGGTAATTTTGGATCTAAAACAAAAGTAGAATTGTTACAACTGTCTTTAATTTGGGTCGTTAATGTTTTTTTTTTAAACAACATTTTTTTGGACATGCTGAAACCTATAAGGGAAGGTGAGTCAAACCTCCCAGGCACTTAGTGTGTTCTCTTGGGTCGCAAGACGTACACATCGCGCTAAACTCAGCGCAATAGACCGTCTTGCACCCGAGGAACTCCTTCAGTAAAGGTATTGAATTTTTTAATTTAGAGTTATCCAAAGTGGTTCTAAATCAGTAGATGTTTGGGAATTGGCTGGGCTTTGGGGGCACAAAGGTACACTATGTGGCTTGTGAACCTTGCCATAGTGGATCTTTAAACCCGATTTGCCTTAAAAAAACGAGTCTGGGAGCAATGGGGGCATCTCACCAGCTGGGTTTCGAGGGATGTAGCAGGTTGACTGGTACAGGTTCCGGCATCGCTACAGCCAACATAAAAATATAATTAGACTTACCAAATAAAAAAAGACATCATGAAATAAATAAAAAAAAACGACACAACACAAGAAATAACTAAAACTACACCTTTTTACAATAAATCCAAAATGACACTGCCAAAATTGACGGCTTTGGCGCAGTCGCCCTCGGAGCCTGGGGCGCCGTGCGCGTGCAGAACAGCCAAAGAGCAATATAAAAATAGAGGGAAGCCTTTGCAGCCAGTGGTATGGTAAGGCTGCAGACGCCGTTCCGCCAGTTGGACGATCCAAGGGCCACCTTAGATAGCTAATTCAATTTGACGTCCAATGAAAAATGGGCGCATCTGCATTATTGGTGCTGTCTTCCAATTTCTATATCGGACCGCCACTCCAAAGGATAATTACAACGGTTAAGATACCCTTACTCGTTTAGCAGTAATATTCGATGAACCCGGGTGCTGGACAATTTTGCACCAAATACAAAATTCTTATGTAGAATTATGGCTTTTATTAATAACTTTTATAGGAGCTTGGAACTTGGAAGTGGTTAGCCAACCTGACTTCAGAATGGCTGACCACTTTATTAATTTGATATTTTTCTAAACGCAAAGGTTTTACTATAGGTAGTAGAAAATAGGTATTAAATAGTGCATATAGTCTCATCTCGTTTGGTCTAACCATCCTGAGGGTCACCATAATTTCCTTTGAGGAAAAATAATCTTTCACCTTGTTTGGGTGTTCTTAACATCATCAACGTTTATTATTTTCGATGTAATTTGTAGATTCATGTAATTTGTAGGGACTTTCTTTCATATTTTTTACTCTTAATAAATAAGTAGCTGTCTTATTATTTATAGGTTTAGATCAGGTCTAAGTTGTGTTGTTACGTTGGTTTCTAGTTTTGGGGCCACGGGATTCGCATTTTTCTTGTCTGTGAATTATCAGGCTGTCAAAATTCAAATAAAGAATCGGATAGTTAGTATCGAAGTATAACCAAATGTTGTTTTTTTTATGAATAAGCTCGCTTATGGCAATAAAATTAAAAGCCGCGTGTGAGCTAGTAAGGTTTTTATCAGTCAAATATTTTTTTGTGATCAGTAATTTCAGACATTTTTTTTGGACAAGCCCGCCACACATTTCCAACCACTGCAACTCCTGAAAGCCAGAATCAACAGTGGCGATCACCAGAAAAACGCCGAGCCAATGAAGCCCGACGAGTCCCGGAGAACCGATTCAACTGTCTTGGATCCTGCAACGAAATTAATCAGAAAAGTACATCAGAGGAGTAGGAAAAAAAATATAATTTCCACTTCCAGAGATTACTAACTTCTTTCAAATGCCATATTACCTACCTAGAATAAAAGCACTTTCCAAAGGTCTCGATACGTATTTGATTGTCACCCATCCACGGTATGAACTTGGTTAAGCTACACCAACTTAACCTTCAATCGACCCGTAGGTCTTAAGCCACCAGTCCTACATTTCTGTCTAGATTAATTCCTTCTACTTACCTAACTTAATAAAACCACGGAAGTAATAAGTTTTCTTTTAAACCGGTTAACTTCACTACAATCAACCATTTTTGCAATAAACATCTTATTATATCAACCAAAAATTGGAGCGGACCAAATTCTCTTCATTAGTGGTGGTTGGCTCAAGGAGTAATAGACCTTGAGTTCAGTCTCTGGACTGTATAGTTTGTTTCAGTTTGCTTCTATTTACAACCAGTCGAGTTAGGCCGGCACGACTGCACCCGGTTCACGCCGGAGAGAGGGGGTCCACCCCACTTGCAGTCCACCTTAATTTTGTACACATGCTACCGAGCCGGAAAACTTTAATTGTGAGATGCAGAACAATTACAAATAACTAATTTATAAAACCTGTTGTTCCAAAAATGTTGACGTATATATCTCTGTTTTGTTTTTTAAGAATCTTCTGTAAAATTATGAAAATTTTAAATGCTGTGATTAAAAAGTTATAAACAAAAAACTAAAACGAATCTATACTCAATTTACGTTTGACAGTTCTCCTGACGTTTTGCATTCATGCGTGTTATGATAGTTGCGTTGCAGCCTGCAGGTAGTTGCGTTTTGTTTTCATTCGGGATGCTTCGGGCGAGATCGGCTGAGATCGGGAGGAGTAAATTAACAAGTGGTTTTGTGAAGTGGGAGACGGCCTTACTTATTTTGTTCCTTTTTACTTTGATGAAGTAATTAGAGTAGTGTGTTTTGATATGACAAACTTTTCTGTTAGGTCAATAAGTCGTCATTAGGGTTACGAACATCCGTGAATAACGGAATCCTTATAGGATCACTCAAGCGTCTGTCTGTCTGTCCGTCGGTCACAGCCAGTTTCCTCCGGATCTACTGAACCGATTCTGTTAAAATTTGGTATACATATGAACATCTGTGACCCAAACACTTACGCGTTACGTAAATAAATATTTTAGTATGAGGGTCACTTTTGGGGGTCAAACTAGAAAATAAAAAAGAGATTTTCAAACTGTATTGTGTGACATATCAAATGAAAAGGCTTACTGTGAAGGTTCTAATTATATGTATTTCTTACATAATTTTAAAAGAAATGGTTTTGAGGTAATTCGAGAAATAAGATCAAAAATGACTATTCTTCTTATCTCCGAAACTACTGACACTAAAATTTTGAAAAAAAAAATTACAGTAAATATAACCGACTTCCAAAAACAAAACACTACAAAATATAAAATAACTTTAATTTCGGAAGTCGGTGTCAAAAGTCGGTGTGAAAAATTTATTTTTCACTTTTTAGTGGTGCCTGCGTACCCTTGATGTTATGTCATGAACTGGGGCCTATTTAATAAAACTTACTTTGTGCTTTCGGTGTAAAGGTCTCGTCAATACAAATGAAATATATCCAACCAATTGGTAGTTCCTACATACCGATGTGGAGATCCCTCGACTCTCTGTCGTCTCCATCATCAGGTCTGATCCAAACCTTCATTTGTAGTATCACCCGATATACACACGAATATCAAGTTTTTCCAGATGCGTGCCTACAATTTTCGAGAGTTGCCCTCGATTTCTCAGAGTTTCCATCATCAGATCCTGACGTGGTGGCAACCCTTTCATATAAAAAAATTCATCGATATTGGTTCATAAACGACGAAGTTATCCGCGAACATACATTAAAAAATATATATATATACATGGTCGAATTGAGAACCTCCTTTTTTTTGAAGTCGGTTAAAAAAATGCAGATAATAGTTCTTTACCGAATGATTACAGGAAAACCTATAAGAAGTCTGTTGTGTTAAAATAGCATGTTAAAAATGAAATTGGTTCGGAACCCTTTGCACGCGAGTGCAACTCGCACGTGGCCAGTTTTTTTATAGTGTGATCTAGCGTTCATTTTGCCGCGTGCATTATTAGATTGCCTCTGCTTTTTTCTTTTTGTCGCAGACTCGACTTGCTGTGAATGGTGTCCTAAGTTCGATCCCTGGGTCAGGCAAACTGAGTTAAATTTAAGGGTTCCGTACAAAAAGGGTAACCAACGGAACCCTATTACTAAGCTTCCGCTGTCCGTCCGCGCGTCTGTCAGTCCATCTGTCGGTCAGCGGGCTATATCTTATGAACCGTAATAGGTTGGGAGTTGATATGGGGTGTATTAAGGGTGTGTATTTCTGTTGCCGCTATAACAACAATAAAAATACTCAGTTACGAAATCCTTCATACGCGAGTGCGACTTGCACTTGGCACCTTACCTACCTTAGGTACTACCCTATTTCATTTTATTGGTTGACCTAAATAAAAAAACCAAAACATAAAAGCATAATCAACCTTAACGTTCCCACTGTTTTGTGGAGCACAATGACACGTCACAGGCCTCTGTCTTACAGAAAGGGATAACTTCATAATTAACTTTACCTAATTGTTTTAGACAAACTTATCTCTATACAAAAAGGCAAAGGCTTTCAGTACTCAGGGCTTAGTATGATCGTAATTATCTAATCTAAATATTCAAACTCTAAAATCCAAATTAAGCTCGGAACTATTCATTGGGAGTGTTGGAACAAGTTTAACATTGAGGCCGCGGACACGAACTCAGCGGCGGTGGCAGCGGAGCAGGCGCTGCGACGCAGACCCATTCACGAAGCCAGCGGGCAGATCGCGCGTCGCTAGAGCGGCGTGCGTAGCTTTGTGTTATGAGAAGTTGCCTGTCTATGACTACGTCACTGCAGACGCGCGGGCACTGCTCGAATGGCGCGCGCCGCTCGTACGCCGCCGCCGCGCCGCTCCCGCGCCGCTGCCTTCGTGAACAGTTCCATATAAATCTATGCATTTGAATGCGCCGCTGGCCGCGCCGCCGCCGCCGCTGCGCCGCTGAGTTCGTGTCCGCGGCCTTACAGCGGCCAATCGCGCTGCGGCTGCATTGAATAGTGCGGTGCTCAGTTGTTATTGTTGGTGATCGTGAATCGAGTCAATTTTGCAACGAGCCAAATCGAAACAACCGCTATTTAGTACTGTTCTATGCGAGCATCGCGTGTTGCGGAGATAATTGAGCGCTTTAAGCGCTTAGTACGTTTGCTGCAGTAAGCGTTATTGTTTCGGGTAGGTATTGTGGAATCTTGCTTAGCTGGCGTTTAGATAATAGTGGTTGAGCTCCTTATGATGTACCTACCTATCCACTAACTGAGAACCATTTCTGATTCTATTTCTGCAACTAGGTAGTTTGATGTTAGGTTTGATTAATTTATTTTGATACTAGTTGACCCGCGCAACTTTGTCTGCTCCGCTCCTATTGGTCTTAGCGTGATGATATATATAGCCTTCCTCGATAAATGGGTTTAAGTAAGTATGTAAGTATATAGGTAAAGATGGAATTCTCCTACTGCGTATTAAGCGCCTACCACCCTTGAATAGTTATTGTGAGTTGTCAAGTTATACGATTGCTATTGAATTATTGTCAGGCGTATTCTACGTGAAAAGTTTAAGTGACTAATAAATAGATTTTAAAGGGTTTCTTTTAAATATAAGTAGGTCCCTTTTTATAGTACATAATACGTACATTTATTTCAGATACGAATCATCGATTAAAGTTCTGAATTCTGAACGAATCATAATTTTGTAACAAGTTATTTTAAAACCAGTCTATGGTTTCTTACAGATTTTTTGTTGTACCTAGGTAGATGCATAAAGAACTTTTTTCTGTACCTATAATTGTTTTTTTATTTTAGAGTGATGGTAAATGTGTAGGTATGTGAATAACTAAGAAACAACTGAAACCCTCACAATAAACCCTTTTATTGGGGTTCCATAGGTACCCAAAGGGTAACCAACGGAACCATGTTACTAGATAAACCTGTTGGCGATCCACGCCGCAGTGTACATCGAATTGAAGTCGGGGCAATAACTTCCCAATCACAACCCGGTGGCAACTGAGATTTCTTTCTCGATTGCAACCGCCATCGATTACAATCCATTTGGATTGGGAGTATTCGGAATTTTGTCGTTGCCCACCATTACAGGACCGCCTATGCGCCCCAGGTCTGACTTAGGTATCTACGGCTACTCAGTTACCACTGAGTTTCTTACCAGAAAGTAGTACATTTTAAGACAAGGGGAAAGTGTGACAATGCAGCTGGCTGGAATAGACGACTGAGCCGAAGGCGATGCCATTATGGAGCCAAGTAACTGCAATAACAAATGCCCGCGTGCATCAAACGACGGCTTATAACACAATTTCTCGAAAAAATAAATACAAAAATAACATTTACTTTGAAACAAAGTTGTTGTGAAAAATGGCTGGCGGATTTTTTCGTTTGCCGACAGCGATTTTCGTGGGGGTTGACGGGTCCATTGGGGGCTGGCCGTGCGATCAGGCTGGTATGATAAATACGGGGCAGACCAGCGATTTTTCCACACTAGTACGAAATACACTTAATTTCGTGCCTAAAAGCAATGTGGTAGGAGTCCGTTTTGTTTGGAGTAAGTGAGTTGAGAAATAAATTGAAATATCGAAAGAAGACAATTACTTTTTTCTTAAAAATATTTTATTTTCCTAAAAAATTAAGTAATCGTTTAAGCCACACCGTCCTTCTTAAATCCAGCATTGCAGAAGGCGCCCCCTGACCCTTGGCGCCTGGAGCGGCCGCTCCGTTCGCCCTATGGACGAGCCGGCCCTGAATTCATTAAGATGATAGGTAGGTACAATAAAAATAAATAATCCATTCGAATTAAGAAACACCCTGTTAATATTTACGTAACAAAACAATGGCGCCGTTCCAATTATCAATAACTAGTGGACGTCACACGGTTTCACCCGCGTAGTTCCCGTTCCCGTGGGAGTACGGGGATAATGTAGCTATGTTACTCCCTAATAATGTAGCTATCCAATGCTAAAAGAATTTTTCAAATCGGTCCAGTAGTTTCGGAGCCTATTCAAATCAAACAAACAAACCTTTCCTCTTTATAATATTAGTGTAGATTAAACGAACAGGTACAAGAAATAATAATAATGATTATACATTACGGACTTCACGTGGACTCATAAGCGATGGCAAAGAAGTCGCAGAAGAATTTGTAAATTTCTTTACCAGCTGGCCTACTATGACGTCTTAAAACGATCGTGTATAAGGTGTGGGAAGGAGACAGAGTTATACAAGACGCATAACACTATCCCTTTTCCTCAGCTTAATCTTGATCGCATTGGCACGTCATAGTAGGGCGGCAGTATTCCAATCAAAACTACTGAAACCTTAAACTCCTCGCCTTCACTCTCTGTTGAATTATTAAATTCGAACGTTTCAGCCTGCCCGAAGCTAAGCACATAACCCCAATTGTAATAATAAAAGCTTTTAAGCAAATCAAGATCAAATTAACAGAAGTTCTATGGGGTATGTTTGTAAAAGTTTGTACCTCCATTATTGACACTATAGCGCCGTATTTAGCCTTTTTATTTTTATTCAATCTGTGTGTAGATCAAGGGGTTTTCCCGCACCTTATGAAATACAGTAAGGTAATACCTTTATTAAAATCAGGGGACAGTATAGATACTAATAACTATAGACCCGTCTCTGTGCTGCCGGTTTTCAGCAAAGTTTTTGAAAAGGTTATGCTAAATCAAATGCTCAGTTACATGGCAAACAGTGCGGTTTCACCAAGGGGCGTTGTACAACTGACGCTGGTGTAACGTTATTAAAACATATCTTTAATGTGTGGGAAGAGGCGCAAAATGCCATAGGTATCTTCTGCGTCCTGTCGAAGGCGTTTGATTGTGTGAGCCATGAAACATTACTCCTGAAACTAGAGCATTACAGACTAAGCACAACAGCATTGAACTTAGTAAAATCGTATTTGAATGACAGAAAACAGCTAAAACGGCAACAATTCAACAGGATTAAACGTAAAAATGGGGGTACCACAACGCTCAATTTTGGGTCCTTTCTTGTTCCTAGTTTATATAAATGATTTGCCCTATATATTGGAAAATAAACTTAATATGATGTTATTTGCTGACGATGAATATTTATTTTTTTAAATAAATAGACATGCAAACAATCTTGACGTTGTAAATAACGCCCTACTGCAGGTACATGATTGGTTTACTGCTAATAATTTAGTATTAAATGAGAAAAAAACAAAGTGCATTCGATTTATTTAACCAAAACTCAAAAGTAGTGGTTGTGACATAGTATTGAACAGGGAGAAACTAGAATTCGTCGAGGATACGGGTTTCCTGGGGATTAAGCTTGACTCAAGGCTACAATGGGGTCCTCATTTAACATCTCTTGCAGGAAGGCTAAGTTCTGCAGCATATGCTGTTAGAAAAATTCGCCAGTTTACAGATGTCGAAACCGCGTGACTAGTCTAGTTAATTATGTACCATCTTCAATGGATGATGGCTCTTTTCTGAACCGCTATAACGCCAAAATATTAAAGATGAGCTTCAAATAAAAAAGGATGACTTTATTTAAGTCTACTAAAATTATCCGTAGGCGCTCGTTAGACAGCTGTCGTAAGTGGATAGGCATCGAATTAGATTCTGCGGTACATAAGCACTACCAAGTATAAATTATTTATTGATTGGGCTACTTGCCGTTTTATTGACGATGTTGAAGTCGTTCGGTGCTTACATTGTCAACAGCTCGGTCATGTTAATGGGGAAAATGGTCAATTTTTACGTCAAAAGTCAAATACCATGCGGCCTAAAAAAAAAGAAAAAATGTTTGAGAATGTGCAAATAGCGCTCCTTTATTAGATTCCACACATGCATAAGTAACCCCATTTAGATTTTTTAAGATCCCCTTTCAATAGCTGTTGCAAATAAATATTTTTATTTCTTTCTTAATTGCAAAATAGATGAGCAAACGTCATTTAAAACTATTCCAAATTTCAAGTTTATAGCATTAATAGGATAGACTTAGTCTCACCATAAGGGTTCCTTTTTCATTTTGGTACGGAAGCTTAAGGGGCCCTTTTTACCATTTTACGGAACCCTAAAACACAGGTGCATGATGATGGAAATGTTATGTGTACAACGTTGTAGCGTCACACAAATCCTAAACCGCGATACCAAACCTTGTGTGCATGCCTGATCCTCATATTATCCATCCATAGGTATATCGTTATACGACTTAGATTATATTTTCTTTTGATTTAATTTATGAATACAAATAATTATAAAGTAAATATTTTAAAGCCATGGATAGTTTTAAATATGTAATACAATCCACTAAGAAAATTTTGAAAAAGATCCTAATTACCTACTAGCGCCATCTCGTAGATTGAGCATGAACAATTTATGAATTTGTTCGGAGTAAAACCATAAAATATTTTTATGAGAGTATCATAAAGTTGTAAGTATAGTAGTTAAATTAGTTAATAAAAGCGTGAAACAGGAATAAATATTATATCTGTTTGAAATTATAATTATTGTGGTCATTATGGTGTTTGTTTGCCATTATGTCGATTTAAATGATTAGGTAGGTACTTATTTTTGTACAACATTTATAATTCCAAGGAACTACAATTACATACAAAAATGTGCATATTACATAATGTTCTGATTTTATTTCATTTGTTTGTTATTAATATACCGTCTGAAAATTACTTTTTGAACTGGCAACACTGATGCGTTGTTGATCTCTGAAGTCTCAAACTGTGTCTCAAACTCATTGTCTGAGAAATTGTTATCCCTAACCAAAATTACTATAAAGTTGTTTCCTAGTCTCTACATAAGACGAAAATGCAGCCTGATGATTTCTTACCGTGCCTTAAATAATTTACGTGTTAAATAAGTTAGTGTCAGAGTGAAATAAACACATGAAGGATTGGACGATTGATATGCATTTGTTTTCATTATGACAAAACGCCGAAGAATACTTCACGCGGACAAAATAATTCAAAATATTATGAATGTGTTTTGTTTGTTAATGTTCCTGCAGCTAAAAGGTAAGTCCATATAAGTTTTTATTACATTTTATCGACTAAAGAACGAGTGTGCATAGCATTGCATACTTATCACCAAAGATGTGAACTTCTTGACACCTTACCGTCTTGAATGATAATTTATTTCGTGAGTAATCGAGAGATTTTCATTGTTTGTACAAGAAGCTCTTGTATTAATAATTATTTACAAATTAGTATCTTGTTTATGCTTTGATAAAAGCCCCTTTGTTTATAATTTCATGATAACATTGCTGCCAACTAAAATAAACTTGAGTGGTATTTATTGCTTGTGTAGGTACAGATGCTAGATCTTTGTATTTACAAAGTATATAAATCATGGGATATTTTAATTACAAAGACTTAATTACATTGTTTGTAAATCACATAATCAAAGCTGCACTTATAACCATTTCTTTTTAACATATTTCCTGTTCTCAGAGGTATTCAACTCCCATTTCAACTAAAATAACTAATTAGGGCAAACTTTCTAACAATTTATGATTTTTTAAATTACCTACTGGCAGTAGGTTCTAAATTAAAATTCCCTAAGGAAAAATTGAATTAAGCTTATCACTTTAAATTAAACAGATTCAATTTGTTCTATAAATGAGGCTGTTATTGTCCAATAACACAATTTGTTAAGCTCTATGAAAGCAATAGAAGAGGTTACTGACTAAAACCCCAAAACCATACACACCAAAATAACAGTAATCAAAAAATAAAGAAAAAGTAGTTTATTCAAATTAGGCTGAGAGCCAACACTTTTTGAACATCAAGTTTTACAAAAGACAGTTCCCCAAAACGCCCGCCTGTCACCACTTCCTAGTGTTTTAGCTGTGGCCAACAAACTCCCCGGCAACACATCTTGGGAGTTTGTTGGCCACTCTAATCTTAAGCCACTTTGATATTTTCATTTATTACTGAAATGTTTCAGGATTCTATGCAGTAGTTAGCAACCCTATATTATTATACTCAACGGCATCAGACATACGAGTAGTGAACACATCCAAGCTTGGTAAAGTGAACACTATAGTCAAAGACCTGGAACAAGGTTCGGCAGTTGACTTTCTCCACAGAAAGGATCTTATATGCTGGTCGGATCAAACCGCAGAGTTGATACAATGTATGAGTTATAATGAGACTCATGTAGGAGATAAGGTAAGAAAGTTAAATAACTTGATAATATTTATTTTCTACCAGTGCTTATTATGAGTTGCACAAAACAGTTCTTAATTCATAAACCACTTGTGACAGCCACACTTAGATTTAGTTGTGTAGAAGCGTATTATAAACAAATGTACAATTAAGGTTAGAGTAGTGATCTGTAGCCTGTTCTTTCTTCAGTCTAATTAAATAGTCCTAGTGTAAAGACGTTCTGTTTTATTTACTCTAGACCCCTTCCAACTTAACAGTCCAGTGTACCATATGTCATACTCATGGTCCTGCCGAGTCTGTATACATTATTACGGACACAATCCCAGTGTAACTTGTGGATCTAGTGCTATATGGATTTGTGAAATTTGTTAACTTGTTGCTGCAGGGACTGTTAACGCACTACGTTATGCCAGCATAGCAATACTTTAATCTTTGGACTTGTAACTCAAAAAATAAAATGGTGGTAAAATATATTTGTATTTCGTTTTTGGATTTGCCTTTCAGATAATGAAGGGCTAGACAGAAATACAGCCACCTTGTTTTTGGCAGGCATACATTACATAATTGAAATATGATTTAAGTTCATGTCTATGTTTCTTTCAGGTTAGAATAGTATCAGAAGGATTAATAACGCCAACTGGTATAGCTATAGACTGGTACACAGATAAAATATACTGGACAGATGGAGAGACCAATAAAATTGAAGTTATTAGCATAGAGCAGAGGTACAGGAAAGTCCTGTTCTGGTCGGAGGTGGACCTCGCTCGAGCTATTGCTGTTGTTCCTAAAGAAGGGTAAGAGAATAAGTAGTTATAGTTAGTTGTTATAAGTAGTTAATAGTTTATTTAATAACAACAATACAATATTACGTAACTAGTTTCAGTTACTCGGCTGTACGTAATCATGCCAGAATGACTGAATGGCTCTGGATAATATTTTTGTCTCAGAGATAGATTATAGTCTGGAATAGCACATGGGTTATATTTATATTTCATGCTGAGAACATGTTTCTTTGACAGAACTTCAGACAGTCACTGTTGTAAAATTTCAATATTTTAATGTTGTAAAATTTGCAAAATAAAGGTGTACTCAAAGTACATGACACCTTCATCCACCCTCAACCTTGTGGTTTACAGGTGTGATGGTTTAATTGACTCCTGTATCTTTTAGGGCAGTTAGATTATTATGACGACTTGCAAAATGTTTGTTAAAAGAAATAATTTATCCTTCTCTATTTTCAGTCTCATGTTCTGGACAGACTGGGGCGAAGTACCCAAAATAGAGAGAGCTGGAATGAATGGCGATCCAGCCACTCGTAAAATAATAGTCAAAGACCATATATTTTGGCCCAACGGCATCACAGTAGATTACGACAACAACCTGATATACTGGGTGGATGCAAAGCTGCATTTTGTTGATGTTATTGATTTTAATGGAGAGAAGAGAAAAAGTGTTGTGAAGGAAGACCTAGTGTATCCGTATGCACTTGCGTTTTTTAATTATAAGCTTTTTTGGACTGATTGGAAAACATGGTAAGGTTCTACTAATTCTTATCTTAATTCTACAACAACTTCGAAAAAACTTGTAATACGTTTATCAGTCTTGAACAGAACACAATACGACAGTTGTGAAAAACGTAAAAGCACAGTTATGCCTTTGTTCTACTGTGTGTTATTTATTTGATAAATAAATATTAAAACATTCATTTCTGAGTTGCAAATGTGACTGTTCCTAAGTTACCCTAGTCTGGTAAAATTTTCGTTTTCCAAGAATTAACCTAATTGTTAAGGTAGGTCCTGCCCATAAATAAAATAATTGCTGTATTGCGTGTTAATTGAATATTTAGTAAAGTTCGAATTACTATGAATTTTTGTGGAAAAATTCGAGGTTTTGGAGGATTTGTAAGGTTTCCTGTTTATTAGTTTTAGTAGAAATTGATGTTAACATTAACTTGATTGAGTGCATATAAAATCTCGCACTTGCACTGAGGCCTAAACTAGTTTAATTTTTTAGAAATTCTCCCTTTTTACTCTCTAGCCAATATACTATAATGATATTCATTCCTAATTCAGGTCAATTCACACATGGGACATAGCAACGAGTGGCCCAATGAAGGAGTTAATCAAATCTGACCCAGTGCCTGTAGATTTAAAGGTGTATGAAGGAAGCAGACAAGTAATGCCAAGTGGTGACTATCCCTGCAAGGAAAACAATGGAGGATGTTCACATTTGTGCCTTTTAGCACCCACACCACCAGGTAAACATTTTACTGATTATACTCACAGTTTCATCATCATCATATCAGCCGAAAGACGTCCACTGCTGAACATAGGCCTCCCCCAAGCGTCGCCTCAACGACCGGTCCTGTGCGTCTCGCATCCATCGGCCGCGACCTTCACCAGGTCATCGGTCCACCTTATGGGAGGCCTTCCAACGTTACGTCTTCCGGTACGCGGTCGCCACTCCAGAACTTTTCGGCCCCATCGACCATCTGTTCTGCGAGCAATGTGCCCTGCCCACTGCCACTTTAGTTTGGCGATCCTTCGGGCTATGTCGGTAACCTTGGTTCTCTTGCGGATATCATCATTCCTGATTCGATCGCGCAAGGAAACTCCAAGCATTGCCCTCTCCATTGCCCTTTGAGTGACTTTGAGCCTTCTGATGAGGCCCGTTGTAAGCGACTACGTTTCAGTTCCCTATGTCATCACTGGCAGCACGCACTCACAGTTTGGCTCTACATAATCCATTTGTAAAGTTTAATTGTATATATGTATAACATTTTTAACAACTAACTCTATGTAATAAGACAAAGTTCAAACTGCTTAACCTGCAACCTATACTTTTTAGGGCCTTTCAGGAAATTAGTTTTCACATTAACACTGTTTAATCAGACTACAGAAAGGACCCTTTTGAATGCATTTTAAGCACTGCAATACTATATTATACCTGTGTGATTTGTTGAAACGTTTTTACTCAATCAACACTTTGCATGGCTGGCTGGCTCGTTATTTGCTCAAAGAATTAGCATTGCCATTCAAGGTGGCAATGCTGGCAGTCTTCTGGGCGGTTTTCTGACAGCGATGTGGAGGAATTTGACTCCTGAGTGTATTTGTTTTTGCATATTCATATGTATATAGTTAAGTTTGTAAGTTATTTAGTTCTGACAAATGTATTTCTCAGCATTGATTTATTAACCACCACCTCTGCAGAAAAATGTCTACATGCTTATCAACTCAACCCAAATTTTCACCACTATCCCCCTTTTCACGCAGGCTACCAGTGCGCCTGCCCCACGGGCTCCAAACTCCGCGAGAGCAGCAACACGACCTGTTACAACAGTCCCCAGTCCCTGCTGGTGGTGGCGCAACGCTCCGCCATCTCCAAGATATCGCTGGACTCGCCCGACTTCACGCCCTACACGCTGCCGCTCAAAGATCTCAAGAGGGCTCTCACCGTGGACTTTGATCCTAAGTTTCAGTACATCTACTGGGCTGATAGTTTGGTAAGTCTTCTGCTTTTCACTCCTCTGCTGCACCACTTCCTTCTCCTCATCCTCCTTCACTCAAAACATGAACAGGAACAAAAAGAGAAAAGCTGTACAGCAGCAGCACTCCCTCTCACACAAAGTGCAACTCTCTAACATACGAGGTTTGCACTCAAATCAAATCAAATCGTATATTTCAAATAAACCATTTACAGGCACTTTTGAATTGTCAAGGTCGGTCAGTCCAACAAGATGAAGCTATTTGCACGTTCCAAAGCGTAGATCTCTATGGAGAAGAACGTGCAAGAAACTCCACGGACACTCTTTTAAAAAATAATAAATTGTTACAAATTTTTGTTTACATCAAGTTGAAATTATACAAACATGTGAGAACGATGTAAAAGACGAGCAGGATAAAAGCGTCCGGGAAAAAAAGGAACAATTCAAAGAAATATTTAAAATAAACCATGGCAACTGAGAAATGACCAGTCCCAACTGACAGCGCCCGTTCACGAACATGACGCATGCGCTAGCACCATTCGGCTCAACCATTTTGAAGGGAGCCAAATGATCCAACGCATACGCCACCATCAGCCAGACTTTTGTGTGAGCATGACACTCCCAACCGTTTGTTTTTGACTTGAATGTACCCACATTCAAGTCAAAAACAAACCTAAAACTGATAGCTATAGCTTAAGTTTAAGGTACACAGTACTCACACATGTGCCGTTAAAATGGATGAAATTATACATTGCTAAATAAAATTGAGTCTATACAATGCAAATATTGTTTTTTTTTTTTTTCAATCTTCCGCCGGTCCAACAATGTTTCCAAATGCTAACAGATTATTTTGTGCGCCCTAGTGGCTGTGGAGCCGGACCAGCATTCAGCCAAGCATTTTTATCTTCAATATAATCCCCCAACTTATAATATGCTTGCCTGCATAGTGTGCGTTTAATACAAGATTTAAATTTTGTCTCATTAAGTTCTAATATATGGGGAGGTATCTTATTATAACATTTTAAACAGTACCCCATAAAAGATGAGGCAACTTTAGCCAGTCTGAAACCTGGTTGAACTAATTGATCCCTATTTCTAGTACCATAATTATGCCTGTCGCCTCTTTTACTAAAAAGATGTAAATTCTTTCTGACATACATGATGTTTTCGTAAATGTATTGACAAGGTACCGTCATGATGTTAATATTCTTAAACAGTTCCCTTAGAGAATCGCGCCGGCGGAGATTATATATCGCTTTGATGGCTCTTTTCTGCAGAATAAAAATAGACTCAATGTCTGCAGCCCGTCCCCATAGTAAAATACCGTAAGACATGATACTGTGAAAGTAACTAAAATAGACCAGTCTCGCGGTATCGACATCCGTTAATTGGCGGATTTTCCTAACAGCATAAGCTGCTGAACTTAGCCGTCCAGAAAGAGATGTTATATGAGGGCCCCATTGTAGCCTTGGGTCAAGCGTAATTCCCAGGAAAACCGTTTTATCGACAAATTCTAGTTTTTCCCTGTTCAATACTATGTCACAATCACTGCTTTTGACATTGGGTAAAGAAAATCTTATACATTTCGTTTTCTTTTCATTCAAAACCAAATTATTCGCCGTGAACCAATTTTGGACTTGCATTAGGGCATTATTTATGATATCAACATTGTCTGTCTGTCTATTTATCTTAAAAATTAAGGAGGTATCGTCGGCAAACAGCACCATGTCAAGTTTTTGTTGCAATAAATAGGGTAAATCATTGATATATACCAAAAACAAGAAAGGACCCAAAATCGAGCCCTGGGGAACGCCCAAAAAGGCCTTAACGCTTAAAAAGCCTTACTACCTGCTGGGTATGAAGCAAGTTTGTTCCCTATTCGGCTAACGTGGTCAAACCGAGCCCTCCGCAACACCTTCTTGCAGGACTTGGCAGCCCTGTTGAAGGCTCTCTTCTTCTGACTCACGTCATTTGCTTTGCGCGTACGAGGGTCGACCCTTGCTAGGTACGCCACGTGCTTAAGCGCATCAGCGCGATGGCACTCGGCACCAAACCATGCTTGCACAAGCTTCGCCAGACATTGTTACGTCAGAGAACGGAATGTAGAATAGCAAATACGCTGCCAAGGATAACATGCGAAGAAAGATCGCATTCCATCCCAATCTGCTGACCTGTATCGCCATACCCGCCGGGTGCCTGTTGGGCTAGCGGACACAGATCAGTCATTTGTACACAAAGTTGATAATTTTGTGTCAGCTATATCAGCAAAATCTGCTTTGCATTGCTACTTTTTTTTAAATAATCTATTTATCTACTTAGGCAAAGACAATATCTAGAGCGCGACTAGACGGAAGCGAGCAGACAGTCGTGATACACAGCAGCGGCGTGCCCGACAGCATCGCTATCGACCACCTCGCGAGGAACATCTACTGGACAGACCCCGTCACCGACACCATCAACGTGGCCCGCCTCGATGGCACCTCTAAGAAGGTATTACTACATAATATGTACAATATTTAGAGCGCGACTAGACGGAAGCGAGCAGACAGTCGTGATACACAGCATCGCTATCGACCCTCTGGCGAGGAACATCTACTGGACAGAGCCAGTTTCTTGCTGGTTCTTTTCCGTAGGAAAAGACCAATTCGAACTGAGCACTAAATTCTGTCGTTGTAATAAGTGCCGACGTACCTTTAGGAAATAAAATATTTGGAATTTTGACCTACTTTCTCGAAGAATACAAACTTGATCTTCGCTATTTCTAGGTGATAATCCACAACGAGCTGTACGACCCTCGCGCCATAGCCCTGCACCCGACGGCGGGCTGGATGTTCTGGTCCGACTGGAACGACAAGAAGCCCAAGATTGAGCGCGCCAACCTGGACGGCAGCGGCCGCGTACTGCTGGTGTACGAGAGGATCACGTGGCCCAACGGCATCGCGCTCGACACCGTCAGGAACAAGCTGTACTGGGGGGATGCCAGGACGCATAAGATTGAGGTGAGTTCATACACAAAACATAAATTTCAGGGCATAAGTGGAACAAGGCTGCCCGTGATGACGACTGCACCCAACTGCTGGATGAATGCTTTAGGCCCATAACAAAACCATGTGCAGTATAGTTCAAGGGATGGTAGGATAGAGAGAGAACAGGATAGGTAAAAATATGGTAGGATAGAGAGAACAAGATAGATCAGTATTAGTTACATCGCACAAGTTTCAAAATCGCTTGGCACTTCACTGTTTACAGTGTTGTAGTTTAGCTAATCAGGATTTTATCATCTACCATCCTGGTTGATTAAAAGCAAAGCAGGTTTAGCTTTGAAAATTTTCGGATTATGGCTCGGAAATATGATTCTATTTAATCCGTCAGTTAGATTATCGAAAAATATTGGACACGTATTAGATTTATCAAATCAATAAAAATTGACGAAGATAAAACGCATCAAAGATCAGGAGTGGGGGCTTGTGACGTCACTATTCTATAAAAAGTGTTCTAACAAGTGACGTCACACGAGTTTTCAACGCACAGTGGCGTCTTAATTTTGTGTTTACGTGAAAAAAAAAATACGTGTCCAATATTTTTTGAAAATCTATTTTTTTTTTATAGATAGATAGATAGGCATACATTTGACCATTATCTCACCTAATGGTAAGCAATAATGCGGTCGAAGATGAAGCACGTTTGCCTAGAAGCAACCTATTCACTCTGAGATACTCTTACAGAGTGTGGACGTTACCAAGATGGGTCTATAATTCGACGGGTCAGCTCGACTACCCTTCTTGGACACGGGCTGCACGTTAGCTTGCTTCCAAGCATTCGGTACTTTTCCAGTCTCAAACGAAAGGCGAAATAGGCGTGTCAAGATTAGAGACAACTCAGGCGCACAAGTCTTCAAAACAATTGCCGGTATCCCGTCGGGGCCGCTAGCCTTATTCACGTCTAGGTTACGCAGTACCCGAAGAACGTCCTTCTGATGAATGCGAATGTTCGACATACTCGACTCGCATCCATCAGAAGAAGCAGGGGGCCTGGCGCCACCAGGATCCAGACGCGACGATTCCGCAAACATAGAAACAAGTTGAACAAGCAAGAACAAACAAGTTTGCTTTCTGCTCAGCGACCCATCGGGCCTCAGCAGTGGTGGTAGTGAGGGGTGTCAGGTTCGATTCGACCGACTTAGCCAGGGACCAAAAAGCCTCACTACCTGCTGGGTATGAAGCAAGTCTGTTCCCTATTCGGCAAATGTGGTCAAACCGAGCTCTCCGCAACACCTTGCAGGACTTGGCAGCCCTGTTAAAGGCTCTCTTTTTCTGACTCACGTCATTTGCTTTGCGCGCACGGGCGTCGACCCATGCTAGGTACGCCGCATGTTTTATCGCATTAGCACGATTGCACTCGGCATCAAACCATGGGCGAGCTTCGCCAGACATTGCTACGTCTGAGAACGGAATGTAGTACTCCATTCCCTTCCGCAACACTTCCGTCATGGCGTCAGCGCACGACGAAGTATCAGTTGAAGGAAAGCAAGTAGGCTGCCAAGGGTAACATGCGAAAAATGATCGCATGCCATCCCAATCTGCTGACCTGTATCGCCATACCCGCCGGGTGCCTCTGGGGCTAGGATCGGGCGGGGAGTAAACGAACATAGACTTCACCAGACAGTGGTCGGAACTACCCAGTGGAGAAGAATTCGACACCGAGCTTTTCTGGGGGGCTATTGTTTCTGGGGGGCTACTCTCTAAGCCCGAAGTCCGTAGTTTCGGGCTTAGTTGCGGACGTATTCTACTCCGTATCACCTAACCACTAAGAGTTAATGACAACACGATTTGACAGTTACTGTAAAATCGTGTTGTCTTATTCTTAGTTCGGGTTCGGGACTAATCGTAAGTCCGTAGGTGATACGGAGCAGAACACGCCTGCAACTAAGCCCGAAACTACGGACTTCGGGCTTAGAGAGTAGCCCGTGGTCGTGTTTCGAGTGAGTAAGGTAGAGGAGAAGGAAGTGAAATGAGGTTCCATGCTGCTGACCCTCAGGCACACTCTGACAGGACGACATCATTGGGGGACTAGTCTTGAGACTGCGGGGACGCCCGAGCCCCCCCGGAAATGTCCACCGGGCCCTCTCGTCTAGTCGCCAACCAGCACGATGGTGCATTCTGGGATTTTTCGACATTTGGCGGGGCAGCCTTTCGTGTGTGGCTAGCACACTACTTGGGCCCCCAACTACCTGCGGTCGGCCAGCGGCGCACCGTGACTCGGATCCCGCTACCCTCCGCGACTAGTCTCCCGGTACGCCAATGTCAGCGCAAGCCTGGTTGGTCTGCCTGCATTGGAACAACTATTTCGACCCAACTCCTCGGAATCTATCTGACGGAATTATTAGATTTTTTAGTCAGCTACCCTATTGGCTTCGCTTTTTTGTGAAGTATCATACGACTGACTATTGCAGTTGTACGTGATTGGTTCTACTTTGCGTATTTCCCCAAATATATTTGACTAGCTGACCCGCGCAGCTTCGTCTGCGTCACATTTTTCATTACTGCTCCGCTCCTATTGATCTTAGCGAGATGATATATAGCCTATAGCCTTCCTCGATAAATGGGCTATCCAACACTGAAAGAATTTTTCAAATCGGACCAATAGTTCCTGAGATTAGCGCGTTCAAGCAAACAAACAAACAAACTCTTCAGCTTTATATATTAGTATAGATTTCAAATAAATTTTAGTTTACAGCACCTTCCTGAACGTCTTTTAAATAGCATATTTTCTTATTTCTATAGGTATGCAACATGGATGGAACAGAAAGAAAAGAACTTCACAGCAGCGAGATCTTGCACATCTTCGGACTTACCTTACTGGGAGATCATCTCTACTGGACAGATATGCAGAAACGAACCTTAGACAGGATTAATAAAAATACCGGTAACTAAACACTATTTTTTATTTACAGGGTCAAATAAAAATTATTTGATTTGGAAATCCTTCTAGTTGGTAAAGTTTCGCATGTTTATTTAATTTGATATTTTATTAATGTTTTTTGTAATACGTCAAAAAGAATATAACTTCTTTACCAATCCTCGGCTCGAGAACATTCAGCTGTTGTTGTTGTCACAAAGGGCCACAAGTTCAGACATTCAATTTGAGACTAGCTTCTTCCCGCGACTTCGTACGCGCATATCCCGTTTTTTCCCGTTCCCATGGGAATTTGGCATGTAGGTTCCCAAGTACCTACTTGCCAAATTTTAGCTTTCTAAAACCATTAGTTTCGGCCGTGCGTTGTCTGTCAGTCACTTACTCAGTAATCGAATAATTTTATATATTTGAGATAACTATTGCGACTAGGGACTTTAGCGCAACTCAATCCCATACACATTTTGGGACTTTTTGACAATCGTTGTCACTCATAGAATGTCATTTTTTCTCTCATGTCAAAAAAATGTTTCTTTAGTTATAATTCATCCCACCATCATCTTTGCTTGCCATAGTTCTTGTTCTGCCGCAACCCCAGCTTGTACAGTTCGCATCACCGTTGTTTACCCCTCTGAAGTTAGGTTTTAGTGACACCGCGCAGGTGCAATCGCGTAAACAAGTGTTACGTTCCTAGAATATTTTTTTGTTTATACGTATTATATTATAAATAAGTAACAAAGACTACCAGTAACAATAACAATATCAAAAAGTAACACCACAAATACATACACCACAAAAACACACAAAAAACAAATCAAATAGTAAGAAATAACCAAAATAATTAATTAATAACAATAACAACGTGTAACACTTTTCGCATCAACAGTCGTATTGCATTGAGCAAGCGGGTCACACGCATGCATCGAACGTATACGAGCGAGTGAGATGCCATTACACCCGCCATCTTACGCAAACACGCGCATGCGCGACCTGAGCGCGCATGCGCTGTATTATGTTTTTTTGTCAAATTGACATTCTACGCATTCGATTGCGACGTACTTCGGGGAGGGATGACGGACGATTTTTTTATGTTTCTAATCGTGCTCTATATCTCCAGGTCTAGAACGACAACCAGTAGTAGAGCAGATGGCAAACATGATGGGCGTGAAAGCGTTCCGCCTCGGAGAGTCGCTGGGCTGGAACCAGTGCGCCGACAAGAACGGAGGCTGCTCTCATCTGTGCCTCAACACACCCGAGCGCTATGTGTGCAGCTGTCCTCTTGGTAAGTAGTGGGTGAGTCGCTGGGCTGGAACCAGTGCGCCGACAAGAACGGAGGCTGCTCTCATCTGTGCCTCAACACACCCGAGCGCTATGTGTGCAGCTGTCCTCTTGGTAAGTAGTGGGTGAGTCGCTGGGCTGGAACCAGTGCGCCGACAAGAACGGAGGCTGCTCTCATCTGTGCCTCAACACACCCGAGCGCTATGTGTGCAGCTGTCCTCTTGGTAAGTAGTGGGTGAGTCGCTGGGCTGGAACCAGTGCGCCGACAAGAACGGAGGCTGCTCTCATCTGTGCCTCAACACACCCGAGCGCTATGTGTGCAGCTGTCCTCTTGGTAAGTAGTGGGTGAGTCGCTGGGCTGGAACCAGTGCGCCGACAAGAACGGAGGCTGCTCTCATCTGTGCCTCAACACACCCGAGCGCTATGTGTGCAGCTGTCCTCTTGGTAAGTAGTGGGTGAGTCGCTGGGCTGGAACCAGTGCGCCGACAAGAACGGAGGCTGCTCTCATCTGTGCCTCAACACACCCGAGCGCTATGTGTGCAGCTGTCCTCTTGGTAAGTAGTGGGTGAGTCGCTGGGCTGGAACCAGTGCGCCGACAAGAACGGAGGCTGCTCTCATCTGTGCCTCAACACACCCGAGCGCTATGTGTGCAGCTGTCCTCTTGGTAAGTAGTGGGTGAGTCGCTGGGCTGGAACCAGTGCGCCGACAAGAACGGAGGCTGCTCTCATCTGTGCCTCAACACACCCGAGCGCTATGTGTGCAGCTGTCCTCTTGGTAAGTAGTGGGTGAGTCGCTGGGCTGGAACCAGTGCGCCGACAAGAACGGAGGCTGCTCTCATCTGTGCCTCAACACACCCGAGCGCTATGTGTGCAGCTGTCCTCTTGGTAAGTAGTGGGTGAGTCGCTGGGCTGGAACCAGTGCGCCGACAAGAACGGAGGCTGCTCTCATCTGTGCCTCAACACACCCGAGCGCTATGTGTGCAGCTGTCCTCTTGGTAAGTAGTGGGTGAGTCGCTGGGCTGGAACCAGTGCGCCGACAAGAACGGAGGCTGCTCTCATCTGTGCCTCAACACACCCGAGCGCTATGTGTGCAGCTGTCCTCTTGGTAAGTAGTGGGTGAGTCGCTGGGCTGGAACCAGTGCGCCGACAAGAACGGAGGCTGCTCTCATCTGTGCCTCAACACACCCGAGCGCTATGTGTGCAGCTGTCCTCTTGGTAAGTAGTGGGTGAGTCGCTGGGCTGGAACCAGTGCGCCGACAAGAACGGAGGCTGCTCTCATCTGTGCCTCAACACACCCGAGCGCTATGTGTGCAGCTGTCCTCTTGGTAAGTAGTGGGTGAGTCGCTGGGCTGGAACCAGTGCGCCGACAAGAACGGAGGCTGCTCTCATCTGTGCCTCAACACACCCGAGCGCTATGTGTGCAGCTGTCCTCTTGGTAAGTAGTGGGTGAGTCGCTGGGCTGGAACCAGTGCGCCGACAAGAACGGAGGCTGCTCTCATCTGTGCCTCAACACACCCGAGCGCTATGTGTGCAGCTGTCCTCTTGGTAAGTAGTGGGTGAGTCGCTGGGCTGGAACCAGTGCGCCGACAAGAACGGAGGCTGCTCTCATCTGTGCCTCAACACACCCGAGCGCTATGTGTGCAGCTGTCCTCTTGGTAAGTAGTGGGTGAGTCGCTGGGCTGGAACCAGTGCGCCGACAAGAACGGAGGCTGCTCTCATCTGTGCCTCAACACACCCGAGCGCTATGTGTGCAGCTGTCCTCTTGGTAAGTAGTGGGTGAGTCGCTGGGCTGGAACCAGTGCGCCGACAAGAACGGAGGCTGCTCTCATCTGTGCCTCAACACACCCGAGCGCTATGTGTGCAGCTGTCCTCTTGGTAAGTAGTGGGTGAGTCGCTGGGCTGGAACCAGTGCGCCGACAAGAACGGAGGCTGCTCTCATCTGTGCCTCAACACACCCGAGCGCTATGTGTGCAGCTGTCCTCTTGGTAAGTAGTGGGTGAGTCGCTGGGCTGGAACCAGTGCGCCGACAAGAACGGAGGCTGCTCTCATCTGTGCCTCAACACACCCGAGCGCTATGTGTGCAGCTGTCCTCTTGGTAAGTAGTGGGTGAGTCGCTGGGCTGGAACCAGTGCGCCGACAAGAACGGAGGCTGCTCTCATCTGTGCCTCAACACACCCGAGCGCTATGTGTGCAGCTGTCCTCTTGGTAAGTAGTGGGTGAGTCGCTGGGCTGGAACCAGTGCGCCGACAAGAACGGAGGCTGCTCTCATCTGTGCCTCAACACACCCGAGCGCTATGTGTGCAGCTGTCCTCTTGATAAGTGGACGTGTAAGCTTGCAGCAGAATTGCGTATGTAAGGGAAAATCTCATGCGAATATGAACTTTGTGTCGGTTGCATAAGATTGATATTCATAACCATACTGCGAGTTACATGTTTTGTTCGTCGAGTAGCCGCGATGATGTCGCCATGTGAGACACGTTCATAAAGTTGTTACAAGATGAAGTGGCAGGACGATACTATCACGAGACACTTGTTGAAACTTAGCAAAAAAATGTCAATCTGCTTTCTTCAAAATAAAGTCAATTCTTATAATTTGACTACTTATATTTTGAAACTATTCAAAAAATATCAACCATAAAATGATTGCCCTAAACTAACGTTCGCAATTTCTTCACCTACAGGTCTAGAGCTAAGCAAAGACCGAAAGACTTGCGTGGAACCGGAAGCGTTTCTAGTGTATAGCCGCAAGAACGTCATCGGTCACATCAGTATTGAGAACGAAGGAAATGACGTCGTACTGCCGCTCAAAGACTTGAAGGAAGTCAGGTAAATGTCTCATACATTCTTCAATTAATCTAAAACAGCTAATACTTATTATAAACAGGTACAATTATTTGTTTGTTTGTAGAGGGTAATATCTCTCTCTCGTTCTCTCTCCTCTCTCTCTCTTTTCTCTTTCTTTCTCTCTCTCTCTCTCTCTTTCTCTTCCATATTCAATTTGCAGATCAGGCAATGTTCTATTAAGTTTTTACGCATACATTGACTGGCTTCATGGCCTGTTCATGGGCAGTTACCTGGAGAAATATGAGTGTCCTATACACCTCTGTGAACCCTGTTTTTATGGATTGGAAATGATCAAATGACTCTCGCTCTGCATGGAGTGGGAGAGAATGTCTCTTGCTGACTAAAACCCAACCGTGTACAGTCTGTGACCAACATTATCTAACCTACTTGACTTTTAAACGCTCATAGTCAAGTGGGTTAGATAATGTTTGTCACAGACCCTACCTGCACATGCCCTTTACGATGCAGGGTCACGTAAAGATTGGTTTTAGTCAGTAAGAGTCTGATACTCCCTTCTGCTTCGCCCAGAGCGGGAGGAGTCATTTGATGATTACCCATCGATAAAAAAAGGGTCACGGTAACTCCTTCGAACTTTCCTACAAACCTCTATGAATTCTTCGGGAAATCTAAGCGATTTTCTGTTACTTAAGAATATTGTTGTTCCAGTGCGTTAGCCGTGCATGTATCAGGAAACAAAATCTACTGGTCGGACAGCAAGACTAAGACCATCAACCGGTGTTCTGTCAACGGCTCTAACATGGAGAAAGTGCTGGAGTGGATGGGACTAGTTGAAGGTATTTCTATGCTATTTTTGAGATAATTATTTGTGATGACAATAATGTGTGATACTGGCTTATCAATTTTGTAATGTGTGTTTTTGGATTTTAGGCTCTCATACACTTGTAGCGGCTAAAGGGTCATAAATTTTCAATGTTATAGTGTAAAATATACCTACAAAAGTTTATCTAAATTAATATTATAAAGCAAACAAACAAAAAATCAAATCTTTCCTAGATTTGATTTTCTGTTTGTTTGTTACGACTTAACTCAAAAACTGCACAACTGATTTTAAAAATTCTTTCAGCATTACCAAGCTTCATCTTTGCCGAGTAACATAGGCTATTATAGTATATTTTCAAGAAATTAGTAATCCTTAAGAAAATTGCAATAATGGTAAAGTAGCTCAAAGTAGCACAATTTTGCCTATAAAATTCATTATTTGGTGCGCTGAGAAAACTATTGATGATAGAAACATAAAAATAAAGCAATATATAAAGCTGAAGAGTTTGTTTGTTTGTTTGCTTGAACGCGCTAATCTCAGGAATTACTGGTCGGATTTAAAAAAATCTTCAGGTCAGCTCTAAATAGCCTAATTATCGAGGAAGGCTATAGGCTATATATCATCACACCAAAAGGAGCGGAGCAGTAATGAAAATTGTGACGCAGACGAAGTTGTGCGGGTCAGCTAGTTTAAAAAAAAAGTTGTCCAGACCGATAACGGCCGTGGTGGTCAATCTCAACGTACATTAGCTATCGGCGCGGGACATATTACAGCATCCGCACAAGAGCGTGTGCCAACTCATGTGCACTCACTCTTCCATCACATTCATAGTATCTGAAACCCAACTGATATGCCTTACCGATGTACCTACGCAGAAGATGAATTTTCGAAGCGCGGGAAATGCTATTGACCAATCGGCACGCTCCACTCAACGCGCTTCTTTTTGTTGTACCGCTATTGGTCGGCAGCTGCCGCCATCTTAGCGCCGCGTGGCATGCACGTGACGCGCGAGTGAGACGGAACTAACAGCTGCAGTGTATTATGAACCTTATAGTAGTGATCTAAGGTTGATTGTAAGTTTGCTTTCATTCGTTAATCTTCGGGGCCATACTTTCTTTTCTGTGCGAACGAAGATTCACGACGCGCCTTATCAGTTGGGTACCACTTTACCAACTTATATGTCGTAATACTAAAGACTGTCCTATTTTACCAGGCATCGCCATCGACTGGTCGGGGCAGAACATCTACTGGTCGGACACGGGCACCATGCGCATCGAGGTGGCACGCCTGGACGGCTCCAGCCGCAGGGCGCTGCTGTGGCAGGGACTCAAGAAGCCCAAGAGCATCGCGCTGGATCCTAAGAGAGGGTGAGTGGAGATTATGACTTGAATTTATTAAAACTTTATGCACAAGTAAAATACACTATACAAAGGCGGGCTTAATGCTGCTTTAGAAATCGGTTTTTGTATAATCTAAGTATTAAAATTTAAGTTGACTTGCAAAAAGTCGATTTTTTTCTAGGGTTCCATACCCAAAGGGTAACCAACGGAACCATAGTACTAAGCCTCTGCTGTCCGTCCGTCTGTCTGTCTGTCAGTGGGCTGTATCTCAAGAACCGTAATAGGCAGACTGTTGAAATTTTCACAGATTGTCTTATTCTATTGCCGTATGGAACCCTTAGAGTGCGAGTCCAACTCGCACTTGACCGGTTTTTTCATGTTAGGTACTAAGAATAACCACAACTTGTTATGATTTACTCGCTCTAATAAAACTTTGTTTTAAATTTTCTCTACAAATTCAAAATGTATTGACCTGAGAAGGTCGCCTCTGTTCACTTAGATGCGCTCTAATACTAGTATTACTTTATTTTATTCTCAACTTTATTTCACTAAGCGTTGATATTTTTTTTTTACTGAAACCCGCGGTCCGTCACACCCCACTAATGCAAACAGTTGGACTTTTAGGCGGTTCATACACTGCCCGGCTATACGCTGCGTGGTGCGTGGCGATGAAGTCAAAAACTACGCCTGAATGCGTTTTCAGTGTGTTGCACTCCGCGTGTTTTCAATGCAAAGAGAGATACATTCAAATAACGTAAGAACACGCACTCCTGCGCTACGCTGCGTAATACGGTGCAGTGTGCGAACCGCGTTATTACAGTTTTTTTTTTATGAATGGCATACTTTTGACCACTATCTCACCTGATGGTAAGCGATGATGTGGTGGAAGATGGAGCATGTTTGCCTAGAAGACCTATTCGCTCTTGTCTTAAAGACTCCCAGGTTGTAGCTATCTGGAAACACAGACTCTTGCAGGGAATTCCACTCGTTAGCTGTACGGACTATGAATGTGTACCCAAAACGTTTAGTGCGTGTCGGTGGGATGTCCACCATGTACCGGTGGCGCATCGCCGTTCGTCTTGTGGTCCGATGATGGAACGGGCTTGGCGGAATTAAATCATGTAATTCCGTCGCACACTCACGAAAATGCAACCGATAGAAAACCGACAGGCCAGCAACTCGGCGTCGATGCTGACTTTGGAGCTTCGACTCGACGAGCCTATCATTCCGGTGATCTTCTCGGCTCTTTTGTCAATTGACTCAAGGGCATCAAGCTGGTATTTGACAGATCCGTCCTGTACTCCATTCACGATCGAACTTGCGCTTGATAGAGTTTGAGCAGCTGTTCCGGCGTGAAGGATCGTCTCACCTTTGCTAGGATCCCTAACTTTCTGGCAGCCACTTGAGCCTTTGCCTCTATGAAAGGGCCAACATTAAGGGTAGATATTAACGTAACACCAAGAAGCTCAAGTCGGTTGGTTATCGGCACGGTTACACCTCGAAAAGATGGAGCTGGGTGGAATTTGCTCCTTTTAGCGGTAAAGAGACACGCTAGGGTCTTAGCAGCATTAAACTTGACCAGATTCGCTTTCGTCCCAATCAGAAACAGCCTGTAAGGATAAGTTCAAGTGCTGAACCATAGCCTCCCGGAGAGACTGGATGTGCGACCCACCAGCTCGTGCGTCGAACACGTATATCTCAGCAACAGTGCTGTCGACAGTTTATAACCTCTCCTTATTGATTCCAGCTACATGTACTGGTCAGAACTGGGCTCCAAGAGCATCAAGCGCGCCGGCATGGATGGCTCATCGCCCACGGTGCTGTTCGAGCAGGTGGGCAAGGTGCACTCGCTGTGCGTGGACGCGGAGCGGCGCACTCTGTACTGGGCGGCGCTGGACCCGCCCGCCATCGAGGTCGCCTTCCTCAACGGCACGGGGAGGAGGGTGCTGCTCAGCAATGTGTCCATGCCCTACACGCTGGCCTTGCATGATGACAGGATCTTTTGGGGGGATTGGAATACAGGTATGTGGTACTTTTTTTGGATATTTTTTTCTAGATATTTTACATCGTCTTCTACTTGAACTCAGCTGTATCCTGTTAGACTAGAAGCTCAACCCAACACTATTATTAAGAGTTGGGATAAGACTAGGCAGATAATCATTTTTATAAAAATTTCAAGATTTGTACACAAACTGCCTAACCTGGAACAATCTACTCAACAAGCAACCAACCAACAAGCAATCAACTGGCTGGTTCATACGCAAAATGCCAGCCACGCACATTGCCAGAAATCGCAGAATGCCAGATACGCAAATTTATTTATTTCTTTATCCTTTACTAGCTTCTGCCAGCGGCTTCGCCCGCGTGGCCCCTAGGGAACAACTCCCGGGACAAAAAGTAGCCTATGTCCTTTCTCAGGCTCTAGACTATCTCTGTACCAAATTTCATTTAAATCGGTTCAGTAGTTTTGGCGTGAAAGCGCGACAGACAGACAGACAGAGTTACTTTCGCATTTATGATATTAGTAAGGATTGAAAGAAAGAAAAAGCGTTTATTTCAGACAACTGAGGCCCATAAAACACTATACATAAATAAGCATAAAAAAAAACTAAAAATAAACTAATACATAAATTAATACAAAAAACTTAACAGCAACTTGCAAAAAGCCAGGAACGCAGAATGCCAAATACGCAAAGTCAGGAACGCAGAATTCCAAACACGCAAAGTCAGGAACGCAGAATGCCAGATACGCAAAAAGTTAGGAACGCAGAATGCCAGACATGCAAAATGTCAGGAACGCAGAATGCCAGACACGCAAAAAGTGAGGAACGCAGAATGCCAGACATGCAAAATGTCAGGAACGCAGAATGCCAGACACACAAAAAATCAGTTACACAAAATGTCAGAAAAGGATCAGATTTTATATTATTACTTTTCGTTTTCTTTAAAATTTGATTGTGTATTACCACTTGAACATTGGCCAATTGAGTGATCTGCAATTTATCGGTAGGTGCTTTGAAATGTCTTTCTATGCATCCAAATCCTATTTTATTTAATCCTATCCTGTCTATATCTATACTAATATCATACAGAGGTAAAGTTTGTGAGTTTGTGAAGTTTTAACCTAAATACCTATACGCCCAATTTTTTTTTCTTTTTGTACATTCTATTTTTAAAGAGGCCAAATGTCTTCGTTGTTTTTCTCAAGAAAGAACCTCCGAAATTCCGTTATAGGATGTATTACAAATTTAAATGTAATATGAGTTTATGAGTTTCTGACGATTTGTGAATTTGACATTTTGCGACGATGTCTCCCGATCTGACAATATGCGTTTCTGGCATTTTTCATATAAACCAACTGGCCTATCGTCCATAGAGTTTTTTATTATTATATCGTTTTTTTTTTAACATATAAATTTAATTTTTAATATTTCAATTAAAACATAAAAAAAAAACATTTAAAAATATAAAAATAGTAGCCCACCGGTATCGGGAACAGGGTCCAAGTTACCGGTCCGGGCTCCAGAGAGAGGAACCTCCTAACAATACGAGCCGTGTCCAGAAGTACCGCTTTCTGAATCAAGCCCTTGATCCAGCTGCCTAACGAGAGCCTCCTGAGGTGTTGGTCGAGGCTCGTGGCTATTAAGCCATTGGCCGATATGACTATCGGTACAATGACTGCGGAATCCACATCCCACATGTCGACAACCTCGCAAGCCAAGTCAATATACTTGATTAGTTTATCTTTCTCGGCTTTCACGAGGTTCTCGTCATGCGGGACGGTTATGTCTACAATCATTGCACGCCTCACTATTTTTTTTATTATTATTATTTTGTGTGCAGTATAGTGTTTTCTATCTCTGACTTAAGGGCGCTATTACAAAATAGAGCGCTTGGCGCGAACTAAAGCTACAGACCGCGTTTCCCGAGATTTATAGTGATTGTAGCGCTGCATACAACAATTGTTTAAAAATATTATTTTACATTTAAGGGGCCTATTACAATTTGACTGTGTTTTTTGCGTAAAATGACCAACTTTGGCTTTCTTATTCTCAGAAACTGAAATATTTAGACATCTTTGGCGTATATGTGTTGAAGATAGCGGGCTCACTTTTCGCATTTTTCTCTTATATATTTGTAAAAAGCCAAAATTCCGAAGTAAGTTTCTCATGAAAAGCGCGACGGCACTTTTTCGAGCTCCTGGATTGAACTACTGTACTAACCAAATGAAATGAAATTTATATCATAATATTCATTACATAGTGGTTTCGGTCATAGCGGCATGAAACAAGAATGGAGCGTCCGTAAAAAAACCCTTTCGAATCCATAAAAACTACTAAAAACGCTCAGAATTAACTGTAAATTTGTCCTTAATACATACACATACTTATGGTTTGTTTTGGTATATTATTATTTAAAATGTATATTAAAATAAATCATAGTTCATAAGAAATGAAAATTTAATAAATATTCATTAAATAACCACTAAACTAAACCTAATTGCAACTGCTTAATTTCTACATAATGCGATGAGTCAGCAGTTTTGTGAGTGAAAACGCAATTCTGTGATAGGGCTCTTAAATAGACGATTTTTTTCCATCAAGATAACATAGTAACCGTAGTTATTGGTTACTTTTTGTTTGAATACGTTTTTTTTTCATATTTCTAAATATATATAAATCAAAGGTGACTGACTGACAGCCTGACATAGTGATCTATCAACGCACAGCCCAAACCACTGGACGGATCGGGCTGAAATTTGGCATGCAGGTAGATGTTATGACGTAGGCATCCGCTAAGAAAGGATTTTGATCAATTCTACCACCAAAGGGATAAAATAGGGGATGAAAGTTTGTCAATTTTAAACTTCTTAACGCGAGCGAAGCCGCGGGCAAAAGCTAGTTATAAATATAATTTGGAACGAAAAATGATCAGTAACTCTCTGTTTTACGGTATTATTTTTGGTGTATTACTGTATGAAACATAATAAATTGAATTAAGCATTTAATTGGCTTGAAAGGGCTTCAAATTTGTCGCAAAGTGCCGCGCGGCAGCAGCGCTGCTTTGTTAATCCATACAAATAATAAACGCAAAGTAGGGCGCGGCGGCAGCGTGTTTATTATTTGTATGCCCTTACAAAGCATCAAAAGATGCCTAAAGTAAAATTTTATGAAACATCTTTTGCTGAAACAAGGTTTTTACTAATTTATGTAAACAAATTGAAACATTTATTTAAAGCACTCCCAAGAGAAAGAATCAAAGTTTCTTGGCCATGTATTTTTTTTTAATTTGTGGCTATATCTAAACCATAATCTCACATCAAAACTCGAGTCAAACGCTCAAATCCAAGAAAAAATGTAATAGCCCTCTTAAACCTATTGGTACTTAAATCAATTGGTAACCGAAAATGTTTTGAATGTTTAATAGCGGATTTTCAATTAAATTTTGACTAGCGATCAAATATTTCGGATTAAATCGTAATTAATCAGTCAACTAGTGCCATTAATAGTACATTACTGCAGCGGCTAGCAAAAGAGGCATTGACAGACGAACGTGTAAAAACGGGCCGAGGCGAAGCCGAGGCACACATACGTAAGTCCATCAATGCTTAGTTCTGGCCAAGGCTTGTATGGCATTTTTCTCAAATATAATTACAGTAACCCATTGCGATAGTGTAGGAAAAATAATAATGACTAAACAAATACATTTAATTTTCAGTTTACAGATCCAGTTCAATTCAATTTATAATAAAAAAAACAATACAATTCAATAAATTAATCAATTAAATAAAATGATTGCAATCAAATAAAATAGTTTATTAAAATACAATTACTTTTCAAAATCAATGACGAAAAGCGAACAACAATAATTTTACCCCTGCTAAATAGTGTTTTTTTTTTTGTTCAATGAACAGCTTTCTATTTGCAAGCCAGTTCGAAACTTAAATAAAACCTTTGATAAATTACCTACTTGGTTGCCATTTTTCGGAGTAAAAAATTGTTCCATTTTTACATTACACGACAGATATTAGTTACTATGTAATTTATTTGGCTGCTAAACCACGACAGATATGGATTTTCATACAACTTTTGCCGGCCGCTGTTCGCATGTATTTGGACAGTATAGCAATTGCGATTTATCTCGAAGAAAGTCGTCAAAATGATGTTCAAATTTCGAGCATGTTTGAGAAAAGTACATTACAACCACAACTCCAATCTACAGGCATTGTAGAGTCAGCAACAAAAACCCTCGGCGACCAGCGCAAAGTGATCCACTCGGGTGTGGAGTACATCTCGGAGCTCAAAGTGTTCGGTCGCGGAGGGCGCGGCGCCGCCAGCCAGTGCGCGGCTGATAACGGCGGCTGCGCGCATCTGTGCCTGGCCGCGCCCGCCACGCCCGGGGATTATAAGTGTGCGTGTCCGCAGCACTACCGACTCAACAAGGACAACCTTACTTGTACAGGTACGTGCCTCCATCACCTATTCTTGAATTCAGTTGTCATTCATGCTTAGTTCGGGTTCGGGACTAATCGTAAGTCCGTGGCGATACGGACTTCGGGCTTAGAGAGTTGTCCCCCTGAATTCAAGATAGGCTAGTTTCCATCATTAATAAATTGCAAATCTATTTAGTCCGTCAGTTAGAGTATTGAAAAATAATGGACACGTATTTTTTGTTTTTGTAAATCAATGAATATTGACAAAGATAAAACGCATTAAAACTCGGTAGACGGGTGGGGGGGGGGTAGGTCGCTATTAAAAATTGTGCTATCGTAGTGACGTCACGCGAGTTTCCAACGTACTGTAACTTCGTATTTTTTTGTTTACGTGAAAAAAGAAAAAATACGTGTTCAATGTTTTTAAGAAATCGATCTGACGGACTAATTTGTTTTTTTTTTTAGTAAAATACCCTATTATAAAGTCATGGAACAACAAACTCTATGTCTTACTTTACAATGTTCAAATACCATTGCAACCCATATTTTTAAGAGTTTTTTAATGTTTTTTTAAGTCGTTTTAAAAAAAAATACAACATTGACATTGTTAAGTACTTGAGTTATATTAGTGACAATGAATTTGACGCTCAACGGATCGAATCAGAGTCTAAGTGCGGTAAAAGGAGTCCCTAATCTAGTGGCAATGAAACCTCATTCTGTCTTTGTCAACCTCAAGAGTTTAAGTGAAACAGTACGTTCATTAATACTAGAAAGGTTGAGGTAGTTAAATAAAAGTATAGAATCTTGACGTGTCTTTTTAATCTTTTGAGGGTTCGGAACATCCGTAAGAAACGGAACCCTAATAAGGTCACTCGGGTGTCAGTTTGTCTGTCTGTACGTCTGTCACAGCCAGTTTTCTCCGGATCCACTAGACCGATTCTGTTAAATGTTGGGTACACATATGGACTTTTGTGACCCAAACACGGACGCGTTACATATATTACATTTTGAGTCTAAGGGGTCTAACAAGAAAATTAAAAAAAAAGTTTATCGAACTGTATCGTGTCATGTCAAATTAAATGTGAGGATTTTAATTGTAATTTGTAAATTTATAGTTTTGAAGCTATTGAAGAAATTAAATAAAAAATGACTATTCCCCCGTTATCTCCGAGACTACTGAGCCTAAAATTTCGAAAAAATGCAGATATGAGTTTTTTACCTACAGATTACAGGAAAACCTATAAGAAGTTCATAGTGTTAAATCAACAGTAAAATGCTACAGTGATTCGTCTTGCAAATTAAACTTTACTAATCTATACCAAATATTTTTGGTGTAAACAAAAGTAAATGATAATCTCGAAGTTATTAACTTGTTTGCAGAACCCGAAGAATTTCTGATATTCGCTCAAAAGAACGCAATTGGACGGATAGTAGTTGCCAACGGAGAATGCAATGACGCCTCCATACCTCTCACCGGATTGAAAAACGTTAAAGCCATCGAATACGACCCAGTGAACAAGTAAGTAATCACTGAATTATTTATTTTAATTTTAAATGTTAATATGGATCTGGTATGGTCTGCAATAGTAGTATGTAGCTACCTACTCAAAGATTTA
Organism: Lacanobia wlatinum; assembly: GCA_947578705.1. NCBI lineage: Eukaryota > Metazoa > Arthropoda > Insecta > Lepidoptera > Noctuidae > Lacanobia > Lacanobia wlatinum. Next base: position 27,834,418 of record OX388032.1, read on the forward strand.
TAAAAACACTTGTAAGGTAACTAAGGCTTTATACAACGTGTTGTTTTGCATCCTCGTCAAATTTCAGGAGGTTGTCATAAAAGACATAAATAATCAATCGAAAGTACGGTAGCGGGCAATAACTAATAAGCGCTGCTTTTTTTTGTTGTTGAAATTTAACAGTATTTCAGAATTAAGCCCTAAAATAAAACAGATACACCCGACTACGCACACAGCGACAATGCAGCTGTGTGCGTGAGTGTCGACGTCTTACCTACGAAATGCAAGCGCGCGCGAGCGATCAATGACCGGTAGCAATCATTTTACCTAATTTTATTTGGAAAATCACTTACATTATTGTCATAAATTTCGCTTGATAATTAACTCATCTTTGAGCATCATTGGAATACGGAAATCTTACTAATGACAATAATACTAGTGCGCCAAAGAAAAGTTCACTGACCTTACAGTCAGATGATTAATAAAATGTTAGTTTTGCTTTTCGTAGTGATTTTGTTTTTATTTATGGATTTCCTTCCTACTTAACGGGCTTAGGACCGGCAAGAATGCCTTAGTTAGTGTAGCGATCTACTAAGTCTAAAAATGTTTTCTACGTTTGATGGAAATGGAAAGACGTGCTAGTTAAGTGAAAGTACGTGGTGATATTTTCGACTCTTAGGTATTATTGGCGTAGTTTAAAATAAAATTTGAAATCAACTTATTTACACTAATAAAATTGATTAAGCTTACAACGTATTTACAAAATGTACGAATAAATAAATTACCTACTTAAGTTACCCGGAGGTATTGTTCAAAGTTGCCACCATCACACTCTTCGCACAATCGAGCACAACGTAGCTGGTTTTCCTTCAGCTTACGTAACACTAACACATTCGTTTTTAAAGTGTCGAAAGCACTAATGATCCTTGCATGTAATTCTGTTACACTTGTCACTTTTAACGTCTCCCCACAAATAAAAGTCTACAGGCTTCAGGTCTGGAGAACGCGGAGGCCAGGCCACAGGTCCTCCGCGACCGATCGAGTGGTCACCAACTTTTCGGTCAAGTACTCGCGTACTTGCCGACCATTTTGAGAGGGAGCGCCATCCTGCTGGAAGTAGAGGTTGTGCCTTGCGGTAGTGGAACGTGTGTTGAAGTTCACGTTTCAGTAGGCGCCACACTGTGGTGTGGTGCACTCCTAAGTGTTGACCAGCCTCCCGCGTGCTTGCCCGTGGGTCTCGCTGGAAGTATTCCAGGATGTCTTCCTGCAAGGCGACAGGCAGGCCTACGCTTCCGCGAGCATGAGCATGCCGGGGAACGTCAAACTGCCGATGATCCCACAGTCCCTGCGTAGCAGCCAGCATGACGCTCTGTGATGGGGGTTCCCGATCGGGAAACATTTCCGTGAATATCCGGTTGGCTCCACGTAGGCTGTCTCCACTGATGGCATACAGGCGGACCATCTCTACATTTGAATAATAATTGTCCGTCATCTTGCACATCTTGCACTAGCGGAATTCGCAAAACAAAACGTACGCACGCTTCGGCGACATCAAACACACTGTTCGTTCCGGGGCCGCGGGGGCCGGGGGCGTGGCTAGGAGCTTGCGCGGGAGAATCCCCGTACCGTGATTGGGGTGCGATTGATTACCTACGAATTTATCGAATGATCGTTGCGTATGTATGCGTTGTGTATGTATTGTTTGCGTTTGTTAGTGTGTGAAAGCGCGATTATAAGGCTAGTAACAGACGGGCCGCGGCTGGTTTACACTTACGGATTTCCGTAAATAAAAAAATACAATTAAAAAAATACCTACCCATTTTACTGTCGATTTGGGTCGAGAATCATTAGCATAATTACGTCCTTGAATTTGACTAGGATGCAAATCAACACGTTGTATATAAGTAATAAGGTAAAAACTGCAGACAATAAAATAAAGACGGTTTGGAAAATTATAAACAATGAAACAAATAGGAACAAAAGACATAACACTGATTACGGATTGGAGACTTCTCATGGACTTATTAGCGATAACAAACAAGTTGCTCAAGAATTTGTAAATTTCTTTACGAGTATCCCTATTAAAACTACTGAAGCCTTAAATTCCTCGCCTTCACTTGCTTTTGATTTATTACAGGCGAACGTTTCAGCCAGCCCGACTGAATTTAATTTTAAACATATAAACCCCATAGTTGTAATAAAAGCTTTTAAACAAATCAAAATTAAATTGACCGAAGATCTATGGGGATTGTCTATCAAAGTTTGTACCTCAATCATCGAGACTGTAGCGCCGTACTTAGCTGTAATATTTAACTTGTGTGTGGATCAAGGAGTCTTTCCGGACCTAATGAAATTCAGTAAGGTGATGGGTGAGATGATAATTTGGTTTTGAATGAAAAGAAAACGAAATGTATAAGATTTTCTTTACCCAATGTCAAAAGCAGTGATTGTGACATAGTATTGAACAGGGAAAAACTAGAATTTGTCGATAAAACGGTTTTCCTGGGAATTACGCTTGACCCAAGGCTACAATGGGGCCCTCATATAACATCTCTTTCTGGACGGCTAAGTTCAGCAGCTTATGCTGTTAGGAAAATCCGCCAATTAACGGATGTCGATACCGCGAGACTGGTCTATTTTAGTTACTTTCACAGTATCATGTCTTACGGTATTTTACTATGGGGACGGGCTGCAGACATTGAGTCTATTTTTATTCTGCAGAAAAGAGCCATCAAAGCGATATACAATCTCCGCCGGCGCGATTCTCTAAGGGAACTGTTTAAGAATATTAACATCATGACGGTACCTTGTCAATACATTTACGAAAACATCATGTATGTCAGAAAGAATCTACATCTTTTTAGTAAAAGAGGCGACAGACATAATTATGGTACTAGAAATAGGGATCAATTAGTTCAACCAGGTTTCAGACTGGCTAAAGTTGCCTCATCTTTTATGGGGTACTGTTTAAAATGTTATAATAAGATACCTCCCCATATATTAGAACTTAATGAGACAAAATTTAAATCATGTATTAAACGCACACTATGCAGGCAAGCATATTATAAGTTGGGGGATTATATTGAAGATAAAAATGCTTGGCTGAATGCTGGTCCGGCTCCACAGCCTCTAGGGCGCACAAAATAATCTGTTAGCATTTGGAAACATTGTTGGACCGGCTGAAGATTGTAAAAAAAAAACAATATTTGCATTGTATAGACTCAATTTTATTTAGCAATGTATAATTTCATCCATTTTAACGGCACATGTGTGAGTACTGTGTACCTTAAACTTAAGCTATAGCTATCAGTTTTAGGTTTGTTTTTTTTTTGACTTGAATGTACCCTGGCGGTTGGGAGTGTCATGCTCACACAAACGTCTGGCTGATGGTGGCGTATGCGTTGGATCATTTGGCTCCCTTCAAAATGGTTGAGCCGAATGGTACTAGCGCATGCGTCATGTTCGTGAACGGGCGCTGTCAGTTGGGACTGGTCATTTCTCAGTTGCCATGGTTTATTTTAAATATTTCTTTGAATTGTTCCTTTTTTTCCCGGACGCTTTTATCCTGCTCGTCTTTTACATCGTTCTCACATGTTTGTATAATTTCAACTTGATGTAAACAAAAATTTGTAACAATTTATTATTTTTTTAAAAGAGTGTCCGTGGAGTTTCTTGCACGTTCTTCTCCATAGAGATCTACGCTTTGGAACGTGCAAATAGCTTCATCTTGTTGGACTGACCGACCTTGACAATTCAAAAGTGCCTGTAAATGGTTTATTTGAAATATACGATTTGATTTGAATAAAGATTAATTATATTATTATTATTTGACAACTGATTAAATTCAAATGTTATTTTTTTAAGTGAATTCATATTAAGAGTCTGCTACATATACATTTTTTTTCGCCTCGCGGTACACCTCGTACCGCGCGGCTTCTTCTTCCGGAACCCGACGACGTCTCCTCCGGTATCGGGTGTACCGGCGCCTGACCGCCACGCAGGTCCTGCGCATCTGCGCGATTTCGGCGGTCCACCAGTACAACTGGCGCCTTGTGGATTGTGTGCGGAGCCGGGGCATGGACGCATCGCATATTTGCGTCATCGTGCTGCGGAACCACTGCGCCTCCTGTTCAACGTCGACGGTTTAGTTCGTTACTGACTCCCGGACCCAGACCTGGATTATGGCGGCTTCCTCGAGAAGTTCCCTGTCGATCTGCTTATACGACCAGCGAGGACCGTCTGTTTGTGGGGCCGGCCGGCCACCGCTCGCGGTCTGGGTGGAAACGTTGAAACGGATGTACCGATGATCTGACAACGTCTCCACCTCCACGGCGACTCGCCAGTCACGCAGGCCCGCAACAGCGGAGCTAGCGAACGAGACGTCACTACAGACCCGCCCTGCTGCCGCACGCACGTGCACTCCGAGCCCCGATTCAGAACGGTCAGACTGGTTGTAATTGCCCACTCCTCCAACACCTCGCCCCTAAGATCGGTTATCGGGGATTCCCACGCCGCAGACTTTGCATTGAGATCCCCGAGCAACAGCACCGGGTGAGGGTAGAACTGGCCTACGACGGCACCCAGCTCGACAAGGAACCTCTCGAAGTCGGCGAGACTCCTGTTGGGCGAAAAATATGCCCCAATGGTGACAATTCCCTCCGCGAGAGAAGCCACCCAGCCGCGTCCTCTAGAAGGACTAACAAGAGTCCCGCCAATGATGGCCACCGAACCGTCCAGGTTCCCTGCCCAGTTATCCCGGGGAGGGACAAAATACGGTTCAGCGACCACCGCCACGTGGATCGACCACTCCGCCATGCTCTGGAGCAATAGATCCTGAGCTCTGGAACAGTCGTTGATATTCGCCTGAAGAAAATGGAAATGCGCCATCACTGGCATTCCATTTCTCTGGCATCTTCTCCTTCCCTGGATCGGGAGTCAGCTGCTTGGCTTCCAGGCTGTGTGAGGGGCGCAGGTCCTCCGACAGCCCTACTCTTCCTGCCTTTGGGGGCCTTGCAGGCTTTTCCACCAAGCATGTGCTCCGCAGGCCTCCCTGCAGCTGCACAAATGCTGCAGTTTGGTGCCGCAGTGCACTGGGCCGACTTGTGTCCGGGTTGGCTGCAGCGATAGCAGATTTCGCTGCGGTCTACAACTGCAGTGCATTGTGCCCGGACATGCCCTTTGACGAGGCAGCGGTAGCACCGCATTTCCCTGGATGGCAGGAGTTTAATACTCACTGACACCCAGCCCACCAGCAACCTTCTGCCATCCGCGACCTTGTTTGCGGCCGTTACTGGGCCTCGCTGGGGCAATTTACAGCGAATTTCACCCGCCTGCACGGTTTCGGGCGCACATCCACCGTTTCGGGCAAACTAAACTCTAAACTCTCTCGCGCATGGTTCGGGATTTGATATGACACTCGTGACATAAGACACTGCTTTATCCCCTCGGTGCATATCTATACTAATATATAAAGCTGAAGAGTTTGTTTGTTTGTTTGTTTGCTTGAACGCGCTAATCTCGGGAACTACTGGTCCGATTTGAAAAATTCTTTCAGTGTTAGATAGCCCATTTACCGAGGAAGGCTATAGGCTATATATCATCACGCTAAGACCAATAGAAGCGGAGCAATAATGAAAAATGTGACGCAGACGAAGTTGCGCGGGTAAACTAGTTCTACTATAAAATTCTACTTACTCACCGTCCATCTCGTACATTTTTATGGCTGAAACTGCCACAAATTTTTAGTTTTAGTGTTCGCGACGGTATCGTCACAATAGGTTTATATAACTCGCGTACATACGAGCTTATAAAACAAACGTAAAATATAGAATAAGTTATAGCCTAAGTATGTTGGAACGAAAATAAATTAATATTTTTGTTTTCGTTTTCCCAAATTAATTTCGCTAAATATTTCGTTACACACTCCCCTACACATTCCTGGTAAACCCTTAAAAGGTATCTGGTAAAAGTTAAAGGTAAAGACCTCATTTACCTTTAACTTTTACCAGATACCGGACACAGGTATCGGACATTTCACACATACATTTCACATATACACAGGACAGCTACTCAAAAGGTAGTAGGGTGGACAGACAAACCACCATTCACAGACACCTCCCTTTACTAAACATACAAAAAATCTAGGTATTTAGGCTTTAGACGATCGGCTCTAGAAAGCTAGCGCTAAGCGCTATCCGAATATGTATAATTGTATACATCCGTATGGTCAGTTAATGCATAAAGCCACAAATTAGAAAAATGTAAAAACACAGATTTTTTCCCCTTCCGGGTTTCTGACCTCATAGTACTTCCTCCCTTAGAGGGGTGGCTTTGTAAGATGTTTATCTAGATAGAGGGATGATGCACCTACCGTAAGACATATAGCCCAACAGCCCTAAGGGCACAGTTTTTCGGGAAGTCAACCCTTAATAGTCAACAAGTTCATACTTGTAAATAGTTTCGATAGATAAATGCAACAAACCCCTAAGTGTGTAGGGTTGAAGGGTTGATTTCCACCCCGTTCGACGGGGAATTTCGGGGGCTTTACAGACAGGTGCATCAACCCCTATCCAGACCTAGATATAGCCAGGAATGTACAACCGTTAAAGTTAAACTTACAGTTAAAAATAAACTAAAACATTTAGTGGTTTTTGGGCCTCGTTACGGTAAAGTAACATGGTACGTTAGTAAATAGGAAAAAACATAGAATTTGTAGTCATTGGCAAGAAGAAATATAGAACTTTTAACTAGAAAGTAAAGTAGTCGCGAATCATCCCTTAAACCGCTAGCTGCAGTGTTAAACAATCAATTCTGCATCTTCATTAACTCCCTGGTAAGCAAACATCCCTAACCCCAATCTATCCCGAAGACAGCAAGCACGAATATCAAGATAGAAGAACGGTACACGTGTGGTACAGAGACCTTCGTATACAGGTACAGGACGTCAGCGCGGCTGGACGCAGTTGGGTGGTCACAGTTCACATCGAAGGAATAGTAGAAGGATAGACCTACCCCAAACACACCCCCGTTCCAGCCGATCACGCCCGTCTCGTACATTTAGTATAGGTCAAATATATTACCAATTTCCCGAGTCGCTTTACCATATTCTCGATACCAACTAAGTTCCATCTCTATCTTCCCCAGACATTTCTACTGGATGGACGACGACTCGCACTCGATCCGCCGAGTCCCGATCTCGTACTCCGCGACGTCCGCCATCAGCGAGTCCAGCACGCTCGTGTCCGGCCTCAGCCGCCCCTTCCACATGGTGCTGGACATCCTGGGCCGAGCCCTGTACTGGACCTGCGCAGACACGGACTCCATCAATGCGACCTCCATTGACAATAACTCGTCGTCAGGAGTCATTTTACGAGGAGATAACATGATGCCAAGGTTTTTGGCTTTTCATCAGACTAAGAGGTGAGGTTTTTATTGTATTTATTTAACATTAAAAAAATACTTTTACAGTTAGTTAAAAAAAAAGGATTGTGGCTCGGATTAAAAATGGTTCATTTACTGACCCACTTGTAAAATTCGAATCTTTTCTACAAATGTACTAAACATACGTGCCAAATGTACACATGAGGGTTAATTTTTTGCGGGCTTTTTAACAACTTCCACCACCAACTCCACCAACCAACCTCCCTCCATCACCACTCCACACCTACCAACTCCCACCAACCACCACTCCACACCTCCCAACTTCCACTTTTTTTCTTCTCTACCCTAAACGTTAAAGGCAAAAAATCTTAGTTAAGAATTATTGTAATTTGCCTGGACTATTCATGTATTCCTCGTTAATATTCTTGTCCAGGGAAACTGGACATCCAGGTGGAGATCGACTCAAACTACAAAATTCAAATCACAACTGTCATTGTTTAACAGTCGATTGAAATGTATCAATCTGCTAGAAGTACATTTCCGTGACCGAACAAAACTCACACCCTATTCCATTTCCAGGTTCCTGATCTGGAACGACGCAGCGCTGGGCGTGATAACGCGCGCCAACGTGGACGGCACGGCGCGCGTGGAGCTGGCGCGCGCGCACAACGTCACGGCGCTGTCGGTGGAGCTGTCCACCGGCACGGTGTACTGGGCCGCCAGCCGCCAGATCCACGCCGTCGACCTGGACGGCTCCAACAAGTTCGTATCGTAGCAGTCTTACGATCATAGACTAGAGTAGGGACTCCATTCTCCGTACTTAGACTCTCATCCGGTCCGTTGTGCGTGGTTATCCTGGCTACGTTAGCCTAGCTCCGCCCAGAAGCACGTAACTTTCCTGAGAGCTTCACAGGCATCGCGGAGCGACCTCACCGTTCCGAGGATTGGTTGACGTTAGGTAGCCACGGCTTTGCATCCCAGGATGACGTGGGCGGCCGCTTCTTCGGCGTCAAAGCAGCCCCTGCAGAGTGGGCTGTCTGTGGCGCCTATGTTAAAGAGATGTTTGTTTAGGGAGCAATGGCCCGTGATTGTCCCTATAATTATTCTAAAGTTATTTCTACTTGGCTGAGTAGTCTTATGATCATTTGCAGAGCACGATAACACAATGAACCATGTAAACACGATACTGCGCGCCAAAAGTAAAATTGCAGATTCTAACCGGAAAGCTGCTACTATTTAGTCAGATGAGCTGTGGGCTGAAAGAACCACTCTATTTTCATCAAATCCTTGCCGGGTGCCGCATCCAACTCGTGAAGAGCGCCACCAAGGCGTCAGCAGCACCCAACACCGAAATTTCAAAATAGTTAATTTAACGCCCCTTGGTTTAGTAATAAATTATTCCATAAATAATCGTAAATTATATTTTTATTCGCCTGGTTAGTAATTTCCCATATAATCATCATCATATCAGCCGAAAGACGTCCACTGCTGAACATAGGCGTCCCCGCGCGTGTCGCCACAACAAGCGGTCCTGTGCGTCTAGCATCCATCGGCTACCCGCGAGCCGAGCCAGGTCTGAGCTCCACCGCGTGGGAGGTCGCGCCAACGTTGCGTCTTCCGTTGTTGTTACTCGCCATTGACCATAATGCATAGCCTTCTCCAGTCCAAAACCTTGAAGACATCCACCATTAAGGCCGTGAACAGTTTCAGAGAAATCACGTCTCCCTGCCTCGCACCCCGCTGCAGGAGGATAGGTTTCGAGGTCTGATCCTGAAGTCGGACTCACATGGTGGCGTTTTCGAACAAACATTTCAGCACCTCGATGTACCGATTGTCGATGGCACCGTTGGAGAGACTGCAGCACAGCCCAAGTCTCGATCGAATCTAAGGCTTTCTCATAGTCCACAAACGCTGAGCAGAGGGGCAGATTATTCTCTTCGGTCGTCTGCATAATCTGCCGCAGCGTATGTATGTGGTCTACGGTGCTGAAGTCTTTTCGGAATCCAGCTTGTTCGGGAGGCTGGAGTCGTCAAACCTGCGCGCGGGACGGTTCGTGATGACTCTGGAAAACAGCTTGTAGACATGGCTCAGAAGTGAGATAGCCTATAGCAGGGCATTGTCGCCCTTCTTAAGGAAGAGTACCACCACACCTCTGCTCCATGCCTGTGGCGTTTTCCCCTCGAGTACGACGGAATTGAACAGTTGCTGTTTAAGGCCCCTGCCTTAAGGACCGGTTTTCTAGCCGCCATCAGGAGTTCGGTCGCAATTCCTTCCTCACCCGACGCCCTGTTGTTTTTAAGCTGCTTCAGAGCCATCTTAACCTCATACAGGTTGACGTCCGGGATGTCCTCGGTATAGTGCCGGGTCAATCTAGCTCTTAGGTCGTTAGCTAGATTCGTAGCGGGTTTAGTCATTGACGTGTATCCATAGAATGTCTCGATCTCTCTCAGAAGCTCCGATTTGGCGGTAAGGTTCTGCCATCGGCGATCTTCAGTTTCGTGAGCTGGCTTTGCCCAATAAACAGATCGCTAGCAAAGACCTTGGAGCCCTTATTCTTCTCTATCGCGTCTTTAATGTTTTCAGTATTAAAGCGGCGGAGGTCGTTTGTCAAGGACTTGGAGATCCGTCTACTGAGCTGCAGAAAATAAGTCTTTTAGCTACTTACTGTTATAATGTCCTTGTAGAAACACAATTACACGTTACACACAGAAGGAGTACGGACAGGAGACACACACCATGGTCACAGCACAGTACAGTAATTGGTTCACATGAGCCATCCAGATCACGTAAATAATAACTTTAACTAAACAGTCCAGTTTGTCCGGCCGGCCGGCGCGCGCGACGTCACCAACATAGTGCTTCTAATACTATGCGTATGAACAGAGCGCCGTATCGAATAGATGCCATGAAAGTCTTTAGTTGTGTTATCAATAAACTTACATGATAATAATAATGAGGCTGTGTTTATGTTTGTGTCTTGTCTTGTGTATGTTTATAATAAATGTAAATAAACTATATGGTAGGGGTGAACCCTATATCACAGGCGACAAAAATCAGGAAACCTGACATGACGACCAGACCGAATGGTATACTGTTCGCTACTGCTAGGTGGAGTGACTTCTTCTGGGTCTTTTTGTTCGAACAGGGCCAACTCGAACTGTCGACCCCTGTCCGTGAAATGTCAGTGGGACAGCCAAACCGGGCAATCCATCCGGATAGCAGCGCTTTAGCTACTGTCTCGGCAGCTATGTCGACAATAGGTACGACCTCTGGCTACCTGGTGAAACGGTCGACCTTGCGAAATTGGGAGCGGGCCCACAAGATCAATTTTGACGGTGGTGAACCTTGCATGTGGGACGTGATACGACCCTAATGGAGAAGAGACGTGTCTGCTCACTTCGACCCGCTGGCAATCAAGACAAGCTCGTGCCCTCTCCCTGCAGTCCTTCCTAATGCCTGACCAAACGAAGCGCTCTGCGATTAATTTGGCAGAAGCTGAGACACCAGGGTGGCTGAGGGAGTGCAGGCTGTCGAGGACTTGCTTTCGCAGTATTACAGGCACAAATGGTCTAAGAGGCGTTGTAGTGACGTCACAGTACACAGATGTACGCTCCCCTGGGACCTGCACCTTCTCCAGTATCAACGAGGATCCTTCCTGGAGCAACTTGGACAGCTCCGGATCCGAAGTTAGCGATTCCGCGATATTGTCAAAGGACCCATGCCACACTTATTAAGTCACAAGACATGTGCGCTTGTGGCATTGCATAATGACCATTTTTTTGTGACAAACAAAAGTTGCTTTGAATACTCGGCCCACCTCAAAAATTGCAAAACGATCATACACAGAGATTTTAGGGTTCCCAACATCCGTAAGAAACGGTGTTGTGAAAGTGTTTAACACTTTCAGTGTCGACGACGTGTATGTGGGCTAGGCAACATCGCGGCAGACCAAGCCGAAAGTCGATTCACCCGCGTTAAAATGAAAATTGTGTCAAGAGAACACAGTCCCGGGATGAAAAGCAACCTGTCTTATTTATGTTCTACCCGTGTGTCAAGGTTCATCCAAATCCGTTCAGTCTTTAAGACGTGACGTGTTACAAACATACAGAGTTACTGTTGCACTTATAATACTGGTATGGATGATGATGATATATTCTGACTATGAATGCTAAAAAAGGCCATGTGACTCCGCAGACGCGTGATCTGGCAGGGCGGCTGGGCGCAGGCGCTGTGCGTGTGGGGCGGCTGGGCGTACTTCTCGGGCGCGGGCGGTGCCATGCGCGTAGCACTGACGCGCCGCGACGCGCCCGCCACGCCCGTGCCGCACGTGCCCCGGCTTGTGGCCGCGCGCGCCGTGCACAAGGTATGTATACTGTGGGGCGGCTGGGCGTACTTCTCGGGCGGCGCGATTTAGGATTCGTGCGACGCCATGTAAATTTTTGTACTTCAAATATTAGAAGCTTTACGTTAATGCTGCTTGCGGCATAGTTTACTTTTTTGTTTTTTTTTATTTATTTATTGGTTCACCAACAATTGTTCACACTGGTTTAATGTTAAAAATACATGCAATAAATTATTATACATCTGTGCAACAATCACTTAAAGGTAAACACCGTATGCATAAGGAAAAAATATATTAATTAGACTAATCTAGCTTTAAGTTAATGTTAATGTGTTCATAGGGAATACATTGAACAAATTAAATTAATTAAATTAAATTTCCCTTCAGAGCTAATGAAAGGTCACTATTGGAGATTTTTATGAAAATTGGCTTTCAATTTGCCCAATCTGTCAAAGTGTAAATCGATTACATCACTACAGCTATTAATGACCTTGCAGAACCTCGCGAATGGAGAATTAGCGCCTAGAACTGTTCTTCTCTGTGGTGGGCAGAGAGGTGTTATTTGACTGCGAGGAATTCTTGAGGGGGCACGGAAATTAAAAAGTTGCAATATTTGTGGACAGTCAATTTTATGGGCCATTACTTTGCACACAAACATTGCGTCATTAATGCGTCGGCGCTCTTCCAGTGAAACCATTCTAAAGTGCTTCAGTCGGTTACTGTATGAACGTACCTTTTTGGTAATTCCACTAGAAAACGCCAGGTGCCAAAGAAAACGCTTTTGTACGCGTTCAAGACGCAGCGAGTGAGCAGAATAGTGTGGCCGCCAGATTACGCTACAATATTCCAAAATGCCTCGAACCAACTATTGTAAAGCATCACTTTAGTTTTGCAACTCCTGAACTGTTTAGAATTTCTCATAACCCAACATTCTAGAAGACTTCTTTATGGTATTATTTATGTGAGGAATAAAAGTTAACTTCTGATCAAATACCACACCAAGGTCCTTTATTGTGTCCAGCTCCGCAACTTTGACTTCATTTATGTAGTAATCATGCTATATTAAATGATGTTTTCGCGTGAATTTTATATGGTAACATTTACCAGGATTAAGTTGCGTTGAGTAACTTTGTAAGTCAGAGGCATCATCTTTTGATTTTACGACTTTGACAAACGATAAGTCGTCAGCATACATAAACACCTTACAATAACGAAAGCAACGGAATATCGTTAACAAAGAAATTAAACAAAACAGGCCCCAAATGAGAACCCTATGGCACGCCAGACGAAATATAATGTATGGTTGATTGAAAACCGTTCACGACTACGTAAAAAGATCTATCCTTGAGATATGAGCTCAACCATGAGAGTAACGATCCGGTTAAACCATACGCTCTTAATTTGGCGATAAGTATACAATGTGAGACTTTATCGAAAGCCTTACTAAAATCTGTATATATAACATTAGCCTGGTAACCTGAGTCAATTGCTTTTGTTAAAAATTCCGTGAATAGTGTGAGGTTAGTACTTGTGGATCTAGACTCCACGAAACCATGCTGCTCTTCACTTAGGTACAGTTTAAGGTGATTCTGAATGTGCGGACATATGAAAGACTCGAAGATTTTAGCAAGGGTTGACAGAATAGATATGGGCCTGTAGTTAGAGACTAAGTCATCATTGTTTGACTTATGGATGGGAACAACCTTCGCTACTTTCCATTTTGAGGGAAACATTCCAGTAGCTAAAGACTTATTGAAAATAAGCAATAATGGTGAGACCAACTCGGCCGCGCACTCGTGAAAAAATTTAGGAGGGATTCCATCTGGTCCAGCACCTTTATTGCAATCTAGATTTTTAATTTCTTATATAAAGCCTTCCCATCAATAACTGGGCAAGATAAACATAAACTATTATTGTGAATATTATGCAAGTTTGAATTTATATTAGTGTCGCAATCACCCCGAGCAGGACTATAAACAGAAGAAAAATAAGATGCAAAAAACTCACATATATCAGTTCAGTTCAGTTCGTCAGAAGATGTAGTAATACCATCAGTCAAGCAAGGGATACGGACTTTAGCCTCCACGTTTGGATTTTACATAAGTCCAAAACAATTTAGGGTTATTTGTCGTTTCCTCTTCCAAGTTCTTTATATAGCTGTTGTAGCAAACACTTTCAAGGTCATTGCAGCGTTTATTGATTAATTTTATCCAACGGATTTTTGTAAGTATTGTAACGTTTTCTGATCCTACTTTTTGAATTCAACATTTTAATAAGAGTCCGGTTAAACCAAGGTGGGAATTTGCTGTTCTTGGGTACTTTAGTCGAAATGAATTTTTGTATTGCTTCGTTAATTATGGCGTAAAATACTTGCACCACCCCATTGACGTCATGCTGTCCCTCAAATAATTCCTCCCAGTTGAGTTGTTTTAAGTATTTACGAAGCAGTATGTAATTTGATTTACGGAAATTAGGGATACCGCTCGTGATGTTATATGGAAGTCTAGGTTTCTTACTCAAAGAAATGATAATATCCAAAGGTGGATGGTGCTGATCAATATTACATAGCGAACTAACACTTTGGGTTACATTACACAAAGGATAATTACACAATACAAGATCAAGTATGCGACCAGAGGTGTTACTCACGTAGTTAAATTGATTGAGCTTTATTAACATGCGCAAAATCCAATAATGCTTCGCAACTATTAGGTAGCTTGGGACTATTACTAGAATTACTATCATTTTTCCAGTCGATATTGCCTAAATTGAAATCGCCTATGATAAATACACATGAATCATTTAGGTTTTCAAAGGTAGCATTACATTTGTCCAAGAAATTTTCCAAATATGGCATGTTTTCAGCAAAAAACTTCATAAGCATCATTCGGTAATGTTCGGTCGTCTCCACAGGTCGCGCGGACGCACCCGTGCTGGCGCGGTGGGACATGCGGCGGCGCGCCGGGCGCGTGCGGCGCGGGCGGCGTGTGTGGCTGCGCGCTGCGCTGCGGCCTGCCCGCGCCCTGCCACCCGCAGCGCTTCCTGTGCGACCCCGCCGCGCCCGAGCCGCGCTGCATACCGCACCACTGGAAGTTAGTATTGTGTACTGTACTAGGGAAGCTGCGCGCTGCGACCCGTGCCGCTATACTTGTTCAACCACGACCAGTTCTGACTTGATATATCATTTAGTAATATTTGTACCACTTTCCTGCAGGTGTGACGGGCAGAAGGACTGCGAGAACGGCGCCGACGAGGCGGAATGCGGCGCGTGTGCGGCCGGGCTGCGCTGCGCGGACGGCGCGTGCGCGGCGGCGCTGGGCGCGTGCGACGCCGGCGCCTACTGCGAGCGCGCGCCACTGCCCGACGCCTTCCGGTAAGTTATACTACGTCACTGCAGGTGTGACGGGCAGAAGGACTGCGCGGACGGCGCTGACGAGGCGGAGTGCTGCGCGTGCGCGGCGGCGCTGGGCGACTCGACTCCGACACATAAACGACACGTTCTTTATTTGAAATCAGAATTTTAGAAGCAGTCCATCATCACTTAAGCAAGCGAAGCTGTCTGACGCCTTCCAGTATGTGGACGACGGGAACACGCTTTAATATAATAAAAAAAAATCTATACTCTATACTTAATATATAAAGCTGAAGAGTTTGTTTGTTTGTTTGCTTGAACGTGCTAATCTCAGGAACTGCTGGTCCGATTTGAAAAATTCTTTCAGTGTTAGATAGCCCATTTATCGGGAAAGGCTATAGGCCAGGCTATACGCTAAGAGCAATAGGAGCGGAGCAGTAATGAAAATTGTGACGCAGAGGAAGTTGCGCGGGTCAGCTAGTGAAATAATAAATATGTTTACAAAATTTTTACATATGTTTATGTTCTATTATCTTAAGAAGATTTTTCTTAAAAAAAAACACCTTCTTTTTTGGAAGTCGGTTAAAAAAGGTTTTATTTTTCTTTTATTTTTAGTACATTAATTTACACTACATACTAGCTGACCCGCGCGGCTTCGCTCCTGTCTACTGGCTACCCTACCTACTTACCCTACCGTACCTACCCTACCTACCCTACCCTACCTACCCTACCCTACCCTACCTACCCTACCTACCCTACCTACCCTACCTACCCTACCTACCCTACCTACCGGTAGGTATCGACTTGAAGGTAGGTAGGGTAGGGTAGGGTAGGGTAGTCGATCCAGCCGTTTAGTTGCAGTATAGATAAATAACCTAGAAACCTACTGCAGCGCCATCTGCCGGGCTGATTTGAATCTAAACCATCCAGGACGCCACACAAACGCATACAAAAAAAATCGTTCAAATCGGTCCTGCCGTTTAGGAGGAGTTCAGTAACATACACATGTACAGTAGAAATATATCTACACTAATACTATAAAGAGGAATGATTTGTTTGTTTGAAATGAATAGGCTCCGAAACTACTGGACCGATTTAAGAAATTCTTTCAGCAATGGATAGCTACATTATCAGGGAGTAACATAGGAGTATATATTTTATCCCCGTACTCCCACGGGAACGGGAACTACGCGGGTGAAACCGCGTGACGGGCACTAGTAATATATAAAGATAACACTTGTCTGAAACTTTCCAATGGTTTGAGAGAGTGGAGGAAGCAAGCTCGCTCACAAATTCATGTTACTTAACCGTATAGTTTGGTACTAGTACCTAAAGGTACTAGACAAGCAAACCTCCGCCGGCTCGGTAGTAGTACCTTTAGGCACTAAGAGTTACGTCATACGACATCCTCTTTATTAATGTTGTTATTGATAAAGTTACTTCAAAAATCTTATGTATGAGCGTTAATTAAAACAATTGGATAAAGGTCATATGATAGCGCTAATAATTCTTTCGTATTTAACCCGCAAGTTTATTATTTTTCATAAATAAATCCAAGTATAAAATGTGATAATCGCCATCTACCATCAACCATATAGTTTTTTTTTTTATTTTTAGGGTGTAGCAAAACGATTATGATAATCGATATTATTTTTTTCAAATTTATTTTCCCGATTAATTTAAATGAGCGATTATCGTTATTCAATTCTTAAAAAAAAATTACAAATACGTTAAAAGCATGAAACACAATATGCAATAATGATAATAATTATTTATGTTTTCTCATGTAATTTACACAGCTTTTTGGACATTAGGAATAAAACTAACTCAACAAATTCATCGGACCCATGGCTTATTTTGCTAATTGCTCATATCACCTACCTACTCAAAATTTAAATTTAGAATGCGCGCGTGATTCAAAAATATTTCATTAGATTGAAAATATTGAGAGTGTGTAGATATTTTCAGCATAAATGAATAATAATAATATAATATTTATTTCCAATAATTTGTTAACAAAGGTTACAAGTACAGTTATATAATACAAATCTAATGTGCGTACGGTATTATCTCCTGGCTCCCAAACTAGGTTTAAAGCCTGTAACTTGGGAACCAGTGATTATTACCATTAAAGAACAAAATCTTGTTACACCAGTAACATAGCTAACATTACAATACAATGACTATTTAAGTATAAAAAGAAGAAAAAAAAAAATCAAAATAAAAATTGTAAATAGTTGAGTGAGAGTGAGTGTGTAGTGTGTGGTTTAGTGTGTGGTGTGTGTGTGAGATATGCTTGTATGAGGGGAGATCTGTCTTAGGCATGTGAGAGGAGCAGGTTTTCGGTTTCGTCATACGATTTCCCAATAAGCCACTGCGAATTTGCATTGGTGATAATTTAACATATGGATATGGAGAAACTTATTGATTTTATGGGCGCAGAGACAGTGTCAAAAGCTTTCGAAATATCTAGAAATATACCCAGACATTTACAGATTATGTTGGTATGTCAAGTAGTAGGACTTTGACATCAGTTAAAAAAAAACTTTATATTGAGCACGCTATGGTTCAGTATTGCATGGTTGTATTTTTTATAATGCATGAAAATAGGTTTGTGTGGATATGTGTATACTTGTTATAGATACGTTCAGTAAGTTTTTTTCTCCTGCTGCAAAACGAAGGTGCGAATGCTTATTGGCAGTATGTATGTAAGTGTGCAAAATTCAACACATCCTCCCATATTTCTGTGGAAACGCACCCTAGCGACTGGATAGATTTTTCAATTGAGGAGTCATTAGGTTTGTCTTCAAGTATCGAAATAACATAGGCTCAGTGGCGTAGCTAGCATGGGTGACACCCGGTGCGTATAATGTGTTGTCACCCCACAAATCCGAAAAATCATGAAAGAATTTGTCTGCTAAGGCGAGCTCGAAAACTGTTGCACACTGCCTAGATAATGTTTGATTTTCTTTTAATCATCCATACTTATTCGAAGCCGTTTTGTTGACTGACACTGAAAATTAGAGTGAGAATGCAAAATGCAAAAACGAGCGAAACCAGCTCGAATATGTTTGTACCCACCTCGGACATCAGGTTTCAAAGCGTCACCCGGATGACAGCCGACCCCGAAAAAAATAGTCGAGGAACGGTCGCATGTCACCCCAGCTACGCTACTGATAGGCGACATGAATTTGTAAAATAAAGATTGAAACCGTCGGTATTAATTAGTTAAGTAGTATTTTTTTCGTGACATAGGCATCTAACTAGCCTTTCTCAACTATGTTAGGGTCCGGATGCAGCTGACTCGCTAGCAAAACTCCACAGCTCAGTAACTGGGTTATACGAAACCCCTTAGAAAGATGGTGTCGAAGTTTCTGTTTTCTGCATGCATGTTACTACAGTATAATCTCACTAATCCGGCACTATTTAAAACTAGAGGGTGCCGGATTATTGGAATGTTCGGATTACTGGATTATGGAGTAAAAATCATAATAAATAAAATAAAGCATTTCATAAAGAGAATATAATTATTTAACACTAGCTGACCCGCGCGGCTTCGCTCCCGTCAACTGGCTACTCTACCTACCGACCCTAACCTACCTACCCTACCTACCTACTTACCTACCCTACCTACCTACCATAGCTACCCTACCTACCTGCCTACCTACCCTACCTACATACTACATACTACATACTTATTATGCTATTCCGGACGAAGAAATTAGTTTTCGTCCGGAATGAAACACAAAAACTATGAAAATCGGCCGTTCTCGAGTTAGAAATGTGATCGAACAAACCCGACTTTGAGAATTTTTTTGAAGCTTTTTCTGAAGACATTTTTATATTAGCGAGACAGAAATAAAACGAATAAACTGACAGCGGTGGCTTATTAATAAATAGGGTTCCGTTAGCAACCTTGGTCATTCATTCTTAGTTCGGGTTCGGGATTAATCGTAAGTCTTTATGTGATACGGAGTAGAATACCTCCGCAACTAAGCCCGAAACTACGGACTTCGGACTTAGAGAGTAGCCCCCCCAAAATCGATCGTTCCCGTCACCGTGACCACCTTTGGTACGGTACCTTATCTTCTATATCTATACTAATATATAAAGCTGAAGAGTTTGTTTGTTTGTTTGTTTGCTTGAACGCGCTAATCTCAGGAACTACTGGTCCGATTTGAAAAATTCTTTCAGTGTTGGATAGCCCATTTATCGAGGAAGGCTATAATTGTAACGCAGACGAAGTTGCGCGGGCCAGCTAGTTATTATTATTAGCCTTGTTTCGCAAATCGAACCGTTCGTTGCTTCGTTCTAAACGGAATTAATCGCGGAGGTTTAGCAGTAGGGTCCCGTCAGCACCTTTGGTACGGAACCCTACAGGCCTGGGGGGCTACTCTCTAACGATATCCGTAGTTTCGGGCTTAGTTGCGGGCGGGAATTTTCTACTTCGTATCACCTAACCACTGAGAACTAAATAATGATAACACGATTTGACAGTTACTGTGAAATCGTGTTGTCATTCGTTCTCAGTTCGGGTTCGGGACTAATCGTAACTCTGTAGGTGATATGAAGTAGAATACGCCCCGCCCGCAACTAAGCCCGAAACTACGGATTTCGTTAGAGAGTAGCCCCCCTGATCCGCAAGTCGAACCGTCCAGTACTTCGCAAAACTAAATCAGTTTAAGACTCTAAGATAAAAGCACTTTAAACGAAACCAGCACAACTCAGAGATTTATGCAATTTTGGTCCCTATCCGTTTAAGACCTTTCGGAGACCAAATCGAGATTCCTTCGAAACACGACTGAGTTTAGAAATTGTGTGAGGTCATTCTCCAGCGGAAAATCTTAACACCGCAATTCAGAAAAACGCGTCATCAGTGCAACGCCATCTATCGACCATGTAAACTGACAAAATATTTGGCAGCGGAAGACGTTAAATAAGAAGCCCGTATGCAACGGTAAATAACGATAAGGTATTAAAATGTTTACTTTTATTTTGCTACGTCTACGTATTAAAAGTTTCACAAATAACTCAATCAATGTGTTTTGGTGTAACATTCATGCTTTCATGCATTTTTTGGTTCCTCAATAGATGGCGCTCTGACTAATCAGAATATATAAGGAAGTTTCTTACTAAACTAAAAATTCAATATATTTTGATTTTGTGGATCGATTGTATCGATCAATAACGAAAAGGTATAAAATGATCACTCTTATTTTGCCACGTATTAAAAGTTTCACGAATAACTCAAAAATTTTGAATGCTTTCGTGCATTTTATTATTCTCAATAGATGGCGCTCTGACTCATCAGAATACATTAGGAAGTTTCTTCCTAAACTTAAAAATTCAATATCTTTTGATTTTGTGGGTCGATTTTGATGAAATAAACGCTAAATGTTACTCGGGTTATCACTTAATATTTTTAAGTACTTAGATTTGCAATCTAATCTGTGGTTTAAGCGTGATGCTCCCACACACGCACAGACAAACAGACAAAAACAAAAATTGCATTTTTTGTTTTATACCTTTTTCCTGAGTTTTCTGTGTAATTTTCATGCAAAAATATTCAATGTACAGACACGGTTAGTCTACGATTTTATTATATGTATAGAAGACTACGTCTACGTATTAAAAGTTTTACAAATAACTAAATCAATGTGTTTGGTGTAACATTCATGCTTTCATGCATTTTTTGGTTCCTCAATAGATGGCGCTCTGGCTAATCAGAATATATAAGGAAGTTTCTTACTAAACTAAAAATTCAATATATTTTGATTTTGTGGATCGATTGTATCGATCAATAACGAAAAGGTATAAAATGATCACTCCTATTTTGCAACGTATTAAAAGTTTCACAAATAACTCAACAATTTTGAATGCTTTCGTGCATTTTATTATTCTCAATAGATGGCGCTCTGACTCATCAGAATACATTAGGAAGTTTCTTCCTAAACTTAAAAATTCAATATCTTTTGATTTTGTGGGTCGATTTTGATGAAATAAACGGTAAATGTTACTCGGGTTATCACTTAATATTTTTAAGTATTTAGATTTGCAATCTAATCTGTGGTTTAAGCGTGATGCTCCCACAAACGCACAGACAAACAGACAAACAGACAAAAAATTCAAAAATTGCATTTTTGTGTTTTATACCTTTTTCCTGAGTTTTCTGTGTAATTTTCATGCAAAAATATTCAATGTACAGACACGGTTAGTCTACGATTTTATTATATGTATAGATTTTTAACTACACAATATTCTCACTTAAAAAAAACAGGTACATAAATAAGTACGCACATGCACGTGAGAAGTTTTGAGGTCAGACTGCTAGACGACGACGCGGTGACGGATCGCATAGGCGTAGAGGGGCGAGGGAGGCGTGGGCGGAGGGTGCCGGATTATTGGATATATCGGTCTATTGAAGTGCCGGATTAGTGAGATTATACTGTACTGTCAAAGATGTTCAAATGACAGGCTGGACCAACGGCAAAGCTTGCTTTCCGAGGCACAAAGGAAACTCAATGAATGATCACCCACCTTCGGCCCGACCTCAGCAAACGAAGCTAAACTTTGAAGTTCGATGTGTGCCGCTGAGATTATTTAGCT
The DNA here is from genome assembly GCA_947578705.1 of Lacanobia wlatinum. Classification (NCBI taxonomy): domain Eukaryota; kingdom Metazoa; phylum Arthropoda; class Insecta; order Lepidoptera; family Noctuidae; genus Lacanobia; species Lacanobia wlatinum. Next base: position 27,856,077 of record OX388032.1, read on the forward strand.
ACAAGCCGTACTTAGTTATGTGGAGTATCCAAAAAGGGGCTTGAGATCCTAAAAATGTACTGCACTAAGATGTAGCGAATAACAAAAAATACTTGTATAAAAAAAAAACCCTATAGAATAGGATCACGCATGTCATGAATGTTCTCAAACATTTGAAACGATTCATGTGAAAGGTAAATCTATGACTTTCAGTCACCTAAACAAGATTCCGAGTCGCACTTTTTTTTTACTATTGTTAGGCACGCGTTTGACCACTATCTCACCTGATGGTAAGCGATGATGTGGTCGAAGATGGAGCACGCTTGCCTAGAAGTAACCTATTCACTCTTGACTTAAATACTCCCAGGTTGTAGCTATCAGGAAACAGACTCCGGCAGGAAACACAGACTCCAGCAGACTTGGTCAGATTTTTTTTGTGGATTTTTATTTCTCATATTCGTTATTAGCGACCCTATGTCAGTCACAGCAACCATGAAAATGACAACCATGTCAAAAGTCTAGCAAATTTTTGTCGGTTCCATTTCGACTTATGTATTAAAATTTATTTAGAATGAAATTTATTTCATGTAGAATTTGGCATAAGTATATAACCTCAATAATCTAAATTTTGTCTTAGTGTAGGTACTAAACTAGAAGACGGTTGTAGATGTTCAATATGAAAATAATTTTTATCTGTAATTTGCAATTGCCGAAAACATAATATTTCTTTGCATTTGTATTATTAGTTAGCCGTTAGTCTACCGGGCGTTCTAAATAAAAAACATACCTCCAAACATACGTACAATACAAGTGTCTGTTAGTAATATCAAAATAACAGTTTTTTTTCTGAATGCACATGAAAGTATATACGACAGCTAAAACAAACTTTTTTAAATTATGTTATAATGAGTAACTTATTTTTGAAAGGATTCGGGTTCCGTCCACAAAAATCAAAACCCATGAAAATACTAATAACGCGGTTGAAGCCGTGGGCAGAAACTAGTCAAACATAAAACTCGCAATAATTTTAGTTACCTAATATTTTTTTCTGAAACACGAGCACATTCTAAACTTAAATTTCGAATAAAAGAAAATTCCGCGCGAAATTGATCATGGGTCCGAAGAGTTTCGAGTTGTTTTTTTTTTAATTCTCAAAACTTGCCCAAAAGCCTATTTAAATGTTATAAGAAACCATTAATAATGATAATAATAAGTGCTTATTGTATTTTAAGCCTTTAAAGTATTTTTTCTAGTTACTAAGAATCGATTTATGAAAATCGCTCTTTTAAATTCATCGAGTCGAATGAAATAAAATAAAATAGCATAATCGATAAGGCACACCCTAAAAATTAAAAAAAACAAAGTGGTTGAAAATTTTGAACACTAATAAAGTGTAGTGGTAATGAAATTACGTGTTATCGGTTCTGTGTTTGTAAATTGCGTTTAGATCTGGGGTTTTTATGGTTCTTCGTGATATTTAGATTCATAATTGTCATATTTTTAAGCGTATTTACATGTGCTCACATGTAAATACGATTAAATATAGAAATAAAAATAGGGTGATATTTGTGTAAAATAAAAACGTAAACAAACACAGTTGGTGCGAAACTTCGACTTGGAAATCAAAAAACTTCATTCCCGCTACACTTATCGTTAGAAATATGGATACATTCGTCAGATAATCAAATGATGAGCAAACCACTACCCCCGTAATGGAGTTTGGGTGTCCGAAATCCAAAATTTTCATGTTTTTTAGCCTCAAACATCGCTGTCATCAAAATTGCAACGTAGATCATTTTTTGTCAAGATTCGATCGTATTTTTAATGAACTTATGTATGAATAAGGACAAACCGAAAAACGCAAATAGAATGATTATGTCTTGATTTTGTTGCATCGTTTCGTATATTTTCAGAAAATCTAAGTTGACTACCTTTTTGAGAGGTGAAGTAATTCATAATTAAAGACACATTTTTAAGTATACTGAAGCGATTTTAACGACCTTAACTTGTAATTTAAGATATTTATCACAAACTTATCGTATGAAACAAAACAAAATTTCGCTAGGGAAAAAAAATTTCATAGTTAATTCGATTGCCGAAATTTGATGTAATTCCTGAATTTGATGATGTAATTCGCAAAATCCCGTCGACTCAGCTGGTGTGTCAGAGTGGTTAAAATAATAATATGTAACCTTAAAAGGTGAGCCACTAAATGTACCTAAAATAGAATAAAAAAAATAATTTTATTTCAGACCTTGATCCATATGTTGTTAGTAATAAACACTACTTAAAAGCTATGTTAGTAACAGACACAATACAAAACAGATTTTAATTCATATATTTGTTGCGCTCGCCTGACGCACCGGGCACATGCACATGTGTATGTACCCAATGCGCCATGATGGCGCAACACGGCTTATCACTAATGACCTTCAGTATATCATTGCCGCTCCCACGCACCTTGCGCATCATGGATGCTGTCCTTTTCCGAAGGATGGTGTTGAAGCCATCAGTGCGTACTTCCGAAAACATTCCTGATGCACTGCTGTAACGTGGGAGCCCCAACAACACCCTGAAGGCATTATTATACTGACATCTGAGGGCGTTGTATGCCTTTTGCGTATACCGAACCCACAGGGTGCAGGTGTACAGAGACTGGCAAAAAGCCTTAAAAAGAGTTATTTTCACTTCTATTGTACACCGTGCAAACCTGCAGGCCAACATATTGCATCGGACAGCCAACGCCCTCCGTTCTCTCTCCATATCAGCATCATCTTTTAGGTCCTCAGTAACTATATGCCCTAGGTATTTAAACTTCAGCACCCTGTCAAGGGCCACACCTTTTAACATTACTGGTGGGATGTGTGCTGGTTTTTTACTTTTTACTCTGAACACAAGAAGTTTACTCTTATTAACGTTATACACAAGTCGATGCCCTTCTGCATATGCCTCGTAAACCTCCAATCACTTCCTAAGTGCACTGATTGACGGACTCAGCAGCACCATGTCGTCTGCATAACTTATACTGTTGACACAAAGACCGTCAATAGAACAGCCAACCTGTGTGCTACTGAGTCCGACAATCAGCTGGTTTACATACAGGTTAAAAGAACTGGAGAGGTCAAACCGCCCTGTCTCACCCCGCATTCTAACCTATACTCCTCAGACAGCGCATTGGCCCATCTAACTTGATTGGTTTGGTGGCCATACCAATACTGAAACATATTTGTAATGGCGTCAGGCACCCCCGCTTCACGCATCTTACACCACAGTATTTCGTACCTAACCAGGTCAAATGCCCTGGAGAGGTCTAAAAACGCCGCATATTCTGGCGTACTTCTCTTCGTGTAGTATCTGACAGTATGTTTGAGTAACAAGATAGCAAATTCGGTCTATAACTGCGGCCTAAAGCCAAATTGAGCATCGTGTATTTTTAAATGGTTACTAAGTTGCCTCTCAAACACACCGTCAAGGACCTTAGCCGTAATAGTTGCGAGTGAGATCGGTCTGTAGTTCCCCCTATCACTGACGTCACCAGTTTTAATTTTCAATATTGTTACGACCACCGTTCTCATCAACTCAGCGGGTAGGTAGGAGTGTCGGATACAGAACGTAAACAATAACGCTAGCAGTCTTGGGAGATGAGGTCATGTTCAAAGTGCTCAGTGCTAAGGCTGTCATGCCCCGGAGTTTTGCCCCGTCTCATATTTTTGATTATTAAGCTAATCTGCTTAGCCGTAATACGAGCAGGCACCTGTAACACAACAGCCCCAGCATCGGCACAACCAACATCCGAATTTGAAGGTAGTTGTAAGTTGAACTGTTCCTTAAACATCGCGATCTCCCCGGGAGTGCTTACACCATCGACACCAACCGGAATGCCAGGCCTGGGGTTTAATTTTTTGGTGTGTTTCCAAAACCCGCGGAAGTCTTTCCTTTCGTGTTTGAAGAAGCCAATATGTTCGTTTTAATTTGGTCCTGCTTGTTTTGAAAAAACTTAAGTTTTTGTTTGAAAAACTTGCGGGGGAATAGGCGCGTATAAAAATGTTAACCATTAGTGTGTACTACATTCTGAGAACATTATGATCACAATAAAGGTCCGCAATCAAGGAACCGCTCTTGGAACGCAAAGCTCGGAGCGCGCTCGCAAAACTACGTCATGTCATGCATCATACAGACTATAACATACTAGTTTGTCTTTCAGATGCGACGAACGCCTTTGCCTCGCGCCGCGACTCCTTTGTGATGGACACCAACACTGCGAAGACGGCTCCGACGAGTCCACTGCCACCTGCGGCTTCGCAGGCGCTAAGGAGCACACCGCGCCGGCCACGCGCCGGTCCAACGCCTTCGTGGTGTGCGGCTGCGTGGCCGGCGCCGCCGCCGCGCTGGGCGCCGCCTGGGCCGCGCTGCGCCGCGTGCGCCGCGCCGCCCGGGCGCCCGCCCCCCGCGCGCGCGCGCCCGGCCTGGCTGCCGGCCTGCAGCCCGCCGCGCGCGCGCTCGTGCCGCCGCACAAACGAGACATCACCGCTCTGCCTGCTCTCACCACCACTTATACTGAGTGAGTATACGCCTGTCGCCGGTTGGGGAGGGCAGAATCAAATTAGAAGACGATGATTTCTAATTTTGTTATACAGTAATCGTTAATCAATGTCATGCTTGTTGCAGCACATTGGACAGCAACTGCGCGCGCTACCCGCGGCCCACCGCCAACCCACCGCCTTCGCCAGCCACGGGTAGCGACGGCGGCTCGGGGGCGCCGCGGCGCCGTGCCTACCGCCACTACCGCGCCTCCAACCGCCCTCCGCCGCCCACCCCCGCCTCCACCGACGCGTGCGAGTCCGAGCCCGACACCGCGCGCGCGCCGCCGCCATCGCCCGCGCCGCGCATCTACTGATGTGCCACTACCACGCCTCCAACCGCCCTCCTCCGCCCACCCCCGCCTCCACCGATGCGTGCGAAGCCGCACGCACGCCACACATCTACTGATGTACCACTACCGCGCCTCCTCCGCCCACCCCCTCTGTGCGAATCCGAGCCCAACACCGCGCCCCCCCTTCCTCAGACCTCACATCTACTGATGTGACAATACTGAATCCTCCTCGCCGCACTACCCGCTACTGCCCAATTAAAATATAAACCTTGGCAGCTTAACAATATATTAACGTCGCCAATCAATTTGTCGTTTATTTTACAATGCTACAAAGATCTTTTAGCACTTGAAACGACATTGGTGGGCGCTGTTAGTAAATATTTGTGAAATCGTCTATAGAAATTGTATTCATAAATAAAGAATGGAGGCATTACTTCTGATTTGGGCCATAGCGTCCTTGTGTTTGTAAGCTATACGTATAAATAGTACATGCTTATGACGCAGTTTCAGGCCAATGATTTGGCGTAGCTGTTACTGCAAATTGCTGCGTGTGCCGCACAACAACAGTTGTTTCACATTTATCATTCAAAGTCGCACCAGACATACGTCATTGATTATTAGGAAAGTGTACACCCAATACACTGATTTAGTCTAGTCTCCATATTCTACATAAAAGCTATGTAGAAGTAACAAACGCACAACAAAGTTATGCATGGGTCAAATTAAGTTAGCTAACCCTTTTTTATCATTACTTTTTTTCTTCCTTAATGGCAACTGAACCGGTTTTTTATCATTGCATATCGATATGTCACAGAAAAATGGCAAACTTCGTATAATTATAAAATAACTTGAGAGATTGTAAACTTTCGTTAAATTGTCAACTGAACATTTGGAATGCTTTTTTACGCATCAAAATTTGGTAGTATATAATTTCTCGAATTCGTTCCGAGAAATTGTGAACTGAAATAAAAAGGCGGCCAATCAGAGCACAAGTCTAGAAACTAGGCTCTTCTTGCTTTGGTCAGATGTGACGTCACATGTCCGCCATAGAGTTACGAATTAAATGGACCTCCCGTTGTAGATGTTGGTTGAGTTTACTTTGGGTGTGTAATTTTAGATATAACTAATTTTTAATATGAATGTACATTCGGCTTAAATTACGGTTGCGACCAGGGCAAGCTGACGGAGCAACGCTGCGTGGGACTCCTATTTCTGCCTGCAGGATTTAAAGTAACCTAACATAAATGGGACCACGGGGTGCCCTAAGTTCCCGAGCTGGCGCGGTCGCTTTATGTTCAGCGGTTAGATCAAATGTCAATTATACAAGATGGAATTAGATCAAAAGAACATTATACTAAATAAGAATATACTAAACGAATGAAAAAATCCCAATTCTTTGTCATGGGTCTTTTTTATTTCGCGAAATTGAGAACGACTCCATTCAATTAGTAACTCTATAACGTACATGCGACGTCATATCTGAACAGACCAATGAGAGCCGGTTTCTTGTAAACTTGTGCTCTGATTGGTCACCATTTTATTTCAGTTCACGACTTCTCGGAATGAATTCGAGAAATTATAAACAATCAAATTTTGATGCGTAAAAAAGCATTTCCAATTTTCAGTTGACAATTAATCGAAAGTTTACAATCTCTCAAGTTATTTTATAATCTTACGGAGTTTGGCATTTTCCGGTGATAGATACACAAGATGTCTGTGGAATTTGACATTATTTTTTTTTGTTATCATTTGTCTCGCGTTCGACTACAATGTCAACTGCCTAGAACTTACTCATTCCCTCTTGACTTAAATACCCCCAGGTTGTAGGATTTAGTTTGACCCCGGATATAATTTTTTGAATAAGTGACGCTGATCTGGAAGTTTTGTTATTGGAGTGTGAAATAACTACTTGGTGCTATTTCACTGTTCGTGCCTCAATAATCGTTATAAGAATAAAATCTCTATTATTTGTAAAATATAATTATTATTAAACGATAAGTCTAGGAGAAACGCATAAAGATACTCTTGAAGAATTTAAGTCGATATAGTAAAATTTTAAATAATAAATTAAATGCAAAAATATTTTACGTACAGTCAGAAAAATTTACTGTTTTTCAAACTGACGCACTTCGTAAATTAGCCGTATTATATGTTTGGAAGAAAATGACAGTTGTGATTGCAATATACGTATAATTTAGGTTGTTAGTTAATATATTTCACAGTACATTTCTCGGACAAAATACTCTGACACAATATAAAAAGCTTGGGTTTTCTTTTGAGTTTTATGTGTTTCTCCTTATGTTGTAAATAAAGTATTGTAAACAAGTTTTTATTAATTATTATTATATAAAATAACTATATTATTTGTAAGTTAAAGTGTACCTACTGACGTATGTTCTTTGTTAATGCACTAGTAAAATTTTGTCGTTATCAAACTGCTTAGTTAAAACGTTGAAGTTTACAAAAATCCAAACTTTACCTTCTGGGCAATTCGCGTGTTGTTAAGGAATTTTCGCATTCGCAACTCAGTCGCAAAGTATCACAAAAACCTCTACATTTTGTCCGTTCTTGACATCGATTTTCGCTGACATGATATCGAGTTGAATATGAATGTTTTTTTAACTACGAGTATTGGCCTTTTTGCACTATTTATTTGTGTCAATGTATACTTTTACTGCGCTACATTACGGAAATACAAAAAAAAACTAGATAGTAAAATTATGACCTGCGTCGCAGCTATTTAAACAAGGCTGCTTTTTGTCACATTTTTTGTTTAAGTATGTCTTCTAAAAACTTACGATGAGTCATTTATTTAAAGAAAACGCATGGCAACTAATAATATTGGAGATACTTTGTTACCCTACCGTAATTATGGCACTTCGAGTTTTAGAAAACGCCCTGCTTTGTAGAGTGCCGTCTTTGTCACTCACACATGTTTCACAATTTCTCAATCACTTTCTAAACCTCCATTTGACATATTTACAGCTGACTCTACTATCAAACCACCACTTATGATAACTTACAATTTATGATGCCGATTCTGTGTGTTATACAAGGTGAAACATACGTAAAACCTGAAAAAGGGTCGTACTAATCTTTATGAAATTTACATCGGGACTGAACATGCGAAAAAAATCAGCTGTTCAGTGTACTTTGTCGCGTTATGCAAACATAAATTGTATGGGGCAGATTCTATACTAAAACCTGTTAATCGTATCAGCCGAAAGACGTCCACTGCTGGACATATGCCTCCTCCAAAGGGTGGCCATAATCGCCACGCTTGGCAGGCGGGTTGGCGATCGCAGTACATGTTGTTGAGTTTTACAGAGAACGCTGCTGCCCATTCTCTGGCGAGTCCCTTAACCTGTTAATAATTACCCTTTTTCAGGTTTTATGTTATTATTACTGTAACACTTTGTGACTACTACTGTTATGTTTCATTAAAAAGAAAAAACAAGAAGAATTAACAAAATAATTTGAACTACAATGGAGAATCAGCTAGCGGGACTTTTTGTGGTCGTAAGTAAATCGAAAATCCGAACGATTTATTAAACAAAGAAACTGGTTTTGATGATATCGTAAACTGCAAAGATATTTGATTGTGGTTAGCAATCCGTAGAACCGAAGTCTATATCGAGTCTCCAGTGTATCTTCATATTCTTCGCCATAAATGCGTAACATAGAAATTAATTTTAAACTAAAATAAGCGTATGTTTTAGATGTCAACTATTACTTACATTTTTCGTTATCAAAAGATATAAGAAATATTCTGATCATTTTATTTAGAAATTGAATTAAAATTAGTTTACATTGTTACCTAACAAAATAATCGGAATGATGATAAATTACGTAACTAAAATGTTTCTTAAGTCAAGTAATTCCTTGAAATCTGACGATTTAAAATTATATAAATCAGGGTCGAACATAAACGTGTTCGACCCAGATTTATATAATTAACGCATTTTTAATCACACGAATTCTAAAATATACAGTAGCTAAAATGGAGTCAAAGAAAACCGTACATATTTGACGTTATTAAGATTTTATCGTAGGTACCTACAATCGGGGAATGACAAGGTTAAGCACATTTGGGTCGGTTCACTTGTAATTATTATTATCTTTCCCGACCAAATTCTAACAACGTCAATCCAACAAAAGTAACTTTAAAGGTAATAAATAGACCTTAAAGGAAAATAATGTTTGAAAATTGCGTATCTGTTTCGTTTCGTGAGAGGATCTATCGCAAGCGTTTAGAATAGTGGTCAAGAGCAGCAGCAGATAAGCTACTTAGTAAAATGGCAAAGTGTGAATGATAAAGAATTCAATTATGTACAATAATTATTTTTTCGGTAAAAAAATAAGTCTAAACGCCTGCGTCGAACCAGAATGAAACATAAAATAATTTAAACGATTATTTGTGATTTAAGCAGTTGCCATTTATATTTGCATTTATAGTATTTTATTTAAAAAGCTTGATTAGTTAATTTTATTTCGATTCGTATTTAATCTAAAACTGACTGATTGTGAGATTTTTGTAATAAACTTTTGTACCTGTTATAATGCTTTTTCTCTTCCTCAACATAAACATTTAAGTCTAATTTGTTTTGGCATAATTTGGAGTTGCATAAATTTTCTTGCCTAGCCAAGTAGCAGAACATAGGGCACAGGGAGCTTAGGGCACCCCGACACGGAGAGCTTAGGTTGGAATGATATGACGGGAGCTAGAGTGAGCGAGCGACCTTTGCTCCCGTCATGCCATTCATGTTAGGTTTCTTTAAACCCTGCAGACAGAAATAGGGGCTCCTATTGCCGTCGTCGTCGTCGACGTCGTCGTCGTCGTTGCTTCGTGGAGGCTGCTATATATCTAACAATTAAATAATTTAGGCCTGACTGGTCAAACCCCGATTTCAACAAATTGGGATTATGCGTTTAAAACAACTTTATAAAATGATGCTTCATTATTATTTTTACGCGCCAGAATTAATGCTGGGTACACAACGACATTTACGTGCTGCGAACGCCATCTAGCCATCAAGTAGCGGAAACTATTCAGATTAAAGGAGTCAAGCTGTTTCTAGACTTTTCTATGCTACGAGAACTCGTAGAAAATTCTCTTATTTCGGCAGATGGTCCGTCGGGACCAGTATGTGCCCGAACTTTCCAGAAGTTTCCATACTAGAAGGTTCTAGAAATAACTGTCGGTATATAAAGCGCGGATATCCGGCGACTGGAGTCAGTATTGAATTGGCGATACAAGCGATAACTTCGAAAGCGATCTTCAACTGCGAATTAAAGTGAAGTGTTCAGTAGTGCGATCGTGTGTTTTAGTGAGTTTAAGGCGCTAAGCGAATAATAAGTCTGTTTTGAGAATTGTTTTTTTCTCGTAAACTACCTGTAATAATGATTTTATATTTTATGTTTTTTGACCATATGATCTACCTACCTAAATTCTAAAGGAATACACGATGCGAAGAAATTTTCTCGATAGAAAAAAATACAAAGTTCGATCTGTCTTTTTGCCATTTTCATTTTCATGACGTAATTACATTGATGTTATGAAATCTGCTTTTAAACAAAGAAAATAACGTTAGCTAAATTCATAACAGGTTTTGATTTCATAATACTATTATGTTATAAAATCCGAATTTTGGCACTTACGTTATTTATTCCGATCCGCCCTCATTCTATCGCCATCTCTTCTTTTGCCTTTTAAAAGTATTTGCATCACTGTCGATTCAGATCAATTCAGATGGTCCGTGGGCCTTGTCAAGGTAATACCTATGTCACTTTTTTGCAGATCAGAGCTGTCAGATTTTCGTAATTTAACTTTTTTTTAACAATGTTTTACATAGATCAGCAGCTTAAAATTGTTTTCTGTTAAAATTAGTGATGTAAAATTATTTCTACTGTGCAAGTGTGTATTTTTGTGACCTTGGACAATATATAATCGTATTCATTTTATATTAGTACCAACATTGAAATTATTTACAAAAATGTTATGAAAAAAACTGGCCAAGTGCGAGTCGGACTCGCGTGCAAAGGGTTCCGAACGAATTTTTTTTTTTTGACATGTTATTTTAACACTACAGACTTCTAATAGGTTTTCCTGTAAACTTTAGGTAAAGATCTATTATCTCCATTTATTTCAAAATTTTAGGCTCAGTAGTTTCGGAGATAAGGGGGGGGGAATGGTCATTTTTCGTCTAATTTCTTGAATAACTTCAAAACCATTTATTTTAAAATTATGAAAAAAATATAATTAAAACCCTCACAGTAAGCCCTTTCATTTGATATGTCACACGATATTGTTCAAAATACTTTTATTTTTAATTTTCTAGTTTGACCCCCAAAAGTGACCCCCATACTAAAAAAATAATAATTTACGTAACGCGTTCGTGTTTGGGTCACAGAAGTCCATATGCGTACCAAATTTCAACAGAATCGGTCCAGTGGATCCGGAGAAAACTGGCTGTGACAGACGGACAGACAGACAGACAGACAGACAGACAGACAGACAGACAGACAGACAGACACCCGAGTGATCCTATAAGGGTTCCTTTTTTTTTCGGAACCCTAAAAAGACTAAAAGTGCCTACAGCACAACATTTGGGAACATACCTGAACGCAATAAAGGATTCATATCACAGGAAATTAATAAAGGCTAATAACACCGGCAAATCATGATAAAATCATCACTTACACTTCTGTGTATAGAACATCCACAAACATTATTTTTCACTCATGTAATGTAATATAACTATAGCATTTTTTTTTTCTGGACTCGAGTGTCTGTTTTTTATAGCTTTTATCTCAAATAAAATAAATTTATTTATTATTAGACGTCAAACATCAATATGTCAAGAAATTAAACTTGCCAGCTTACGAAAAAAAATTGAGTTTAGAAACTGGTTTCTGCCCGCGACTTCCATCTGCGTGAATTTCAGAACTAGGTCAAGAGGGCAGTGAGAATAATTCAAAAAATGTGTAACCCATAATCATAAAGAGGGAAATGAGGTCAAAGGCCTCAACGGCAACTTTAAAAGAAATGAAGAGTAAATAAATACCTAGTAGTCAGTCCCGAAAATTTTACTCCTTCATGATTCTGACCTTGTAGTCTCTACTGCTCATAATTCTAGCCCCAAATAAACTTATTCGTGATTATATTAGACATTGACACCTTTATTTAGATGATTTGATGTATATTATTTGATTTATAATTTTGTTGCGGTACAGAATTAAAACATTAGTTTTCAAAACCAATCAATAGGTAGTAGTCTGGTCAAATTAGATAAAAAAAATAGGAGTGAAGTTACAATAATTGCACCCAACTCAAAATTGGTAGGATTGTTCAAAACACTATGATAAATGAAATCTCGATGAGGACTTTTTAGATTTCATTTATGGTGTTTGGAACAATTCTAGCAACTTTGAGCTGGGTGCGTATTTTTGTACCCTCGGATGTCTAAATGGGCCGGACTATATTGACAATGCTTGCCGTTTCAAAGCCTCTGGTTCATATTCTCGGAATGTGGAACTGTAAGTTGAAAACACTACAAAACTCAAGTAGGTATTGTCAAAGTTCATCCGATGACCGATGTGTAAAGAAGAATCAAGTAGGCCGTTCAGCTTCGGCTGCAAGTCTGCGATATCATCCGTTTATTTCAATAATTAAATATACCTACTCGCCATTATATACGGAATCATGTTGAGATTCCGTGAAAGCAGAGTGGCTGTGAGTGGTGACATCCGCGATGTTTCTGAGAATTAAAATACTAAATGAGGACCAAGACGCACTACGCTTCTTGTGGAGAGATTCACCAGATGATCCTGTAAGGACATATACGATGAAGTCATTAATCTTTGGTTTGAATGCGTAGCCGTATATTTCACAATTTGTGAAGAACAAAAATGCTAAAAGATTCGAAACGACTCACGCCGTTGCAGTAAATGCAATCTGTAATCAGCACTATATGGATGATTATATAGACAGCTTAGAGGACGAGTCAGCAGCTGTTCGATTAACAAAAGAAATTGAACACATTCATAAAAGCGGAGGTTTTGAGATAAGAAACTGGAATAGCAACAGCGCAGCTGTGTTAATTTGTTAATTATAAACAAGCTACAAAATATTAAGAATAAAACATCTAATAATAAATAAGCTAACACTACAAACAAATAACTTTGTTAGTAGATGTTTTTTATGTGGTTTTGTAGAATGCGTACCGTTATTATACTCTTTGGCGGACTGGTTACCTGCGTGCGCCCGCGCCATATGTATCTTTTCACACTCGCGGTGCTCGCTGCGCGCCGCGCTCCTTAGTCGAGAATCGTTGCGGCGCACGATCTAACATGTGGGTAGAGGACACTTCCATAAACAAAAAACTGTCAAAGTGCGAGTCGGACTCGCGTGCAACTCAGAACCAATTTCATTTTTGTAACATGCTGTTTTAACACTATAGACTTCTTATAGGTTTACCTTAATCTGTAGGTAAAGAATTATTATCTGCATTTTTTCGAAATCTTAAATAATCGATACCCCTGCGGACGGTTCGCAAACGCAAGACGCATATAATTTCGCAACTCGAAAATTATTGTTTTGAATGAGTAATACATTATTGAAAGTGATATTAACTGCAAAACACTAGTTTTAAGTGAGTGAAGTGCTATAAACTCTGAAGCAATAATAAAAACAGTGAGATAAACACAAATTCAGAAGAAATAAAACTACAAAATATTAATCTACCGGTCATTATAAAAGTGAATCTTTGACCTACACCGGACTCGTAGTGCAGTACAGCAAGAAACGAATGTATCGTGGACTCGTGGTGCAGTACAGCAGTAATAGTAAACGGATTTATCGCAGACTCGTGGTGCAGTACAGCAGTGAACGGATTTATCTTGGGCTCGTGGTGCAGTACAGCAGTAAACGCACTGACTTAAAAAAAAAACATAAACGCGATCAATCAATTTACAAAATGAGTTTAATACGATCTCCGACTCTCTATCTCCGATCTAATAGTAGCAGCAGAAGTGAAGCTAAGGGAAGTTCCCAACCGGACCTGTCAAAGCTGAAACCCCAACTACTCTCTTCATACATGAAAAAAGCGAAGAAAAATAAGGTAAAACAACGGTTGCACTTCCTGCTGCTAAAAGTGCACCTCACTAATATCAGGAAGTTGCACTCCAATCTCGATCCGGTCCATCACCATCTTGAGACTGAGAAGCCGCACCTGTTTTTCCTAACGGAGATGAAGATAACAACCCCGTTGGACGTGGCGTACCTCAACTACCCGGGCTACTCTCTGGAACACAAATTCAAGAAGCAGGCTGGGGTCTGTGTGTACGTCCGCGATGACATTTGTTTTCGTCGTCTCCGTTGCTTTGAGAAATCGGGCTTCTCTGCCATATGGCTACTTGTGGACACTGGCGTGGAGAAATTCATCTACATCGGCGTATACCGATCGCACAGCGGTGATCAGGAGACAACAGCGCTGTTTAATTCCCTCGTGGAGTCGGCCGACGTAGCCCAGCAACGGGACCCAACAGCGAAGCTCATTTTTCTGGGGGACTTTAACGCCCACCATAAAGAGTGGTTGTTCCCGTACCAGAAAACTGACCATGCCGGGTTAGAGCGCGCAAGTTTGCTTTAACGCTAGATCTAACCCAGCTGGTGAATGTGGCAACGCGGGTACCGGATGTTGACGCCCATACACCCAATTTCTTGGACCTTCTGCTGACAACTGATCCGGGCAGTCATTCAGTATCGGTCTCAGCCCCACTGGGAACGTCTGACCACTGCCTGGTGAAATCCGTATTTATCTGTTCTCCTCCAGATAAGAGTCCTAGAGGCAAGAGACGAGTGTGGCGATACGAGTCAGCAGATTGGGATGAGATGCGGCACTTTTTTGTATCTTATCCATGGTGGCAAGTGTGCTTCTCCTCGGGTGACCCCTCGTGCTGTGCTGACATGATTGCGGACGTGATTCGGCAGGGGATGGAGTATTTTATTCCATTCTCCGACATCCCGCTCGGTCACAAATCCCGGCCTTGGTATAATGCAGAATGCGCCCACGCTGAGGCCCGTAAAGAGTCTGCGTACCAAGCGTGGGTTAAAGCTCGCGACCGAAAGGTTAAAGCACGTAGGGTTCGCGCGAGGAAAAGAGCCTTTAATTCTGCCGCTAAGTTCTGCAAGCGGGTTTTACGTAGGGCACGTTTTGACCATGTCGGACGTATCGGGGCCAAACTAGCATTGCACCCTCCAGGTAGTAAGCAGTTTTGGTCCCTGTCGAAACGAATTTCTGTCGACCCACTTTGCCTCCAATGTTGAAACCTGATGGCTCGCTGGCTCACTCTGCAAGTGAGAAAGCAAATTTATTTGCAACTCTCTTTGCAAGCAATTCGCGTCTGGACGCTGGCTCCAAGCAACCACCAACTTTACCTCGTTGTGACTCTTCGATGCCGGAGATCACAGTTCACATTAAAGAGGTCCGAAGGGTATTGTGCAGTCTAGACGTGAATAAGGCCAGCGGGCCTGACGGCATTCCAGCGAGAGTGTTAAGGCAATGTGCATCTGAATTGTCTCCTGTGTTGGCACGCCTGTACCGCCGAGAGGCGGCACCGTTCTTGAAAAAAGAACGGTGCCGAAATCATGGAAGCTTGCAAATGTGCAACCGGTGCCCAAAAAGGGAGACCGTGCTGACCCTACACATTACCGTCCGATCGCCATTACCGCCATCCTATGCAAGGTTATGGAAAGGGTTCTTAACAGTAAGCTGCTGACCTACCTTGAAGACAATGATCTCCTCAGTAACCGTCAATATGGCTCTCGCCGGGGACGGTCAACTGGCGATCTACTTGTGTATGTCGCGCACTGCTGGGGCGAGGCCATCGAGAGACTCGGCGAAGCACTTGCCGTGTCGCTCGATATCTCGAAGGCCTTTGACAGGGTTTGGCACGCAGGTCTACTCAACAAGCTTCCTGCTTATGGATATCAGACTTCCTGAGTGAACGGTCGATCCCAGTAGTTGTTGACGGCTGCTCCTCTGACCTCATGGCTATTGATGCCGGAGTTCCTCAGTGGTCTGTTCTCTCTGCAACTCTTTTCCTGCTGCACATCAATGACCTACTTCAGCTTGGTCTTGTTGGGTACGCAGATGACAGTACGGTTTCAGAGAGATACTTGTCCAGCGCAACAACCAGCGGGGATGAAGTTCGTTCCTTGAGAGAAGCCATGGTAGAGCGGACAAATTTGACCTTAAGTCTTGTCTCCCAGTGGGGTGATGACAATGTGGTCACTTTTAACGCCACCAAAACACAGGCGTGTCTTTTTACCGCAAAAAGGAGTCGTTTTGACCAAACTCCTACTTTTCGGGGTGCATCTGTTCCTGTGACTGATCGGCTCGAGCTCCTAGGCATGGAGTTGACATCCAGTCTCAACTTCAGCGCCACCATCGAGTACAAAGCCCAAACCTCAGCCAAAAAGCTGGGCATCCTAAATAGGGTGAAGCGATACTTCAGGCCTGGACAGCTTTTAACCCTGTATAAAGCGCAAGTCCGATCTTGCATGGAGTATTGTAGCCACCTTTGAGATGGCTCAGCTAAGTATCAGCTTGCCGCGCTTGACTCGATAGAACGCAGAGCTAAGAGGCTCATCGGTGACGTAAAACTGGTGGATGCCAAGCTACACAGTTTGGCTCATCGCCGTAAGGTTGCCTGCTTGTCGGTCTTCTACAGATTGTACTTCGGTGAGTGTGCCCAAGAACTCCACGACCTCACCCCACCGGCCCCCTTCTACCATCGGACATCCAGACGCAATGCATCTTACCATCCCTACCTTGTTGCTATGCCACCAATTCGCACTAAGCGTTTCCAAACGTCTTTTATAATGCGCACAGCAAAAGAGTGGAACTCTCTGCCTGCGTCCGTGTTTCCAAACGCTTACAACCCTAATCTCTTCAAAGTTAGAGTGAACAGGCTCCTTCTGGGTAAGCTCACTCCATCGTAGACTTTGTCTCTGTCATCTCTGACCTAGACTAGAGTCAAGAGCAAACCCATCACAAATTAAAAAAAGCTGAATACCGATGAGTTACATAACATTACTAACCGTAATTACGAACGGAAACAACTACACGACGATTTGTCAGGGCAATTCCAAAAGTTCCAAGATCATATCTCAACATTGCTGACAAATTTCATCACCGAACAAAAGGAAATGAATGTAAAAATAAGAGATGATGTGGCATCCATAAACGAACAGTTAAAAGACATTAAGTCGACCACTAATAAATTAGTCCAGGAGCAAGAAATCCTAAAAGCCGAAATAACAAACCTCAAAATTTCCAACAGTACTACACTTCAGACTGACGTTGATCAGCTGAAAATTACCTCGAAGACTGCGATTGCTAGCATTACTCCAAATCAGATTTATTATGAGGACGTATTGTCGGATATACAAGAACGCTGTCACAGAAACAAGAACTTGGTTATTGTTGGCATATCTGAACTTCCTTCTGTAAACGCGGCTTGAAGACATGACCATGACAAGGAAGAAGTTATTAAAACAATAAGCAATATTACCTTAAATTGTCCTCAACCAGTTAAACTTCATCGCCTTGGTAAATTTAATATTCAAAAAGTCGTCCTATTAAAGTATATTACGCATCGGAAGACGTACCCAAAAATATACTGCGCAATGAAACAAAACTGAACGATAAATCCATCAAAATATATCCTACTTACTAGCTACTTTGAAAACCTCTGGAAAGAACTCCAGCAACGCACAGAAAATTGTGAGACAAATTTAAGTATTAAATACCTAAAAGGCGTTCCTAAAATTAACCAAGCTGAATCAAAAAACTGACATTTGTGGCATCACAAAATAGCCCACAAGCAGAAACTCAAAATACCATTACTTACCAGGCAACAGACAACTATACAAATATTATTACTACTACGAAATCTCTGAAATTATTATATACAAATGCTCGAAGCATTGTTAAGCCAGGCAAACATGATGAACTTAAATGTATCGTAGAATCCTTCCACGATGCTATACATGTCATTGGTCTAACCGAGACGTGGATCAAATCAGATGAAGAGGCTCAAAGACTGCAAGAACCTAACTATACCCATTACTACAACTTCAGAAAAAATACCAGAGGAGGAGGAGTTTCCATTTATGTACGCAATTCCCTGAAGCAAACTTTCATCGAAGAAAAAACTGAAGATGATAGCCATTACCTTTGGATACACCTGGAAAAAAATTCTCCTGATATTGGTGTTGTTTACAAACCTGAACGGACGAATATAACAAGTTTCCTAGACACCTATTCATGCTACTTACAAAAGATGAAACGAGCCATTATATTTGGGGACTATAACCTTAACCTTCTTAAACCTGATAGAAACGTGAAATATTATAAATATTAATTAAAGGAAGATGGGTACACAATATTAAATAAGATTGCTAAAAAACATTGCACACGAGAAACTTCAACTACCAACAGTATATTAGATCAGCTTAGTACTAACCTGCAAATCACTGACTACAACTTTCATCAGGCAGTCGTTGAGTCGTCGTTTTCAGACCACAAACAAATTTACTTTGAAATTTAAAAAATATATCCAAAACTACTGCTGAAGATGAAATACATCAAAACTGATTATGTAAATCTACACAAAACTATAAATGAAAATGATGACTACCTGGCACTTGAAGAATATATGAAATCTGTGATCAACAAAAATAAAACTGAAAAGACGAAGATTCTTAACCCACTCAAAACCGATTGGATAAACAAAGAAATAATTAAAACAATCAATACGTGTTTCCAAACGCTTACAACCCTAATCTCTTCAAAGTTAGAGTGAACAGGCTCCTTCTGGGTAAGCTCGCTCCATCGTAGACTTTGTCTCGGTCATCTCTGACCTAGACTAGAGTCAAGAGCAACCCCATCACAAATTAAAAAAAAAAGAACTAATAATAATAATAATTCAGATTCAGAAAGTGGTACTTCTGGACACGGCTCGCATTGTCAGGAGGTTCCTTTCTCTGGAGCCCTGACCGCCGGTAGCTTGGATCCTGTTCCCGATACCGGTGGGCTACTATTTTTTATATTTTTAAATGTTTTTTATATAATGAGAATTAAATAAAGGAAAGTAACTCTGTCTGTCGCGCTTTCACGCCAAAACTACTGAACCAATTTAAATGAAATTTTGTACAGAGATAGTCTAGAGCCTGAGAAAGGACATAGGCTACTTTTTATCCCGGGATTATGTTCCCTAGGGACCACGCGGGCGAAGCCGCTGGCAGAAGCTAGTAAATAATAAAAATCTTTATTGATACAAAAACCTTTGAGACTTAAGACTAGGATACAAACCTGGGTAACTAAAGGTCATACGGATAAAGTAAACCCTGACTCCTAAACTAGGTGATCCTGTGACTTAGGAGTCAGTGTTCTGCTGTCACTGTAATACCAAAAACCTTTTATGTTGTGTTCTTATATTAAAGAAGTAGTCATTGACATTGCAGGTTACAAAATATGAATTAAATTATAAACAACGTAGGAATATTTAGAAATATTGGAAACGACTTTGAGAGTGTATATGTGAGTATGTGTTAGACTGAGGGTGTGTTGAAGTGTTTGAGATTGTGTTGTATATGTATATGTGTGCTGCTGATATGTTCGAAGCAAAGTTAGAAAAAAATGGAAACAACAGAATACACGTTTATGTATTTAAAACGCCTACTGCTGGTGTCGTAGCAGTTCTTCTGTTCGAGCAGTCTTGATCCAGTAGCCAACTTTGAACTTTAATCTTAGCATCATGGTGATTTAGCCCAGTCATGTGAACGGCCTTAGATATATTTTTATAAATTAATGTACTTAGTACGTAAAACTGGCGCCTAGCGAATGCAGTTTTATGTCGTACTGTTGGGCATACATTCTTTACTTTGCGCTTAGTAGGGTCTAATGGAGGAATTTGTTTATGTTTTCTGAGAGTGGCTCGAAGAACATAAAGCTGTCTCACAGTAAGAAATTTGCAGTTCGCATATAATTCAGTAGTAGGAAATCTGAATGGTCTGCCAAGCATCACTTTAAGGACAGCCCTCTGTGCCCGCTCCACTACAATAAACTTGGTTTTAGCAGCACCACCAACTGGGTAAAAATTTGAAAGAGAATCCTGAAGACGCAGAAATAAAGAGCAATTTTATAGCTGAAAGAAATAATGTGACAGCTATTATTTAGAATGCAAAGAGTTCTTATTATTTAAAACTTTTAAAAATTGTATTTGAAAGCCTTTTACGATGTGGAAGCTATTAAACAACAAAATAAAAAATAACTAAGCCCCCACAAAACTTGAAGGTCCGATTGTCGATACAAAACTTATATGTGAGTGTTTCAATAATTACTTTTCAACAATCGGTACAGTGCTAGCAAGTGAAATCACAAATGTAATCAAAGTAATGATACGTTTTCGAGTCTAAATACAAGTACGCAGGCTGGTGTAGAACTTGCAGAGTTGTCACCAAACACTACTAAAGAGGTTTCAAAAATTATTGACGAATTGAAAACTAACACGAGCACGGGCATCGAAGGCATCAGTACTAAAATAATTAAATGTATTAAAGATCTACTTTTGGAAGACTTAACAAAATGCATTAACAAAAGCCTTCAGGAAGGAATATTTCCTGATACATTAAGAATCGCCCAAGTCATATCGATAAATAAGACCGGAAACAATGCAGATATGAGTAATTATCGTCCAATATCAGTCTTACCGATTATTTCTAAAATATACGAAAAAATCATTCATAATAGGTTACAAGATAATTTATATTGTATAACTTTTATTTCCAAAAACCAATATGGCTTCCGACAGAAATCAAATACCCTATCCGCGACTATTGACCTTATAACTAACTTAAAAATTAACATTTATAAAAAGCAAATAGCTCTTGGAATTTTCATTGATCTAAAAAAGGCTTTTGACACTGTAAGTCACAAACTTCTTCTTAAAAACTGGAAAGTATCGGTATTACTGGATCTGCACTAAAAATTTTGAATTGCTATCTTTCTAATAGGTACCAAGTGGTTGGTATTGGTGAACATCGAAGTGAACCCAAACTCATTACCTGTGGAGTGCCACAAGGTTCTATACTGGGGCCTTTATTATTCCTTATCAACATCAATAATTTTAATGAAATCGGTCTTAAAGGCATTATTTCACTGTATGCCGATGACACTAGTATTTTTTACTTTGGCAGTAATATAAAAGGAATTATTAAGGAAGCACAGAGTGATCTTAATAGACTAGCCATCTGGTTCCAGTGCAATCTGCTTACTATAAATGCTAGTAAACCAAATAGATGATTTTTAGTGCTAAAATAAAAAACTTCCTACACATGGTGAATTAAATATAAATGGTCAAATCTTATTAAGAACAAATACCGAGAAATATTTAGGTTTTACTCTTAATGATAAACGTATCTTACATTGAAAAAGTAAGACAAAAGATATCATCAATTACTGGAGCACTTAGAGGAATTGTCCGATGTCTCCCACTACGGGTCAGATATACTATCTATAACTCAATGGTTAAACCACATCTCGATTATTTAATCAAAATATGGGGAAGTGCTGCCAAAACTCACCTTAAAAAACTACAAACATCTCAAAATAAACTTATAAAAGTCTTATTCAATTATGATTATTTAACATCTACTCAAAAAGTTTTTAAAGAAACAAAAGTAATGAACATAGATCAAATTTATAAATATAACACCTCTATTTGTACGTAAAATACTTAGTAGAGACATACATACACAAATAACATTTAAAAAAAGAATGCAAATTCAAAAGCGCATGACGAGGCAGGCTAACCATATAATTCTAAGAGCACCGAGGACCAACTGTGGTAGAAAGACTGTTGTATATGAGGGAGCTAAACTCTATAACTCTATACCTAAAGTAATAAAGGAATCGCAAGCACTTCCAACTTTTAAAAGGCTATTAAAGCACCACCTGAGTAATGTATGAATCATAAATTTTACCGTTTTTGTAACTTAATTTTAGTTTATTACTAAGCGAAACCGCTGCTTATCTTAATTATTATGTTTTTCCTCATAGAAGTGAATAATTGAATTCTTTTTGAGAGAAATAAATTTCTTAAACCGTAAATCTTAGGCTTAGTAGTTTCGAAGATAAGGGGGGAATGGTCATTTTTATCTAATTTCTTGAATAGCTTCAAAACTATTAAGTTTAAAATTATAAAAAAAATATATATACTTAAAACCCTCACGGTAAGCCATGTCATTTGATACGCACACCATAGTAATAATAATAATAACAAAATAATAGTAGCGACCCCACGGACCTGATCTCCCGGGAGAAGTTTTGTACTTCATCTCCGGCTTGCCTTTATTGGCTAGCCGGAGTGAACGCTGACGAGTAACAGAGCTCCCACCTCTTTCTTGCCTTAATCGGCTGGTCTGAATGGAGATTCGCAAGAGCAAACGTGCTCGGGAGAAGGATGTACAATCCAGTAAGATGCTGGTAGCGATCTTGACCTTACTTCCGGGATTGTCCTGATAGCCGTGGTATACCTCTCCACTCCTCTAGCACCTCAGGATGTTGCTTTCTTGGCGCTACGTCACTTTGTGCTAGCGACCGTTTTCGGGGGCCCATTTATTGAGAGTGCATGTCACCCCCTGCCATTTTAAAGCCGTGTTTATTTCAGTGGCCAGGCAGGGGCCAATAGTTCTGTCATAATATACGGTAATAAATCCAGTAAACCACCCAAACCCATAGCCTGTCACCTTTTGTTACCATATTATGCAATAGTTCTGCACCTTTGACTGTGACTTTGACTTACCGGGGATTGTCCTTGGGTATGCTTTGTTAGTGCATACAGGGATAATCGTCGGTTGGTGCCCCATTCCATTAGAAATGTTTAACGGGGCCTCTGCGAGTTAGCTTCGGCCCCTCGTATGCCAGGCACCAAAGGACGGGGACCTCAGGGCCCCGAGACTGTTCAAGAAAATCCACAATAAAGATGATTTGATTTGATTTGATTTGATTTGAATAAAGCCTCTTATTTCTACACTTCTACACTAATATTATAAAGAGGAAAGATTGTTTGTTTGTTTGTTTGAATTGTATAGGCTCCGAAACTACTGGACCGATTTGAAAATTCTTTTAACATTGGATAGCTACATTATCAGGGAGTAACATAGGCTATATATTATCCCCGTACTCCCACGGGCACGGGAACTACGCGGGTGAAACCGCGTGACGTCCACTAGTCCTTAATAAAATTCAATTTACAATTTTATTACGATAAATTAGCATGCAATTTATGTATTAATAAAATTTTAAATTCTTTGCAATAACAATATGTATACAAAATTCTATAAACAAATAATTTAATTTTATAATTATATTGCTATCTATATAAGTTTATTAAGGATCTCTATAGAGTAAAGGCCTCCTCCATTTTCCTCCACACAGTTCTGTCACTCGCTGTATTAGTCCATTCTTTTCCCGCTGTTTTTTAAATTTCATCGAGCCATCTCTCCGCCGGTCTGCCGCTGGTTCTCTTGCCTTCAGGTCCCTTCCATGAGGTTATCTTTTTGGCCCACCTGTTTTCGTTCATACGTGCAATATGGCCGGCCCACTTCCATTTCAGTCTCTTGCCGTCTGTTCCAGAGCATCAATCAAATTTGTGTTTTTTCTTATATCCTTGCTTCTCTTTTTGTGTCTCAACTTTAGATTTAGAATGCTCCGTTCCATGGCTCTTTGGGTTGTTAATATTTTGTTGCTGGTTTATTTATTGAAAATCCATGTTTGGGATGCACAGGTGAGGGAAGGTAAGATACAAGAGTCCAACACAATTTTTTTCAGCTTCATTGAAATATTTGACTTTAGTATTTCTTTCAGGCTCCAAAATTTATTCCAGGCCATGTTTACACGCCTCATTAGCTCATCTTCGTACCTATACTTTTTAAATGACACTTATTTGCCTAGATATGTGTAGTCTTGGACATATGCGAGTAATACATTGTTAATGTGTATGGTGTTTCTAAGCTGTTTGTCATAATTTTTTATTTTACTGTGTTTAGTTCTAGACCAATTTCATTGCTGACATAATTAATTTCATTTAACATTGACTGTAATTGCGATGAGTTTTCTGCGAAGAGTATGATGTCATCGGCGAATCTGAGATTACTTAGAAAATGGCCGTTGATGTCTAAACCCTTTTTTTCTACTTTAGTGTCTTCATGATGTTTTGTAAGAGGGTTATAAAAATTCTAGGAGAGAGGGGGTCACCTTGACGAACGCCTCTACATATATCAATTTCCCTTCCTTTTTTGTCTAATATGGCTCCACTTTTGCTTTTCTTATATGTGTGTTGTATAAGCTCTATAGGTAGTCTCTGATGGTACGTCACATTCTTGTAATGCTCTCCACATACTGGTGTGGGATATAGAGTCAAATGCTTTTGCGTAGTCAATGAACGCTAGGTAAAGGGGGCGTTTCATTTCTACGTTTTTTCTCTATAATTAGTTCTAATGAGTGAATGTAGTCTATAGTTGCATACGTACTTCTGAATCCTGCTTGCTCCACTGGCTGGTGTTCTTCGGTGTATTTCGCAAAGAGTTTCTCGAGGCATGAAGCAAACAGCTTGTAGAGATTAGATTGTAGCCTAATAGGTCGATAGTTACTTATGTCAGTCGGGTTTCCTTTCTTGTAGAGCAGCACTATATCTGATTTGGCCCATTCAGTAGGAATTCTTCTATCGTTTAGTATTTTATTGAACAGGGTGGTTAAGGGTTATGCTAGGAGACATTTTCCCACTGAGATGGCTTCGTTTGATAAGCCGTCTGGACCGTTGCTTTTTTCTCTCTTTAGAAGACTTTATGGACTAGCTGTGCCTGCGACTTCGTTCCCGTGGATGTCGAAAAATATCTGTTGCATAGATAAAATCTACTTTAAGTTAATACCTTGCGTATCCTGATCTCTCTCAAAATTAAGAAAATAGAAAGAGGGTACCTAATGGCACTCTGTCATCTCTTCCGGTTGAAATGCCGAGTAGCCCACCTACCTACATACCTACCTCGAGGTAGTATCAAAATCAACAAAACCGACTATCGAACTAACGGTGGTAGGTACCTAGTCTTCAAACTATGATACAAAGAAACTGATGAATAAAGTTGATTCTTAATTTTGTCCAGCCCAAAAAGAAACACAGTTTCTTTGATTTTCACTGACAATTGCAGATTACAGAACACCGATTTTACATTGTATGTTAAACAGTTCTACCGGGTTCATAGAATCGATTTACTGTGTAAGAATAATCGTATTTTTAAAATCGATATGTAGTAATCGGTACTGTATGAGGAGGCTTATTGCATGAGGAGCTCGTAGCTAAATAATAACAGTCGCACGGGTCGATCTTCATGGTTTACCAACTATTGCCTGGGTTGTTCTGTGAATAGGTGACCATATTATTTAATATACCGCGACTTCGCCGTGTTGATCGGAAGCTGATCCGAATATAGTTGGGAAAAGGTTAGGCATATATTAAAATAGTAAAACTTTATTATTATTGTCGCAGCCAACTGCCCGTCAGGCACCGAGCACCCAAGACAATTGAAAGACAATACCATTTGGCCCCAATTGGGGCTGACGGTCCTTGAGAGAGTAACTCTGCCGTTTTATTGTCCTTTTCATTGAATGGCGGTTAATCAGCGGCCTAAATGATCCCCAATGCCCAAATGTGTCAAAGTGGCCAATGTGTCTGTCATGTGACATTTAATGAACAGGCTGGCAGATGCTTAGGCCGTCTATGAATAGGGTAGGTAAATGTTATTTTTTGGGAATCCTAAATTCAATTAAATGCTGGAATTCAATAAAAGGATTACACTTAGGCCGTCTCCCTAGTGGATAAAGGAAATTGAAACAAAATTACGTTTGTAATCTGTGCCCACTTTTGCCAACTGTACATTAACTGTTTTTGCAAATCATTTCAGTTTTTTACCATGAAGCATCATCTGCCTAGCCTTTTCCCAGCTATATTGGAGTCAGCTTCCAGTCAAACGGGATTCAGTTGAATTCCAGTGTTTTACGTGGAGCGGCTGCCTACCAGACCTCTACAACCCTACAATACTGGGTAACACGATACTTCTTGGCAAGACTGTAGGTGTCAGATTTGTCGGTTTCTGACAATCCGTAAAGATTGCCAGAGATCTCTTCTCGGTAGGTATGTTAAAATGGTCACCCATCCACAGACTGACCTTGGCAAGCGTTGCTTAACCTTGAAGATCGACCCAGGCGGCTATTATATTTCGAGGTACGTAGGAATCTCGGTATGTTAAAATGGTCACCCATCCACAGACCGACCTCGGCTAGCGCAGCTTAACCTTGAAGATGGACTCGTGCAACTCATCATCTGCCTAACCTTTTCCCAACTAAATTGGGGTTGGCTTCCAGTCAAACCGGATTTAGCTGAATGCCAGTATTCGGTACGTGAAGCGGCTGCCTACCAGACCTCCACAACCCATTAATTGGGATCACGTTTCTGATTTTCGTACTAAGCTCAAATGTGCTCTTTAATCCTTCTCTTTTTATCTTAAAGAACGCTTTCAGTTTCTCTGTGACACACATTCTAGGTCCATGAGATCATCGGAAAATCTTAAATTAAGTATTCGTATGCATTCCACATCCTTCTTTGACAAATCATTCACTATTCAAGCAGCTCGTTTGTGGAATGCATTACCCATAGATGTGAGGCGCGCTCAAACGCTACCAACGTTTAAAAAAATGGTAAAGGAACATTACCTCTCACTGTAACTTTTTGTCTCCTGTTCCTGTTATATATTTGATATTTATTAGTATATTTTTTAGTATTGTATGTACTTGTTTTTATACTATGTATGTCTCTCTATTAATATTATTTATGATGTTTGTACACTGACCGCCCTAAATCTAACTTCTTTAGTTCAGTCCACCCAAAGGTTGTCTGTAAGAGAATGCCCTGTGCGATAAGACCGCCCATTGTACACTAGTTTTTATACGCGATTTTCCTGTGCTTATTATGAGGTGTACAATCTATATACTAATATATAAAGCTGAAGAGTTTGTTTGTTTGCTTGAACGCGCTAATCTCTGGAACTACTGGTCCGATTTGAAAAATTCTTTCAGTGTTAGATAGCCCATTTAACGAGGAAGGCTATATATCATCACGCTAAGACCAATAGGAGTGGAGTGGAGCAGTAATGAAAATTGTGACGCAGACGAAGTTGCGCGGGTCAACTAGTCTTTTGATAAAGTGAACAAAAACTAAGTTATACCTCCAGTTACGTACAATTTTAATGTATGAAAGTTGTCTACGTTATTTTTGTACTTTTTACGTGATACCTGCACATCCAAACAGATAAAAAATCCAAAAATGATGGAAATGGATTCTGTTAGTTGTCCTTTATCTCCCTGGCTATTTTTTAAATTATTTTGAATGTACAAAAACGACTCTTCAACAGATTTGTTATATGTATAGATTTCTTGAGCCGAGAATCTTTGTATTGTTTTTGTATTTTCCTGTAGAGGTTGAGTCTCTATACTCGACGGTGTTTTGCAAGCGTAGAGATTTTTGTGAAATTCAGTGGCAGCTTTTATTATTCCCGATCTAGAGAATGTTTCTTTGTTACAGGTAGTTCTTTTCAAGCAAGGAATCCATTTTTTAGATGTGGCTAATTCTTTTAAACTTTTTTTCACACTTCCTGACTTTTTCAGATATTTTTCTGTTTTTGTTAGTCTGTAATCTTGATATTCCTTTCTTATGATTTTATGAATGTATATATGTGTATGTGTGTTTTATATAAATAACTTTTCTCATTTTTCTCTCCCAACGTTAACTGTTTTTTATTTTTTTAATTCGTTTCTTCTTTTGATGATGTTTTTTGTCCGGTTTGAGATAATGTAGTGTCGTTTTGTATTTGGTTTTTTATTACGTATAGACTTTAAACTTTTATCAATTGATTGCTTAATTTTCTCATAGTACGTCTCTACATCATCTTTTTCTTCTAATCAGTAGCGCAGCGAGGGGGGGGCGGGGGGGGGGGGCGGCGCGCTCCGGGTGACACCCGCTTAGGGGTGACACCCGACCGCTCGTTGACTGGTTTCTGTCACTATAGGGTAGCACCCCTTAACGTTTGACGCAATGAAACCTGTCGGGAGTAGGTTGTTAAATTTTTTGAGCTCGCTTCGCTCGCTCTTGCATTTTGCACTCTCTGACTTTCTGAGTTTTTCTATACCAACAGAAAACTTAAATTTCAGCATGAATGTTCAAAATACAATGAAACCATTCCGAGTTGAGGTGCAAAAATTTCTTTAGTACTTCAGGTTTTCTGAATTTAGGGGCGACACTCGTTCGTTGACTTTTTGTCACGGTCGGATATCACCCCTTAACGGGCGACGTAATGAAACCCGTCCGTGGGGTGTAAAAAAATTCGAGCTCGCTTCGCTCGCTCTTACTTTCTGCACTCTCTTTTTTCTCGAGCGTTTCTATATGTCTCAATTAAATCACTATGTTTGTGTAGGAAATGATCAAAAGAAAATAAAACCTTTCCGAGTTGGAATGCATGCATTTTCGAGCTTGCATCGCTCGCTCTTGTGTTCTGTCCTCTCTCAGTTAATGAGCTTTCTTGCATTACTCTAGTAAGTTATTTCTATTTAAGTATGATCAAAAGAATATAAAACCTACCCGAGGTGGGATGCGAAAATTTTCGAGCTCGCTTCGCTCGCTCTTGTGTGCCCTTTTTTGGTTCTTGAGTTTAATTGCGTTACTCAACAACGTTGGGTTTAGATAATGATGAAAACAAAATCAAAAGAATATAATTTTCGAGATTTTGTTTGTAAGTAAGTATGATGTAGACAAAGAAAAATTTGCTCCTGTTTTAAAATTCAATAAAATATAATAAAACCATTATTTACGAATATTTATGGTATATTTTAAAAGTTAACAGTTTCTACCTGCTGGTGTAGAGTTATCTTTTCACAATTTTCCCACTATAAAGAGCTACAATCACCTTCACATCTTCACAATGGATTCACTAGCAAGCACTCTGAGTGAGCTTAAGGATTTGTTCCAAACAAGGATGACTGTCTTTGAGGAAGAGCTAAATAAGACTCCTCAAACACCCATCATAGCTGCCAGCCTCGCTACGGAGTTCACAATGTTCCGAACATTCATCACTGAGGCTCTCAACAGTCTTCAAAATCAAGTGGGTTTGCTGGCACGAAGTGTGGACCAAATCAAGATGCGCAGCCGAAGGAAGATCCTGCTGTTGCATGGAGTTGCTGAAGAGCAGAAGGAGGATACTGCCAGGGTGATTGCTGAAGTGGTCCGTGACAAACTACAGCTGAGCGACTTCACTGTTGCTGACATCAACTGATGTCACAGGATGGGGCGAGCGGTGCCTAGTAAAACCAGGCCTATCCTTTTCAAGTTAGCCAGTCTTGCGGTGAGGGATAAGCTTTGATACTCCAAAACTAAATTAAGGGCTTCAGGCGTCACCATGTCCGAGTTCCTCACAAAGGGGCGGCACGACGTGTTTCTGGCTGCGAGGGAAAGATGCGGCGTCACGAGAAGCTGGACTAAGGCGGGCTGCGTATACATTCTTGGTCCTGATGATACGCGACACCGAGTCGAAACCCTCGCCGAGTTGGACAAGTTAGCGCCTGTTCCTCTGACACTGAGTGAGCCCCTGCAATGCGATCCAAAAACGGCTGTGCCGGCGACCGCAGCGACTGCGAAGACTACTAGGCTTAAGCGTACTGCAGCCTTAAAGAGGTGATCTTGTAATGTTTACTCAAAGTCCGGGTAACATTGTGTTTCATTTGTATTACCTTCATATTTTTATTTATTACATTGCAATAAGTTTTTGACATAATCTAGTTTTTTAAACTATAACTGTCAGTGTCAAATCTCCGTTCCGTTTTAGGTAGCGGTGTACTGACATTGGCAATACAAATATATTGTTTTAAGTGTTTTCTCGTTTTTAAAATGTACGATTTCCTTGTATTTTTTAACTACCCGAACTGCATGTAATTTTTAATTTTATTTAATAAGTTTATTAGCGCAATCCAGCAGGTGAACCATGTATTTGGTGTTTATAACTATTTTTTAGATATAATTTTATATATTATTTATTTTATATTATTTATGTCTGTCGATATTAGCAGTGATAGAAATAGTTTTTTCTCTGTAACAAGTGATGATGACAGTTTCGTGAGTATTCCGTCTCTTGCAGACAGTCTTACAGCGCAGTTCTCTGGTGTTCCTCAGAATTTTAACGTTATTCATATTAACGCCCAAAGTATTCCGGCTCATTTCCACGACATGCTGGCAAGCTTTGACTGTAAAAATATTCATGCTATTCTTATTTCCGAATCATGGCTGAAACCTTGTCTCCCTTCAACTAGTTTCTCTCTTCCCGGCTTTGTGCTCATTAGAAACGACCGGACTGTTGGCGGTGGTGGTGGTGTTGCCATATATCTCCGTACGCACATTCCCTTCTCTGTTATCAATGTATCAACACGGCCACCGCCATCAAATGCTGGTGAACACCTCTTTCTTGAGGTCGAACTGCACCATTCGAAACTACTTCTTGGTGTTTATTACTGTCCCTCTTTACGGATTAATTTATTTTCATCTTTTGAAAAACTCTTAGAAATCTTGATTCCTTCTTACAGTCATAGTATAATCATGGGTGACTTTAATACTTGTCTCCTCAAAAAGGATCATCGCTCTGCTTCTCTGACTAATATTTCAGTTTCTAGCAATCTTTCCATTCTTCCACTAGGTGCCACTCACCATTTTCCAAACTCTACTCCTTCACTTCTTGATTTGATTTTCGTTTCCTCACCTGATCACGTCGCTAAGCATGGTCAGTGCTCAGCTGACGCCTTTTCCTATCATGATTTGATTTATCTCTCATACAAAATTCGCCCTCCTAAGGCTAAAGCCAAAATTCTCATGCAACGCAATTTTGGTGGTATGAACATTGACAATCTTTGCGAGGATGCCAGCAACATAGATTGGTCTCCTCTGTTTGCCTCCACGTCCGTCGACGAGCAAGTTGGTATCTTCACTGATAAGCTTGTCGAGCTTTATGACCGTCACGCACCAGTTCGAGCGGTCAAAGTTAAACATTTGCCGGCCCCGTGGCTGACAGATGAGATTAAAAAGTTAATGAAAAGAAAGGTGGCGGCAAAGGCTAAATTTAAGCGACGGCCCACTGATGCAAATAGGGAAAAATATGCTTCAATCTGCAATCGCTGTAATATGGTATGTAGGAATGCTAATCGCCAACACATTCATAATTCCGTCCAAAATGGGGACGCATCCAAGGTGTGGAATTTTCTAAGATCATTGGGAGTCGGTAAAACGCGACAAGAGTCAATCCCTAAAGATTTAGACTTCAATGCAATGAATAATCATTTCACAGCGTCGTCCAATTTCGATAGGACAATAAAATTAAATACTTTGGATTATCTTTCTTCTCTTCCGACTCCCAGTTATTCTCCATTCGTTTTTAGTCAATTCTCCGCATGTGATATTAAGAAGAGCATACTATCGATTACCTCTAATGCAGTAGGAAGCGACTGTATTAGCCGTAAAATGTTACTCCCAGTGCTGGACGTAATCCTTCCCGTCATTTGCCACATCCTCAACTTTTCTGCGTCTAGTGGTGTCTTTCCATATTCATGGAAAGATGCTCAAATTATACCTTTACCAAAAAAGACCAATCCCACATCCTTTTCTGAATTTCGTCCAATATCCGTCTTACCATTCCTGTCCAAAGTCCTTGAACGGTTAATCCACAGCCAATTAAGTACTTTCCTATCCAAAAATAATCTCCTCAACCCCTTCCCGGACTGGTCATAGCACTACTACAGCGCTTCTGAACATTACTGAAGATGTTAGGACTGCCATGGAAAGCAGTAATTTAACGGTCCTGGCATTGCTCGATTTCAGCAACGCATTTAACACTGTTGATTTCGATGTTTTGCTTGGCATTCTACGCTCTCTTAATATATCTCCATCGGTGGTTGACTGGTTTCGTAGTTACCTGTTCGGTCGCCGGCAACGTATATGCTTTGGAGAGACCTTGTCCTCCTGGTGTCGTACTTCTGCCGGGGTTCCGCAGGGTGGCGTTTTATCCCCTTTACTTTTCGCTATTTTTATTAACTAAATTTCTAATGAACTAACTTCTTCCTACCATCTATATGCAGACGATCTACAAATTTACTCGCGTGCTCCTCTTGGGAACCTGCATGAGGCCATTATCACCATCAACCGTGATCTGGCTCGCATATGCCAATGGAGCAAGCGATATGGACTCATGGTCAACCCCGCAAAGACACAGATTATCGTCGTGGGCAGTTCCAGGATAGTCTCAAGGATCGACTGGACATCTCTTCCCCAAGTTTTCTTCGATGACTCAGTTATTCCCTTCTCAGAAAAAGTAAAAAACTTGGGGATATTCATTGACAAAAACTTTTCTTGGACTGCCCAACTGCAGGAAGTTAGCAGGAAGCTATTTGCATCTGCTGCGTCGTTGAGAAGACTGCGAAATTTTCTTCCGATTGCCACCAAGATTGCGCTTGCACAGTCACTGCTTCTTCCCACCCTTGATTATGCTGATGCCAGCTATCTTGACCTAACTCAAGAACAACTAGATAAACTAGAGCGGCTTCAAAATTTCTGTATCAGGTTCATATTCGGTTTACGCAAATATGACCATGTTTCCGAATTTCGTGTGAAGCTCAAGTGGTTGCCAATTCGCCTTCGCCGGAATGCTCATATTCTTTCACTTTTATACAATGTTCTTTTTTCTCCTTTCACCCCTCTTTACCTTAAGAAACGTTTTCAGTTTCTCGGCGATTCCCACACTAGATATCTGAGGTCATCAAATAACTTGCGCCTGAAAATGCCGATGCATTCCACAACTTTCATAGATAAATCTTTTACTGTACAGGCTGCCCGTCTGTGGAATGCATTGCCAGTTCCAGTGAGACGCGCTCAGTCGTTACATACTTTTAAAAAACTTGTCAAAGAACATTACCTATCGCTGTAATTATGTCCATAGCCGTCAGTTATTTTTACTGTCTGTATATTTAGTATTTATGTATCTAATATACATATAGCGTATTATGTATTTATCTGTGTATTTATTATGTTATATTATAATTACTTCTTTTTTTTTGTCACACCAACGACAGCCCCAATTTCATGTCCAGGCAAATACTGTCCGTCCCAGGTTGCCTGGAAGAGATCGCGGAATGCGATAAGGCCGCCCATTGTATGTTTTAGTTTTAAGTTTCCTTTTGTATTTAATTTTTGATGTACAATAAAGTATATAATAAATAAATAAATAAATAAATGTAACAACATTCCTGAAAATAAAAACCTGCAACGCAAATGGCACACCTTACCCCTTCCCTTCCAAAAAAGGCTTGCGATTGCCGTCACCAGAACGAAAGCACAAAGGTGCAACTCATCATTATTTGGGGGGGGGGCTCATTTGTGGGGTGACACCACATTATCCGCCCCGGGTGTCACCCATGCTAGCTACGCTACTGCTTCTAATGTTATGTTTTCAACTACTACCTTACTGCCCACACGATAAGGAAGGGAGGACGCTTCAATGTGTGTTTCTTGCTCGTCTAAGGTTTTTAGTGAAAATTTGTTACTTTTGTTTGTGGATTAGATTTTTTGTTGTTGGTTAATAATACAGTACTTCTCACAAGTCGGTGGTCGCTCGGGAAAGACAGATTGCTTATGACTTCAATGTTATGAATTTTGTTTTTTAGGTTTGACAGTACGTCACTCGATACAGTTTGAAAATTTTTTTTGTTTTTTTTTTTACTTTTGTGACCCAAACACGGACGAGTTACGCAATTTATTAAATTTTGAGTATGAGGGTTCTCAAAATTTAATAATTTACGTAACTTGTCCGTGTTTGGGTCACAAAAGTCCATATGTGTACCAAATTTCAACAGAATCGGTCCAGTGGATTCGGTGAAAACTGGCTGTGACAGACAGACACCCGAGTGATCCTATAAGGGTCCGTTTCTTACGGATGTACGGAACCCTAAAAACTACTAAAAGTTCCTAACAATTGATTTTTCAATCAGTCTGACGCAGTTGGTGGAATGTATTTTAGTTCAATCACAGATTTGATGTCACTGACTGCAGCTGTGACTGCGATCAGACTGCTGGAAATGTCAGTTGACACAAACATTTTTTTTATTCCTACATTTTATTGAGTTACCTGGTGAGGTGGACCGATGACCAGGTGAGTGTCGCGGGTAGCCGATGTATGCGAGACGCACAGGACCGGTTGTTGCGGCGACACTTGGGGGAGGCCTTATGTCCAGCTGCCAGTGGACGTCTTTCGACTGGTATGATAATGATGATTGAGTTACTGTAAAACCTTGGAAGATTGCCCGCCTAATCTGAGTTTGTCCAGGCCGTCACTTATCACAAATATTTCAAAAACCGGCAACAGTTTTGCGTTCGTTTATTACTTTAACTTTCTAAGAAATTTTAATATATCTCTGACAACACTACGCTTCGATCAACAATGCGGCTGTCAAATTGTGTCTAAGTTGGTGGTATATTTTGCGAGCCAAAAGTCGTGTGAAAAACTTTTTTTGAAACTGTAATTAGAGCATGTAAGTCAGTTTTTTACCACTATCAGGAGGTTATAAATAAACAAGAAAAATCGAATTTCCGACGCGAAATCTCTCTTAAATTCCAAAATATGGTGGTGGGCAACGTCAAATTAGTTTTTCTGAAGCGAAAGTTACGACTTTGCCTACCATAATATATTACCGTTAGGGTTGTCACCTAATTGTTAAATTAGATCTGAGATAAGTAGGTACTTTGTTTTACATAATTTAGCAATCTAAGTGTTCGCGACGGTATCGTCACAGTAGCTTTGTATAGCTCGCGTACATACGAGCTTATGTAAATCATAGACAAAGTTCTAACTTAAGGCCCTACCTCTGCTTCAGAGCCGTCAAAAGGCTACTTTCTAAAGGATATTCCCCATTAACGGCTGGGTCAAAAGATTGGAAAAAAAAAATATGTATATGGTAGATTCATAAACAACAATATGAACAATTGTTGTTTTCGTATGACTTATACTTTTGCTGTAAAAAAATATTTAATAACACGCTATTTTTTGGATATTGCTTCCAAACGGCTTCGAAGTTTAAAAATATTTTTACATGGGAAAATTTCTGGTAAAGTGTACTACAAAGTGAACATTGCTCATGTAAATCAATCAATATTTTTCAAAGAAAATGTTCAATATTGAGTCTCCCATATATAAAAAGCTCTGTTTGGGCGAAGGCGGCAGTCGTGCGTTAGCACTGAGACGGGGAGGCTGTGTCGCTCGTTGCTCCGCTCGCGCTATCGACCGATTACGCGTATATGAATGTGTTAGTGCAAATATTTACGAACTTTTGTATTAGTGTGCGTTCATAGACTAGCTCTTTGCAGAGGAGCCAGCTTGATTAAACGCGTGGGCGCATTGTACAGTTTCATACAGCAACTTTTATCAAAATACTATCGGCGTCGCTCGGGTTTTATTTTTGTCTGCTCTTTGTTTTTCAAACGTAGCCGACGTTAAATCTTAATTTCTTTTGTTACCAACAAACTAATATTGAAGAAAAATAAAAAATCAATATAAGTTTATTTATTCACTTAAACTTCATGAACAATAGTGGTACATACTGGCGGACTTAATGCAACGAGGACTTCTCTATTAGTCAACCTTTGGGTTAAAAGAAATACACTGTGGTAGGTGTACAGCTCTTCAACACAAACATAAACAAACACAAGTTCATGAACAAACATTTATTTTCATTATTCGGTCGGTATATGCGGCGTGTCAGTCGCGTCTGTGGGGGACCGTTTGGCTAAATTGTATTGTTTTGATAAAATTATGATATCTTTTGAATGTTCGATTTGAGTAATTCAAAAAAATAAGTGAATTAAAGTACGATTTATTTATAATACTGATACCAAGGTGCGAATAACGTGGTCCGCTTTGGTCTGTCATGTCGTATCTATTAATTTTTAAATAAAAAAAGTGACATACAATAATAGTTGGGCATTTGGTATCACTGCCTTTTCTGTTTGTAGATATTGATGGGTCCTCTAAAATTCGAGTTTATTATTTTATTATATCATCAATCATTTACGCAGCTCACGCAAAGCGAGGTAATTTGCAGGGTTCCGTAGTTAAATAAGGATTTACATCGGTAATTCTTTCAGAGACATTTCTCCAGTGTGTCTTCACTGTCACTTGGTCGGGTTTTTTCAACAATCATCGTCGTATTTCCAGTTTACAAAATAAACCGATATAAAAACGTTATCAATTAAACACCTAAAACTTTCACAGGAATCACAGAACCTGAAGTTTTTGAGTTAATGAAATTGCTACAAAATTATTTAGCAGAGCTGATATGGGCTTAAAATTTATTTATTTCATTTACTTTACTTACTTTAGAATGTACTTTTTTATTTGAAATCTTTTTACGAGACTATAAAGTAGTATAGGCAGAAACAAAAAGTAGTAGGTACACTGCATACTCGAAACTCAAGGTCTCGAAACTCGAGTTTCGAGTATCTTTATATAGATCGTAAGCAGAAAAGACGAAACTGCTTCACAAAATTGTTTTATCTGACCTATATTGTTTTACTTCTATTTAACCACATTCGTATAAAAAATTAGACCAGTGAATAAAAATATGCGTAACGTATGTATCTATCTAATCTAAACTAAAAATTAGCCGTGCAATCGCCATACTCTTGTGTAGTCGTAGGCAAAAAAGCCGGCTTGGCGCGCATGTCTGCGTCCTCGCATAATCTTTGATAATACTTTTGAGGTAGCGCGTGCGCTACGGAAATGTTTGTGTGTGCGAAGCAGATATGAAAGTATGGCCCAGATGCTCAAGGTTATTGAGCCTACTATACACCTTAAGTATTTTGTAACGAAATTAAATTAATATTTTTTGTCGTTATCCCCCAGACACATAAGATGTTCTTGGGGAAATTAATTTCGCTAGGTATGGATAGGTAGGGTTATACACTCCCCTACAAATTCCTGGTAAACCCTTAAAAGGTATCTGGTAAAGGTTAAAGGTGGAGGGGTGCACAGGTATCGGACATTTCACACATACCGACACAGGTCAGTTACTCAAAAGATAATAGGGTGAACAGACAAACCACCATTTACAGACACCTTTCCTTTACTAAACGTATAGAAAATCTTGGTATTTAAGCTTTAGACAATCGGCACTAGAAAGCTAGCACTAAGCGCTATCTAGACATACTCGTATATACATCTGTATGGTCAGCTAAGGCATAAAGCCACAAATTGGAAAAATGTAAATACACAGAATTTTTCCCGTTCCGGGTTTCTGACCTCATAGTACTTCCATCCTTAGAGGGGTGGCTTTATAAGATGTGTATCTGGATAGAGGGATGATGCATCTACCGTAAGACATATAGCCCAACAGCCCTAAGGGCATAGGTTTTCGGGAAGTCAACCCTTAATAGTCAACAAGTTCATACTTGTAAATAGTTTCGATAGATAAATGCAACAAGCCCTTAAGTGGGTAGGGTTGATTTTTCGACGGGGAATTTCGGGGGCTTTACAGACAGGTGCATCAACCCCTATCCAGACCTAGAATAGACCTAGATATAACCAGGAATGTATCTTAGTCATAGTTAAACCGTTAGTTAAAAATAAACTAAAATAGTTAGTGGTTTTTGGGCCTCGTTACGGTAAAGTAACATGGTACGTTAGTAAATAGACTGAAACATACAATTTGTAGCCATTGGCAAGAAGAAATATAGAACTTTTAACTAGATAGTAAAGTAGTCGCGAATCATCCCTTAAACCGCTAGCTGCAGTGTTAAACAATCAATTCTGCATCTTCATTAATTCTCTGGTAAGCAAACATCCCTAACCCCAATCTATCCCGAAGACAGCAAGTGCGAATATCAAGATAGAAGAACGGTACACGTGTGGTACAGAGACCTTCGTATACAGGTACAGGACGTCAGCGCGGCTGGACGCAGTTGGGTGGTCACAGTTCACATCGAAGGAAAGAAGAAGGATAGACCTACCCCAAACACACCCCCGTTCTAGCCGATCACGCCCGTCTGGTACACTAAGTAATGCAGATCTAATGAGAGAGTATACAAAGGATTACAGAACCTTATTAATCTAATGATTAATAAGGTTCTGTAATCCTTTGTATACTATTTCTTTGTATATCCTTTGTATTTGATAAAAAACATTTTTATCAAATACAAAGAACAAAAATGTTTTTTTAAACAGGCAGGTTCATTTAATGTTTTTGCAAATTATTTAGAGTGACTACGAATGAGCTACAAAGTTAATTTCTTTAATTTATTTTGATTTTTGTCTGTTTGTTGATTTATTTGTATGTTTGTACAAATATCCTCCAAATCAAATTGTCTGATGCTAGTTATATTAAAATGTCCTCAGAAGAAACTTGCTCCTACGAAAATAGTTATTTTTTTTTAAATCTTAGGAGCTCATTACCCCTTCATTTGTTACGCATATTTTGTTAATTTTGTTGGGGTCATAATCTTGAGGGAGAGCGTAACGGTCGTGTAGATCCTCAAGGCAAGTCCGATGGATATACCTTCTCGAGGTTGCCACCCCGTTATTGGTCTAATTCTTTATGAATTAGACGTAACTGAAACCACCGGGCGACCCGTAGAGTGGCGGGCTTTCCACTCAGTCCCATCCCAAATACCACTTAACCCTTTTTTCCCGTCTATGACCCCTCCCAAATCCCCTCCTAACTGTGACCCTTCTGTGACGAAGTGGTTGCGGGCTCGGCCGTCACTAAACTCAGCTGATGGCGGGTAGGAGAAACTAGTCACCTGCGCTAGGACCTGCGCAGTCGAGCGCCGTAAGCGAGGATGAAGGAGTCCTGGGGGGTTGAGCCGATCGGCACTGGCGGTAATGTGTCCGTGAGGCAACACGCCCCCTTTGGTCTGGATTTCAAGCGAAACGGTGGCCCTACCCTCTAGCCAGGGGTAGGGAAATGGCCATAGTGTCCCGTCAGAGGGCAACCGGCGGGGTGCTTGGAGGTCGCCCTCGGGCGGCTGAAGCGATAGGTAAAGGCCATGCTGACGGTGTAAGTAGAATAGAATAGAATACTCTTTATTATGTACACCATATAAGTTACAGAAAAGATAGATGAGAAACATTACATAGGGTGACACAATGGGCGGCCTTATCGCTAAAAGCGATCTTTTCAAGACAACCTTTGGATGGTTAGGGTTGATTAGTTGCCAACCCGATCCAGCTCCCGATGTCGCGCTGTAAACCAGCCTTGCGCACCTGTATCTTCCTGGTAGTGCTAACGTTCGCACTCACAGTAGTGCGACGTTCACAGGTGCGGGCTCCATGGTAGGTGGGAGCCAGGAAGACGAGAATTGACATGTTTTAGTATGGACGAATTGAAGCCAACTAAAAACACCGCAGGAGTGGAGTCGGCAAAAGCTGGCAAAGCTCCAAAGCGAGGTGCCTCTGGTGCTTCGGTCGCCCCTGGATGTCCTGCGGCTCACGCCGTGGGCGCCAGTGCGGGCGCCAGTCTGGCTGTGGCGAAAACCGCAGCTAACACCAAAAAGTCCCAGCCGTCTCCGGTCACACGGGGGCGGTTGGCAGCACCGAGGACGTTTTTGCAAGCGCCTGGCAGGTGCCTATCCGCAAAGGAAAAGGAAAGGGCAAGGGTAAAAAATCCACTCCACAAGCCCATTTCTCTTGTTCGGATCCCTCAGGTCCAGCAGCTCCTACAAGCCAGAGTAAGAGGAGGGAAAGACTGACGCGTAAGGAGCGGCGTCACGAACGCAGGCGGGGACGCAAAGCCCCCCAAAGCAAGCAGACTGCTGCCACTAGCTTGGTTAAACCGACCAAGCAAGGTAAGCTGAACTTCAGTGAAGGGAAGCGGTCGCAGGCTGAGGCTGGCACACGCCGACCAACGCCTAATAAACTGCCTTCCAAATCCGCCGCTTCTCGGCCGCAGATCCAGCCGGGGTGGTAACCACAACGCAGCAATCCGATGGGAACGATCAGGCTGCGGCCAAGCGGGCTCTCAACGAGACGATTTCGCTCCGTGGAGAGCACAAGCGGCCGCGGCTTGACCAGTCCCAGCGGGTTGCCAACAAAAGCTACGCCCAAGCTGCCTGAACGTTGCAATAACCTGCGACCGGAGGGGTATCATCAGCCAGGGAGTATCGGACCAGGTCTTAGCTGCTATCCACAAGCAGATCATCAGCGAAGTCTGATCCGCTATGCAGGACACAACAGGGCCGACCTTCAACGCGAATCCGCTGTAAACTTAGCCCTAGTGTACAAATTTGGCAACTTATAATCAAAAAAGGAAAACATAGAGACAGTTAACAGCCTTCTTATTCAGTTTGTGCAATATCTTTTATATCGGTCCAATATTGGAGGAGAAAACAGCCGACAGCCAAACCTCGAATTATGACTTTTTACATACAAAGTCTCGCCCCCCCCCGCATTTCCTCTTAAGGTAGAAAATAGCGAAGTTTCGAAGGTTTCTACAAAATGGGCAAACTTGTAAAAAGGACTCCAAATTTGGCCCGCGGTCCAAATTAATGATTTTAGCACATAAACAGTCATCGCCTTGGATGTTTTCATTTATTATATGCAAATAAAATTACATTTATGAATGATGTAGGACCAACTGAAAGTAAAATTATTTAAAAAAATATGTGAAGCCGAATACAAAAACAAAAAAAAATTGGGCAAAGTTGTAGTTTGACGGTAATGTGAAGAGTCAAAATCCGCCATTTTTTTTTCAAATTTTACGTTTGGCACCTACTAAGGGACACACACGTAATCAAGACGAATGTAATGACAAATGTAAAGCTTTTGAGTAGTTAAGAGCGGACGTATAATACAGGCTGAATTTTTAAAAGTTTCGCGGATGGTCAAATCCGAAACTATGACGAATATCGAAAAATATTGAAAGAAGTCTCGGGTAAAAATAAAGCGTGACTAAACTGTAAAATAACAAAATCCCCAGCCGGATTTATCTATTTGCTGAGTCTTTTCACCACTATGTTGGATTTGGCTTCCAGGCAAACTGTATGCTGTTGCATACCAAGGATACAGAGCGACTGCCTGTCTGGCTTCTGAATATTCTTAACGACTGTCAAACA
This sequence comes from Lacanobia wlatinum, assembly GCA_947578705.1. Lineage (NCBI taxonomy): Eukaryota > Metazoa > Arthropoda > Insecta > Lepidoptera > Noctuidae > Lacanobia > Lacanobia wlatinum. Next base: position 27,897,232 of record OX388032.1, read on the forward strand.
CCTATAAAATGTCAGTCGGAACCAACGGCTTAACGTTCTCGGTGCTCGGTGCACGGAGGAATCTCGGTCTGTTATATACCCATGGACTCACTCATCTACGGACTGACTTCAACAAGCCCGCTGCTTAACCTTAAGGATCAGATCGTACGGCTGTTATTCATTACTTAAACATGAGCTAAACCTAATAATATTTTAGAAAAAACATGATTCTATGTCATCGATTTCACCAGATGGCCCAAATTGGTTTATCGCAAACAAATAATCATCACTAGGAGCGTACTGCAGTACGCCCCCTAAGATAACACAAGTCATAGTGAAAGCTGCAACACCAGTGCAGCGCACAGTCCGAATACAACCGTCCGCTAGACACATGGACCATGTCCAGCACACTCAGAAAATGTCTCTTCTTGCTAGGTGTACTTTGTTTCGTTCCACTTGATTGTGAAATCTACCAAGACCGTCCAAAAATCAGGACCTCTGGAGGTGATCTAATTCTAGAACCAGCGTTTGATAAAAATATTTATCTGCGCCCTAATGGACCGAAATCGAGCATCTTTGTTGGTGACTTCAATGTACTCCACCCAAACCTCCCGAGTGAGGGAACGCGGTCCCAGCCGTCGAGTAATGACAACGCTGACAGGAACATAAACGCCATATTAGAAAGACTTGAGCGATTGGAGAACAAGGATTCTGCGCTTCCAAATGACTTACTTTTCAATATATCAATGCTTTGGCGGAAAGTCAGCAATATCCACAGGAAAGTGCTGAATCTACAAATTCAATTAAATAACAGAGGAAAAGACGAATGTGAATCCAATCCGTGCGAGCATGGTGGAACCTGTCTCAACTTAGTGAACGGCTACCATTGTCTGTGCCCTTCCAACTGGGAAGGCAGAGATTGTGACGTCGATGTCAACGAATGCCGGAATTTTGCTGGAAGCGACCTTGGCTGCCAAAATGGAGCTACATGCATAAACAGACCAGGATCGTATGAGTGTTTGTGCAAATCTGGCTGGTTTGGCTTACATTGTACTAGGAAGGCTAAGGATTGCTCCGGTGGTGACTTCGAAATGTGCGGCCATGGAACCTGTGTGCAAGTAAATTCAGGAGAGGGGGTTCAATGCATATGCCACCAGGGATGGACAACGAATGGTACCGGTGTTGCTTGCTTAACCGATACTAACGAATGCGAATCTTATCAAAGTCCTCGGTGCTCAGTGAACCCTAAGGTTGACTGTATCAATCTGCCGGGCTCGTTCCGATGTGGACAGTGTCCTGCCGGTTATGAAGGCGATGGCTACAGTTGTCACGATGTCGACGAATGCACAACTATTCCCAACGGAGGCTGCAGTCCTTTAGTGACATGTCACAATACCATCGGCTCCCGAATATGTGGTTCATGTCCACCCGGCTACCAAGGTGACGGAGTTACGTGTTCCTGGAGAGGCACGTGCAACATCGGTCATGGAGGGTGCCACCCATCTGCGCAGTGCATAGAAAGTGCTTTGCCAACTGGCCAATCAGCACAATGTATTTGCCCCGACGGCATGGAAGGCAATGGAGTAGGAATAAGCGGCTGCTACGTTGCAACCAGCGGGGGAAACTTCACTGATGGTTGTGATTTCAATCCTTGTGGCATCCACGGACAGTGCCACTCTCTTCGTACCGGCTACACCTGTATCTGCTTCAAGGGCTACGGCGGTGCTCACTGTGAAATGGCCACCGACGCTTGCAGAATGAATCCCTGCCACAACGGAGGGATCTGTAGAACAGACGACAGTCAAATCGGAGACTTCCGCTGTGAGTGCGCGGCGCAGTACTCGGGCACCTTGTGTCAGGTAAGAACAAAGTCTTGCGGCGGTGTTCTAGATCATGAAGAAGGCAGCATTGTTTATCCTTTGACTAATACCACGTACAGTCATAATTCTCAATGCGCTTGGGTTATACACACGGCGCCTGATAAAGTAATTAATGTAACGTTCAGTAAATTTAATTTAGAAGGTAGTCCCGAATGTATGTACGATTTTCTACAAATTCACGATGGTCGAAAATCTTCAAGCCAACTTCTAGGAAGATTTTGTGGAAACAATTTTCCTAAAGGCGGTAACATTGTATCAAGTCATAACAATTTGTATTTCTGGTTCCATTCAGACAAAACAGTAGCTAAAGACGGGTTTGCGTTACACTGGACTAGTATAAATCCAGTGTGCGGGGGCGAGATTGACGCCACCACGCACGGTCACATCAGCTCCCCGGGCTCTCCTGGGCCGTACCCTCCTAACCGCGATTGCTATTGGCACTTAACGACTTTTCTCGGTAAAAGGATTAGCTTACATTTCTTTGCTCTCGATATTGAAACACATTCAAACTGTAGTTTCGACTATTTAGCTATATATGACGGTGAGTACATGACGGATCCTCTCATCAATAGGTACTGTAACACGACTCAGCCCGCGCCCGTTCAGTCGGCGGGCTCCGATATGTTGATACGCTTTCACTCTGATGCTTACGGCTCGGGACACGGATTCCAAATTGCGTATTCGCCTGTCGAAGGCATTCCTTTCTGTGGAGGTTACTACACAACTGAAAAGGGGGAACTTGTTTCGCCCACTTACGATGGGCAGTATCTAGATAATTTATTATGCGAGTACAAAATTAAAACTAGCTTGGATACCAAGATCAAAATTGACTTCAAAATGTTCAATCTCGAACGATCCTTAAGATGTGAATACGATTATTTAAAAATTTATGACGGTCCGTCTCCTGATTCTCGTCTCGTCGGGAAATTTTGTGGAACTACTTTTCCGAAATCATATACATCATCGTCGAATGAGCTTTATTTTAAATTCAAAACTGATATTAGTGCTTCCGCCGACGGCTTTCGTATCACGTACGAGGCCATCTGCGAGAAAACTTTGGAAGGCGATAGCGGAGTTATAAAATCACCCAGTTATCCGTTTAGTTATCCAGAGAATAAAGTGTGTGTTTATATCATCAAAACTGTTCCCGGCAAAGCAATTCAATTAACATTTCAAGATTTCGATATAGAAGACAGCCGGTACTACGACTGCCGGTACGATAGCGTTGAGGTCAGGGATGGTCACGACCAGAATTCTACTTTACTAGGTAGTTACTGTGGCGGTGCCGCGCACACGCCTCCTGTGCAAACATCCAGTCTTAATTATATGTACATAAAATTCACATCCGATTTAAGCTATTCGGGCACGGGATTCTACGCTAATTATACTACTATCGATACAGAGTGTGGGGGGATACATAGAGATACTACTGGGTTAATAAATCATCCATCCGGGGATGCTGCTACGTACAAAAACTATCAGACGTGCAAGTGGTTACTGATTGCTCCTGAAGGAATGCACATAAAGTTGACTTGGAACAGATTTGAAATTGAGGATATACCCAGCTGTGGCAGCGATTACTTAGAGTTAGTCGAGATAGATGAAAATAATGAAAATAGTGTTTTGGGCAAGTTCTGTGGCAATCGATCGCCGCCCGCCTTGACCACATCCACTAACCGGCTCATGCTAAATTTTGAGTCTGATGGTAGTATTCGTTATGCAGGTTTTTCAGTTTCGTATACACTCTTGGATGAAGAATCACATTGCGGCGGAATGTATATAAACACCCATGGCTTTATAAACTCTCCTGGTTGGTTTGACCCGTATGAAGCCAATCGCGATTGCACGTGGATTATCACGGTCCCGGTCGGGCAACAGATCATGCTAAACATTTCACAGGTTAATCTGGAACGACCTATACGAGACAATTGTAATCTAGGTGACTTGTTAGAAATAAGAAATGGCGGCAATGAAAATTCACCATTAATTGGCCAGTATTGTAGAATATTCCAATCACAACGAATTGTATCATTATCCAATGCTATACACCTTCATTTTCATTCTGATTCCTATCTAACCGAGACTGGGTTCAAAATTGAATGGGACGGTACTATAACAGGGTGCGGAGGCACACTGACGAGTCCGTCTGGCTCTGTAACATCGCCGAACTATCCAAATGATTACAATGAAAACGCCGAATGTTTCTATAGAATAGTTACCAATGAAGGTTCACGGATCCGTATTACATTTACAGAGCTAGATCTTGAAAGAACGACTAATTGTAGAGACGATTATGTCGAAATTTTTGACGGTCGCGATACGAGTGCCACCGTTTTAGGAAAACACTGTTACATGTCACCGGACCTAGCCAGTATCGAAACAACTACTAATTATGCTTACGTCAAATTCAGGTCCGATATATACCAGGCCGGAAGAGGATTCCTGTTTGACTTTCAAACAATATGTAATAATAACATTACTGAAAGATACGGAGTGATCGAGAGTCCAGGTTATCCAAGTAATTACCCATTGAACCTAGATTGTATATGGAGCATAATAGTTCCCAAAGGTAATAAAATTAATGTAACATTCACACACTTTGATATTTACAAAAGGCGTCGAAAATATCCTCGTAGGTTGAGGTTCCGTAATCATAATTTATATAACGATGATTGTGGTCTAGACTATTTGCAAACCAAAGAGTTAACTGATCCAAATTATTCTAGTAAACTCTGTGGCAGCACAATTCCGCTTCCAATTACTACAAAGAGCAATACATTCCAAATAAAATTTTCCTCTGGTTTTTATATGCCCCACACTGGTTTCCGCTTAGAATGGATCAGATACGGATGTGGAGGACACATTAAAAAAACTATGGGCACCATAACCCTTGATAAAAATAAAACTAACGACCAGGAACTTGACTGTGAGTGGCTGATAGAAACTCAAGTAGGTAAGAGTATTATTATCACATTTACAGAGATTTATATGACAGATACCGCCAATTGCACTGACGATGCTATTGAAATATATAACGGTGAAAACACATTGGCTCCACTGCTTACAAAAATTTGCCATCGTGGTGACGTATCTGCGCAGTCTGATAGCAATTTTATGTTGTTGCGTTTTTCCAAGCGCTCAACACTCAGGGATGTTCATTTTTCATCACAATTTAGATCTTCAAGTTCAAAATGCGGTGGTGCTATGAATTCCAAATCTGGGCTCATCCACTCCAAAAACTACCCAAAGAATTATGATAATAATATGGATTGTCTTTGGTATATTTTCGTACCCGCATACCATCGTATCGAACTTAACTTTATAGATCTAGATCTGTATTCTCTTTCTGAATCCGATGATGGGGAACGTGACTGTGATGACTCGATTCAAATTTATGATTATGAAAGCAACTTCCGACCTTCTTCAAATTACACGTACCGTATTTGTCCAAATTCAAATCGAACACAGTTTGTGACCAAGTACAGTAGCGTAGTTGTGCAATTTAAAACCGATGGTTACGGAACGGCCAAAGGTTTCAAAGCTAACTTTACTGTCACGTGTGGTGCTATTATAACGGCGGAACATGAGGGTATCATACAGAGCGATAACTTTGTTCAACATACCAACAAAAGCTGTATTTGGACCATTCTTGCGGGTTCGCCCGATCAGAAAATATATTTAACACTGACCTTAATGTCGTTGCCAAAAGACAGTAATGTAATCACAAGTCGATCTTGCCCCTCCTCTTTCCTGCGAGTACTCGACGGAGATGACGATAATGCTCCACTAATCGGGGAATACTGTGGACGCAAAGTTCCACCTATGATCGTCAGCCGCGGTAGCGCCTTGACGTTAGAGTTCGGTAGTTACTCTGGTAGAGTTACGGGAATATTCGCAGCTCACTATTCCCCACTTAGTAACGCTTGCGGAGGTGCATTAACTTCAGAAGAAGGAACTATAGCGTCCCCGAACTATCCTGGCCCGTACCCTGTAAATACTGATTGTGAATGGGTACTAAAATCATCCCCTGGAAACACTGTGTATGTTCAATTCGAGCGATTTGACTTGGAGTTCTCTGAAGGTTGCAACGACGACTACGTAGAAGTTCGCGAAACTGACGGTGCCGGTCGGCTATTGGGTGTATATTGTAGCAGTGAAACTCCTAGCAATCATAGCACAGCCTCACAAATATTTGTTAAGTTTCATAGTAACTCCAAAACCAGCGGTCAAGGCTTTCTCTTGCATTATGGATTTCAACGAGAAAATGATATTACAGGAGATAGCGGTGAGATATCTTCTCCATTGTACCCAACTCGATATTTAGGATCTGGCGAATACAACTGGCGCGTGCTCGTTACCGATTCGGATACTATATCTATGACTCTAGATGTTTTAGATATTTATTCCCACACCGAGGTAAACTATAATAAATTGACCATCTACGATGGATGTGATTCGACAGCTTCAATTTTAGAGGAACTAAATGGTGTACTGGCTGATAGGAAAGTCATTCAGAGCTCCTCTAGCGTTGTTTACATGACACTTACGACGGATGAATCAAACACGGGTTCGAAGTTTCATATGAGTTGGACAAAAGCTTCTCGGAATTTTGAACCTGAAGATGGAGATAAAATAAACTGTGGTTCAAATGAGATTGTAACGGTTTTACCTGAAAACGGAACGATTACTTTTACATCACCGAATTATCCAAAGGAATATTCAAGCAATTTGAATTGTGAATGGGTTTACAAATCACAATTGGGAAGACATTTAAGTTTAAATTTCGTAGAATTTAATATCGAAGAGATTTACTATTGTTATGCAGATTCAGTTTCAATTTATTCCTCTGACACTCCTGGAAATTGGAAGCCTATCCAGGAAAATATATGTGAATCAGAACCTGCCAAAATAGGCTTTAATGCATCTACTTACATGAAGATCAAATTCAAAACAGACTCAACCATTACTAGGACAGGATTTCTTGGTCAAGTCAAATCGAAATGCGGTGGACTAGTGACTGGTTCGTCCGGTGAAATCGGACCGACTTGGTGGGACTTAAAAGCGCCGTATCGATACCCGGACCACGTCCAATGCAACTGGATCATCAAAGTGCGCCCCGGCAGGACTATTAAATTAGAGTTAAATCATTTTAACATTACAAATAAAAATGACGACTGTGCAACTTACGTTATTTTACGAAATGGTGATTCTGAGGAAGCGCCCCTTTTAGCAAGTGGAAAATATTGCGGCTACGATCACGAACAAAAAGCAGACATAATAACTTCTGGGAACGCGATATTTGTAAGATTTACAAAAGGATCCTACGCGTATGAATCTTTTGTGATAAATTACGAAGAGAACAACTTTGAATGTGGTGCAACGTCATCTCTTACAGCTGACCACAACTGGGAAATAATAAATTCGCCAAATTATCCATCGGTACCAGTTCCGTATTCAGAATGTGAGTGGGTATTTAGTGGCCCACCTGGAGAAATCTTAAGAATAGATTTCATTGACAGATTTGACTTGGATCATGAAGATGATTGCGCAACTGAAGCTGTCGAAATACGGTTTGGATCATCAAAATTATCTCCCCTGTACGGCCGATTATGTGGCAATGATAAACATGAAACCATTAAGAGTACTGGCAATACGGTGTATATTAAATATATAACTCAGATCCAAAATCCGCGAAATGGATTCAGAGCCAACGTGTCCATTGACACGTGTGGTGGTACAATTGTCACTGACGCCGGAGAACTCAGATCGCCTGGATACCCGCACTTGCAAAAGCTTGATCCCGGAACAATCTGTGACTGGCGCATTATTGGGCCTCCAGGACACGTTTTTCGAATTAAACCAGAAGATATTGAGCTACCTCAATCTGAATTATCATGTGGAACCAAAGTAACGATTGAAGAATCTGTGCTTACCAATAACACCATCACTTTAGTAAAAAGCATATGCAATGTTTATGAAGATCGCTCCCTTGAGCCGATTGAAACTTCAACAAACGAGTTTAGTATTAAACTTTATATCGGTAAGACGGATGCATGGGATCAAATATCGAACCATAGAGGATTTCGAATTAGTTTTAATTCTTCTCGGTCGATATGTGGAAGCAAAATAACAAGTCCAGACGGTTACTTAACTTCTCCAAGTTACCCGCAAGAGACCACTCTAAGGTACTGCAGCTGGCAAATAAAACTTCCTGATAAGTCTCGCAGAGTTCGTCTAGAGTTAATAGATATGGACAGAGAAAAACACAGAATTGGTATTTTCAACGACTTTGGCTTTCGTAATATAATTCAATCAATCCCTAGCGACGATTATACTCCTGAAACGACCGTTTTTGAATCTTCTGGAAACAAATTGGCACTTTATATATCACTCAACCCTATAGCCTCCTCACACCGGTTCAAAGCTAGGTTTAGCTCCGATCAATCCGCGCTATGCGGCGGTGACTTATCTGACACCAACCAGGTTCTCCTGTCACCGGATTTAAATCGATCTTATACTTGTGAATGGCATTATAATAGCCAAGCAAGCACAATCAATAACTATAATAGTCTCACAGCAAATCTTATTTACAATTCTATATTTTTAAGAGCCAAGATCAATTCGTCTGTAACCAGAACACGTTGTAGATTTTTTGATCCTCAAGTCGTTATTGAGTCAGCTCTAAGAAATCGGTTTACTCGGAAAATTTGTGGGGACACCGAAGTATCATACAGAATTCCATCGACAATAATTGATATTACTGCAAGTAAAGGTAAATCTAGTACGCTTTACTTCCATTTAGAATGGAAACTTCAACCATGTGGTGGTATTATTGAAGCAGGAGAAAATCCAGTTAATATGTTTAATATACCTGATTTTTATAATGATACCATTGACTGTGCTTGGATTCTTACTGGCTCGTCTAACAGAGTTGAAATTAAAACGGAAGGGTATTTCACGTTAAATTGTGATGACGAGTATTTGATAATAAATTCTAACTTAAGACAATACGCACATTCAGTCGGGGAGGAAAAATATTGCTCTGCAACGCCTTTAAATAGTCCGTTACTTATGCATTTCAGTTCCATGTACATTGAGTATCACTCGAATGTGAAAAACAACACAAACATAAAGCTTATGGTAAGATCGGTTACTGACCAATGCGGCGGATATCTTAGTTCATATCTAAACACATTTGAATCGCCAAATTATCCTAAAAATTATCGACCTAACCAGGAATGCTCCTGGGAGATACAGGCTGATCTAGGCTTCAGAGTATCTCTTAAATTTGTAGAACGATTTTTTATTGAGGATACGATTAATTGTACTAATGATGCTGTTATAATTTATGACTGGAAGGATGAAGATTATACGGAAATAGCAAAGGTATGTGGACGAAACTTACCACCTACATATATTTCAACTTTTAATCGCATGAAAGTTGTCTTACGTACGGATGCCGACAAAAACCTAGATGGGTTTAAAGCTGAATGGGATGCCATATGCGGTGGAAAATATGTAGCCACTCAAAAGGAACAATATTTATACAGTCCAGGTTTTCCATATAATTACCATCCACGTATGAGTTGCGAATATGAAATATCTGCTCCAAACAACAAAGTCACACTGAGATTTCTTGATTTTGAACTAGAAGGATCTACTCCAGACTGTTTGTCTGATAATTTAACAGTATCAGCCCAGTCAGTTAAAACTTATCTTTATGAAGTTTACTGCGGTGTCAAAATTCCACCCGTCACAACTCAGCCTGAAAAAATATCATTAATATTTAAAAGTGATAATTATGTAGAAAGTAAAGGGTTTAGAATTGCTTATTTCATATATTCATGTGGAGGCAGAGTCAACGAGAGTACTGTACTCACACCATCGCTCTCTGAAAATTACGAAATAAATATGAACTGCACGTGGTTTATTGAAGCACCAACAAACAAGATAGTTGTACTTAAATTCCAGTATATTGACTTAGAAAGCCAATCAGATTGTTATAACGATTATATCGCATTATACGACGGACACCAAATTGATGCTGACAAGCGCTTAGCGCTAATGTGTGGTAATGTCAACTCAACAACTACACTAAGAAGTAAAGGCACCACGGCGCTGTTACAGTTCGTATCAGACTCTAGTGTGAACTTGAAAGGCTTCAAAGTTCAAGTTTACTTCAGCTATTCTGAAGCAGCTAATTGTGGTGGACTTATTAATTTAACAACCACTTCATCGCATGTTCTAAAATCTCCTTTCATGGGTCATTCTGTATACGAAGACTTCTTAGATTGTCATTGGTCAATAGTATCACCGCCTGACACTGTAATTAAAATAGAGTTCACCTCGTTTCACGTAGCCCCCTGCCAAGATGTCAACCAAACTGCTTTAGGATACAGTAAATGCGATTGCGACTTAGTTGAAATAAAAGATGGCTTAAATCCTGATAGCTTAGTAATAGGAACCTATTGTGGTCACAATCTCCCGCCACAGTTACTTTCATCTGGAAATGTGATGAGCGTCCGGCTTTCTACGGATGGCGAAATAGGAAGTCAAGGCTTCGTTTCCACTTTAACAGCTCAGCGGTCAGTATGCGGGACCTCCGTCATTTCTGTGAGCAATACGCCTCAAGTCCTGAAATCTCCCGGTTATGAAACCGGATCCCTTCCTCGTGGGCTACATTGCGTATATCACTTGGATGTAAGTGCCTCTCCATACATTTTACTACGTATCACTGTTAAAGACTTAGACTTACAGCCCCCTGTCGCTGATAGTGCAGGCGTGAAGCACTGCAACAGAGACAAGCTGATTATATCTAGCAATCCTACCGTTCATAACGCTACAATTGGAAAAGATTATATCTTGAACCAACGTACGGATGACTTCTTTAGTCGATACTCCTTTTACGACAGCTCTTTGCGCTTTCCCGATCGGGTTTCGATTGAGTTATGCGGCCATAAGGAGCCTACGGACTTTTATGTCTATGGAACCACGTCTATAAACTTAATCACATCGGCAGAGTCCGATTCCAAAGTATACAAAGGTATAGAAATAGAAGCAGTGTTCACAGGATTTTGTGGCAGAAATTACACGGAGCCGCACGGACGTGTACAGGCTACATATGTGAGTGACTTTGACGGTAACACCGGTCATGACTGCTACACGCTGATCACTGCTCCAGTTAACTACACGATATCCGCGTATTTCTTGAGCGCCAATCCAAGCTACTGGAACGAAGAGTGTTATCTCGAAGTTTTGGACGGAAATAACGCTACTGCGCCCAGACTTTCTAAAATTCACACAGAATATGATAATAATAACCCAATCTTTTCCACTGGTAGATATTTATTACTTCACAATCGTGAAAATGCTGGAGATCGCGTAATTTTTGATTTGGTTTACGTAATGTCCGATAAAGGTCGCGGCTGCGGTGGGACACTGCAAAGTATCGTAGGTAAGGTCACCAGCCCCTTGTATCCTAATGTCTACAGGCAGATATCGACCTGCGAGTGGGAGCTAGAGACTCCCTTAGGAACTCGTTTACTGCTACATTTCGCTACGTTCGACTTGGGGATCACTTGCGATCAGAATTACGTGCAGCTCGTGGACAGTAAGGGTGTAGTAGTGCGGACGTTCTGCGAGGACACGCCTGCTGACTACACGAGTGAAGACAACTTTGTGAAGATAATATTTGTTACCTCCATGAATAATGGTGGCACGGGGTGGGTTGCTGAATTTGTAGGAATTCTGTAGAGGCAGACAGATTGATTTATGTGTCTGATTGACGCAAAGAACTGCAATAATTAACCAATAGAGTTCCACTAAATTCAGACGACAATATTTTATGATAAGTTTTTTAGCTTGGCACTTTCATTTATAAATGACGTAGGTAATGATAATATTTCTCAGGCGCTTTTTGTTATGCTACGCCCTCGGACACCATGGTCTCCGATAGTATAAGCTTATTAGCGCTCATTTTTCTGTCAAAGAACGAACCATGCAGACACCCAGGAGGTTCGTTTTGTGGCCATTTGCAAGCGTTGCCACTAAACGAAGCAATGCTGCGTCTGAGTAAGTTGGCAGGAGTACTTTGATGATAAGAACTTTTTTTTTATAAATATTAAGTATTATCTTATTATGTAATTGATAGGTATAATTGTAAAAGATCCAAAGCTAGACTACAAGCATACAACCCGTTAAAGTAAAATCACCGGTTCCTAAAATATTTATTGTAAAGATAAATAGCAAGGTGTTTGGGAATGTACTCGTATATTTTAAAAAATTCTGCCCGCGCTTTCGAATTAGCTTCGCGCCCTCGAGAGAGAGCCGTTTTTGTACGGAACGCTAATCCTTTTTCAAAAATAAGTTATTCCTTATAACATCAGCTATTTGCCAGTGAATGTCCCGCCAAAATCAGTCCAGCCGTTCTGGAGATTCATATAGGTATGCATTTATTAAAACCTGTTTTTTGATATTACAAACAGACACTTCAATTGTATTTATTTGTATGAGTAGATTATTGATTACATTACATATTTACTCAGGTTACGCTACGTCCATTGATATATATATAAAACCCAAGATGCACAGTCATGGGCACGCCACAATTGTGGCGATAAGTCCCCTCTTTGAGCAGTGACTAGAGTGGCGCCACGGCGTCCTCACCTTCCGCCTGACGCAGGTACTCACCGGACATGGATGTTTCGGGAGATACCTGTTTCGGATTCGGCGGGAGGACACGCCTGGGTGTCAACATTGCGAGGATCGGCCGGAGGACACGGTGGAGCATACGGTGGAGATCTGCCCTGCTTGGGTGGAGCACCGTCGTATCCTCGTCGAGGCGATCGGCGGCGGCGACCTCTCGCGTCCGGCTCTGGTTCAATCCATGGTCCGGAGCGAGGAGGTATGGGAAGCGGTCACCTCCTTCTGCGAAGCAGTGATGCTAGCGAAGGAGGAGGCTGAACGCGTGCGAGAGAGGTTTACCGCACGCCCCAGCCGCCGCAACAGAAGAAGACGTCCCGGGCGTCGGGAATCGCAGAGTGATTCCCGGCCACCGTAGGCGCGGGTCTGCGGACGGCGAGCGTTGGGTGGCTCGTCATCCGATCAGGACCAGGCCCAGGTCGACGGCGCGCTGTGTTCCACGCGCGCCTCAAAGAGATGTCAGCAAAGTAGACGGGGCCCGCTAGGGCCAGTGCCTGCCGGGGTTGCGGAATCTGTTCGAAAGAGTCGCCGCGGCCCTGGAACACAAAGGGCATTAGGAGGAGCACGAATGGGTTTTAGTCAGTAAGAGTCTGACACTCCCTTCTGCTTCACCCAGAGTGGGAGGAGTCATTTGATGATTTCCCATCCATAAAAAAAAAGATGCACAGTCTCGAACAAATGCAACACTCAAAACTGTCGTCAAAAACTCACATGTATCAAGTGTCATGTGTGAGTTGTGTGTAGTTATACTATATTTTTTTTTTTGCAAATTCAACCTTACACTGATCGTTTAAAGTTGTTTTTACAAAGCAGTGCAGTATGGCGAGCGATGCAAGACTGTTTGAAACTAGCGCACAATTATACATTGTGCGCTTGTTTTTTGCGGACGGTTTTGAGATGCTGAGTGTGTATCTTGGGTTTTTTTATGTATCAATGGCTACGCCACACAATTTTATTTTTTTGTCTGATCAACACCCCAGATTGATGAGGAGAGTGGTGTGATGACTGGTACATAGGACCTCACAACTTTTTTTTTATTTTTGTACCTTTTCAAACCGTTAAGCCAATTTTTTAACTTATTTTATAAGTATAAGGCTATATCACGAAATCTTATCTATTACTCAAGATATTTTTTTGATATTATTTTTTGCGATTCATTTCGAGTTATGATCGTCGCTGCCGTAACTAAAACTGCACCTATTGGGCGTTTTTTTTATATATTAAGTGTCAAGTCATCAAAGATATTTTTATTTTGCTGTGTTTAAATAAAGGTGTAAGAAACTGAGTACCTATGACATTTTTAAGTAAAATGTACTTATAAGTAGGTCCTGGCCTGGGTCCTGGGACGTGTAGTGTCTCTTAGTCCTGTGACTGTTTTAATGCCAAGTTATCTCGTGTCGCGAGACTTTCCGTTTGGAACTCGAGGCACTAATGTTGAAATTGTATTGTAATAATTGTAGTTTCGAAAGGTTATTTTATTTTCATAGTAATTTATATTTAACTTCCGGCACTGTCATTGAAAGCGCCATCCATACATTTAATTTCAAAATAACAATAACTACGAACATTATACATTAATTTTATAGTTCAAAGTTGTTAACTCTCAGATGTAAAATACCTATTTTTTATCAGCATGGAAGTTTAATTGCTAGCTCTCTATTTTATTTATGTGACTGTTGAATAGAGACTAGGTGAAGATAATAACATTAATGATTACTATATTACTATGAGTATGATTTCTAATTGCATCAAACAAACTGTGATTCTGATGATATGTTCCCTTTACGTTGAGTTCCTCTACGTCGAGTTTTAAAGGCTATTGTTCTACAAGGATACTGATGTTTACGTTTACTATATCCTTTACATCGAGTTTGGAAAGGGATAGTCATCATTAACAGTATTATTTCTGACTGTACTTGCGGCACTCGATGTAAAGGGAATAAAAGCGAGTATGAAATCATATGCCCGACGTAGAGGGAATAAAAACGAGATGACCCTCATCGCTCGACGTAAAAGGACTCATCTTAAAGGGAACATAATTATATGAAAATTGATAATGACCATAAGTAGCTCTAATATTATAGTGTAAACAAACTGAATCTGTGATTATAAGAATGAAACATTCGAATTGTTTAGAATAAAACTAACGTTATAAATGTTATGTTCAATAAATGTTGTTTTTACTAAAATAGTATTTTTATTGATTCATCTGGCCAAAAAATTACTCGAAACTTATATTATTCGGAGAAGTCTTGAATTCCCAGGACGTCCCGAGCTCTTTGATCATGGGTTGTCTCGCGACCTGGGACTTGGAGGATGTCAGGAATTCCTAAACCGTTTACATAAAACCTTTTTGTGTTCATTGTAAGTATAACTTAAAATAGTGTTACGCGCCAGAATTAATGCTGGGTACATAACGACATTTACGTGCTGCTAACGCAATCATGTATCAAGTAGCGGAAACTAACCAGATCAAAGGAGTCAAGTTGTTTCTAGACTTTTCTATGCTAGAACCTTAGAATAATATTCTTAGGCTAGAACATTCTCGATGTTTCGACACCTGGTCAGTCGGGACCGATATATACCCGAACTTTCCATACTACAAGGTTCTAGAAATTATTGTCGGTATACAGCGTGTAAAGGACATCGTAACGCAAACTTCGAGAAAAGGCTACACCTAATGCCACTAACCAAATTATGGAAGTCATTAATCTCGCTAATGATCGGTTACAGAAATTGTCATTTTCGAGCACGCAATATATTGTGAACAACGCGATCCAAACGCGCGAGAGCGTTGTACGGAATACGTACCTACACTACTTGCACACACACACAAGGCTGCGACGCCGCGCGCGCTGCGGTCTTTAAATGTACTCGTAGGTGCTTACCTACGAATATCGCCTACCTATCGCCGACAACAAATCACACAAAATCATTTTAATCACTCAGAAATACCTACGGTACCTACTGATGGTAGGAAAATGTTTATGCAGAATTTAAGAGAAGAAAAGGATCCATAAGCTTAGTCTCTTAAAATCACGATTCCGAAAAGGATTGATAAGATAACAAAAAAGAAACTTGTAGGCAAGTACCTACATTGAGATCCCGTAACGTGTCGGTAAAAACTAATGAACTATGTAACTCACTTTGAATGTAAGTACCTACGAATATCGCCTTTCGCCAACAACAATAATGCCTATCACATAAAATGAATCATTTGTGTTATGATTTTTGGCATAATTGAACAACTTCTATTATTTTTAAGTAAGATTTATTGGCCTAATTTTATATTCAAATAGTTTGAATGTCTCTGTTCACATCATACAGATAGTGTATTGACTCAACTGGCATTTAGTCACTGACAGTTCACTCTAACGTTCGTTCGTTCGTGCGTTGACAAGGTTCACTCAAATCTGTGTGGTTCTTTCTTCTAAAGACCATCTGAGACACTAATCTGCATGGTTCTTAAAAAAATGATGTATTGTAAGTGTGAGGACTATGTAGGTCGTTATTTTAAGGATTGATTTCATGACTGTCTGGCAGTTTTAGTAAATTATGCGGCTTACCCAAATGTCCTTACTTTGGTATTATTCGTCGGTTCGTTGAGCTCCTCAAAGTTTCGAGTTGAGCTGCACGATAACTGACAAATGCTTGCACTGTCTGGATAAGCCCACTCAAACCTGCGTGGTGCTTTCCTCAAAAGGCCACCTCAGACGTTAACCTACATGTTTTTCATATGTATTGGCGATTGTATGGACTTCAAAAGAGACTATGACCTCTGAGTTTGTTTCGGTGTTTCTTCTCAGGGTAGTCAGCTAGGAAACATCCGGCCTCATCTAGATAAATATGTCAAAAAAAATGACGTATAAAGAGTTACTTGTAACCTATTTGCAAAATAAATATCATTTATCGTTGGTTCATAAAAAAGGATGGCATTCGTGAACCGGGGCATTCTAGTTTGGTCTCTCGTCGAGTACGGTTGATTTGATTTAAAGTGCAAAACCTAAGTGAATAAAATAGTTATCCTGAAGAACTTTTTTCTCATTTCCTGACCTCAAATAGGTTAGAAGTGGGACTCCACCAGAAATCGTAACGGTTTTGGTAAACACTTTACGCCCGCTTAAAAAGCTGACGATTTTTTTTTAAATGTGTTTCTTTTTAAGTATTTATTTTTTTAAATTTGTAACGGCTATTTGTATAGTTCATACTTTTAGGTATGAGATAGAAGAAGAATATCAGAATTTTAATCCGAATTAAACCCTTGTTACTTTTGTGAACATTCTTTTTTTTATGCTTTCAAACAATACAGGGTTAAATAAGGCCATTTAGTTTCAACACTTTAATTTCGTCGTGTTGCATGTTTTTAACGAACTATCAACGTTCAGAATTCAACGGAATAAGTATTTTTTATTTTTTTATTATTATAATTATACCCTACAGACTTGTGAATAAGTTTTATTTTATACTAGCACTTCGCCCGCGACTTCGTCTGCGTAGACTTTAGAGGTGACGCGCAACTTCTTTGTCCCATATTTTCATTTTCGGAAATTCATTTTCATGATTCTTTTTTCTGATAGTTTGTGAGTCTTTACTGTTCGTACTTTCAGCCCCGGAACTACTTTGACATGTTTCTGGTATTCTGGTACTTGTAAATCTTTCGCTCATAACTCCAGCCCAGAAGAAACTTCGATATGTTTCGGTTCGCCTGGTATTTTTAAATGCAAATCACTCATAATTCAAGCTTTGGAAACACTTCGACATGTTTCTGGTATCCTGGTACTTGGGAATCTTTAACGCTCATAATTACAGCCCGGAAAAAACCGCTATATGTTTTGTTCTCCTGGTACTTTTGAATCCTAACCACTGAAAATTCTAGAGCCGGAAACATTAAAACATGTTTCTGGTCTCCTGGTACTTGTGAATCTTTAGCGCTCATTATTTCAGCCAAAGAAATCCTTCGACATAGTTCTGGTCTCCTGTCACATGCGTTTACAATTGTTACCCGGAAAAAAATTCAACACACATATTTATGTACGAAGGTTAAAAAAAAAATTACAAAAAATATTCGGGCCCAAAAATACATTAACATCGTTCTGTTCTCCTGGTACTTGTGAATCTTTAGCGCTCTCAATTTCAGCCCCGGAAATACTACGACATGTTTCTGTTCTCCTGGTACTTGTGAATTTGAAGTACTAAGGCAGCAGAAGCGCTAGGTTTCTACTTCCTCTCAATCTCCATTAGGCCATGCCTTTTACCGGGATATAAAGTAGCCTATGTTTGATTCCAGTATGTGAACTATATGTGTGCCAAATTTAATCCAAATCCCTTCAGCCAATTATGCCTGATTGAGGCACAAACATACAAACATACAAACATACAAACATACAAACATACAAACATACAAACATACAAACATACAAACATACAAACATACAAACATACAAACATACAAACATACAAACATACAAACATACAAACATACAAACATACAAACATACAAACATACAAACATACAAACATTCACATTTATAATATTAGTAGGATAATTACTCCTGACATTTCATCATCATCATCATATCAGCCGAAAGACGTCCACTGCTGGACATAGGCCTCCCCCAAGCGTCACCACAACGACCGGTCCTGTGCGTCTCGCATCCATCGGCTACCCGCGACCTACACCAGGTCATCGGTCCACCTTGTGGGAGGCCTTCCAACGTTACGACTTCCGGTACGCGGTCGCCACTCCAGAACTTTTCGGCCCCATCGACCATTTGTTCTGCGAGCAATGTGCCCTGCCCACTGCCACTTTAGTTTGGCGATCCTTCGGACTATGCCGGTAACCTTGGTTCTCTTGCGGATATCATCATTCCTGATTCGATCACGCAAGGAAACTCCAAGCATTGCCCTCTCCATTGCCCTTTGAGTGACTTTGAGCCTTCTGATGAGGCCCATTGTAAGCGACCACGTTTCAGTTCCATATTTCATCACGGGCAACACGCACTGATCATAGACTTTCGTCTTGAGACACTGGTTTGTGGGACGAGAAGACACCGCGCAACTTCCCGAACGCTGCCCAGCTGAGTCGGATTCGACGGTTGACCTCTTTCTCGAAGTTGGCCCCACCTAGCTGGACCGTTTGTCCTAGGTAGACGTACTCGTCTACAACTTCGAGTGTAGAGTTTCCAATCTTGATGGGAGTGGGTGATACATGGGTATTTACCATGATCTTGGTTTTGTCCATATTCATTTTGAGACCCACCCTTTTGGAAGCTCTACTGAGTTAATCGAGCATTGTACTGAGGTCCTCCGTAGTCTCAGCCATGACGACTAAATCGAAGGTGACTGATGTACTCGCCATTGACATTAATGCCTAGCCTTCTCCAGTCCAAAACCTTGAAGACATCCTCCATTGCGGCTGTAAACAGTTTCGGAGAAATGACGTCTCCCTGCCTCACACCCCGCTGCAGGAGGATAGGTTTCGAGGTCTGATCCTGAAGTCGGACTAACATGGTGGCGTTTGTAGTCGATCTGGCACCGTTAGAGAGACTGCAGCACAGCCCAAGTCTCGATCGAATCAAAGGCTTTCTCATAGTCCACAAACGCTAAGCAGAGGGGCAGATTATACTCTTCGGTCTTCTGTATAACCTGACGGAGCGTATGTATGTGGTCTACGGTGCTGAAGCTTTTTCGGAATCCGGCTTGTTCGGGAGGCTGGAAGTCGTCAAACTTGCGTGCGAGATGGTTCGTGATGACTCTGGAAAACAGCTTGTAGACATGGCTCAGAAGTGAGATGGGCCAATAGTTCTTAAGCAGGGCATTGTCGCCCTTCTTAAAGAAGAGTTGATAGGAACAAGAGGGTCTCTGTACGGCGAGTCTTCAAAAACTTAGACCCGACCGTATGGACAGTTTCCACGAACCCATCATTGCATTCGTCCACGGAGCTACCTAGGCACTCGAAACGGTTCTGAAGTTCGAGCTGAAAGCTCTCGGAGTTTTGGATCTAGATCTGTGCTGGACGGAGCGTAGACCCCATCAGTCGAGACCTTTCAAGCTTGATATTTAGATTCAATTTGCCTCTTACCATGCGGTCATCACTTCCGGTTTTCACCGCGTTAATCACAGAGACATCATTAAATATTTGCTTCTTCGTTGACATGATGAAGTCAATCTCATTTTTAGTTATACCGTCTGGGCTCTGCCAGGTCCACTTTTTGTGTTCAAACTTTCAAAAGAAGGAGTTCATCATATAGAGACCCTCCTTCTCCATAAAACTAGCCAGTAAGTGTCCCCCCCCGGTGGTTCCGACGTCCAAATCCAAATTGCCCCACCCGCAGCTCGTCACCGTCTCGTTTGCCCAGTTTCGCAATGAAGTCCCCCATGACCACGGTGAAGTGAGTTTTATGACCATGTATGGCTCTGGATATATCCTCATACATCGGTCTCTATTTCGTCGACGGGGTGTGTTGAGGTTGGGGCGTAAACCTGTACGACCTTCAACGAATATCTTGACGATATTCTAAGTATCAGGTACGCCACCCTGGTCGACACACTCCTGACATTTGGTGTAACAATAATATTTCAGACTTAAATCTTTTAATAGGACCAAATACTTGATTGAGAACTCTTTGCTTATTTTGTGCGTCAAACAAGGTTAACTTGTTTTGTTTGTATGTTTTCAGCTAAGTAACAAACATGCCAAGCGATCGATCGCGGTAACGTGAAAGAAGCTCTAAGGGCTCCAGCAGTGAGTCGGAGTCATCTACAGAGACTCGGCGTAGTCGCAGATCGCGCCGCAAGCATTCGCAGCGCAAGAGGCCGAGGCGAGAAAAGAGCACAAGGCGAACCCGAATTACCTGAAGACCCGGCAGAGCTCCCACGAGCTGGGTCCAGCAGTCAGCGTTGCGAGAGTCGGCCAAGCGAACCTGCGGCTCCTGATCACGCTGCGCCACCATTACCAAGTAACCAATTTACTGTTTTAGACTCTAGTTTCGCAGATGTGTTTAAAGATCTAGTTAAATCTATACAGAGGGATGGAAATTCTGAACGTTTTCCGACTTTAAATGTTGTACCTGAATTTGACCCAACCAATCGTACCTAACCAGAGTACTAAAGTTAACGAATGTGCAAAGATTTATAACTGGACAGAACGACAAATTATTCACTATGCTTTACCAAAATTAGTTGGCTTAGCCCAGAAGTGGTACCAAGGCTTACCTAGTTTGTTATTTACATGGACGGAATAGCAAGAAAAATTGCGTTTAGCATTTCCTTGTGAGGACAACTATGGTCGGTTGCTGACGGAAATGCTTGCCTGTAAAGCACGTTTTAGAGATAATTTAGAAGAGTATTACTACGAAAAGATGGTTCTAATAAATAGATGTAACAGTAGTGGTAAAAATGTCATTGATTGTTTACTATTCGGTATTGATGATAGATCGGTTAGGACAAGTGCAGAAGCGGTTCAATTTAGTGAACCGGATAATTATTAGTTTATCTCCGTAATGTAAGAGCAACAAAAAGAAATGATAAGTTAAACGTTACTCTGCAGGCAGGTCCTTCCGATAGTATACAGTCGAAATCATTCAAAGATAATACAAATAAGAATAATAAATATAATACAGTGAAGTGTTATAATTGTGGAGAAGAAGGGCACCAACACTTTAAATGTAAACCCGATTAAAAGATGCGAATCCTGTCATAAAGTAGGTCACTTAATTTGTCCTACTAAACGCGAGTCCGAAATTAATAAGACAGTCTTAAATATTTCAAAAGAACAAGATAACGATACGAAATATTTTAACGGACACACCTTGAAGTGCTTCGTTAATTTCGGTAGTCAAATTACTACGCTTAGGGAATCAGATGCAAACATTTTAAATTAAATATAACGCAATCTTACGGTGATTTACCGGTTTTAAGAGGGTTTGGAAATTCCTTAGTTCATTGTATAGGGAAATGTGATGTCTAAATTGAGATAGATTCGGTTAAAGCACGCGTAGAAGTCTTGATAGTACCCGATCATTTTCTGAAAGTATCATTACTAATTGGTCAAACATTCACAGAGCAAAAACATGTAGTAGTTTATAAAACAAAAGATGAACTAGTTATCAAACATAAAGCGGTTAATAAACTAAAATGCATAGAACTTTGTGTTTGCGAGACGGTGTCTATAGCAGGTTGCTCCGAAGTAGCTGTATACTCAAACCCACCGTATGACGGCGAGGTTTTGGTTGAACCTGGCTTGTGATCTCAGCCTCAAAAGATGTACGATATTATGCCTTGTATTTTAAAATACAACTCAATCAAATTGGTTGTACGTTGTTTTATAGAAAATAGCTTAATAGAATTTCGTTTCACATAAAATTTTACTCGTATTATAGAATGCTCAATACGCAGAATACTCACTTTGAATAAATTTAAATCATCGATTTTTGCTTCAAATAAAATTCAAAGTTTCGATTTTCATATCATAGAAGAACAAATCAAATATTCTTTATCCTCATATTGTTTGGTTCATATAAAACTTATTACCAAGAAAAACATTTTATCGAGGGACAGTTTCTAAACGCTTCAATTCCCCCCTTTGTCAATGTGGATACACTCCTACACCGCGTTCACAAAAAAAAATGCGGGTAAATTCTAGTCAAGCCAAAACTTTTCATTCGGGCCCAGTCGACAAGGCCCCACGAAGCGATGGTGGTGGGAAATGGCGATGCTGCATGCAGCAAGCATGCAGCATGAAAGCAAGCATGCAACTTGCAGCATACGAGCAAGCATGCAACATGCAGCAGGCATGGTTTCTGTTACGGCTCCGGCGCTGCGGGGCTTCGGCGATCCCACGCGAACTTATTGTCGCAGATGGTTTTAACGCTCACCACCGCAGCTTCGGCTTGCTAGCCGGCTTATATAACACCTGCTCCTCAGCTCCCGGCCGCCTCGCCCCTCCGCGCCTTCGCGGGTTTAAATTACTCTCTAGGGGTAGGGCAGACAAGACTACGTGGAGTCGGTTTTACACCGATTCGTTTCTGTCTCTAAGTTTTTTAACACAACATATTGACTTTTTAAGACGTATATTAATTTTAAAGTAGGGTTAAAAATGCTATTTTATAAAATGGCACTGTGCCTAGTAAAATTATTCCGATTGAAATTCATATAAAACAATAACATTAAGTATTGATTACATTTTCATTGAAATAAAATACCATGGAAAAATATACCGAACAAACAATCGCTTCGTTAAAAAATAATTCTACTGTTTGATAAGTTTGTTAAATAAAAAAACGTGAAAAGAAATTCATTGAATTGTGTTTCTATGAAATATGTTTCATTGAAGTAAATAGTTGTTGAAACAATGGTATTCGACATAAAATTATAAGGATCAAATATTATGTGAAACATTTTCTGCGAAACGAAATTCTATCAAATTTCTGTCTGCGAAACAAGGGAACACCTATCAAATTAACATGTCTTTTAAACGAATTCAGAGACTGTTTTCCTTTTTTTTACTATTTATAGGCTCGCGTTTGACCACTATCTCACCTGGTGGTAAGCGATGATGTGGTCGAAGATGGAACACGCTTGCCTAGAAGTAACCTATTCACTCCTGACTTAAATACTCCCAGGTTAAAGCTATTAGGAAACACAGACTCCAGCAGGGAATTCCACTCCTTAGCTGCACGCACTATGAATGTGTTCCCAAAACGTTTTGTGCGCGTGGGTGGGATGTCCACCATGTACCAGTGGCGCATCGCCGTTCGTCTTGTGGTCCGATATTGGAACGGGCTTGGCGGAATAGAAGGCTAAAGGCTTTTACCACAAGAGAGCTAGGATGTATTACTAATGTCGAGATGGAGATAAAGCTGAACGATTCTACACCAGTAGTTTAAAGACCGTAACGCATGCCTTTTACGGAACGACAAGTTGTTCGTGAGATAGTTCATGACCTTGAGGAGTCTTACATAATTAGACCGTCTACTGCAAACTTTGCATCTCCTGTTCTCTTCGTAAAGAAGAAGTCCGGGGAGTACAGATTATGCATCGACTATAGAGCTTTAAATAAGAAAACTATTAAGGAGCATCATCCCATCCCTAGAATTGACGATCAGCTAGATAATTTGTCCGGTTATAAATATTACACGACTTTAGACCTCATGTCAGGTTATTACCAGTTATGTATGTCCGAAGCATCAAACATCAAAACGGCCTTCATAACACCCGACGGACATTATGAGTTCAATAGGATGCCTTTTGGACTTGTAAATGCACCGTCTAATTTTCAAAGGGCAATTAACAATATTATAGGTAATGCCCGGTTTAAAGAAGCGTTTGCTTACATGGACGATGTCATAATACCGTCTAAAACTATAGAGGAAGGCTTTCAAAACCTAAAATCGACTCTAGAATTGTTTCGTACCGCTGGTATTACACTTAAGTTGTCAAAGTGTAATTTCTTAAAGGAGTCTATTGACTACCTCGGGTTTGAAGTATGCGCCAGCGACATTAGGCCGGGTAAAGCTAAAATAAATGCCGTTGAGGTATTTCCTCGTCCTACCGATCAACACAGAGTTAGACGATTTTTGGGACTTTTTTCGCCGTTTCATAAAAGGATTCTCATCAATCGCCCGACCACTTACTCAACGTTTAAAGAAAGATAAAAAGTAAATGTGGTCGGAGTCTGAGGAGAATGCTTTTATTACTTTAAAAGGGGAATTAGTTAAACGTCCAATTCTAGCATTCTATAACGCTGGGTCTGAAACTCAACTCCATACAGACGCTTTGAAAATAGGAATTGCTGGTATCTTATTACAAAGGGCTAATAAAGATGCGCCTTTTAATGCTGTAGCATATTATAGCAGACAAACCTCACCAGAAGAGTCTCGTTTTACTTCATACGATCTGGAAACCTTAGCGCTCGCAAAGTTCAACAGTTATATATATATATAGCTATACATATCTTTTAGGCATACCATTTACTATCGTTACGGACTATAATTCCTTGAGGGCAACCTTTGGAAAAAAATATATTTTATCTAGAGTGGCGAGATCGTGGAACATTATGCAGGAATACGATTTCAAAATAATCTACAAGTCTGGTTCCACTATGTCCCATGTAGATGCACTTAGTCGAAATCCAGTTGGGTCCGAGATTGTTGAAGTACGGTGTATCGAAACCAAATGGATAACGACTGTACAACAAAGCGACCCTGAACTTCCACGCATCGTAAATATATTAAAAGATGAGGATACAAACGGTATATTTGAAATTAAAAATGATTTTGTAATTAAAAGAGGATTATTGTTTAGAAAAACTGAGGCAGGATATCGCTAAGTCGTACCTAAAGGGGTTAGATGGCAAATATTAAAGTCTCATCATGATGATATGGGTCACTACAGTTTCAATAAAACATATAATGAAATTAAAAGTACCTTCTGGTTTGCCAAAATGAGGCGGTTTATTAAAAAGTATGTCGATTCTTGTCTGCAATGTGCTAATTCAAAAATACCAGCGGGTAAATGTTAAATACCGGGATGGAATTATGGGAAGGTTGACCTGATTGTACACTAGCGAGAATTGAAAATAAAACCACTGTGCACTGATCTGATACGATAGCTGATTTACTGAAAAAAAAACTTTGCTTATATACTATTCACGGTAACGAAACCATACCGACTTCGAATTCGACGCCAACGCCATCTATCGAGCAAGCCGGAAGCTTTACAAATACACTCTGCTTAAGCACTAATCGCGGTAACGAAACCATAGCGACTTCTAATACGACGCCAACGCCATCTATCGAGCAAGTCGGAAGCTTTACAAATAATTGAATCTTGAAGGCGGGTGAACTCCACCCGATACCTAAAGTAGATCGCCCCTTTCATACTTTGCATATAGACCATTTGGGTCCTTTTGTGCGAAGCAAAAAGAAAAACGCATATATGCTTTTAATTGTTGATGCGTTTACGAAATATACTATTTTAGCCCCAGTCAAAAATACAAAATCTGTAAATTCTATATCTACTTTAAAAAACTATTTCCACACATTTGGTGTTCCTACTCGAATCATTTCGGACAGAGGTAGTTCATTTACGTCCAAGCGTTTTGAAGAGTATTTAAGCACGTTAGGTATTAAACACGTTTTAAATGCGACAGCGACACCACGCACTAACGGGCAAGTGGAACGCTACAAACGCACGGTCCTAGCTGCATTAACTGCGGCTAATCATAACAAACCGGAGCATTTATGGGATGAATGTGTATCTGAAATACAGTGGGGCTTAAATAATACCTTAAATAAGGGAATAGGAAAGACACCGGCTCAAGCGTTATATGGTATCCACATAGTTGGCACACCTAATTCTTTGTTAAATCTAAATATAGTTGATGGATCTGTAGAAGGCAATAACATTGAAAGGATAAGGGGCGAAATATCACATCACGTAGAAAAGAATCAAATATACCAAAATAAACGTTTTGATAAAAGTAGAAAAAAAGTTACTTTCAAGATCGGTGATCTAGTTCGGGTCGAAAGAGAAATCCCATCGACTGAGAAAAGTAGGAAATTAGTCCCGAAGCTTCGTGGTCCTTACCGTATTGTAGAGGTCTTTGATAATGATAGGTATAAAATAGAAGATACTCCAATGTCCCGTAATGGTAGTGAGAATTTCACTGGAGTATTTTCTGATGATAAAATTCATCCATGGTTAGTCTTTAATAGAAATAATGACACTGATAGCGACTCAATCTCGGAAACTTACGAGGATTAAAATCTCGCTCTTTGAATTGGGTGGTAAAAAGAAAGCCAGCAATACAAAATAATAGTATCATTGTACTTTAAGTATTTTATTTAAAATCTAGAATTAAGTATGTTCATCCATTGAAATGTTATATAAGCATTGATTAGAGTAAGTATTATGAATCGTGTAAATGGCCAGTGTGTTAAAGTGGTTATTACGGATATGAAGAGGCCATAATAAGTTATCAAACTTAACGAATTATTGTCGTAGTAGTGTGTTGTGGACAGGAAGGGGCCACAACATGCTACGTTTATAATGATAGATAGGCATGTTATACTCGCAACTTTGGCATTGTCGATAGTGTGTTGTAGAGTGCAGGGGCAGCAGCATGCTTGAGTTGCGGTGGATATGTAGAGGCCACCGTAATTCCGGCAATGTTGATGATGCGGGTGTATTTATGTCAGCCTTGAGGAAAAACCAATTATACTCGCAACTATGGCATTGTCGTTAGCATGTTGTGGAGTGCAGGGGCCACAGCATGCTTGAATTGCGGTGGATATGTAGAGGCCACCGTAATTCCTTCAATGCTGGTGATGCAGGTGTAATTGTGTAGAAATTTAAGGCCCTACCTCTGCTTCAGAGCCGTCAAAAGGCTACTTTCTAAAGGATATTCCCCATTAACGGCTGGGTCAAAACATTTGAAAAAAATATATGTATATGGTAGATTCATAAACAACAATATGAACAATTGTCGTTTTCGTATGACATATAGTTTTGCTGTAAAAAAAATATTTAATAACACGCTATGTTTTGGATATTTCTTCCAAACGGCTTCGAAGTTTAAAAATATTTTTGCATGGAAAAATTTTTGCTGGTAAAGTGTACTACAAAGTGAAAATTGCTCATGTAAATCAATCAATATTTTGCAAAGAAAATGTTCAATATTGAGTCTCCCATATTTATAAAGCTCTGTTTGGGCGAAGGCGGCAGTCGTGCGTTAGCACTGAGACGGGGAGGCTGTGTCGCTCGTTGCTCCGCTCGCCCTATCGACCGACTACACGTATATGAATGTGTTAGTGCAAATATTTACGAACTTTTGTATTAGTGTGCGTTCATAGACTAGCTCTTTGCAGAGGAGCCAGCTTGATTGAGCGCGTGGGCGCATTGTACAGTTTCATACAGCAACTTTTATCAAAATACTATCGGCGTCGCTCGGGTTTTATTTTTGTCTGCTCTTTTTTTTTCAAACGTAACCGACGTTAATTCTTAATTTCTTTTATTACAAACACACTGACTAATATTAAAGAAAAATAAAAAATCAATATAAGTTTATTTATTCACTTAAACTTCATGAACAATAGTGGTACATAGGCGGACTTAATGCAACGAGGACTTTTCTATTGGTTAACCTTTGGGTTAAAAGAAATACACTGTGGTAGGTGTACAGCTCTTCAACACAAACATAAACAAACACAAGTTCATAAACAAACATTTATTTTCATTATTCGGTCGGTATATGCGGCGTGTCAGTCGCGTCTGTGGGGGACCGTTTGGCTAAATTAAATTGTTTTGATAAAATTATGATATCTTTCGAATGTTCGATTTGAGTAATTCAAAAAAATAAGTGAATTAAAGTACGATTTATTTTGATAAAACTGATACCAAGGTGCGAATAACGTGGTCTGCTTTGGTCTGTCATGTCGTATCTATTAATTTTTAAATAAAAAAAGTGACATACAATAATAGTTGGACATTTGGTATCACTGCCTTTTCTGTTTGTAGATATTGATGGGTCCTCTAAAATTCGAGTTTAATATTTTATTATATCATCAATCATTTTCGCAGCGCACGCAAAGGGAGGTAATTTGCAGGGTTCCGTAGTTAAATAAGGATTTACATCGGTAATTCTTTTCAGAGACATTTCTCCAGTGTGTCTTCACTGTCACTTGGTCGGATTTTTTCAGCAATCATCGTCGTATTTCCAGTTTACAAAATAAACCGATATAAAAACGTTATCAATTAAACACCTAAAACTTTCACAGGAATCACAGAATCTGAAGTTTTTGAGTTAATAAAATTGCTACAAAATTATTTAGCAGAGCTGAACTATGAAATAGGCTTAAAATTTATTTATTTCATTTACTTTACTTTACTTTAGAATGTACTTTTTTTATTTGAAATCTTTTTACGAGACTATAAAGTAGTATAGGCAGAAACAAAAAGTAGTAGGTACACTGCATACTCGAAACTCAAGGTCAAACTGTTAACAGTGCACTGGTTCGAGTATCTTTATATAGATCGTAAGCGGAAAAGACGAAATTGCTTCACAAAATTGTTTTTATCTGACCTATATTGTTTTACTTCTATTTAACAACATTCGTATTAAAAATGAGACCAGTGAATAAAAATATGCGTAACGTATGTATCTATCTAAACTAAAAATTAGCCGTGCAATCGCCATACTCTTGTGTAGTCGTAGGCAAAAAAGCCGGCTTAGCGCGCATGTCTGCGTCCTCGCGTTATCTTTGATAATAGTTTTGAGGTAGCGCGTGCGCTACGGAAATGTTTGTGTGTGCGGCGCAGATATGAATGTGTGGCCCAGATGCTCAAGGTTATTGAGCCTGCTATACACCTTAATAATGTTATGCTGATAACAGAATGTGTTTTCAAGGGACTAATGTGATTGTAATTATGTATCCATGATAAAGCATGATAAAATGTTAATTTGTTATAATATTTAGATAGTTTAAATTTTAAATAGTTTTGTTTGCTAAGTTCATAACCTTTCTTTCCACAGGACGTGTAAGAGTCAGGAAAGGCCGACTGTTAGCATTTTTGGCATAATTGAACTACTTCTATTATTTTTAAGTAATATTTATTAGCCTAATTTTAAATTAAAATAGTTTGAATGTCTCTGTTCACGTCATACAGATAGTGTATTGACTCAACTGGTATTTAGTCACTGACAGTTCACTCTAACGTTCGTTCGTTCGTGCGTTGGTTCATAAAAAAGGATAGCATTCGTGAACCGGGGCATTCTAGTTTGGTCTCTCGTCGAGTAAGGTTGATTTGATATAAAGGAAATTGAAACAAAATTACGTTTGTAATCTGTGCCCACTTTTGCCTACTGTACATTAATTGTTTTTGCAAATCATTTCAGTTTTTTACCATGAAGCATCATCTGCCTAGTCTTTTCCCAGCTATATTGGAGTCAGCTTCCAGTCAAACGGGATTCAGTTGAATTCCAGTGTTTTATGTGGAGCGGCTGCCTACCAGACCTCTACAACCCTACAATACTGGGTAACACATTAACTTCTTGGCAAGACTGTAGGTGTCAGATTTGTCGGTTTCTGACAATCCGTAAAAATTGCCAGAGATCTCTTCTCGGTAGGTATGTTAAAATGGTCACCCATCCACAGACTGAACTTGGCATGAGTTGCTTAACCTTGAAGATTGACCCAGGCGGCTGTTATATTCCGAGGTACGTAGGAATCTCGGTATGTTAAAATGGTCACCCATCCACAGACCGACCTCGGCAAGCGTAGCTTAACCTTGAAGATGGACTCTTGCAACTCATCATCTGCCTAACCTTTTCCCAACTAAATTGGGGTTGGCTTCCAGTCAAACCGGATTTAGCTATTCAGCTAAATTCAGTAGGTATTCAGTACGTGAAGCGGCTGCCTGCCTCCACAACCCATTAATTGGGAACACGTTCGTACTAAGTTCAAATGGGCTTGGGCCCACATGCTTTCTCTACTTTATAATGTGCTCTTTAATCCTTCTACTCCTTTTTTTTTCTTAAAGAACGCTTTCAGTTTCTCTGTGACACACATTCTAGGTCCATGAGATCATCGGAAAATCTTAAATTAAGTATTCGTATGCATTCCACATCCTTCTTTAACAAATCTTTCACTATTCAAGCAGCTCGTTTGTGGAATGCATTACCCATAGACGTGAGGCGCGCTCAAACGCTACCAACGTTTAAAAAAATGGTGAAGGAACATTACCTCTCACTGTAACTTTTTGTCTCCTGTTCCTGTTATATATTTGATATTTATAAGTATATTATTTAGTATTGTATGTATTTGTTTTAATACTATGTATGTCTCTCTATTAATATTATTTATGATGTTTGTACACTGACCGCCCTAAATCTAACTTCTTTAGTTCAGTCCATCCAAAGGTTGTCTGTAAGAGATTGCCCTGTGCGATAAGACCGCCCATTGTACACTAGTTTTTATAAGCGATTTTCCTGTGCTTATTATGAGGTGTACAATAAAGTATAAAATAAATAACACGGTACTTCTTGGCAAGACTGGGGCCAGATTGACTGGCTTCTGACAAACCGTAACGACTACCAAAGATCTACAAATGACAGCCGGGACCAACGGCTTAACGTGCTGAGGCACGGAGGAAACTCGGTATGTTAAGATGGTCACCCATCCACATACCAAACTTGGCAAGCGTTGCTTAACCCTGAAGATCGACTCATGCAACTCTTATCTGTATTTTAGCCGTGCGGCTGTTTATATTCCGAGGCACGGAGGAATCTCGGTATGTTACAATGGCCATCCATCCACTGACCGACCTCGGCAAGCATTGCTTAACCTTGATGATCGACCCGTGCGGCTGATATAGATTAATTATGTCGATTCGAATCACAATAAAATTCATCAATCACGGTTCTTCTCTTTTTTCGGTCAAATATATCGTTATCCCCTTCTAATTAGTTACATAGCATAGGTATCCAAATTTTATTTGTCAGACATGGACCAAGATCATGTATCAGCGGAATTCTCTGCTGATAACACCGCGATTCAGAAAAACACGTTATCAGTAATCGCCATCTATCGACAATGTAGTTGAACGGTCAAAACATAAGTTCAAACTTAGAAGCTCACATGTAACGATAAATAAAATACTATGACTAGATGTTATTTTTTCCTTTGGTATTAAGAGTTTCACAAATAATATACGCATTCATTCATGAAACAGTTCTAAACTATTACTATTTAATCTCAGTAGATGGCGGTGCATGTATGTGCTTCAATGAAAACTTTAAACGAAACCTTTAAATACAAATATCTTTTGATAGAGTGAACCGATTGCGATGAAACAAAAACTAAGTTTTACCTCCAGTTACGTAAAATTTTAATGTATGAAATTTATCTACATCATTTTTGTACTTTTTACGTGATACCTGCACATCCAAACAGACAAACAGATAAAAAATCCAAAAATGATGGAAATGGGTTCTGTTAGTTATCCTTTATCTCACTGGCTATTTTTTTTAAATTATTTTGTATGTACAAAAACGACTCTTCAACAGATTTAATAAATGTATAGATTTCTTTAGCCGAGAAACTTTGTATTGTTTTTTTAGTATTTTCCTGTAGAGGTTGAGCTGCTCTATACTATACGGTGTGTTGCTGTTATCGTACGCCTTATGATAAAAATTTAGACACTTTTATGGTAAGGCTCGAAAAACTATTAGAACATTTATTTAACAAGAACTGTGTTATTTGCGGTGATTTTAATATTGACTTATCAACTGACAATAAATAAAGAAATGACTTATTAAATCTATTGACATGTTACAACTTTAGACCACTAATTAATTCGACAACATTTATTCGAAATGACTCAAGATCTTGTATAGACAATGTATTCACCAATTTGTCAGATGTTTGCGTGATAAGTTGCGATGTTGACCACAATGGCTTGCAGATGGACATGCAGGATTACTTTGTAGTACAGAATTCAGAAGTAACGAACTATGTAGGAATATAAAAAACCAGTAGTGTTCAAATTACCAAACGGGTTTTTTAGTGAAAATACAAGAAAAAACTTTAGAAATTTGCTATTAAATCATGACTGGAGTAATTTCGGAATAAACTCATTTTTAAAGCAATTTGAAGAAATGTTCACACGCAGTTTTAGGAAAAGGAAACTGCAGGTACACTTAACGCGTAATACGCAGCTACGCTGGGTCACTAAGGGCGTAAAGGTTTCTAGTAAAATGAAACGATTTCTACTTGCTGGCAAGGGGAATAGACAAAATGATACTGTGATGGACTATAGGCAAAAATACATCACTCTGTACAGGAAAGTAATAAATATGGCCAAAAAGCTAACAGTACAGTCTGAATTAGCAAAATCAACAAACATCTCAAAAGATATTCGGAAAGTTATAAACAAGCATAGAAATAAGAGTGTCAAAAATAATACTAAACTAATTTTAAAATCAAATAATAAGATTATGTCAGATCCATCAGATGTTGTGAATATCTTTGCCCAGCAGTTCGAACTTAATTCATCAACTACTACGTGCACAGGGCCTGCCATGGATATTCTACGTAAAAGTGCAAAAAGAGTAATCAATGACCTAGTCCTAGACTCTGTCACTCACCTTGAGATAATCAAAATAGTGAGAAAAATGGACAATAAAAAGTCTTGTGGCTATGATGACATAAATATATCTGTAATAAAGGACAATATAGACGTACTAGCGGAACCTTCAAGCATTTTTTACAATAAGTGTTTTGTTTTTTTTTTTTTTTTAACTTATCCTAGCGTTCATTAGAAGGATGAACACTATTTTTATTACAATCTAGCCTTTTATATATACTAATAAGTAATTTAATTAAAACCTAAACTGTTAAATGGTCTTTACTAAGAATGTGTCCAATAGCACTTTTCTTATTGTCTCTATTAAGGCGAATACACGACGTTCACATGCTGATGAAGTCTCTGTTCGTGAGCTTCTGCAGATTTTTGTATCACTTCTTTGATGAACTCAACTTTTAGGTCCCGATGGAGGTCATCATTTCGTATGTACCAGGGTGCATTTACAATTTCCCGTAGTACTTTGTTCTGGAATCGTTGGATGATTAATACATTGGTCTGTTTGGTGCAGCCCCACAGCTGAATACCATAAGTCCAAACTGGCATCAGGACTTGTCTGTATAGCAACAATTTGTTCTGTACGGACAGCACGGAGTTTCTTCCAAGCAGCCAATACATTCTTTTGAACCGTAGGTCGAGTTCATCTTTTTTCTTCTTGATGTGGGCTTTCCAGCGTAGCTTTGCATCAAGGGTCATACCGAGATACTTGGCTGTATTCTCGTATGGAATTTGTCGGTTATTAATATAAACTGGGAAATGCTGTTGTTTTTTGTTCGTAAAGTCTATGTGTACTGATTTGGATTCGTTTAATTTAATCCTCCATTTTTTGGTCCAGTCATAAACTTGATTAACAGCCATTTGAACCTTTTCGACTGCTTCTTCATGGCTATTTCCAACAGCCATTATGGCAGTATCATCGGCAAAGGTACCAATGGTATTGTTCTCTGGTTCAGGGATATCGCAAGTATATAGTAGGTACAGGACCGGACCTAGCACACTTCCTTGCGGTACGCCAGCTTTTATTGCTTTCAGTTCGGAATAGGCGTCTTCTTGTCTTATTCTAAAGAATCTGTTTAGAATGTAGGATTCCAGGATATCTGCAAACTGTTTCGGTAGCAGGGTCTTCAGTTTATGTATAAGGCCTTCATGCCACACTTTATCAAATGCTTGCGCGACGTCTAATAACACAGTAGCACAAACTTTCTTATTTTCTAAGGCGTTTTCTATTACGTTCGTGATCCGGTGCACTTGATCGATAGTTGAGTGTTTGTCTCGAAATCCGAACTGGTGCTCTGGTATTAAGTTCTTACTATTTATTATTGGCTTAAGCCGTTTAAGTAATAGCTTTTCAAATAGCTTTGACATTACTGGTAGCAAGGAAATCGGTCTATATGATGTTGTTTCGTGAGCCGGTTTCCCAGGCTTTGCAATCATTATTACTTCAGCAACTTTCCATAAGTCTGGTACATATTTAAGCCTCAGTGCGGCATTAATAAGGGATGTTAACTTAACTAGACCCTTTCTTGGTAGATTATGAAGTATTTCCCCTGTTATTAAATCGTAACCTGGTGACTTTCGTGGGCTTATATTCTGTTTTATTTCTCGTGCGACTTTTCTCGGTGTTACTAGTTTTATGGCATCTACATCTTCTGGCGTCACGATATTATCCAAGGTGCAGTCTTCAATTAATTCCCCCTGGTTTGGTTCAAAAATGTTTTCTAGGTGCTCTGCAAACCTCACAGCTTTTTGCTCATTAGTACGTGCCCATTGCCCGTTTTCACACTTGATGGGAGGGATTTGGGCTATCGGCCTCTTTAGATGCTTAGTAGCCTTCCAAAGGGAGTAGTCTGTCCTTTGGTCGTTACTTAGTTTCTGAAGGTAGGTTTTGGTTGAATCGTCATTATAGCCCTGGATAATAATAATAATAATAATTATCCATATTAATTATTATATTATCTCCAGAGAGAGGTTCCTCTCTCTGGAGCCCTGACCGCCGGTAGCTTGGACCCAGTTCCCGATACCGGTGGGCTACTATTTTTATATTTTTAAATGTTTTTATTGAAATATTTAAAAATATAATGTATATGTTAAAAAAAAAATAAACGAAATAATAATAATAATAATAATAATCTTTATTGATCCAATAACTTTGAAATTACACACAAGAGCTAAATAATCTAGAATTAATGGATACATAGTAAATCTTGTGTACAAACTGGTTGTGTATTTTAGTCTATACGATATGGTTATAATTGAGAATAGAGCCCCAAACTAGGCAAGGAATGCCTGTATTTTGGGGGTCCATTGATTCCTCCCAAAATAGCCATGTCTTACGCTAATTCACTACATTAGGGTATATTGTACACGTTGGATCGTATAACTAATGGTTTTCTTATTTTATTCGTAAATTTACTGCAAAAAGCGATGGATTTAATTAATAACAGTAAAAAGGTCTTCAGTCGCTTCATACTACTTCTAGAAGAACGTACGCAATGTGTAAAGATTGGGAATGTTATCAGCAATGATGAAAATTGCACAGCTTTTGGAATTCCTCAAGGAAGTATTTTAGGGCCTTTACTCTTTTTAATTTACATAAACGATCTCTGTAATCTAAATTTAGATCATGGCCATATCGTTTGTTATGCCGACGACACTGCTCTGTTGTTTTCGGCTGACTCAGAAGAAAATGTCTACAAGTTTGCGCAACACGGATTCAATGTTATTAATAAATGGCTTCAAAATAATTCACTTACCTTAAACGCTGACAAGACAAATTACGTCAAGTTTTCGATGCGCAAACAAAAACTAACTTGCACTACCCCAACATTGTATGCTCATAACTGCACATCTAGCACAAATAACCAATGTGTTTGTCCTAAAATTAAAATGTCAGATACAGTAAAGTACCTTGGAATTATAATCGATGAGACACTTTCGTTTAAACCTCATATAGAGGCTGTAAATAATAGGATTCGGAAATTGATATTTGTTTTTAAAAAAATACGCTTCATTGCAGACCCAAAAATTGCGAGACAAGTCTACTTTGCCCTATGTCAATCGATAGTAACATACTGTATTACGACATGGGGTGGAGCGGGTAAAATATTGTTATTAACTATCGAAAGAGCTCAGAGGGCAATTCTCAAAGTGTCTACTTTCCGCCCTTTCCTATTCCCTACTAACCTCCTATATGAGGAATGTGGAGTATTAACAGTCCGGCAGTTATTTATAATGGGTATTGTATTAAAACAGCACGCAGATCTAACATATAGCACGGAGTTTACTAACAAAAGACGTAAAGATTTAGTCTGTCCTCAAAACCATACCAAACATGCTTTCTCATCAAAATTTTATATGTTTCTTGGTCCTTTCCTCTACAATAGATTGAATGCGAAAGCAAACATTTATAGCCTGAATAAAGTTAACTGTAAGAGAATTCTTATGGAAACTCTTCAAAAAATGTCCTATGATGATACAGAGAATTTACTGGTTGTGCTAAAGTGATTTTGTTTATACAATTCTTGACCTAGTTTAAGTACCTTGTTATTTAAAAAACTGTACGATTTATACAATTTTAGACCTAGTTTAGTTAGTTATCTAGAAGTTAAGTTGTTAACTGTCTATATCACAGATTTTTTACACATTTGTATTGTACTATAGAATCTTTTTGATTATTTGTTAATTTTAAATTATTTTAGATCTTCTCGCCTGAAACACAGGATTTCCTAGTTCAGGCTCGTAATCCTTAGAATTAAGATATATATTTAAGACTCTATGTAATTTGTCCAGTAAAATTGATAATAAATAAAAAAAAATAAAAAAAAAAAAAAAAATATGTTAACTGCTGCAACCACTTGCTAATCCTAGCTTTTAAATGGAATTTGGTGAGGGTATAAATATCCAGTTTTGTGTTTATTTTATTGTAGAGACGTGAGCTTAGTGCCTTAAACTGGCGACTTGCAAATGTTGTTCGACACCTGACTGTCTTACAGACCGGAAATCCTCTGCGTCTTTTAAGAATTTCACTGTCAAGGGTAAGCGTAGAATGGCAGCGTAGGATAGCGCGGAGAATGAAAAGTTGACGGACTGTGAGGACTTTAGATTCGGAGTAGAGCTGGGCAGTAGGGTGATCTCTGGGTTTAAAGAGCATAACTTTCAGAATTGCCCTTTGAGCTCGTTCTGCTTGGAGTAATAGGGTTTTAAAGGAACCACCCCAAGCAGTTATACAGTAGGATATAATTGATACACAGAGACTTTGATAGACGAGAGATAGGGTTGCGGGGTTAGCTGAGTAACGAAGCTCTCTAAAGATATATATTAATTTCCTCATCCGAGCTGCTAATGCCTCGATATGAGGTCGCCAAGTCAATCTTTCGTCAATAATAACACCGAGATACTTAATTTTTGAAACTAGGGACAGAGTGAGACAGTTGCAGGCCCTATTAGTATTGTGTTCTAAACATGTATGAGCGTTAATCAGATGGGAATCTATTGGGGGTAAGTTTGTGTTACGAAGCGAAAAACAGACAACCTTTGTTTTCTCCACATTTAGCGTTAATAGATTAGAGGAAAGCCAATCCATCACTAGACGAAGAGAATGCTCTGTACTTAGCCTAGCCTTATCCCAGTCATTATCATGGACGATCAGCGCCGTGTCATCTGCATAAGTAAAAATGTCACAATTGGGTATATTTAAACGGCACAGATCGTTGATGTAGACCAAGAAAAGGGTAGGTCCAAGAATACTACCCTGTGGGACTCCATAGGTAATATTCATGTCGTCACTGCACAATTTACCGATTTTAACACACTGGGTGCGATTTGTGAGGTAATCAGTGAAGATTTTGAGCGCAATTCCTCGGACTCCTATGCTCTCCAACTTTGTAATAAGAATGGGGACAGAAACTGAGTCAAAAGCTTTGGACAAGTCGAGAAAGACTCCATAGCACTTGCGTTTTTGGTCCAGGTTGCTTGTAACAGTATGGGTGAGATCCAATACAGCGTCTTCCGTTGAGACCCCTTGTCTAAAACCGTATTGATTTTTAGAAATGATATTAAACTTTTCAAGATAATCAGTAAGGCAGTTGTTAAGAATTCTTTCCAGGATCTTTAACAGAGAACTCAACACAATAGGTCGATAGTTGGTTACATTAGTTTTGTCTCCACTCTTAAAGATTGGATGCACTATGGCTTTTTTAAAGGCTTTAGGGAAAGAGCCTGAGTCGATAGAACGGTTGCAGATATGTGTGATGGGACGAGTAAGAGCAGTTATAGATTGCTTTAGAATCTTAACTGGTATATTATCATGTCCGGTGGAGCAATCACTGCGAAGATTGCGTATTAGCCCATACACTTGAGCCTCGTCCACTGGTATGATACTAAGAGAGTTGTACTGTAGGGGTTGAGATTGACACTCCACATGAGGCATCTCGGGAGTCTTAATCATTGACGCAAGATTTTCTCCTACACTGACAAAAAAATGATTAATGTTGTTTAAAGCGGATTTTGTATCCCCGTTTTCTAATAGGTGAGTGCTCGAGGTTTGCGGCACAGTGTTGGAGTTAGTGATTGATCTTATAGCCTTCCAAGTGGCTTTGATGTTATTTTTAGCCTTTAGTAGCTCATTTTTTTCATAGGTTCTTTTTAGTTTTCTGAGAAGAGAGTTTAAAAAATTCCGGTAACGGGTATACGTAACAGTAAGAATATTATTGCCAGGGGAAGACTTTGACTTTTTATGGAGATTGTCACGATTCTTGATACATCTAAGTAAACCTGAGGTCATCCAGGGCTTAATTATTCTACACTTTTTAGGAATATGTACCGTATGAGAATGATTTTTGATGGCAGATTGGATCAAAGATATAAATAAATCAGTGGCTAGGTTACAGTCGGATTCAGTTGTGACTGGTCCAAAGTCTAGCTCGTCTATTTCATTCTTGATGCTTATGTAATCATACCTAATAACGTCATCATTAGTAGTGATAACGGATTTATTTTTAGAGAGTTTAAGACACAGAGCAACCGGTAGATGATCGGTTATGTGTGTATCAAGAACAGTCACAATAGCAGGGGCTTTAGTTTTAATAAGGACATGATCCAGGCAATTGCCTAATCTAGTAGGTAAGGTATGACCAGGTAAAAGTCCCAGAGAAGCACAAGTAGTAAGGTACGTATCTGAGTGACGGTCATGATTGTTAGATTTTATATCGATATTAATATCGCCGATGACAGCGATGTTCTTGAAGCGTTTCAGATTCACTACTAGGCTATCCAAGCTGCGGTAAAAATTTTCCAGATCAGAATACGATGGTGAGCGATAAATACAAATAATGGCTGTATTACTAGTTGTGCATACGAGGCAATTTGCATCCCGGAAAGGTGGTTCAGAGTAATTACATTGAAGAGTGGTTTTTGTGTATATTACCACTCCATCATTCTGCGTGTAGTTATTTGTGGAAGCGTGAGAGGAGTAGCCTTGCAGTATAGGTAGAGGACCCGTTAATCTGAGCCAGCACTCAGAAAACACGATAACATCAAAGTCAATTTTAGTAGTTGTAAGCATTGCTACAAACTGGTGAAAGTTTTTAGCAATGCTTCTTATGTTGATGTGTATTATTTTTAAGTTTAAGTCAGGTTGTTTGATGTTGGCCAAGCATTGACCTGGTGGGCAGAGGAATGAGCGTGCAATGTTCATAGTATCGATTTCGGTAGCTATAAAATCATTTATATTAGCCATTTGAGTAGAGTTCCGTGTCAGTACGAGCATTGTCATAGTAGGGGAAAATAGCGTGCGTGTGGAAAACTAATATTAAGCAACAAACTGAGCAGTGGTTGAGCTGGAGGGTGACGAGCAACATCTGCGTAGTTGTAAAATAAATGTAGTAATTGTCAGAAGTGGAGTTTTGTGTTACAGCAGTTTTCATAAAACAAGCAAGTAGTAGAGTTGAAATGTTAGCATAAAGTAAAAATAAAATTAATTTAAATAGAAATAAAAAAGCTACGAGACGCGCACAAGATATCGCGTGCGCATTAGGCGCTATAACGTAAAATATAACTAGTCATTCCTTGTTTTTTAATGCGGATAGACAGTTTTCAGAGGTGATTTGGATGGGTTTGTCATCTGGATGAATTTTCATTAGAATTCGTCCGTTTACACTCCAGCAGAAAAAATTATGTGTCTTAGCATATTGACGACAATCATAAAATAATTTCCTCATGGATGGAGTAAGATGTTCCGCAGCATAGATGGGTAATTTCTGTCCTGACAGTCCAATTGTTTGAGTGTTCAGCTTCTCATTTAGTGGACGAGCTTTATTGAATTGTTTTACGCTGGATAAAAAATTATTTCTATCAGAGACCTTCGTAAATTCTGCCACTATAGAACGTGAAGTTCCGGGTTTCCCTGGTAGTCGATAGATATCGCGGAGATTTGACTTGTTGATGTCTAGGTCTATAGCTTTCCCTACTCCCGACATGATCGCAACGAGGTCTTCTGGTTTTTCATTTTCTTTCACAGGTACGTTGCGGAGTTCTATTGTGGCTGGACGAAATTGAAGGTTAAGATCCTGGATTTGTTTTTGTAGATGACTAATGGATTTTCCTTTTTCAGTGTTTTGATTTT
Source organism: Lacanobia wlatinum (assembly GCA_947578705.1). NCBI lineage: Eukaryota > Metazoa > Arthropoda > Insecta > Lepidoptera > Noctuidae > Lacanobia > Lacanobia wlatinum. The sequence continues at coordinate 27,937,552 of OX388032.1, forward strand.
CCAGTTCAGAAACTTTTTTTTTCATTTCCTCGTAATCCTTGTTTATATAAGCCATACTGTTTTCCAGCTCTTGTGTTGTTTTTTGTATTACAGAGCATTGGAGCTTGAGTTCGGACACATCTTTGGCCAGTAGTGACAAGATTGCATCCTGTTCGGTTTTCCAGTTGGTCAGGCGCTGGTCATGGTCATTTTTCCAGCTATTCAGCATTTCTATTAGCTCGACTTTAAGCTCATTGCAGATACAAGATGACGAAGATAAATTTTCCGGGTTGCCTGGAGAATTTTCAAGACGTTGACGTTTACTTCGGTTGGTGGTATTATCAGTCTCATTCGCCTTAATCAGTTTTCGGATTAATCTTCTCAGCGTTTTTGTAAGTTTATTTAGTTTTCGTTTGTCATCAGGACACCTAGATTGATGCCACGTTTTTCTCTGTTTTCTTTTCTCCATAATGAGCTGTTTGATTCTGAACGGGTAAGTATTTCCCTTCGTCCTCTTGTTGAAGTCTGGTGTATTTTCCCACGCTGCTTGTTGGATGTGCATAATGAACTTTTCAACTTCGATATTAAGGTGTTCGGGTGTTTTTAATGGAACTTGTAGTTCTATTTGTTCATTCAACATGTTCTTAAAGCTCTCCCAGTCTGTACGCTTATTAAAAAGAGTGAGACTGTTTTCTTTGTACAAAACTCTCTCGCTTATTTCTAAGTAAATTGCTGAGTGATCTGAGTTCATGTCATAGCTTTGGTCTGTTTTCATATAACTAGATGGTAGGTCCTTGGTTATGAAAAAATCTATTAAGTCCGGAATTTTGTTTGGGTCTGTTGGCCAATAGGTGGGCTTTCCTGTAGATATAACGTCACATTTTAGCTCTTTTGTAGCACTTAGTAGTTCTTTGCCTTTAGTAGTTGTTAGTCTGGAACCCCAATACGTATTTTTTGCATTGAAATCTCCTCCTAAGATGAATTTACTACCAAGGCGGGCTAGAAAGTTCATATAGTGGTCTTTTTTAATCATGTACCGTGGTGGACAGTAAATGGCAGACACTGTTAGGGGATATGTTTTGGTTTTTAGACAGATAGCCACTGCTTGGATGTCTTTCTCTTCGTACTTAAACACTTCATAGTGCTGTAAGTTTTCTTTTATAATAACGGCACTTCCACCTCTTGCAGAATTGTCTGGGTGTAGTGCATGGTATACTTTGTATCCTTTAAACTTAATGTGACATTGTTTTGTGAAGTGCGTTTCTGATATCAAGGACACATCAATTTTTTCTATTTCTAATACTACTTGTAACTCACTCTGGTGTTTCTGTAACCCATTTGAGTTCCACGCCATAAGTTTTAGTGTAGTATTCATTTTTTTGGTTTAGAAGTAGCAGCTTTGTTGCTATTTTCAATTTTTCTCAGTCTCTCGTCGAATGATGTCATTAATTTTAGGATGTCATCCAACTTTTTGTCGCTATTCATATCAACTGCAGTTGTCTTTGATAAGCCTCTTGAAGTTATTTGAGCGTATGAGGTGTTTTTAGTTGTAGTTTTCATCGCACTTTGACTTGGTTTGGACTTGCTGGTGTCTTTGGCTGTTCCGGTAGGTGCACTTTGTTGTGGATTAACATTATTTCTTTTCGATTTTTTCATTCGAATCTGCTGAATTTCTTTGGCTACAATACATCCCCTGTAGTTAGCTGGATGTGGAGCGCCGCAATGGACGCACTTTGGTTTCTCTCCTTTTGGTTTGCTGCACTCCTTAGTAAGATGTTTGCCTGTGCATTTGACGCACCTTGGTTCTTTGGAGCAGTACTTTTGTGTATGGCCGTACGCCTGGCATCTTTTGCACTGAGGTACTAATTTTGTGGATTTCAGCGGTTGTATCTCCACATTACATCCTAATATATGTTTAATGTTGTGTATTTTATTAGTTTCCTCGTCGTTTGAGAATGTCAACATGAACATATTGAGTGGCTCTTTGGTTTTCCAACTCAATTTGTTAACTGCTTCTAGAATTTTGTAGCCTTTGCAGCGAAGGTCTTCGACTACTCTCTCTGGGATGCAAGTAAAATGCAATTTCTTAGCCATGACTCTTATTGGCCTCTCTTGCTTGTTTTCATATGAGTGCCAAAGGCATTCGTTGTCGGTTAGGGCTTTTGTTATTGCTCTGTACGATTCCTCGTTCTTGGCATTTACTTTGACAGTGTCCCCGTTCATCATTTTTATGCTGAATGCGTCAGCTGATTGACTCTCACAAAAAAAGTCAAAGAATTTCTGGTAGTTCTGGATACCATCTACAATAATAGGTGGTGGTAAAGGAGTTTTGTTGTCCATGCCTCTATTCATTTCTCTTCGGTTTTCATTTCCATTTTCATTTTGAGTGGATTGGGCAGGAGAGGTGTTCAATTTTCTTTTCTTCCTGCTTTTTTGCCGTATCCACCCTGTTTCTCGAGCGAGTTCTTCTTCGTCCGTAGTATATTCAACAAGCGGGGAAGAAGTCTCAATGGTGTTTGTTGCTGATTTCGGTGCTCTTTCCGCTTGAAGTTTTAGCTGTTGTTGGAGGTTTTCTATTTGACTTTTTAAGTCATTAAAGTTTTTTTGGAGCTTTCGACGCTCATTTTTTTCTTCACAGTAATACTTGAACAACAGATGTTCCGTCTCTGTTTTTAAGTTCACTCTGGTATCGCCCAGTGTTTCCTTTTGCGAACCCATTGTAAGATTTAAACGAACTTCGCCTTAACAATAATATTCGCCATCGACCGTCAGCAATACGCAATAACTAAGTCATTGCGATGCAGCCGACTAGACGGCGTTATTTTGATGCGTAAGCACTTTACACTGTGGTACGCGCGCGATCGCATGCAACACGACTGTTCTCAGCGAAAATCGAACGACGATGAAGTGTTTTGATGAAGGAATTTTTCCAGATCAACTGAAGATAGCCAAAATAATACCTGTACACAAAAAAGGTTCAAAAACAGACCCAACGATGTATAGACCAATATCATTACTACCTATTTACTCAAAAATTCTTGAAAAGCTAATTAAAACTGGATTACTCAGACATTTCAACCTAAATGGAGTGTTAAATAGAAGACAATTTGGTTATCAGAAAAATGTTGGGACACAAGACGCAATATCGACTCTGATTAAGGACGTAGTTAGCAGATTGGATGACAAACAGAAAGTAGCTGGGCTTTTCCTAGATTTAAGTTCAGCATTTGACACGGTGGATCATAAACTACTGCTTGAAAAACTTGAACATTACGGTGTCAGGGGTAAAATATTGGCACTTCTCAAGTCATATTTAGAAAACAGGAAGATATTCGTGGAGATCAAGGCAGTGGTGTCACAGACAAAGTCCTCGGGTAAAAATTGTCCAAGTGAAGAAACAGACAGGTCCAAATTGTCTCCTGTGTACAAGGGCGTACCACAGGGCTCGATACTGGGTCCGATATTTTTTATCGTGTTTGTTAATGACCTTATACAACACATGAGGGAAAAAGCTGCGGGATCTATTCAGCTTGTAGTGTTTGCTGATGATACCAATGCCGTTGTCTCGGATGATAATATAAACGATCTTAATTACATAGTAAATCAAACCTTAGATATCTTTCACAGCTGGTTTGCTGTTAACGGTCTTAAAGTTAATGCCAGCAAAACCAATGTGATGCTTTTTCGTTCCACTTCCAATAATAAAGATACCATTAACTGCGTCATAAATGGAGAAACAGTGAACGTGGTCCAGGTGGTTAAGTTTCAGGGAGTTCATATCGATAGCCAGTTAAAGTGGAAACAAGAGCTAGCATACCTGGAGAAAGCAGTCAGCTCTGCCTGTTACGTACTAAGGAGTCTAAGAAACGAGGTAAACGTAAAACATTTAAAAATGGTCTATTACGCATTAGTAGAGTCAAAACTGTGATACAGCATACTTTTCTGGGGAGGAAGCTATGATTACAATATCCAAAAAGCTTTTGTGATTCAGAAAAGAGCAGTCAGAATCATAGCCAGAATTCAACAGCAAGAATCATGCAAGCCTCATTTTAATGATTTAAACATATTGACAGTCCCAAGCTTGTACATTTTGGTCCTACTTAGTCACTTATCAAAATATATCTTTGAATATGAGACTGAGGATGAAAGAAAAAAAAGGGAGAGTACAAGAAGAAAAGATCTCCAGATGAAGCAAGTGCCTCACCTGAACGTTGTAAAGCATAGCGCCTACCACAAGTCAGTAAACATTTTCAATAAACTGCCAACAGAAATAAAAAGCCTTCTATATACAAGTGGGTTTCAAAATAAACTTAAACGGTTCTTGTTAAACAAATGTCTTTATTCTATTAATGAATTATAAATTTTATTGACATGGAAATAAATGGAAATATTATTGTATTTTATTAATTGACTTGACATTAATTTTTATATCTTTTTTAATTATTTTTGTATTATTCTGACTTAAATTTAAATTGGATTTGTAATTATTTAAATATGGATTGCATGAAAAAATATTATTATATGTGTATTTAGCTATAGAAATTCAGACACGATGTAAAAGTCGTTATTGAATAAATGAATTGAATTGAATTGAATACGGTGTTTTTTAAGCGTAGAGATTTTATAAAATTCAGTGGCAGCTTTTATTATTCCCGATCTAGAGAATGTTTCTTTGTTACTAGAGTTGTTTCTTTGTTTGGTAGAGTTCTTTTCAAGCAAGGAATCCATTTTTTAGATGTGGCTAATTCTTTTAAACTTTTTTTACACTTCCTGACTTTTTCAGATATTTTTCTGTTTTTGTTAGTCTGTAATCTTGATATTCTTTTTTTATGATTTTATGAATGTTTTATACAAATAACTTTTCTCATTTTTCTCTCCCAATGTTAACTGTTTTTTATTTTTTTATTCGTTTCTTCTTTTGATGAGGTTTTTTGTCCAGTCTGAGATAATGTAGTGTCGTTTTGTATTTTTAAACTTTTATCAATTGATTGCTTAATTTTCTCATAGTACATCTCTACATCATCATTTTCTTCTAATGTTATGTTTGAAATATTCAACTTTAACGCGTAGACCTTACTGCCCACACGATAAGGAAGGGTGGACGCTTTAATGTGTGTTTCTTGCTCGTCTAAGGTTTTTAGTGAAAATTTGTTACTTTTGTTTGTGGCTCTAGATTTTTTGTTGTTGGTTAATAATACTGTACTTCTCACAAGTCGGTTGTCGCTCGGGAAAGACAGATTGCTTATGACTTTCAATGTCAGTAATTTTGTTTTTTAGGTTTGACAGTACGTCACTCGATACAGTTTGAAAAACTTTTTTTGATTTTTTTGCTTTTGTGACCCAAACACGGACGATTTACGTAACTCGTCCGTGTTTGGGTCACAAAAGTCCATATGTGTACCAAATTTCAACAGAATCGGTCCAGTGGATTCGGTGAAAACTGGCTGTGACAGACGGACAGACAGACACCCGAGTGATCCTACAAGGGTCCGTTTCTTACGGATGTTCGGAACCTTAAAAACTACCTATCAGTCTGACGCAGTTGGTGGAATGTATTTTAGTTCAATCACAGATTTGATGTCACTGACTGCAGCTGTGACTGCGATCAGACTGCTGGAAATGTCAATTATTATTGACACAAATATTTTAACGCAAAAAGGAGTCGTTTTGACCAAACTCCTACTTTTCGGAGTGCATCTGTTCCTGTGACTGATCGACTAGAGCTCCTAGGCATGGAGTTGACATCCAGTCTCAACTTCGGCGCCACCATCGAGTACAAAGCCCAAACCGCGGCTAAAAAGCTGGGCATCCTCAATAGGGTGAAGCGGTACTTTAGGCCTGGACAGCTTTCAACCCTGTACAAAGCACAAGTCCGATCCTGCATGGAGTATTGTAGCCACCTTTGGGATGGCTCAGCTAAGTATCAGCTTGCCGCGCTTGACTCGGTGGAACGCAGAGTTAAGAGACTCATCGGTGACGTAAAACTGGTGGATGCCAAGCTACATAGCTTGGCTCATCGCCGTAAGGTTGCCTGCTTGTCGGTCTTCTACAGATTGTACTTCGGTGAGTGTGCCCAAGAACTCCACGACTTCATCCCACCGGCCCCCTTCTACCATCGGACATCCAGACGCACTGCATCTTACCATCCCTACCTTGTTGCTATTCCACCAATTCGCACTAAGCGCTTCCAAACGTCTTTTATAATGCGCACAGCAAATGAGTGGAACTCTCTGCCTGCGTCTGTGTTTCCAAACGCTTACAACCCTAATCTTTTCAAAGTAAGAGTGCACAGGCTCCTTCTGGGTAAGCTCGCTCCATCGTAGACTTTGTCTCTGTCATCTCTGACCTAGACTAGAGTCAAGAGCAAACCCATCACAAATAAAAAAATAAAAATGAAAAAAATATTCCTACATTTTATTGAGTTACTTGGTGAGGTGGACCGATGACCAGGTGAGTGTCGCGGGTAGCCGATCTATGCGAGACGCACACCGGAGACCGGTTGTAGCGGCGACACTTGGGGGAGGCCTATATCCAGCTACCAGAGGACGTCTTTCGACTGGTATGATAATGATGATGATTGAGTTACTGTAAAACCTTGGAAGATTGCCCACCTAATCTGTGTTTGCCCAGGCCGTCACTCATCACAAATATTTCAAAAACCGGCACCAGTTTTGCGTTTCGTTTATTACTTTAATTTTCGAACAAATTTTAATATATCTCTGACAACACTACGTAAATGATTTTTCCTAACGTCCCTTCAGTCGGCTGTCAAATTGTGTCTAAGTTGGTGGTGTATTTTGCGTGTGAAAAACTTGTTTTGAAACTGTAATTACATCATGTAAGTTAGTTTTTCTTGTTTATTTATAACTTACTGATAGTGATCGGTAAGTTATAAATAAACAAGAAAAATCGAATTTCCGACGCGTAATCTCTCTTAAATTCCAAAATATGGTGGTGGGCAATATCAAATTAGTTTTTCTGAAGCGAAAGTTACGACTTTGCCTACCATAATATATTACCGTTAGGGTTGTCACCTAAATGTTAAATTAGATCTGAAATAAGTAGGTACTTTGTTTAACATAAATTTGCAATCTAAGTAATGCAGATCTAATGAGAGAGTATACAAAGGATTACAGAACCTTATAAATCATTAGCCAACATGTGATACAAATGTTTTTTTTAAACAGGTAGGTTCATATGTTTTTGCAAATTATTTAGAGTGACTACGAATGAGCTACAAAGTTAATTTCTTTATTTTTTTTAGATTTTTGTATGTTTGTTGATTTCTTTGTATGTTTGTACAAATATACTCAAAATCAAATTGTCTGATGCTAGTCATATTAAAATGTACTCAGAAGAAACTTGCTCCTAAGAAAATAGTTTTATTTAAAATCTTAGTAGCTCATTACCCCTTCATTAGTTATACATATTTTGTTAATTTTGTGAGGTCATCAAGTTCTCATTTATTTCAGGATGAATTAGCTGTTGACATGGTAAAAAATACAGGTTGTGAAATTCAGCATCACTCGACGGATAAAATTAAAGTTGGAATATACATATTAAATTAATGTTTCAAGAGCGAGCAATGTGATCATAACAAAAAAAAAGTGACAACCCTCGTTCATCGTTGTATTTGAAAGGAAAATTACAAAAAAAATATATGTTGTGACTTTGCCCACTCAAATTTGACAGGTAATTTAAAGCTTTAATAAGGGGTGATGATTTATTAACCGTATAAGCACTAGAACTCTCACAAAATGCTAAAATGGAACGATAAATCGCTGTCAACGTAACCCTAGTGTACAAATTTGGCAATTAATAATCAAAAAAGGAAAACATAAAGACACAGTTTACATCCTTCTTATTCAGTTTGTGAAATATCGGTCCAATATTGGAGGAGAAAACAGTCGAGAGCCAAACCTCGAATTATGACTTTTAACATACAAAGTCTCGCCCCCCCCCCCCCCGCATTAACTCTTAAGGTAGAAAATAGCGAAGGTTCGAAGGTTTCTACAAAATAGGCAAACTTGTAAAAAGTACTCCAAATTTGGCCCGCGGTCCAAATTGATGATTTTAGGACATAAACAGTCATCGCTTTGATGTTTTCATTTATCATATGCAAATTAAATTACATTTATGAATGATGTAGGACAATCACCAACTGAAAGTAAAATTATTTAAAAAAATATTTGAAGTCACAAGAAATTTGGGCAAAGTTGTACAGTTTGACGGTAATGTTAAGAGTCTCCGCGAACCCTTATTTTGAAACCGCATATCAAAATCCGCCATTTTTTTTTTCAAATTTTACATTAGGCACCTACTAAGTGACACACGTAATCAAGACGAATTTAATGACAAATGTAAAGCTTTTTAGTAGTTACGAGCGGACGTATAACACAGGCTGAATTTTTAAAGGGTTCGCGGATGGCTAAATCCGAAACTATGACGAATATCGAAAAATATTGAAAGAAGTCTCGAGCACAGTCGGGTAAAAATAAAGCGTGACCAAACTGTAAAATAACAAAATCGCCAACCGGATTTATCTATTTGCTGAGTCTTTTCACCACTATGTTGGATTTGGCTACCAGTCAAAGTGGATGCTGCTGCATACCAGGGATTACACAGAGCGACTGCCTGTCTGGCTTCCGAATAACCTTACCGACTATCAAGAACCCATTAAATGTCAGTCGGAACCAACGGTTTAACGTGCTCGGTGCACGGAGGAATCTCGGTCTGTTATATACCCATGGACTCACTCATCTACGGACTGACCTCAACAAGCCCGCTGCTTAAGCTTGAAGATCAGATAGTGCGGCTGTTATTCAATACTTAAACATGAGCTAAAATTCACATTTATGCAAAAAAACATGACCTAATAATATTCTATATCATCGAATTCACCAGATGGCCCAAATTGGTTTATCGCAAACAAATAATCATCACTAGGGGCGTACAGCAGTACGCCCCCTAAGATAACACAAGTCATAGTGAAAGCTGCAACACCAGTGCAGCGCACAGTCCGAATACAACCGTCCGCTAGACACATGGACCATGTCCAGCACACTCGAAAAATGTCTCTTCTTGCTAGGCGTACTTTGTTTCGTTCCTCTTGATTGTGAAATCTACCAAGACCGTCCAAAAATCAAGACCTCTGGAGGTGATCTAATTCTAGAACCAGCGTTTGATAAAAATATTTATCTGCGCCCTAATGGACCGAAATCGAGCATCTTTGTTGGTGACTTCAACGTACTCCACCCAAACCTCCCGAGTGAGGGAACGCGGTCCCAGCCGTCGAGTAATGACAACACTGACAGGAACATAAACGCCATATTAGAAAGACTTGAGCGATTGGAGAACAAGGATTCTGCGCTTCCAAATGACTTACTTTTTAATATATCAATGCTTTGGCGGAAAGTCAGCAACATCCACAGGAAAGTGCTGAATCTACAAATTCAATTAAATAACAGAGGAAAAGATGAATGTGAATCCAATCCGTGCGAGCATGGCGGAACCTGTCTCAACTTAGTGAACGGCTACCATTGTCTGTGCCCTTCCAACTGGGAAGGCAGAGATTGTGACGTCGACGTCAACGAATGCCGGAATTTTGCTGGAAGCGACCTCGGCTGCCAAAATGGAGCTACGTGCATAAACAGACCAGGATCGTATGAGTGTTTGTGCAAATCTGGCTGGTTTGGCTTACATTGTACTAGGAAGGCTAAGGATTGCTCCGGTGGTGACTTCGAAATGTGCGGCCATGGAACCTGTGTGCAAGTAAATTCAGGAGAGGGGGTTCAATGCATATGCCACCAGGGATGGACAACGAATGGTACCGGTGTTGCTTGCTTAACCGATACTAACGAATGCGAATCTTATCAAAGTCCTCGGTGCTCAGTGAACCCTAAGGTTGACTGTATTAATCTGCCGGGCTCGTTCCGATGTGGACAGTGTCCTGCCGGTTATGAAGGCGATGGCTACAGTTGTCACGATATCGACGAATGCACAAATACTCCCAACGGAGGCTGCAGTCCTTTAGTGACATGTCACAATACCATCGGCTCCCGAATATGTGGTTCATGTCCACCCGGCTATCAAGGTGACGGAATTACGTGTTCCTGGAGAGGCACGTGCAACATCGGTCATGGAGGGTGCCACCCATCCGCGCAGTGCATAGAAAGTGCCTCGCCAACTGGCCAATCAGCACAATGTATTTGCCCCGACGGCATGGAAGGCGATGGAGTAGGAATCAGCGGCTGCTACGTTGCAACCGGAGGGGGAAACTTCACTGATGGTTGTGATTTCAATCCTTGTGGCATCCACGGACAGTGCCACTCTCTTCGTACCGGCTACACCTGTATCTGCTTCAAGGGCTACGGCGGTGCTCACTGTGAAATGGCCACCGACGCTTGCAGAATAAATCCCTGCTACAACGGAGGGATCTGTCGAACAGACGACAGTCAAATCGGAGGCTTCCGCTGTGAGTGCGCGGCGCAGTACTCGGGCACCTTGTGTCAGGTAAGAACAAAGTCTTGCGGCGGTGTTCTAGATCATGAAGAAGGCAGCATTGTTTATCCTTTGACTAATACCACGTACAGTCATAATTCTCAATGCGCTTGGGTTATACACACGGCGCCTGATAAAGTAATTAATGTAACGTTCAGTAAATTTAATTTAGAGGGTAGTCCCGAATGTATGTACGATTTTCTACAAATTCACGATGGTCGAAAATCTTCAAGCCAACTTCTAGGAAGATTTTGTGGAAACAATTTTCCTAAAGGCGGTAACATTGTATCAAGTCATAACAATTTGTATTTCTGGTTCCATTCAGACAAAACAGTAGCTAAAGACGGGTTTGCGTTACACTGGACTAGTATAAAACCAGTGTGCGGGGGCGAGATCGACGCCACCACGCACGGACACATCAGCTCCCCGGGCTCTCCTGGGCCGTACCCTCCTAACCGCGATTGCTATTGGCACTTAACGACTTCTCTCGGTAAAAGGATTAGTTTACATTTCTTTGCTCTCGATATTGAAACACATTCAAACTGTAGTTTCGACTATTTAGCTATTTATGACGGTGCGTACATAACGGATCCTCTCATCAATAGGTACTGTAACACGACTCAGCCCGCGCCCGTCCAGTCGGCGGGCTCCGATATGTTGATACACTTTCACTCTGACGCTTACGGCTCGGGACACGGATTCCAAATTGCGTATGCGCCTGTCGAAGGCATTCCTTTCTGCGGAGGTTACTACACAACTGAAAAGGGGGAACTTGTTTCGCCCACTTACGATGGGCAGTATCTAGATAATTTATTATGCGAGTACAAAATTAAAACTAGCTTGGATACCAAGATCAAAATTGACTTCAAAATGTTCAATCTCGAACGATTCTTAAGATGTGAATACGATTATTTAAAAATTTATGACGGTCCGTCTCCTGATTCTCGTCTCGTCGGGAAATTTTGTGGAACTACTTTTCCGAAATCATATACATCATCGTCGAATGAGCTTTATTTTAAATTCAAAACTGATATTAGTGCTTCCGCCGACGGCTTTCGTATCACGTACGAGGCCATCTGTGAGAAAACTTTGGAAGGCGATAGCGGAGTTATAAAATCACCTGGTTATCCGTTCAGTTATCCAGAGAATAAAGTGTGTGTCTATATAATCAAAACTGTTCCCGGCAAAGCGATTCAATTAACATTTCAAGATTTCGATATCGAAGACAGCCGGTACTACGACTGCCGGTATGATAGCGTTGAGGTCAGGGATGGTCACGACCAGAATTCTACTTTACTAGGTAGTTACTGTGGCGGTGCCGCGCACACGCCTCCTGTGCAAACATCCAGTCTTAATTATATGTACATAAAATTCACGTCCGATTTAAGCTATTCGGGCACGGGATTCTACGCTAATTATACTACTATCGATACAGAGTGTGGGGGGATACATAGAGATACTACTGGGTTAATAAATCATCCATCCGGAGACGCTGCTACGTACAAAAATTATCAGACGTGCAAGTGGTTACTGATTGCTCCTGAAGGAATGCACATAAAGTTGACTTGGAACAGATTTGAAATTGAGGACATACCCAGCTGTGGCAGCGATTACTTGGAGTTGGTTGAGATAGATGAAAATAATGAAAATAGTGTTTTGGGCAAGTTCTGTGGCAATCGGTCGCCGCCCGCCTTGACCACATCCACTAACCGACTCATGCTAAATTTTGAGTCTGACGGTAGTTTTCGATATGCAGGTTTTTCAGTTTCGTATACATTCTTGGATGAAGAATCACATTGCGGCGGAGTGTATATAAAAACCCATGGCTTCATATACTCTCCTGGTTGGCCTGACTCGTATGAAGCCAATCGCGATTGCACGTGGATTATCACGGTCCCGGTCGGCCAACAGATCATGCTAAACATTTCACAGTTTAATCTGGAAAGACCTATACGAAACAAATGTAATCTAGGTGACTTTTTAGAAATAAGAAATGGCGGGAATGAAAATTCACCATTGATTGGCCAGTATTGTGGAATGTTCCTATCAAAACGAATTGTATCATTATCCAATGCTATACACCTTCATTTTCATTCTGATTTCTATCTAACCGGGACTGGGTTCAAAATTGAATGGGACGGTACTATAACAGGGTGCGGAGGCACACTGACGAGTCCGTCTGGCTCTGTAACATCGCCGAACTATCCAAATGATTACAATGAAAACGCCGAATGTTTCTATAGAATAGTTACCAGTGAAGGTTCACGGATCCGTATTACATTTACAGAGCTAGATCTTGAAAGAACGACTAATTGTAGAGACGATTACGTCGAAATTTTTGACGGTCGCGATACGAGTGCCACCGTTTTAGGAAAACACTGTTACATGTCACAGGACCTAGCCAGTATCGAAACAACTACTAATTATGCTTACGTCAAATTCAGGTCCGATATATACCAGGCCGGAAGAGGATTCCTGTTTAACTATCAAACAATATGTAATAATAACATTACTGGAAGATACGGAGTGATCGAGAGTCCAGGTTATCCAAGTAATTACCCATTGAACCTAGATTGTATATGGAGCATAATAGTTCCCAAAGGTAATAAAATTAATGTAACGTTCACACACTTTGATATTTACAAAAGGCGTCGAAAATATCCTCGTAGGTTGAGGTTCCGTAATCATAATTCATATAACGATGATTGTCATCTAGACTATTTGCAAACCAAAGAGTTACCTGATCCAAATTATTCTATTAAACTCTGTGGCAGCACAATTCCGCTTCCAATTACTACAAAGAGCAATACATTCCAAATAAAATTTTCCTCTGGTATTTCTATGCCCCACACTGGTTTCCGCTTAGAATGGATCAGATACGGATGTGGAGGACACATTAAAAAATCTATGGGCACCATAACCCTTGATAAAAGTAAAACTAACGACCAGGAACTTGACTGTGAGTGGCTAATAGAAACTCAAGTAGGTAAGAGTATTATTATCACATTAACAGAGGTTTATATGACAGATACCGCCAATTGCACTGACGATGCTATTGAAATATATAACGGTGAAAACACATTGGCTCCACTGCTTACAAAAATTTGCCATCGTGGTTACGTATCTGCGCAGTCTGATAGCAATTTTATGTTGTTGCGTTTGTCCAAGCGCTCAACACTCAGGGATGTTCATTTCTCATCACAATTTAAATCTTCAAGTTCAATATGCGGTGGTGCTATGAATTCCAAATCTGGGCTCATCCACTCCAAAAACTACCCAAAGAATTATGATAATAATATGGATTGTCTTTGGTATATTTTCGTACCCGCATATCATCGTATCGAACTTAACTTTATAGATCTAGATCTGTATTCTCTTTCTGAATCCGATGATGGGGAACGTGACTGTGACGACTCGATTCAAATTTATGATTATGAAAGCAACTTCCGACCTTCATCAAATTACACCTACCGTATATGTCCAAATTCAAATCGAACACAGTTTGTGAGCAAGTTCAGTAGCGTAGTTGTGCAATTTAAAACCGATGGTTACGGAACGGCCAAAGGTTTCAAAGCTAACTTTACTGTCACGTGTGGTGCTATTATAACGGCGGAACATGAGGGTATCATACAGAGCGATAACTTTGTTCAACATACCAACAAAAGTTGTATTTGGACCATTCTTGCGGGTTCGCCCGATCAGAAAATATATTTAACACTGACCTTAATGTCGTTGCCAAAAGACAGTACAGTAATCACAAGTCGATCTTGCCCCTCCTCTTTCCTGCGAGTACTTGACGGAGATGACAATAATGCTCCACTAATCGGGGAATACTGTGGATGCAAAGTTCCACCTATGATCGTCAGCCGCGGTAGCGCCTTGACGTTAGAGTTCGGTAGTTACTCTGGGAGAGTTACGGGAATGTTCGCAGCTCACTATTCCCCACTTAGTAACGCTTGCGGAGGTGCATTAACTTCAGAAGAAGGAACTATAGCGTCCCCGAACTATCCTGGCCCGTACCCTGAAAATACTGATTGTGAATGGGTACTAAAATCATCCCTTGGAAACACTGTGTACGTCCAATTCGAGCGATTTGACTTAGAGTTCTCAGAAGGTTGCAACGACGACTACGTAGAAGTTCGCGAAACTAACGGTGCCGGTCGGCTATTGGGTGTATATTGTAGCAGTGAAACTCCTAGCAATCATAGCACAGCCTCACAAATATATGTTAAATTCCATAGTAACTCCAAAACCAGCGGTCAAGGCTTTCTCTTGCATTATGGATTTCAACGAGAAAACGATATTACAGGAGATAGCGGTGAGATATCTTCTCCGTTATACCCAACTCGATATTTAGGATCTGGCGAATACAGCTGGCGCGTGCTCGTTACCGAATTGGATACTATATCTATGACTCTTGATGTTTTAGACATTTATTCCCACACCGAGGTAAACTATAATAAATTGACCATCTACGATGGATATGATTCAACAGCTCCAATTTTAGAGGAACTAAATGGTGTACTGGCTGATACGAAAGTCATTCAGAGCTCCTCTAGCGTTGTTTACATGACACTTACAACGGATGAATCAAACACGGGTTCGAAGTTTCATATGAGTTGGACAAAAGCTTCTCGGAATTTTGAACCTGAAGATGGAGATAAAATAAACTGTGGTTCGAATGAAATTGTAACGGTTTCACCTGAAAACGGAACGATTACTTTTACATCACCGAATTATCCAAAGAAATATTCAAGCAATTTGAATTGTGAATGGGTTTACAAATCACAAATGGGAAGACATTTAAGTTTAAATTTCGTAGATTTTAATATCGAAGATACCCACACCTGTTTTGCAGATTCAGTTTCTATTTATTCCTCTGACACTCCTGGAAATTGGAAGCCTGTCCAGGAAAACATATGTGAATCAGAACCAGCCAAAACAGGCTTTAATGCATCTACTTACATGAAGATCAAATTCAAAACAGACTCAACCATTACTAGGACAGGATTTCTTGGTCAAATCAAATCGAAATGCGGTGGACTAGTGACTGGTTCGTCCGGTGAAATCGGACCGACTTGGTGGGACTTAAAAGCGCCATATCGATACCCGGACCACGTCCAATGCAACTGGATCATCAAAGTGCGCCCCGGCAGGACTATTAAATTAGAGTTAAATCATTTTAATATTACAAATAAAAATGACGACTGTGCAACATACGTTATTTTACGAAATGGTGATTCTGAGGAAGCGCCCCTTTTAGCAAGTGGAAAATATTGCGGCTACGATCACGAACAAAAAGCAGACATAATAACTTCTGGGAACGCGATATTTATAAGATTTACAAAAGGATCCTACGCGTATGAATCTTTTGTGATAAATTACGAAGAGAACAACTTTGAATGTGGTGCAACGTCATCTCTTACAGCTGACCACAACTGGGAAATAATAAATTCGCCAAATTATCCATCGGTACCAGTTCCGTATTCAGAATGTGAGTGGTTATTTACTGGCCCACCTGGAGAAATCCTAAGAATAGATTTCATTGACAGATTTGACTTGGATCATGGAGATGATTGCGCAACTGAAGCTGTCGAAATACGGTTTGGATCATCAAAATATTCTCCCCTTTACGGCCGATTATGTGGCAATGATAAACATGAAACCATTAAGAGTACTGGCAATACTGTGTATATTAAATATATAACTACGATCCAAAATCCGCGAAATGGATTCAGAGCCAACGTGTCCATTGACACGTGTGGTGGTACAATTGTAACTGACGCCGGAGAACTCAGATCGCCTGGATACCCGCACTTGCACAAGCTTGATCCCGGAACAATCTGTGACTGGCGCATTATTGGGCCTCCAGGACACGTTTTTCGAATTAAACCAGAAGATATTGAGCTACCTCAATCTGAATTATCATGTGGAACCAAAGTAACGATTGAAGAATCTGTGCTTACCAATAACACCATCACTTTAGTAAAAAGCATATGTAATGTTTATGAAGATCGCTCCCTTGAGCCGATTGAAACTTCAACAAACGAGTTTAGTATTAAACTTTATATCGGTAAGACGGATGCATGGGATCAAATATCGAACCATAGAGGATTTCGAATTAGTTTTAATTCTTCTCGGTCTACATGTGGAAGCAAAATAACAAGTCCAGACGGTTACTTAACTTCTCCAAGTTACCCGCAAGAGACCACACTAAGGTACTGCAGCTGGCAAATAAAACTTCCTGATAAGTCTCGCAGAGTTCGTCTAGAGTTAATAGATATGGACAGAGAAAAACACAGAATTGGTATTTTCAACGACTTTGGCTTCCGTAATTTAATTCAATCAATCCCTAGCGACGAGTATACTCCTGAAACGACCGTTTTTGAATCTTCTGGAAACAAATTGGCACTTTATATATTACTCAACCCTATAGCCTCCTCACACCGGTTCAAGGCTAGGTTTAGCTCCGATCAATCCACGCTATGCGGCGGTGACCTATCTGACACCAACCAGGTTCTCCTGTCACCGGATTTAAATCGATCTTATACTTGTGAATGGCATTATAATAGTCAAGCAAACACAATCATTAATTATAATGGTCTCATGTCAAATCTTACTTACAATTCTATATTTTTATCGGCCAAGATCAATTCGTCCGTAACCAGAACACGTTGTAGATTTTTTGATCCTCAAGTCGTTATTGAGTCAGCACTAAGAAATCGGTTTACTCGGAAAATTTGTGGGGACACCGAAGTATCATACCGAATTCCATCGACAATAATTGATATTACTGCAAGAAAAGGTAAATCTAGTTCGCTTCATTTCCATTTACAGTGGAAACTTCAACCATGTGGTGGTGTTATTGAAGCAGGGGAAAATCCAGTTAATTTGTTTAACATACCTGATTCCTATAATGATACCATTGACTGTGCTTGGATTGTTACTGGCTCGTCTAACAGAGTTGAAATTAAAACGGAAGGATATTTTACGTTGAATTGTGATGACGAGTATTTTATAATAAATCCAAACTTAGGACAAAGCACACTTTCAGTTGGGGAAAAATATTGCGCTGCAACGCCTTTAAATAGTCCGTTACTTATGCATTTCAGTTCCATGTACATTGAGTATCACTCGAATGTGAAAAACAACACAAACATAAAGCTTATGGTAAGATCGGTTACTGACCAATGCGGCGGATATCTTAGTTCATATCAAAACACATTTGAATCGCCAAATTATCCTAAAAATTATCTACCTAACCAGGAATGCTCCTGGGAGATACAGGCTGATCTAGGCTTTAGAGTATCTCTTAAATTTGTAGAACGATTTTTTATTGAGGATACGATTAATTGTGCCAAAGATGCTGTCATAATTTATGACTGGAAGGATGAAGATTATACGGAAATAGCAAAGGTATGTGGACGAAACTTACCACCTATATATAATTCAACTTTTAATCGCATGAAAGTTGTCTTACGTACGGATGCCGACAAAAACCTAGATGGGTTCAAAGCTGAATGGGATGCCATATGCGGTGGAAAATATGTAGCCACTCAAAAGGATCAATTTTTATACAGTCCAGGTTTTCCATATAATTACCATCCACGTATGAGTTGCGAATATGAAATATCTGCTCCAAACAACAAAGTCACACTGAGATTTCTTGATTTTGAACTAGAAGGATCTACTCCAGACTGTTTGTCTGATAATTTAACAGTATCAGCCCAGTCAGATTCAGACTCAGATCTGTATGAGGTTTACTGCGGAGACAAAATTCCACCCGTCACAACTCAGCCTGAAAAAATATCATTAATATTTAAAAGTGATAATTATGTACAAAGGAAAGGATTTAGAATTGCTTATTTTATATATTCATGTGGAGGCAGAGTCAACGAAAGTACTGTACTCACATCATCGCTCTCAGAAAATTACGAAATAAATATGAACTGCACGTGGTTTATTGAAGCACCAACTAACAAGATAGTTGTACTTAAATTCCAGTATATTGACTTAGAAAGCCAATCAGATTGTTATAACGATTACATCGCATTATACGACGGACACCAAATTGATGCTGACAAGCGCTTAGCGCTAATGTGTGGCAATGTCAACTCAACAACTACACTAAGAACTAAAGGCACCACGGCGCTGTTACAGTTCGTATCAGACTATAGTGTGAACTTGAAAGGCTTCAAAGTTCAAGTTTACTTTAGCTATTCTGAAGCAGCTAATTGTGGTGGACTTATTAATTTAACAACCACTTCATCGCATGTTCTAAAATCTCCTTTCATGGGTCATTCTGTATATGAAGACTTCTTAGATTGTCATTGGTCAATAGTATCACCGCCTGACACTGTAATTAAAATAGAGTTCACCTCGTTCCACGTAGCCCCCTGCCAAGATGTCAACCAAACTGCTTTAGGATACAGTAAATGCGATTGCGACTTAGTTGAAATAAAAGATGGCTTAAATCCTGATAGCTTAGTAATAGGAACCTATTGTGGTCACAGTCTCCCGCCACAGTTACTTTCATCTGGAAATGTGATGAGCGTCCGGCTTTCTACGGATGGCGAAATAGGAAGTCAAGGCTTCGTTTCCACTTTAACAGCTCAGCGGTCAGTATGCGGGACCTCCGTCATTTCAGTGAGCAATACGCCTCAAGTCCTGAAATCTCCCGGTTATGAAACCGGATCCCTTCCTCGTGGCCTACATTGCGTATATCACTTGGATGTAAGTGCCTCTCCATACATTTTACTACGTATCACTGTTAAAGACTTAGACTTACAGCCCCCTGTCGCTGATAGTGCAGGCGTGAAGCACTGCAACAGAGACAAGCTGATTATATCTAGCAATCCTACCGTTCATAACGCTACAATTGGAAAAGATTATATCTTGAACCAACGTACGGATGACTTCTTTAGTCGATACTCCTTTTACGACAGCTCTTTGCGCTTTCCCGATCGGTTTGAGTTATGCGGGCATAATGAGCCTACGGACTTTTATGTCTATGGAACCACGTCTATAAACTTAATCACATCGGCAGAGTCCGATTCCAAAGTATACAAAGGTATAGAAATAGAAGCAGTGTTCACAGGATTTTGTGGCAGAAATTACACGGAGCCGCACGGACGTGTACAGGCTACTTATGTGAGTGACTTTGACGGTAACACCGGTCATGACTGCTACACGCTGATCACTGCTCCAGTTAACTACACGATATCGGCGTATTTCTTGAGCGCCAATCCAAGCTACTGGAACGAAGAGTGTTATCTCGAAGTTTTGGACGGAAATAACGCTACTGCGCCCAGACTTTCTAAAATTCAAACAGAATATGATAATAATAACGCAATCTTTTCCACTGGTAGATATTTATTACTTCACAATCGTGAAAATGCTGGAGATCGCGTAATGTTTGATTTGGTTTACGTAATGTCCGATAAAGGTCGCGGCTGCGGTGGAAAACTGCAAAGTATCGTAGGTAAGGTCACCAGCCCCTTGTATCCTAACGTCTACAGGCAGATATCGACCTGCGAGTGGGAGCTAGAGACTCCCTTAGGAACTCGTTTACTGCTACATTTCGCTACGTTCGACTTGGGGATCACTTGCGATCAGAATTACGTGCAGCTCGTGGACAGTAAGGGTGTAGTAGTGCGGACGTTCTGCGAGGACACGCCTGCTGACTACACGAGTGAAGACAACTTTGTGAAGATAATATTTGTTACCTCCATGAATAATGGTGGCATGGGGTGGGTTGCTGAATTTGTAGGAATTCTGTAGAGGCAGATAGATTGATTTATGTGTCTGATTGACGCAAAGAACTGCAATAATTAACCAATAGAGTTCCACTAAATTCAGACGACAATATTTTATGATAGGTTTTTTAGCTTGGCACTTTCATTTATAAATGACGTAATGATAATATTTCTCAGGCGCTTTTTGTTATCCTACGCCCTCGGACACCATGGTCTCCGATAGTATAAGCTTATTAGCGCTCATTTTTCTGTCAAAGAACGAACCATGCAGACGCCCAGGAGGTTCGTTTTTTGGCCATTTGCAAGCGTTGCCACTAAACGAAGCAATGCTGCGTCTGAGTAAGTTGGCAGGAGTACTTTGATGATAAGAACTTTTTTTTTATAAATTTTAATTATTATCTTATTATGTAATTGATAGGTATAATTGTAAAAGATCCAAAGCTAGACTACAAGCATACAACCCGTTAAAGTAAAATCACCGGTTCCTAAAATATTTATTGTAAAGATAATTAGCAAGGTGTTTGGGAATGTACTCGTATATTTTAAAAAAATCTGCCCGCGCTTTCGAATTAGCTTCGCGCCCTCGAGAGAGAGCCGTTTTTGTACGGAACGCTTATCCTTTTTCAAAAGTAAGTTATTCCTTAAAACATCAGCTATTTGCCAGTGAATGTCCCGCCAAAATCAGTCCAGCCGTTCTAGAGATTCATATAGGTATGCATTTATTAAAACCTGTTTTTTGATATTACAAACAGACACTTCAATTGTATTTATTTGTATGAGTAAATTATTGATTACATTACATATTTACTCAGGTTACGCTATGCCCATTGATATATAAAACCCAAGATGCACAGTCTCGAACAAATGCAACACTCGAAACTGTCGTCAAAAACTGACATGTATCAAGTGTCATGTGTGAGTTGTGTGTAATTATACTATAAACAATTTTTTTTTTGCAAATTCAACCTTACACTGATCGCTTAAAGTTGTTTTTACAAAGCAGTGCAGTATGGCGCACAATTATACATTGTGTGCTTGTTTTTTGCAGACGTTTTTGAGATGCTGAGTGTGTATCTTGGGTTTTTTATATATCAATGGCTAAGTCCCACGATTTTATTGTTTTGTCTGATCAATGCCCCAGATTGATGAGGAGAGTGGTGTGATGACTGGTACATAGGACCTACCGAATTATTCGTTTTATTTTAGTACCTTATCAAACCGTGAAGCCATTTTTTTAACTTATTTTATAAGTACAAGGCTAAATCACGAAATCTTATCTATTACTCGAGATATGTTTTTGATACTATTTTTTGCGATTCATTTTGAGTTATGATCGTCGCTGCCGTTACTAAAACTGCACCTATTGGGCGTTCTTTATATATATTAAGTGAAGAGTCATGAAAACAATGAAATTGTTTGATATTTTTACATTTCTGTGTTTAAATAAAGGTGTAAGAAACTGAGTACCTATGACATTTTTAAGTAAAATGTACTTATAAGTAGGTCCTGGCTTGGGTCCTGGGACGTGTAGTGTCTCGTAGTCCTGTGACTGTTTTAATACCAAGTTATCTCGTGTCGCGAGGCACTAATGTTGAATTTGTATTGTAATAATTGTAGCTTCGAAAGATTATTTTATTTTCATAGTAAACTACATTTAGCTTCCGGCACTGTCATTGAAAGCGCCATCCGCCAGCGCCATTTTATAGGTCAAAGTTGTTAACTCTCAGATGTAAAATACCTATTTTTTATCAGCATGGAAGTTTAATTGCTAGCTCTTTATTTTATTTATGTGACTGTTGAATAGAGACTAGGTGAAGATAATAACATTAATGATTACTATATTACTATGAGTATGATTTCTAATTGCATTTCAAACAAACTGTGATTCTGATGATATGTTCCCTTTACGTTGAGTCTCTCTACGCCGAGTCTTAAATGCTATTGTTCTACAAGGATACTGATGTTTACGTTTACTATATCCTTTACATCGAGTTTGGAAAGGTATAGTCATCATTAACAGTATTATTTCTGACTGTACTTGCGGCACTCGATGTCAAGGGAATAAAAGCGAGTATGAAATCATATGCCCGACGTAGAGGGAATAAAAACGAGATTACCCTCACCGCTCGACGTAAAAGGACTCATCTTAAAGGGAACATAATTATATGAAAATTGATAATGACCATAAGTAGCTCTAATATTATAGTGCAAACAAACTGAATCTGTGATTATAAGAATGAAACATTCGAATTGTTTAGAATAAAACTAACGTTATAAATGTTATGTTCAATAAATGTTGTTTTTACTAAAATAGTATTTTTATTGATTCATCTGGCCAAAAAATTAGATACGCGAAACTTATATTATTCGGAGAAGTCTTGAATTTCCAGGACATCTCGAGCTCTTTGATCATGGGTTGTCTCGCGACCTGGGACTTGCAGAATGTCGAAAATTCTCAAACCGTTACCAAAAAACCTTTTTGTGTTCATTGTAAGCATAACCTAAAATAGTACCAGATTTCAAGATTTCAACGAGATAACGTCGAGATAAATCTTTTGAACGTGGATGTTTCACGCTAGAAAGGTAAAAAACTACAGCTGATTAACTTTTCAATGAGGGCTCAAGCACGACGACCAACAAAAAATTATCATGGGAGTTGATATTGTATTCACGGGTTAGGAACATGGACAAACCAAAGGTCATCAGTAGCGGCTTTAAGGCCGGGCGACGCGGGGGATCGGCTACTAGAGATGTATAATCTACTGGAGGGCGCCGGGACATACTTACAGGGCACTGCTCACGCTAGCTTGAATTAACCACTTAATTTGAATCAACTATTTCTCTACGAAAAACTAAATTTACCGTATTCAATTTTATGAACTGATCCCTCGTAAAAGTGAGTAGGGCTTGAAAACGTTACCAATTCACATTTAAAGTAACGTTAAGTAACGGTATTCCGTAGAGATACCTGGCATATCAGTATGATTTGGTAGTGT
Source organism: Lacanobia wlatinum (assembly GCA_947578705.1). NCBI lineage: Eukaryota > Metazoa > Arthropoda > Insecta > Lepidoptera > Noctuidae > Lacanobia > Lacanobia wlatinum. The sequence goes on from OX388032.1 coordinate 27,960,782, forward strand.
TACTTAGTAACATGACGTAATGACAACGTTAAAAATTAACGGTATTATTAATGTTATTGTAAAAATAACGGTAACAATTCACGGTATAGTTTGGTTATCTTTTTTATTTTATTTTTTTGTTATGGGTTTGGTCATGACTCTAGTCTAGGTCAGAGATGACAGAGGCAAAGTCTACGATAGAGCGAGCTTACCCAGAAAGAGTCTGTTTACTCTAACTTTGAAGAGAATAGGGTGAGATTTTATGCGACGTTGCCGTTTTCTCCAAGGTGCCGCGCCCGGTGCGTTTTTGTGTAAGTGATGTCGATAGCATAGATGCAGGCTAAATTTTTTTCTCACTTTGCTGGATACATGATCAACAAAATCATCACCTTTGTCCTCAGATGTATACACAGACTCAGAATAGCAAAGAGAATATTAAACACGCAAATAGTCGTACTGCACAGTCTAAGCGTCGATGCAGTCTGACATTCTTTTGCAATTGAACGAGAGCGACGATAACAAAACTAACTCATAACGACAAAATTATCGATATCGTAGATTTTAAAGTTAAGTATGTTTAACGATAGAATTTGACAGATATAAAGTTAAATATGATAATGATATGATATTTATTAATTACCGATATCTGCATCAAAGACTGTAACGATACCATATTTTTAACGGTAATTCAAGCCAAGTGAGTGAGTATATTTCTTTTTTGTATACGTCATGCTTGGCCCAAATAAACGCTTTTTCTCTCTTTCTAGTATGATCAGGGACATAGCCTAGGGTTCTGAGCGCCCCTGGCAAGATTTGAATTTTGCGCCTCCCAATTCTTATTTTACCCGACTGCCCCAGGAGCGGTACCTAATATTTTTCGAGAGCATGTATATTTCGGATTGGCCGGGGAAAGCATCACACAAAGTTAGCTAGAAAAATGTAGCGGTCTTTGTCCAGCAGTGGGAAAACATAGGTTACCAAAAATAAATGTATATTTCTCGCACGCTTTGTAGCCTAAACGACTGGATAAATTTCAAAATCAAATCATGCAAATAAATCCTTGACTTTTCAAGGATTTATTAGCAAATAAATATGGTTACAAAAGTTCTTGCAATAGTATTATGGTAGCTTCACATATTCAATCATAACATGCAAATTTTGGTATAGGTACAATTAAATCATTTACATTTAAACTGAAGAAATTCTTTTATATCATAGAAGGGATTCTCAATTAACCATCTGTGTAAAGCTCTTTTGAAGCGGTCCATTGGAAGTTCTTTAATTTGGGTAGGAACCTTGTTATATATCAAGGTTCTATACACATAGGATAACAACTTCGCCTATATAGTTCCGTTTTAATTCTAGGATTAATTAGTCTAGTAGGATATAGTTTTGAACTCACATTTATCTCCCAGTTTTTCAAACATCTCTGGGTGAGATTTTGTAAATTTACATATTTTTTCAATATAAATACCAGTTAGTGCAACTATTTTAAGTTTCCTAAACAGTGGTTTACAGGATGTAAGTGGTTCTATATTACAAATTGCACGTATACACCTCTTTTGTGCGATAAAAGCTCTTCCAACAAATGAGATATCATTAGATTCGTCTGTGAATGAGATATCAAGTGCCAAAGTATGAATTTTGAAAGGCAATATGAATTTGGAACAAAAAAGAAAACAAGAAAAATCATTAAAATTAACTTATCACGCGTTTGTATTCTAATAATAGTTCTTTTATTAGTATATATAGTTCTCTATAAAGTGGTTTTCACGTGTTCTGATTTTTACTTTCTTCCAATAATTGATTAATTCAAGCTGGGAACTATTATTTGAATTAAATTGAATGCATAAAATAACACCTCAATTATATTTATTTATGTACACACTATACTTGAAAATAAAATTTTGTACAGCGAAAAAACTTTTTACAAAAAAAAATAACCGACTTCCAAACAAAACACTACAAAGTATAAAATAACCTTAATTTCGGAAGTCGGCGTTTTTGGTTTTGTTTCTTTGTTTTCTAACACCGACTTCCGAAATTAAGGACCCATCTGAACTAAAGATAAAAATCAAACCAAGCTAAAGATTCATTATGTACCAGGAGACCCGAAACATGTCGAAGTATTTCCGGGGCTGGAACTGTGAGCAGTTAGGATTCAAAAGTACCAGGAGATCAAAAACATGTCGAAGTATTTTCGCGGCTGGATTATAATAATAATAATAATAATAACAAGGCAAGGAGCTTCACGGGCGCTTCTTTCGGGCTCTTCATGGGTCCGATGTAGATTTTTCAGCGTCCGTGGCCTGACTACGTTTCAGTGATCTCTTCGGGGACGGCAGTGCGATTATGGACGAAGTTATTTTGACGAATAAGTACCGGAGGCATATTATGAAGGCCGGGACGCGGACGTGTGTCAGGCATGCCACCGTCCGGGTGGGTCCATCAGACATATTATCTCTAGTTGTTCTCGTCTGGCTAACGGCGAGTACTTGCACAGGCATCACATTGTACTGGGATCGGTCCATCATCACTATAATAATGAATAAATGTTTATTTTCTTCCACAAATAACACTTATAAACTAATATTTTAGGAAACAATTACAATTATGACTATGACAATGTTCATTTGTGGGAGACTGGTGCCTAAACTAAGTCGTGGCTTGTATTTCAGGACACCAAGGATTCCCCTCTACAGGCAAGATAGACACAATGACAAAATTTAGTTTAGATGTCAAAGCAATTTTTTGGAAGAAAAAGAAATAAAATAAAAGAAAAATAATAATAAAATCTATTTGTATGAATTGTTGTGGAGTTACAGGTGCGTGTGGGATATGGGTGAGGGGTATGTATATTGTGCTTGTCTGTGATGTGTGTGTATGTGTGCGTGTGTTTGTGTAAGTAATGTTGAGAGGGTGAGAAGCTACGTGAGTGGGTTACGTCGAACTAGCTGAATAGTTGAAAAAAATAAATTAAAAAAATGGTATATGTAGAATTCCTTATTTAAAACCTAATTACGTTTTTATTACTAGTAGTTCCTCTGTTTTTGTGTAATTCAATTTTAGTAGCCAATTAGTTAATATTAGTTTACATTTCGATTTATTGTAATCAAAAATACCTAATTCCTTATTTAATTTATTGTTGAGTATAGGTCCTCGGAAAGAATATTTTTTTGGGCTTAACCCGTTTTACATTTAATGGTGCTACAAATTGCATAGTGCCTCCTCGTTGTTAATTTGGAAAGATCGAAAGAAGATGCATCTGAATGTTGCCTCAAAATTGTAAAAAGGATGTAAATTTGTCGAACAGAGCCTCCTGATACAATTCGGCAGTGGGGGAGAGTCATGGTTTGGAAAGGCCAACTTTAAGAATTAACCATTGGGCTCTCTCCATTTCCAACATTTTAGTTTTACTAAAATGTTTGGCACCTCCCCATTTTGTAATACAATATGACAATATAGATTGAACAAGAGTAAAATATACCATTTGAGTGTTTTACCATTTGCTGCCTGTCTAAGCTGTTTAAACATATAAGTAAGTTTCCGTACTCTTTTAGATAAGTTGTGAATGTGGGTGTCAAAGGACAATCTTTTATAAATAATTACACCCAAATAACGAATAGTTTGTGTCGGTTGTATAGTTGGGCAGTTACATTGATTCACAGGAGGAAATGAACACTGATGGAAATATATGGGAGGCTTATCTTGTAAGAAGGTTTCTGCGCTCCTGATCGCAAAAGGAGTGTATTTTGTTTTATCTGCGTTAAGTGTGAGCGAGTTTGCAGCTAGCCAGTGGCAAACAGTATTCAGACCTGATTGAGCTAAGGAATATGCTTCCTCCCAAGAATCCCCCTTGAAAGTAAGAGTATTGTCATCTGCATAAGATATTATTTTTCAGTTAACAAGATTAAGTTGACACAACTCATTTATATAATATAGAAACAAGGTGGGACCAAGAATACTCCCCTGTGGCACTCCGTATTCGATAGGAAGTTCATCACTCAAGTGGTCCCCGATTCTTACACGCTGCGTGCGATCAGATAAATAGTCAACCATTAATCTCAATTCATTTCCCCGTATTCCCATATTAGTCAATTTACGAATTAGGGTGGGGATACAGACTGTGTCAAAAGCTTTGGCAAGATCGAGGAAGATGGTCAGGCATTTTTTGTTTTCGTCTAGGTTTTATTACCACAAAACCAGAAAACGTGTGCATAGCCTCATCAGTGGATTTGCGTGCTCGAAAAGCATATTGTGTATCAGCAAAAATTTTTTTTTTAATCTAAGAATTTTGTTAGTCTATAATTAACGGCTCGCTCGAACACTTTTGATAGTGAAGAAAGGATCGAGATGGGTCTATAGTTATTGACACAGCAATCAAAGCAACGATTTATGAGATCAGTAATTACGGGAGCCACAAAATCTACAACACTTTGCAACAGTTTAGATGAGATGTTGTCCCACCCAGGTGAGCATTCATTATGCATTAACTTCAACAATATCGACTTTGAGTAATACGAATGAGTTGCTAGGGGAAGTGTCTTTGGTTGCAGCAGTGTTATTGAACTGAGGGATATTTGAGGGTATGCGTTGAGCTAATACCTTTCCGATTGTAGAAAAGAAGATATTGACTTTATTAATAGATGATTGAGGGTTTTGATCGTATATAGTAGGTCTTCAGGAGATTCATAATTTTTATTATAGTTTGTTATAGTTTTAATGGAGTCCCATAACAATTTGGAGTTACCTTTAGCCATATTTAGTTGCGTTTGCTCATATTGCTCATATTTTGGGGGTCGAGTCACCCGCGTCCGAACGAGAATACCCATTGCTAGTCCCTACACTTAGTCCCCGGGTGGTGCTAATCAGGTGACACTAACTGGTGGTAGGTTTCGGCCGATGGCTTGTGACCACCCACTGGGCAAAGACGTGCCGTCAAGTGGCCTAGCCGCGTTCCGGTACGATGCCCAGTGTAGCCAATTCAGAGGAGTTGGGTCGAAATAGTTGTTCCAATGCAGGTAGAACGACCAGGCTCGCGTTGATATGGGCGTATCGGGAGACTAGTCGTGGAGGGTAGCGGGATCCGAGGCACGGCGGCGCCGCTGGCCGACCGCAGACACTTGGGGGCCCAAGTAGTGTACTAGCCATACATGAAAAGCTGCCCCGCCAACTGTCGAAAAATCCCGGAATGCACCATCGTGCTGGTTGGCGACCAGACGAGAGGGCCCGATGGACATTTCCGAGGGCGGCTCGGGCGTCCCCACAGTCTCCAGACTAGTCCCCCAATGATGTCGTCCTGTCAGAGCGCGCCTGAGGGTTAGCAGCATGGAATTTCACTTCCTTCTCCTCTACCCTACTAACTCAAAACAATATGGCCAGGAACAATAAGAATAAAGCTGTACAGCGGCAGCACTCCCTCGCATAAAGTGCACCTCTCCAACATTCGTATGTCAGTCCATCACCACCTAGAGACTGAGAAACCAGCGCTCTTGTTTCTGACGGAGACGCAGATCGGATGTCCGTCTGACGTGTCGTATCTTACATACCCAGGGTTTACCCTGGAGCACCACTTCAGACTACGCGCGGGCGTATGTATGTACGCCCGGGACGACATCTGCTATCGGCGTCTCCGTAATCTTGAGAACTCCAGGTTCTCAACGCTGTGGGCTTTAGTGGACACCGGCCTAGATAAAATTATCTACGCCTGTGTCTACCGTTCGCACGGCGGTGATCTAGAGACAACTGGGCTAATACAGCACCTCAGTGAGGCGGCGGATGCGGCTCAGCAGCGGTAACCTTCTGCCCAATTTGTGTTGCTGGGGGACTTCAACGCCCACCATCAGGAGTGGCTTTTCCCATACAAGCACACAGACCATGCTGGACGAGAGGCGCAAAAGCTAGCGCTTGAGTTAAATCTCACCCAGCTGGTCCAGGGGGCAACGTGTGTGCCGGATGTTGATTCGCACACAGCCAATTGCTTGGACCTTCTGCTGACAACAGATCCAGACCGGTACTCGGTGTCGATTTCTTCTCCACTGGGTAGTTCCGACCACTGTCTGGTGAAGTCTGTGTCCGTCTACTCCCCGCCCGATCCTAGCCCCAGAGGCACCCGGTGGGTATGGCGATACAGGTCAGCAGATTGGGATGGCATGCGATCATTTTTCGCATGTTACCCTTGGCAGCCTACTTGCTTTCCTTCAACTGATGCTTCGTAGTGCGCTGACGCCGTGACGGATGTGTTGCGGAAGGGAATGGAGTACTACATTCCGTTCTCAGACGTAGCAATGTCTGGCGAAGCTCGCCCATGGTTTGGTGCCGACTGCAATCGCGCTAATGCGATAAAATCCTTAGCGACCGACAATACGGGTTCCGCCGAAATCGATCTACTGGGGATCTTCTAGCGTATGCCTTTCACATCTGGAGTGAGGCCATAGAGAAGCACGGGGAGGCACTTGCGGTCTCCCTTGATATCTCGAAGGCCTTCGACAGGGTCTGGCACGATAGCCTTATTAGTAAGCTTCCTTCCTTCGGTCTGCCAGCCGGATTGTGTGATTGGGTTGAAGATTTCCTGAGGGATCGGTCTAACCGAGTGGTCATAAATGGCTGCTCGTCCGGACTGCTGGATATTAATGTCGGTGCTCTCGGCAAAATTGTTCTTGCTACATATGCTACCTCACACCTGTAATAGTTTAGTAAATTTAGTTGAATTGATCTGATATAAAAATACAATTAACTACATTGACTTATTTACACTATTTTAATCTTTTTTTTTCCAATATGATTGATAAAATAATTACTAACCTACACATCCATGATAGTTTAAACTTATTAGCAGAGGATCCTCGTTAGGCACATACTACTTGACTTAATAACGATATTCCCCTTTTGCTTGGTTTGGGTACTCATTTGAGCGTGTTTGTCATCTAGGAACATCTATCCCCTAGCATCTATCATCTAGCCCCTCTCGCATAATATATACCAAAATGACTCACAAATAACCCTATCCAACACACAATCTAACAACACTGAACACATAACAAAACTCACTTTAAATACAATATACTCTGTGATAGTGGAAACAACATTACGTGTATTGCGCAAGTCAAGAACTTTATTGCATAATAATGTCAATCACGCATTCCTTCGTTTGACAGCCATATTGTGGGCGTGCGCATTGCATGGATTTTAGTTTTTGTTGTCTTTGATGCGCACAGATAACATTTTTTTAGAGTTGTGCGCGCCACTGTTAGTCGGCGACATCCCACCGTCTGGATAATAGTCTGTTGCCATCTCTTCACCCTCTTATTTAAAATAGAATAGAATACTCTTTATTAAGTACACCATATAAGTTACAGAAAAGATAGATGAGAAACATTACATAGGGTGACACAATGGGCGGCCTTATCGCTAAAAAAAAACCCTTATGTATTTATTTTTCTGTTTATTTGACACGTTTAATTACTTTTTATGCTGCTCCGATCGACGTCATACTCAACGCTGGCTGTCGCTGAAAACCAGCGCTGTGGCTCTGCCTCGCACACGAGTCCTAGCATTATGCTGAGCGACGGCCGTTTTGCGCGAATGTGACGCATATCTTCCCAATTGTTATAAAATTGTAATTTTGTTTTATTGAATTTTTATTTTTTTGGTATGCGTAATGCTTGGCGCAAATAATCGCTTTTTCTTTCTTTCTTTCTTCTTTATATTAATGATCTGCTAAAACCCGGTACCTTTGGGTATGCAGACGACAGTACTGTTGCTGAGAGATACGTGTCCGACGCACGAGCTGGTGGGTCGCAGACCCGGTCTCTCCGGGAGGCTATGGTTGAGCGCTTGAACTTGTCCTTACAGGCTGTCTCTGAATGGGGCGATGCCAATTTGGTCAAGTTCAATGATGCTAAGACCCAAGCGTGTCTTTTTCCCGCTAAAAGGAGCCAATTCCACCCAGCTCCATCTTTTCGTGGTGTTACCGTGCCGATAACCTTGACCGACTTGAGCTTCTTGGTGTTACGTTAACATCTACCCTCAATTTTGGCCCTTACATACAGGCAAAGGCTTAAGTGGCTGCCAGAAAGTTGGGGGTCCTATCAAGGGTGAGACGGTACTTCACGCCGGAACAGCTGCTCAAGCTCTATCAAGCGCAAGTTCGATCGTGTATGGAATACTGCTCTCATCTTTGGGACGGATCTGCCAAATACCAGCTTGATGCCCTTGAGTCAATTGAGAAACGAGCCAAGAGGATCATCGGTAATGACAGGCTCGTCGAGTCGAAGGTCCAAAGTCTTGAGCATCGACGCCGAGGTGCTGGCCTGTCGGTTTATCGCGGGCTTATCGCTTGCATTTTGGGGAGTGCGCGACGGAATTGCATGATTTAATTCCGCCAAGCCCGTTCCATCATTGGACCACAAGACGAACGGCGATGCGCCACCGGTACATGGTGGACAACCCACCGACATGCACTAAACGTTTTGGGAACACATTCATAGTGCGTACAGCTAAGGAGTGGAATTCCCTGCCAGAGTCTGTATTTCCAGATAGCTACAACCTGGGAGTCTTTAAGACAAGAGTGAATAGGTTGCTTCTAGGCAAACGTGCTCCATCTTCGACCGCATCATCGCTTACCATCAGGTGAGATAGTGGTCAAACATATGCCTATATATAGTAAAAAAAATAAAAAATATTGTAGTTTTCATTTTTTAAGAAGTTTGTTGCAATAGTTCCGATAACGTTTATATGTCACACTTAAGATTTCATTTCTCGTTTCTTTTTTAGTTTTAATATGCATACTGTCTCTATTTTTAATGCACCTTAGTAGTCCTGGCGTTATCCAGGGTTTTAATGTAGTTTTATTTCGTGTCATCCTAACGATCGACATATGTTTAGTGTTAGATTAGACAATAATTCAACAAGTTTATTAAATCCACATTCAATATATTTACATTAATGTCACCTACAATTATAATATTTTGAAATGATTGCAGTTGTTCAAGAATGTTGTGGAGTGACTGCAGAAAGGTATCCAAATTTTTAAAAGATGGTGACCTGTATATTGCCACAATAACTATTGTCCGATCGTTTTGCATGTCATGATGTTAGTTGCCTCAATACAGAGCTAGCAAACAGTCGCGTAATTTTATTTATCAAAAATACCTAAAGTATCTACAACTCACAGTCAACCTTACGGCGTCAACAACTATGTTAGTTCCAAATTTAATTAGCAATCAGTTGCATTCACATAGAATTGGTTCTTCTATTATGTAATAATGTTGATTGCTGACCATGACTACCACTCCATCATTCTGATTAAAGGTTCGGTTAGTTTTGTAAGATTTATATCTATTTAAAACAGGGAGATCCGCTACCTTTTTTTCCGGGAAACTAACATGAAGCCATGTGACTGCAATGGAGACTGAGGAGGAAGTGAAAATCCAGAGCCGCTACTGCCTTAGTACTTCAGATCCAAAACTATCTCATTAAAAAAATAGGTAAACATATAGCATCGCCATTGGCTCACATTGTCAATTTATCTTTGAGAGGAGTCCTCTGACCCCATTCCTCAGTCTTTGTCAATTTTTTGTCAAATCGAGTACGTAGGCTAGTCACAATATGCCTCTTAAGTCTGTTAAACTGGATATCTTCACTCGTTATTAGGTCTTTCGCCATTTTGTTGGGGTGGTCTGCTTGTCTGCATGTGTATCTACTCAAGTATTTTTCAATTTCCTCTCTTACAGTGGGTAGTTGGAGATCCTGTTACATGAATTTGTTGAAGACGTGGCATGGGATTTTGAAATTCATTCTGAGCATCTTGGTTTGAAAACGCTCAATGATGTTGATATTGGATTCAGCAGCGGTGCCCCAAAGTTGAATGCCGTAGGTCCACACTGGCTTGACGATCACATGGTATATGGCGAGCTTGTTTAGGACAGACAGTTTAGATTTAGAGCCTAGTAGGCAACTCATTTTTCTGATTCTGTTATCTAGCTGCTTTCGCTTGGACCATATATGTTTCTGCCAAGTCATCCTTCTATCGAGGTGGATACCTAAATATCTGGCGTCGTCAGACTGTGGAATGGCTTGTCCGTTAAGGGTGACGTGTGGACATGTTGGTTGTCTCAGTGTGAATGTCACTTGGGTAGACTTTGTGGGATTCACCCTTATGCGCCATTTTTCGAACCAACCATAGATTTGATTCAGGCTATTTTGTAGGTTTATTGATGCCAGACTTCGTTCTTCGTTGGACGACACCATTATACAATGGTGTCGTCCGCGAAAGTACCCGTGATAGTGGTAGCTGATGTTGACAGGACCCAGCACTGATCCTTGTGGTATACCCGACATTATTTTACACATGTTTGAGGTTATTTATTTATTTACCTAGGTTAACCAACAATTGTTTACACTACATACATTTCTGACCTTATGTCTAAAGTAACATTTGCACGTGCAATAATTAATTAAAGGTTAACACCACATGCACGAAAAAACGGCTATATACTAACATAATTACTTATAATATCTAATTGACCTGAAATTATACAATATCACTGAATTTATTAAATTTTCAACATTATTCAATGGTGTATCAACACAAAAAAAAACATTGACTAGAAAATGACTGATTAAATTACAGTTATTTTAAATTAAATTAAAATTATAATGATTATAAATAGATAACAAAAATAAATCAATTAAAATTAAAGAATCAACCTAATAAACTAAATTAAAATTAAATCAAAATTAAATCAAAATTAAACCAAAATTAAATCAAAATTAAATGAACACAAAATTAAATCAAAATCAAATCAAATTAAAAACACGTATGAGATTAAATGTCCATTGGATTATTAACAAAGGCTCGTAGGAGTTTATTTACATTATCGTGGTGTACATCTACTAAGTCACTACGGCCATTAAGGATTTTGCACAATCTAGGCAACGGAGAATTCGCACCAAGCACAGAATTTCGAAAAAGTGGATACAGCGCTGCCATCTTATTCCTAGGATACCTAGAAGGCGCATGAAACCTAATAAGCTTTAATAAACTGGAGCAGTCGATCTTATTGATGAAATATGAAAAGTTAATACTCAAGCAACTGCTAAAATATTTTAATGTCAATAGCCTCCTACAAAATGAGCAGTATGGCTTTACAAAAGGCCGTTCAACTACAGATGCGGGGGTTGCTCTCCTAAAACACATCTTTAACGCATGGGAGAACTCGCAAAATGCAATTGGAGTTTTCTGTGGTCTCTCCAAATCTTTTGGTTGTGTACACCATGATACGCTTTTGCGTAAACTACGTCATTATGGTCTCCAAAACGAAGCTCTTAACGTAATTGATTCATATTTACATAATAGGTTTCAGTCCTCCGCGCTTCCAGTTTTTTAGGTGTGCCTCAAGGTTCTATACTGGGTCTGTTCTTGTTTCTAGTGTAAATAAATGCTTTACCATATTTCTTAAAGGGTATCTGTGATGTAGTACTATTTGCAGATGACACCTCTCTTATTTTTAAAGTAGATAGAAATAAACAAGATTTAGAAAACGTGGACAGTGCTCTCTCCATGGTTACGCATTGGTTTACGACAAATAACCTAGTTCTTAACGCCAAGAAAACGAAATGTGTCAAGTTTGCCTTACTTAACGTTAAAAATCTAGGACCGAATGTCATCTTAAACAAAGAGGTGCTTGAAACTGTGCACTCAGCAGTGTTCTTGGGAATAACTGTTGATTCCAAACTTCAATGGGGCCCGCATATATCAAGCCTGTCGGGAAGGCTCAGCTCAGCCGCCTACGCCGTCAGAAAAGTAAGACAATTTACTGACGTTGACACAGCTCGGTTGGTATATTTTAGTTATTTCCATAGCGTTATGTCTTACGGTATCCTATTGTAGGGTAAAGCTGCTGATATACAAAATATATTTGTCTTACAAAAACGGGCTGTACGAGCAATATATCAGCTGGGGTCAAGAGTTTCGTTAAGAAACATTTTCAAAGACATTGGAATTCACACGGTAGCATCTCAATTCATTTTTGCAAACATATTATATATTAGGCAAAATATACATTTATACACTAAAACCAGTGATATCCATAACTTTAACACTAGAAACAAGCACAAACTACATGCACCATCCCACCGTCTTCGAAAGGTTCAAGACTCATTTGTGGGGCTCGGTATCCGTTTTTACAATAAGCTACCCCCTTCTTATCTTGAGCTACCTTTTAACTCTTTTAAAGCTAAAGTTAAATCTAACCTTTGTTCGAAGGCATACTATTCAATCAAGAATTATTTAGACGATAATAATAGTTGGTCGCAGTGTTGAACACAAGACATACTTCGTTTTAATATTCCTTCATAGTTAGCATAAGACAGTTTCTATGAGTTCATAATATATTTGTTGACTTATATGTCCGTAGAGGTCAATTATTGTTTTTTTTTGAAGTGAAAACTTCTTTAGCGGCGCTGAGCACTTTTTGTTGGATGGGTAAAAACTTCCAAACTCGCGTCAGGGTCACGTGATGCTGATCGAAAAAGCGTAAGATCGAGGGGAAGGGAGAGGAACTAGTATCTCCCACTCTTTCTACCGTGCCTGAGTGTGCTGCTCCGCTTAGGCGGCACAGGGCGCTTGCGCGAATGTCCGTCTGTGTTTATGTACAGCGTGCCACGCGTATCCAAGGATACGAAATTACGAAATTATGGATGAAAGTTGTTTTTTCTAAGAGATAAAAATTAATGTAATATATAAATAAATAACGATATAATATTATGAATAATAACATGTAAATTGTCATATTTGTGTACGATAGCGCAATAAATAAACATTGTATTCTACCTCATAAATGATAGTATTTTTGTACTTATAATTAAACACAACGTTAATACTAAAGTTTTCACTTCTGCCGGCACTCCCGGAGTGCTACCGGTGTTTTTTTTTGTAATAATGTAAAAAAACATTGTATACAAAGTATGTCACTTTGTATACAATGTTTTTTTTTTATTGTATGGCAACATGTGATTAACTAGTGACTTAGACAATTGTTTGATATTATTCTATCCTGAGCAACCGGCAGCAAGTTCGTCATGCTCCCTTAGATTTCACTGCTTGCGGTAGCGTCGGAGGTCGGGTTACCTCTTTTCCTCAAATATGGCGAGGGAGGTAATGGCTGATCTTTGCGTTATGCTCGTGAACGGGTGCTGCTTGTGGTGAATGGTCGTCTTGTTAGCGATGGCTTGTTTTTTTTTATGTTACAATGATTAACTGCTTTTTGTTTAATTTGGTGGCCCTAGTTTATCACTTGTAGCGTCGAGTCACAGATATATATATTGTTAGATTCTACCCCTGCACGTGTAGGCGGGCACGCCCTTTATGTCTGGAGGCATACCTATTAAGTTTGGTTTACATTGTTTTTATGCTTGAGTTATTTATTTATTAATTCATTGAGTTGTCTGATTATGATGGCGTAATAGAGTGTGCTAGCTTACAATTGGCAAATGATTTAGTTTTTAGGTTGTACGTGTTACCTAAAGTCTATTATTTTCTTTGTTATAAAGCTTTGCATAATAAAAATAAAAAATAAAAATAAAAAAGCGTTATATTTCTTACTAAAGAATACAAAAATAAACTTATTTCTAATTATCTGTTATCTTATGTTTAAACTTATATTTATAGATTTATATTTCTTATTATTTATGTAAGAACCCCTCGTTCTCGAAGGTGAAGGCCTCCTCTAGAGAATTCCATGTATCCCTGTTCTTTGCTGTCTCCATCCACTGTTTGCCAGCCACTTGTATAATATCGTCAGTCCACCGGGCGGCTGGTCTACCTCTCTTTCTGGTGCCTGATGGACCCTTCCAGGATGTTATCCTGGCGGTCCATCTGTTATCTGTTAGTCTGGCTATGTGTCCAGCCCAACGCCACTTAAGCTTTTTGTATTGAATCAGAGCGTCTGTAACTTTTGTCTGCTTTCGAATTATATTATGGGGTGTTTTTTGTATTCTTTTGATTTTCAACATACTCCTTTCCATTCTTCTTTGACACGTCCTGATTTTTGCTTTTGCTTCATTTGTGAACTTCCAAGTTTGGCTAGCGTATGTTAATGATGGCAATATGCAGGTATCCATAATAATTTGCTTAATTTTGATCGGCATGTCACTTTTCATAATTTCTTTTAAACTCCAAAATTTTTTCCAAGCATTCGAAACTCTCCTTTCTATTTCTTGTTCATTTTTTTGCTTCTCAAATGATAATTGTTTTACCAAGTATACATAGGTCTCGACGTCCTCCAACGCTTCATTGTTTAGGTATACAGGGGACTTCCGATAGTTTGTCATAATATTGGTTTTACTGCGGTTAATTTCTAGTCCTACCTGCTGACTTGCGGCGTGAAGATCGTTTAACATCGACTGCAGCTCCATTTTACTCTCAGACAGCAATATGATGTCGTCGGCAAATCTCAAATGACTTATATATTTATTGTTAATATTTAGACCGACCCTTTCCCATTGTAGTTGTCCAATGACTTGTTGTAGCACTGCTATAAATATAGTTGGAGAGATAGGATCGCCCTGTCTTACTCCTCTTCTAATAGGTATTGAAGGTCCAGTCATCTCCAGTCTAATTCTACTGTTACAGTTTTCATATAGATATTGTATTACCTTCAAATATCCTGTTTCAATATTTTGCGATTCTAGAGACTCCCATATTGACTGATGATCCAAAGTATCAAAAGCTTTTCGATAATCGATAAATCCAATGTAGAGCAGCCTCTGGAACTCTTGATATTTGTCTATTACCATTTCAATAGAGTGGATATGGTCCACAGTAGAGACTCTCTTCTAAATCCTGCCTGCTCTACTGGCTGTTGATTTTCTATGGTGCCTCTGATTCTCTTTTCTAGAATTGATGAGAATAATTTGTATATTGAAGACAGTAGGCTTATTGGTCGGTAGTTGTCCATTGTTTTGGTGTAGTCGCCGTTTTCAGCACGAGGTTAAAGAGCAGTGTTAGAGGGCTCACTAAATAGGGAGCTCCTAGCTTCAGGGCTTCGTTGGATAATTTATCAGGTCCTGGGCTTTTTTCAGATTTCAATCTTGTTATTCCCTTCAAAACTTCAGCCTCGTCTATGTCGACAATATCGGGCGATGTTTCATTTGAGAGAATTGAAGCTGAAGCTGGATCTCTACTATATTCACACCTGTACAGATTTTTAAAGAAATTTGATGCAACTTAAAGCTACAAATAAAACTACATGTAACAGAAATGAAATAATTTCTGTTACATGTAGTTTTATTTGTAGCTTTAAGTACTTCTATCCAAGTTTTATGCAGTCTAAGTTCCTTATTGGCTCTCTTTAAACTTCCAGACTGTAGTACATATTTTTCAATGGTCTTCTTACGATGGATGGTGTAGTCATGCCGGATATATTTACTTAAGAGTTTGTAGAGAGCTTTAAGCTCGTTTTTCATACTTCTAGTTTTTGGTTTTGTTTTTTGGAGAAGTTGCCGTCTTGACATATTTTTTTTTGTTTTGTCTGATAAAACAGAAGGCATGTTTTTGTGTTTTGAAGTGATATGTGCCTTTTTGAGGCCATTTTCTATTGCACCAACGATTTTATGGGTAGGTAATACTGTTATCTAAATTTTTGTGAACTGATTCTCTGTATATTTTAACTTCTGCTTCATTTTTTAAGGTACTCTTTGTGTTGTTTTCGTAAGATTTTCTATTCCTTCTCAGATGTTGAAGCTTAAAAGTCGCTCTTACTAGTCTATGGTCGCTGGGATAGTGAACATTGATCACTTCTATGTTGTGAGCATATTTTTGGAGATTTGTAGTCCACTTGAAAAATGTGTTTAGAATTGAAAACTTGTTTTTACGTGCAAATTGTATAAGCCTACTGCCTCTATTGTTTCTGTTTCCATAACCATGACTTTTCATTATAAGTTTTCTTCTTGTTTTGGTTGGCCAATTTTGGCGTTGAAGTCGCCGATGACCATTTTATTTTTTCTAGACATTTTTAATGCATTATTTACAGTGGTATAAAACAATTCAATATCTTCATCACTTGCTGTTGTTGTTGGAGCGTAACATTGTATTATGGTTATTTCAATGTTATCGATATTTAACTCGAGTAGAGCCACCCGTTCAGATAATCCTTTAAAAGATATAATGTTCTTCTTATGGCGCTTATTCACAATGAATCCTACTCCATATAATCCCGGTGTTTGTCCCATATAATACAGAATGAAGTTTTCATGTTCTTCTATAGAGTTACCAAGTCGTCTAGTTTCAGCTAACCTATGACATCGTATTTGACATTTTTCAGGGCTTCCTTCAGTTCCAAAAGGTGAGAGTAAGAAGATAGCGTTTTAACATTATATGTTGTCACATAAAGGTGGTTTTTCTCGAAATTGCTACCTGTATTGCTTGCGAGATTTGTCTTGATTCTATCTGTATTTATTTTCTCTAAAGGGTTACGGTCTACATCTCCCACGGGGACCGGCCGTGTTGGGAGAGGTGGAGAGAGAGGGGTGTAGCTTAGTTTTTTGGAGTTTCTTCATAATCTTGACTTGTAGAGGCTTTAGTCGCGAGAGTTAGCTGTGAAGGACGCAAGAAGTTCGTTATATTTTGTGATTTATTTCTCTTGGGTACTTGCTTCGTCTGTTCTACATTATTTGATGATTTTCCATTACTTTTGGCTTCGGGAGACTCCGATAGAAATCTTTTACTAGACATGGTCTCTCTGGGTACGTCGGTTTGATGCTCTTTATTTGACGGTTTATCGTTGTTTATAGCTTCGGGAGACTCCAAAAGAAATATTTTACTTGATGAAGTTTTTCTGGGTAAATCGTTTTGTTGTTCCTTAGATTTTATCTTGACTATTTTATCATAGCGAAGCATTACTTTTTCTCCTGATGAACGTTTTCTTTGGAGCTCACCCTGGAGCTCTTTGCGTTTTTGTAGAACAGCTGGTGAATAATCTTCTTTAATATAAATGCCAGTATTTTCTAGCGCTTTCTTCTTTTTTTAAAGTTCTAGTTTTCTACCTAGCGTCGTGACTACGACGGGTCTTATTTTATCTTTATTTTTCCCCAGGCCGATCGCTGCTTCAATTTCTCATTTCGGGCAAACTATATTCATTTTCTTGTTTATGATCTCTAGAATACAGCTAAGTAAGTCTTCGTAATTTTTTTCTGATTCGGGAACACCAAAGAAAACTATATTTTTCCTTCTCATTTGCTTATCCAGAAAATCAATAGATTTTTGTTGTTCTTCTATTTTTTCTTCTAGTTGTTTTGTTTTTATCTCAATACGGTCAAATTTTTCGTCGATATTTTTGTTTATAGCCTCCTTAATATTCTCTTCCATATCTTTCATACCTTGCTTCTGTTGTGCTAAATCTTTTTGTATATTGTGTAGAGCTTTCAATACCTCTTCCATTATTGTTTACTATTAACGCTCTCTAGCGATAGACAGTTTTACTAGCAGTATGATTGTCAGGATATCGAAGTTCAGCTACTCGCCCACAGATGGCGTTGTTACCAGTTTTTTTTTGCGCTGTTATGATTTAGCAGTTTTTGGTTTGATGTAGGTAGATTATTTTTATGCCAAATTCACAAATAATAGCTTTTTTGCTGCTTCTTGCACTTGTTGTAAACTTGCACTGATCTTCTGACTCCACTGTTGTATGATTTAACTCCACACGATGTTTGTAATTCGGTTTTTTTATTGTGGCGATCTTTTGGTGATATTTTTCAAGTTTTGTTTTAAGTACGTAGATTTTGAGTTCAATAACAATCCTCCTAATGATTTGCACTATACTTGACAAAACTACAGAACTTTAGATGTATAACAAACGATATTTATATTTTTATTTACAAATTTACACAGAGTCAATGTCAACAGTGGCACACAAGCGCCCTCTCTCCAGATCTCTTTTAATACCATTGTTTAAATGCGAGTTCTTCTAACTCAACAGACAGCTGATGTGTTGCTGGGGAGTTTGTTGGCCACTTCTTCTCCACAGCTAAAACACTAGGAAGTGGTGATGGGCGGGCGTTTTGGGGGACTGTCTATTTGTAAACGTTGACGTTCAAAAAGTGCTGGTACTCAGCCTAATTTGAATAAATGACTTTTGATTTTGATTTTATTGCGCAACAGCTTGTAAAGAAATAGAGCATCGGTTATATCTCTACGCATGGATAATGAATGCATTTTGAAATGGCACAGACGGGTCTTGCAGGAGGACAGACGCTTAGATTTCACTAAATGCTAGATGCCATACAAAACGTTTCTGGACTCTTTCTAGACGCAACATGTGAGCGGCATAGTGAGGTCTCCACACAACACTACAATACTCCATAACACTGCGTACGAGACTGTTATAAAGCATTATTTTGGTGTTACTATTACGAAAGCCTTTAGTGTTACGAAGTATGAAGCCCAACATTTTCGATGGAAGGTCATTAATGAACATAATAAATAGTATTGGAGCTAAGTGCGATCCTTGGAGGGCGCCCGATGTTATTTTAATGAATGCATTTTGAAATGGCACAGACGGGTCTTGTAGGAGGGCAGACGCTTAGATTTCTTCTCACTAAATGCTAGATGCCATACAAAACGTTTCTGGACTCTTTCTAGACGCAACATGTGAGTGGCATAGTGAGGTCTCCACACAACACTACAATACTCCATAACACTGCGTACGAGACTGTTATAAAGCATTATTTTGGTGTTACTTTTACGAAAGCCTTTAGTTACGAAGTATGAAGCCCAACATTTTCGATGGAAGGTCATTAATGCACATAATAAATAGTATTGGAGCTAAGTGCGATCCTTGGGGGGCGCCCGATGTTATTTTGTGTGTAGCCGATCGAAAACCGTTTACAACGACAAAGAATTCGCGTTCAGTGAAATTGGACTCAAACCAACTCAATAAAGGGCCTGTTATACCATAGGCTGCTAGTTTATAAATCAGAATAGAATGGGACATTTTATCAAATGCCTTGCTGAAATCAGTATATACTACGTCAAATTGTTTGCCTGCATCTACAGCCTGTATTAGGGACTCCGTGAATGACACTAAATTTGTGGCTGTAGATCTACATGCTACAAAACCGTGTTGGTTTTCATTAAGGTACAATCTTAAATGTTGCTGAATGTGCGGACATATAATAGGTTCAAAGATCTTTGCGAATGTGGATAAGATTGAAATTGGCCTGTAGTTGCTTACGGTGTCTTTTTTATCTGACTTATGCACTGGGACTACCTTGGCTCTTTTCCATTCTGACCGAAAAGTTCCCGAAGTCAGCGATGCATTATATATTATTAGTAAAGGAGATACTAGAGCTGCGGCACAGTTAGAAATAAAACAGGTGGGATGCCATCCGGGCCAGGTCCTTTCCTAATGTTAACTGTTTTTAGTTTCCTTAGAAAAGAGTCGCGGTCAATTACTGGAATACTCAAGCCCTGACTATGATTACGCAGTGCTTGGAGGTGCTTTGTATTGCATTTAATTTCCGTATCTTTGTCAGTCGTGTACACTTTTGCAAAATGGTTAGCGAAAAGGTCGCAGATTTCGGAACCGTTAGACGTTACAACCTGTCCATCAGTCATTGCCAAAGGGTAGCTACTAGAGCAACCACGTTTCGCTTTTATGTAACTCCAGAAAAATTTGGGATTATCTTTTATGTCCTTTTCTATTTTATTAATATAATCATTACATAAATTCATGGCTACTTTTCCACACCGCTTCGAAACCAGTTTAGGTTCAATCTTATCCAAAGGATTTTTATATTTCTTATAACGCAATCTCAGCCCATTTTTTTCTTTTAATAACTTAATTAATGTTATGTCAAACCACGGCGGATAGCGACTAGGTTTGGTTTCCGATCAGGCACAAATTTCCTAATAGCATCACGCAGGCATCCGTAAAAAATTGCCACCATGCCATTCACATCACTAGTATTTTGAAAAAGTTCATTCCAGTTCAGCCTATTCAGGTAATTATTAATTTCAGAGAAATTAGCCTAATAAAAGTTTGGTCTTGAGTCCATACTATACGGTAAATTACAATTCTTCAGCAAAGGCATAGTTAGTTCAAGGGGGGGATGTAATTTATCGATAGCTACTAGCGAATTGCTAGATTCGTTCACTGAACAACCTGGCTCGGTTGATAACATACATAATTGTTTAGCCAGGCTTCCGTTAATATTATAACATCATAATTCATATTGCACAAATTACAGTAAAAAATATTCGTTTTAGTTCGTAATCCTCTACAATTTTGGTAAAATATTAAAATTTCCTTGAATTTTATGCGGTTCAAACCTAATGCATGCATTAACTTCCCATAGTAAAAACAATAAAACAAGTACATTCTCATCACACAACCTTACTAAGACAACTCTTGTTCCTAATTCGAATATACTCTGCGCCGTCAGTCTTCCTCACGAATATTCTTCCGTTTCTGACCCACACGTATCTATAATTCTTCTCTTTGGCTTTAATCCTCGCAGCTGCATGAAGAGCTCTATCCGTCGGGGACAGATGTTCAGCAACAAAGACTGCAGATTTTGGTCCAGCGTATCCCAGGTGCGAACAGTTCAGCTTTTCTTGAGGGTTAGCTTGGTTGTACTCAATGGTTAAAACATGACCTAATAATATTCTAGAAAAAACATGATTCTATGTCATCGATTTCACCAGATGGCCCAAATTGGTTCATCGCAAACAAATAATCATCACTAGGGGCGTACAGCAGTACGCCCCCTAAGATAACACAAGTCACAGTGAAAGCTGCAACACCAGTGCAGCGCACAGTCCGAATACAACCGTCCGCTAGACACATGGACCATGTCCAGCACACTCGGAAAATGTCTCTTCTTGCTAGGCATACTTTGTTTCGTTCCTCTTGATTGTGAAATCTACCAAGACCGTCCAAAAATCAAGACCTCTGGAGGTGATCTAGTTCTAGAACCAGCGTTTGATAAAAATATTTATCTGCGCCCTAATGGACCGAAATCGAGCATCTTTGTTGGTGACTTCAATGTACTTCACCCAAACTTCCCGAGTGAGGGAACGCGGTCCCAGCCGTCGAGTAATGACAACGCTGACAGGAACATAAACGGCATATTAGAAAGACTTGAGCGATTGGAGAACAAAGATTCTGCGCTTCCAAATGACTTACTTTTCAATATATCAATGCTTTGGCGGAAAGTCAACAATATCCACAGGAAAGTACTGAATTTACAAATTCAATTAAATAACAGAGGAAAAGACGAATGTGAATCCAATCCGTGCGAGCATGGCGGAACCTGTCTCAACTTAGTGAACGGCTACCATTGTCTGTGCCCTTCCAACTGGGAAGGCAGAGATTGTGACGTCGATGTCAACGAATGCCGGAACTTTGCTGGAACCGACCTCGGCTGCCAAAATGGAGCCACGTGCATAAACAGGCCAGGATCGTATGAGTGTTTGTGCAAATCTGGCTGGTTTGGCTTTCATTGTACTAGTAAAGCTAAGGATTGCTCCGGTGGTGACTTCGAAATGTGCGGCCATGGAACTTGTGTGCAAGTAACTTCAGGAGAGGGGGTTCAATGCATATGCAACCAGGGATGGACAGCGAATGTTACTAGTGCTTCTTGCTTAACCGATATTAACGAATGCGAATCTTATCAAGGTCCTCGGTGCTCAGTGAACCCCAAGGTTGACTGTATCAATCTGCCCGGCTCGTTCCGATGTGGACGGTGTCCTGCTGGTTATGAAGGTGATGGCTACAGTTGTTACGATATCGACGAATGCACAACTACTCCCAACGGAGGCTGCAGTCTTTTAGTGACATGTCACAATACCATCGGTTCCCGAATATGTGGTTCATGTCCACCCGGCTATCAAGGTGACGGAGTTACGTGTTCCTGGAGAGGCACGTGCAACATCGGTCATGGAGGGTGCCACCCATCCGCGCAGTGCATAGAAAGTGCCTCGCCAACTGGCCAATCAGCACAATGTATATGCCCCGACGGCATGGAAGGCGATGGAGTAGGAATCAGCGGCTGCTACGTTGCAACCGGCGGAGGAAACGTCACCGATGGTTGTGATTTCAATCCATGTGGCATCCATGGACAGTGCCACTCTCTTCGTACCGGCTACACCTGTATCTGCTTCAAGGGCTACGGCGGTGCTCACTGTGAAATGGTCACCGACCCTTGCAGAATAAATCCCTGCCACAACGGAGGGATCTGTCGAACAGACGACAGTCAAATCGGAGGCTTCCGCTGTGAGTGCGCGGCGCAGTACTCGGGCACCTTGTGTCAGGTAAGAACAAAGTCTTGCGGCGGTGTTCTAGATCACGAAGAAGGCAGCATTGTTTATCCTTTGACTAATACCACGTACAGTCATAATTCTCAATGCGCTTGGGTTGTACACACGGCGCCTGATAAAGTAATTAATGTAACGTTCAGTAAATTTAATTTAGAGGGTAATCCCGAATGTTTGTACGATTTTCTACAAATTCACGATGGTCGAAAATCTTCTAGCCAACTTCTAGGAAGATTTTGTGGAAACAATTTTCCTAAAGGCGGTAACATTGTATCGAGTCATAACAATTTGTATTTCTGGTTCCATTCAGACAAAACAGTAGCTAAAGACGGGTTTGCGTTACACTGGACTAGTATAAAACCAGTGTGCGGGGGCGAGGTCGACGCCACCACGCACGGTCACATCAACTCCCCGGGCTCTCCTGGGCCGTACCCTCCCAACCGCGATTGCTATTGGCACTTAACGACTTCTCTCGGTAAAAGGATTAGCTTACATTTCTTTGCTCTCAATACTGAAACACATTCAAACCGTAGTTTCGACTATTTAGCTATTTATGACGGCGAGCACATGACAGATCCTCTCATCAATAGGTACTGTAACATGACCCAGCCCGCGCCCGTCCAGTCGGCGGGCTCCGATATGTTGATACACTTTCACTCTGACGCTTACGGCTCGGGACACGGATTCCAAATTGCGTATGCGCCTGTCGAAGGCATTCCTGGCTGTGGAGGTTACTATACAACTGAAAAGGGGGAACTTGTTTCGCCCACTTACGATGGGCAGTATCTAAGTAATTTATTATGCGAGTACAAAATTAAAACTAGCTTGGATACCAAGATCAAAATTGACTTCAAAATGTTCAATCTCGAACGATCCTTAAGATGTCAATACGATTATCTAAAAATTTATGACGGTCCGTCTCCTGATTCTCGTCTCGTCGGGAAATTTTGTGGAACTACTTTTCCGAAATCATATACATCATCGTCGAATGAGCTTTATTTTAAATTCAAAACTGATAGGAGTGTGCCCGCTGACGGCTTTCGAATCACGTACGAGGCCATCTGTGAGAAAACTTTGGAAGGCGATAGCGGAGTCATAAAATCACCCGGATATCCGTTCAGCTATCCAGAGAATAAAGTTTGTGTTTATATCATCAAAACTGTTCCCGGCAAAGCAATTCAATTAACATTTCAAGATTTCGATATCGAAGACAACCGGTACTACGACTGCCGGTACGATAGCGTTGAGGTCAGGGATGGTCACGACCAGAATTCTACTTTACTAGGTAGATACTGTGGTGGTGCCGTGCACACGCCTCCTGTACAAACATCCACTCTTAATTATATGTACATAAAATTCACATCCGATTTAAGCATTTCGGGCACGGGATTCTACGCTAATTATACCACTATCGATACAGAGTGTGGGGGTATACATAGAGATACTACCGGGTTAATAAATCATCCATCCGGAGACGCTGCTACGTACAAAAATTATCAGACGTGCAAGTGGTTACTGATTGCTCCAGAAGGAATGCACATAAAGTTGACTTGGAACAGATTTGAAATTGAGCACATGCCCAGCTGTGGCAGCGATTACTTGGAGTTGGTTGAGATAGATGAAAATAATGAAAATAGTGTTTTGGGCAAGTTCTGTGGCAATCGATCGCCGCCCGCCTTGACCACATCGACTAACCGGCTCATGCTAAATTTCGAGTCTGACGGTAGTATTCGTTATGCAGGTTTTTCAGTTACATATACGTTCTTGGATGAAAAATCACATTGCGGTGGAGCGTATATAAAAACCCATGGCTTCATATACTCTCCTGGTTGGCCTCGCTCGTATGAAGCCAATCGCGATTGCACGTGGATTATCACGGTCCCGGTCGGGCAACAGATCATGCTTAACATTACACAGTTTAATCTGGAACGACCTATACGAGACAAATGTAATCTAGGTGACTTTTTAGAAATAAGAAACGGCGGCAATGAACATTCCCCATTGATTGGGCAGTATTGTGGAAAGTTCCAATCAAAACAAATTGTGTCATTATCCAATGCTGTACACCTTCATTTTCATTCTGATTTCTATCTAACCGGGACTGGGTTCAAAATTGAATGGGACGGTACTATAACAGGGTGCGGAAGCACACTGACGAGCCCGTCTGGCTCTGTAACATCGCCGAACTATCCGAATGATTACAACGAAAACGCCGAATGTTTCTATAGAATAGTTACCAATGAAGGTTCACGGATCCGTATTACATTTACAGAGCTAGATCTTGAAAGAACTCCTAATTGTAGAGACGATTATGTCGAAATTTTTGACGGTCGCGATACGAGTGCCACAGATTTAGGAAAACACTGTTACATGTCACCGGACCTAGCCAGTATCGAAACAACAACTAATTATGCTTACGTCAAATTCAGGTCTGATATATACCAGGAAGGAAAAGGATTCCTGTTTAACTATCAAACAATATGTAATATTAACATTACTGGAAGATACGGAGTGATCGAGAGTCCAGGTTATCCAAGTAATTATCCACTGAATCTAAATTGTATATGGAGTATAACAGTTCCCAAAGGTAATAAAATTAATGTGACGTTCACACACTTTGATATTTACAAAACATATCGATTCTATCCTCGTAGGTTGAGGTTCCGTAATCCTAATTTATATAACGATGATTGTCATCTAGACTATTTGCAAACCAAAGAGTTACCTGATCCAAATTATTCTAGTAAACTCTGTGGCAGCACAATTCCGCCTCCAATTACTACAAAGAGCAATACATTCCAAGTAAAATTTTCCTCTGGTATTTCTATGCCCCGCACTGGTTTCCGCTTAGAATGGATCACGTACGGTTGTGGAGGACACATTAAAAAATCTATGGGCACCATAACCCTTGATAAAAGTAAAACTAACGACCAGGAACTTGACTGTGAGTGGCTGATAGAAACTCAAGTAGGTAAGAGTATTAATATCACTTTTACAGAGGTTTATATGACAGATACCGCCAATTGTACTGACGATGCTATTGAAATATATAACGGTGAAAACACGTTGGCTCCATTGCTTACAAAAATTTGCCATCGTGGTTACGTATCTGCGCAGTCTGACAGCAATTTCGTGCTGGTGCGTTTTTCCAAGCGCTCTACACTCAGGGATATTCATTTTTCATCACAATTTAGGTCTTCAAATTCGAAATGCGGTGGTGCTATGAATTCCAAATCGGGGCTCATACACTCCCAAAACTATCCAAAGAATTATGACGATAACATGGATTGTCTTTGGTATATTTTCGTACCCGCATATCACCGCATCGAACTTAACTTTATAGATCTAGATCTGTATTCTGTTTCTGAATCCGTTGATGAGAAAAATGACTGTGACGACTCGATTCAAATTTATGATTATGAAAGCAACTATAGACCTTCCTCAAATTACACGTACCGTATATGTCCAAATTCAAATCGAACACAGTTTGTGAGCAAATTCAATAGCGTAGTTGTGCAATTCAAAACCGATGGTTACGGAACGGCCAAAGGTTTCAAAGCTAACTTTACTGTCACGTGTGGTGCTATTATAACGGCGGAACATGAGGGTATCATAGAGAGCGATAACTTTGTTCAACATACCAACAAAAGCTGTATTTGGACCATTCTTGCGGGTTCGCCCGATCAGAAAATATATTTAACACTGACCTTAATGTCGTTGCCAAAAGACAGTAATGTAATCACAAATAGATCATGCCCCTCCTCTTTCCTGCGAGTACTCGACGGAGATGACGATAATGCTCCACTAATCGGGGAATACTGTGGACGCAAAATTCCACCTATGATCGTCAGCCGCGGAAGCGCCTTGACGATAGAGTTCGGTAGTTACTCTGGTAGAGTTACGGGAATGTTTGCAGCTCACTATTCCCCACTTAGTAACGCTTGCGGAGGTGCATTAACTTCAGAAGAAGGAACCATAGCGTCCCCGAACTACCCTGGCCCGTACCCTGTAAATACTGATTGTGAATGGGTACTAAAATCATCCCCTGGAAACACTGCGTATGTCCAATTCGAGCGATTTGACTTAGAGTTCTCTGAAGGTTGCAACGACGACTACGTAGAAGTTCGCGAAACTGACGGTGCCGGTCGGCTATTGGGTGTATATTGTAGCAGTGAAACTCCTAGCAATCATAGCACAGCCTCACAAATATATGTTAAGTTCCATAGTAACTCCAAAACCAGCGGTCAAGGCTTTCTCTTGCATTATGGATTTCAACGAGAAAATGATATTACAGGAGATAGCGGTGAGATATCTTCTCCGTTGTACCCAACTCGATATTTAGGATCTGGCGAATACAGCTGGCGCGTGCTCGTTACCGATTTGGATGCTATAACTGTGACTCTTGATGTTTTAGATATTTATTCCAACACCGAGGTAAACTATAATAAATTGACCATCTACGATGGATATGATTCCACAGCTCCAATTTTAGAGGAACTAAATGGTGTACTGGCTGATAGGAAAGTCATTCAGAGCTCCTCTAGCGTTGTTTACATGACACTTACGACGGATGAATCAAACACGGGTTCGAAGTTTCATATGAGTTGGACAAAGGCTTCTCTAAATGTTGAACCTGAAGATGGAGATAAAATAAACTGTGGTTCGAATGAGATTGTAATGGTTGTACCTGAAAACGGAACGATTACTTTTACATCACCGAATTATCCAAAAGAATATTCAAGCAATTTGAATTGTGAATGGGTTTACAAATCACAAATTGGAAGACATTTAAGTTTAAATTTCGTAGATTTTAGTATCGAAGACATTTACTCTTGTTATGCAGATTCAGTTTCGATTTATTCCTCTTACACTCCTGGAAATTGGAAGCCTGTCCAGGAAAGTATATGTAAATCAGAACCAGCCAAAATAGTCTTTAATGCATCTACTTACATGAAAATCAAATTCAAAACAGACTCAACCATTACTAGGACAGGATTTCTTGGTCAAGTCAAATCGGAATGCGGTGGACTAGTGACTGGTTCGTCCGGTGAAATTGGTCCGACTTGGTGGGACATGCAACCGCGATATCGTTACCCGACCAAAATCCAATGCAACTGGATCATCAAAGTGCGCCCCGGCAGGACTATTAAATTAGAGTTAAGTCATTTCAATATAACAAATAAAAATGACGACTGTGCAACTTACGTTATTTTACGAAATGGTGATTCTGAGGAAGCGCCCCTTTTGGCAAGTGGGAAGTATTGCGGTTACGAACATGAACAAAAAGCAGATATATTAACTTCTAGTAACGCGTTATTTGTTAGTTATACAAAAGGATCGTACGCGTGTCAATCCTTTGTGGTTAATTACGAAGAGAACAACTTTGAATGTGGTGCAACGTCATCTCTTACAGCTGACCACAACTGGGAAGTAATAAATTCGCCAAATTATCCATCGGTACCAGTTCCATATTCAGAATGTGAGTGGGTATTTAGCGGCCTACCTGGAGAAATTCTAAGAATAGATTTCATTGATAGATTTGACTTGGATCATGAAGATGATTGCGCAACTGAAGCTGTCGAAATACGGTTTGGATCATCGAAATTTTCTCCCCTATACGGCCGATTATGTGGCAATGATAAACATGAAACCATTAAGAGTACTGGCAATACTATGTATATAAAATATATAACTATGATACAAAATCCGCGAAATGGATTCAGAGCCAACGTGTCCATTGACACGTGCGGTGGTACAATTGTCACTGACACCGGAGAACTCAGATCGCCTGGATACCCGCACTTGCAAAAGCTTGATCCCGGAACAATCTGTGACTGGCGCATTATTGGGCCTCCAGGACACATTTTTCGAATTAAACCAGAAGATATTGATTTACCTCGATCTGAGATATCATGTGGAACCAAAGTAACGATTGAAGAATCTGTGCTTACCAATAACACCGTCATTCTAGTAAAAAGCATCTGCAATAACGACGGAGATCGCTCCCATGAGCCGATCGAAACTTCAACAAACGAGTTTAGTATTAAACTTTATATCGGCAAGACGGATGCATGGGATCAAATATCGAACCATAGAGGATTTCGAATTAGTTTTAATTCTTCTCGGTTTACATGTGCTAGCAAAATATCAAGTTCAGACGGCTACTTAACTTCTCCAAGTTACCTGCAAGAGACCACATTCATGTACTGCGGCTGGCAAATAAAACTTCCTAATAAGTCTCGAAGAGTTCGTCTAGAGTTAATAGATATGGACAGAGACAAGCATAGAATTGATATTTTCAACGACTTTGGCTACCGTAATATAATTGAATCAATCTCTGGCGACGGTTATACTCCTGAAACGACCGTTTTTGAATCTTCTGGAAACAAATTGGCACTTTATATATCACTCTACCCTACAGCCTCCTCACACCGCTTCAAAGCTAGCTTTAGCTCCGATCAATCCGCGCTATGCGGCGGTGACCTATCTGACACCAACCAGGTTCTCCTGTCACCGGATTTAAATCGATCTTATACTTGTGAATGGCATTATAATAGTCAAGCAAACACAATTAATAATTTTAATAGTCCCACAACCAATCTTACTTACAATTCCATATTTTTATCGGCCAAGATCAATTCGTCCGTAACCAGAACACGTTGTAGATTCTTTGATCCTCAAGTCGTTATTAAGTCAGCTCTTAGAAGTAGGTTTATTCGGGAAATTTGTGGGAACACCGAAGTATCATTCAGAATACCATCACCAATCATTGATATTACAGCAACAAAAAGTAAATCTAATTCGCTATACTTCCACTTAGAATGGAAACTTCAACCCTGTGGTGGTGTTATTGAAGTAGGAGAAAATCCAGTTAATTTGTTTAACATACCTGATTCCTATAATGATACCATTGACTGTGCTTGGATTCTTACTGGCTCGTCTAACAGAGTTGAAATTAAAACGGAAGGGTATTTCACGTTAAATTGTGATGACGAGTATTTGATAATAAATTCTAACTTAAGACAATACGCACATTCAGTCGGGGAGGAAAAATATTGCTCTGCAACGCCTTTAAATAGTCCGTTACTTATGCATTTCAGTTCCATGTACATTGAGTATCACTCGAATGTGAAAAACAACACAAACATAAAGCTTATGGTAAGATCGGTTACTGACCAATGCGGCGGATATCTTAGTTCATATCAAAACACATTTGAATCGCCAAATTATCCTAAAAATTATCTACCTAACCAGGAATGCTCCTGGGAGATACAGGCTGATCTAGGCTTCAGAGTATCTCTTAAATTTGTAGAACGATTTTTTATTGAGGATACGATTAATTGCACTAAAGATGCTGTTATAGTTTATGACTGGAAGGATGACGATTATACAGAAATAGCAAAGGTATGTGGACGAAACGTACCACCTATATATAATTCAAGTTTTAATCGCATGAAATTGGTCTTACGTACGGATGCGGACAAAAATCTAGATGGTTTCAAAGCTCAATGGGATTCCATATGCGGTGGAAAATATGTAGCCACTCAAAAGGAACAAATTTTGTACAGTCCAGGATTTCCATATGATTACCATTCACGTATGAGTTGCGAATATGAAATATCTGCTCCAAACAACAAAGTCGCATTGAGATTCCTTGATTTTGAACTAGAAGGAGTAGCTCCGGACTGTTTGTCTGATAATTTAACAATATCAGCCCAGTCAGATTATACTTATCTTTATGAAGTTTATTGCGGTAGAAAAATTCCACCCGTCACGAATCAGCCTGAAAAAATATCATTAATATTTAAAAGTAATGGATATGTACAAAGGAAAGGGTTTAGAATTGCTTATTTCATATATTCATGTGGAGGCAGAGTCAACGAGAGTACTGTACTCACATCATCGCTCTCTGAAAATTACGAAATAAATATGAACTGCACGTGGTTTATTGAAGCACCAACTAACAAGATAGTTGTACTTAAATTCCAGTATATTGACTTAGAAAGTCAATCAGATTGTTTTAACGATTATATCGCATTATACGACGGACACCAAATTGATGCTGACAAGCGCTTAGCGCTAATGTGTGGTAATGTCAACTCAACAACTACACTAAGAAGTAAAGGCACCACGGCGCTGTTACAGTTCGTTTCAGACTCTAGTGTAAGCTTGAAAGGCTTCAAAGTTCAAGTTTACTTCAGCTATTCTGAAGCAGCTAATTGTGGTGGACTTATTAATTTAACAACCACTTCATCGCATGTTCTAAAATCTCCTTTCATGGGTCATTCTGTATACGAAGACTTCTTAGATTGTCATTGGTCAATAGTATCACCGCCTGACACTGTAATTAAAATAGAGTTCACCTCGTTCCACGTAGCCCCCTGCCAAGATGTCAACCAAACTGCTTTAGGATACGGTAAATGCGATTGCGACTTAGTTGAAATAAAAGATGGCTTAAATCCTGATAGCTTAGTAATAGGAACCTATTGTGGTCACAATCTCCCGCCACAGTTACTTTCATCTGGAAATGTGATGAGCGTCCGGCTTTCTACGGATGGCGAAATAGGAAGTCAAGGCTTCGTTTCCACTTTAACAGCTCAGCGGTCAGTATGCGGGACCTCCGTCATTTCAGTGAGCAATACGCCTCAAGTCCTGAAATCTCCCGGTTATGACACCGGATCCCTTCCTCGTGGGCTACATTGCGTATATCACTTGGATGTAAGTGCCTCTCCATACATTTTACTACGTATCACTGTTAAAGACTTAGACTTACAGCCCCCTGTCGCTGATAGTGCAGGCGTGAAGCACTGCAACAGAGACAAGCTGATTATATCTAGCAATCCTACCGTTCATAACGCTACAATTGGAAAAGATTATATCTTGAACCAACGTACGGATGACTTCTTTAGTCGTTACTCCTTTTACGACAGCTCTTTGCGCTTTCCCGATCGGTTTGAGTTATGCGGCCATAAGGAGCCTACGGACTTTTATGTCTATGGAACCACGTCTATAAACTTAATCACATCGGCAGAGTCCGATTCCAAAGTATACAAAGGTATAGAAATAGAAGCAGTGTTCACAGGATTTTGTGGCAGAAATTACACGGAGCCGCACGGACGTGTACAGGCTACTTATGCGAGTGACTATGACGGTAATACCGGTCATGACTGCTACACGCTGATCACTGCTCCAGTTAACTACACGATATCCGCGTATTTCTTGGGCGCCAATCCAAGCTACTGGAACAAAGAGTGTTATCTCGAAGTTTTGGACGGAAATAACGCTACTGCACCCAGACTTTCTAAAATTCACACAGAATATGATAATAATAACGCAATCTTTTCCACTGGTAGATATTTATTATTTCACAATCGTGAAAATGCTGGAGATCGCGTAATGTTTGATTTGGTTTACGTAATGTCCGATAAAGGTCGCGGCTGCGGTGGAAAACTGCAAAGTATCGTGGGTAAGGTCACCAGCCCCTTGTATCCTAACGTCTACAGGCAGGTATCGACCTGCGAGTGGGAGCTAGAGACTCCCTTAGGAACTCGTTTACTGCTACATTTCGCTACGTTCGACTTGGGGATCACTTGCGATCAGAATTACGTGCAGCTCGTGGACAGTAAGGGTGTAGTAGTGCGGACGTTCTGCGAGGACACGCCTGCTGACTACACGAGTGAAGACAACTTTGTGAAGATAATATTTGTTACCTCCATGAATAATGGTGGCACGGGGTGGGTTGTTGAATTTGTAGGAATTCTGTAGAGGCAGACAGATTGATTTATGTGTCTGATTGACGCAAAGAACTGCAATAATTAACCAATAGAGTTCCACTAAATTCAGACGACAATATTTTATGATAGGTTTTTTAGCTTGGCACTTTCATTTATAAATGACGTAATGATAATATTTCTCAGGCGCTTTTTGTTATGCTACGCCCTCGGACACCATGGTCTCCGATAGTATAAGCTTATTAGCGCTCATTTTTCTGTCAAAGAACGAACCATGCAGACGCCCAGGAGGTTCGTTTTTTGACCATTTGCAAGCGTTGCCACTAAACGAAGCAATGCTGCGTCTGAGTAAGTTGGCAGGAGTACTTTGATGATAAGAACATTTTTTTTTATAAATTTTAATTATTATCTTATTATGTAATTGATAGTTATAATTGTAAAAGATCCAAAGCTAGACTACAATCATACAACCCGTTAAAGTAAAATCACCGGTTCCTAAAATATTTATTGTAAAGATAAATAGCAAGGTGTTTGGGAATGTACTCGTATATTTTAAAAAAATCTGCCCGCGCTTTCGAATTAGCTTCGCGCCCTCGAGAGAGAGCCGTTTTTGTACGGAACGCTAATCCTTTTTCAAAAATAAGTTATTCCTTATAACATCAGCTATTTGCCAGTGAATGTCCCGCCAAAATCAGTCCAGCCGTTCTAGAGATTCATATAGGTATGCATTTATTAAAACCTGTTTTTTGATATTACAAACAGACACTTCAATTGTATTTATTTGTATGAGTAGATTATTGATTACATTACATATTTACTCAGGTTACGCTACGTCCATTGATATATAAAACCCAAGATGCACAGTCTCGAACAAATGCAACACTCGAAACTGTCGTCAAAAACTGACATGTATCAAGTGTCATGTGTGAGTTGTGTGTAATTATACTATAAACAATTTTTTTTTGCAAATTCAACCTTACACTGATCGCTTAAAGTTGTTTTTACAAAGCAGTGCAGTATGGCGCACAATTATACATTGTGTGCTTGTTTTTTGCAGACGTTTTTGAGATGCTGAGTGTGTATCTTGGGTTTTTTATATATCAATGGCTAAGTCCCACGATTTTATTGTTTTGTCTGATCAATGCCCTAGATTGATGAGGAGAGTGGTGTGATGACTGGTACATAGGACCTACCGAATTATTCGTTTTATTTTAGTACCTTATCAAACCGTGAAGCCATTTTTTTAACTTATTTTATAAGTACAAGGCTAAATCACGAAATCTTATCTATTACTCGAGATATGTTTTTGATACTATTTTTTGCGATTCATTTTGAGTTATGATCGTCGCTGCCGTTACTAAAACTGCACCTATTGGGCGTTCTTTATATATATTAAGTGAAGAGTCATGAAAACAATGAAATTGTTTGATATTTTTACATTTCTGTGTTTAAATAAAGGTGTAAGAAACTGAGTACCTATGACATTTTTAAGTAAAATGTACTTATAAGTAGGTCCTGGCTTGGGTCCTGGGACGTGTAGTGTCTCGTAGTCATGTGACTGTTTTAATACCAAGTTATCTCGTGTCGCGAGGCACTAATGTTGAAATTGTATTGTAATAATTGTAGTTTCGAAAGATTATTTTATTTTCATAGTAAACTACATTTAGCTTCCGGCACTGTCATTGAAAACGCCATCCCCCAGCGCCATTTTATAGGTCAAAGTTGTTAACTCTCAGATGTAAAATACCTATTTTTTATCAGCATGGAAGTTTAATTGCTAGCTCTTTATTTTATTTATGTGACTGTTGAATAGAGACTAGGTGAAGATAATAATATTAATGATTACTATATTACTATGAGTATGATTTCTAATTGCATTTCAAACAAACTGTGATTCTGATGATATGTTCCCTTTACGTTGAGTTCCTCTACGTCGAGTTTTAAAGGCTATTGTTCTACAAGGATACTGATGTTTACGTTTACTATATCCTTTACATCGAGTTTGGAAAGGTATAGTCATCATTAACAGTATTATTTCTGACTGTACTTGCGGCACTCGATGTCAAGGGAATAAAAGCGAGTATGAAATCATATGCCCGACGTAGAGGGAATAAAAACGAGATTACCCTCACCGCTCGACGTAAAAAGACTCATCTTAAAGGGAACATAATATATGAAAATTGATAATGACCATAAGTAGCTCTAATATTATAGTGCAAACAAACTGAATCTGTGATTATAAGAATGAAACATTCGAATTGTTTAGAATAAAACTAACGTTATAAATGTTATGTTCAATAAATGTTGTTTTTACTAAAATAGTATTTTTATTGATTCATCTGGCCAAAAAATTAGATACGCGAAACTTATATTATTCGGAGAAGTCTTGAATTTCCAGGACATCTCGAGCTCTTTGATCATGGGTTGTCTCGCGACCTGGGACTTGGAGAATGTCGAAAATTCTCAAACCGTTACCAAAAAACCTTTTTGTGTTCATTGTAGGTAAGCATAACCTAAAATGACCACCAGATTTCAAGATTTCAACGAGATAACGGCAAACGGTGCACTTTGGTATGATCTTTTGAACGTGGATGTTTCACGCTAGAAAGGTAAAAATCTACAGCTGATTAACTTTTCAATGAGGGCTCAAGCACGACGACCACCAAAAAATTATCATGGGAGTTGATATTGTATTAACGGGTTAAGAACATGGACAAACCAAAGGTCATCAGTAGCGGCTTTAAGGACGGGCGACGCGGGGGATCGGCTACTAGAGATGTATAGTCTACTGGAGGGCGCCGGGACATACTTACAGGGCACTGCTCACGGTAGCTTGAATTAACCACTCAATTTGAATCAACTATTTCTCTACGAAAAACTAAATTTACCGTATTCAATTTTATGAACTGATCTCTCATAAAAGTGAGCAGGGCTTGAAAACGTTACCAATTCACATTTAAAGTAACGTTAAGTAA
This sequence comes from Lacanobia wlatinum, assembly GCA_947578705.1. Lineage (NCBI taxonomy): Eukaryota > Metazoa > Arthropoda > Insecta > Lepidoptera > Noctuidae > Lacanobia > Lacanobia wlatinum. The sequence goes on from OX388032.1 coordinate 27,995,782, forward strand.
CGGTATTCCGTAGAGATACCTGGCATATCAGTATGATTTGGTAGTGTTACTAAGTAGCATGACGTAATGACAACGTTAAAGATTAACGGTATTATTAATGTTATTGTAAAAATAGCGGTAACAATTCACGGTATAGTTTGGTTATCTTTTTTATTTTATTTTTTTGTTATGGGTTTGGTCTTGACTCTAGTCTAGGTCAGAGATGACAGAGACAAAGTCTACGATAGAGCGAGCTTACCCAGAAGGAGTCTGTTTACTCTAACTTTGAAGAGAATAGGGTGAGATTTTATGCGACGTTGCCGTTTTCTCCAAGGCGCCGCGCCCGGTGCTTTTATGTGTAAGTGATGTCGATAGCATAGATGCAGGCTAGATTTTTTTTCTCACTTTGCTGGATACATGATCAACAAAATCATCACCTTTGTCCTCAGATGTATACACAGACTGAGAATAGCAAAGAGAATATTAAACACGCAAATAGTCGTACTGCACAGTCTAAGCGTCGATGCAGTCTGACATTCTTTTGCAATTGAACGAGAGCGACGATAACAAAACTAACTCATAACGATAAAATTATCGATATCGTAGATTTTAAAGTTAAGTATGTTTAACGATAGAATTTGACAGATATAAAGTTAAATATGATAATGATATGATATTTATTAATTACCGATATCTGCATCAAAGACTGTAACGATACCATATTTTTAACGGTATTTCAAGCCAAGTGAGTGAGTATATTTATTTTTTGTGTGCGTCATACTTGGCCCAAATAAACGCTTTTTCTCTCTTTCTAGTATGATCAGGGACGTAGCCTAGGGTTCTGAGCGCCCCTGGCAAGGTTTGAATTTTGCGCCTCCCAATTCTTATTTTTACCCGACTGCCCCAGGAGCGGTACCTAATATTTTTCGAGAGCATGTATATTTCGGATTGGCTGGAGAAAGCATCACACAAAGTTGGCTGGAAAAATGTAGGGGCGGTCTTTGTCCAGCAGTGGGACAACATAGGTTATCAAAAATAAATGTATATTTCTCGCACGCTTTGTAACCTAAAAGACTGGATAGATTTCAAAGTCAATGTCAAGGATTTATTTGCAAATAAATATGGTTACAAAAGTTCTTGCAATAGTATTATGGTAGCTTAACATATTCAATCATAACAAAATGACATGCAGATTTTGGTATAGGTACAATTAAATCATTTACATTTAAACTTAAGGAATTATTTTATATTATAGAAGGGATTCTCAATTAACCACCTGTGTAAAGCTCTTTTGAAGCGGACCATTGGAAGTTCTTTAATTTGGGTAGGAACCTTGTTATATATTTTATTACACATAGGATTACAACTTCGCCTATATAGTTCCGTTTTTATTCTAGGATTAAATAGTCTATTAAATGATAAATGATATTTATTTTGCAAATAGGTTACAAGTAACTCTTTTACACGTCAAATTTTTTTTTGACATATTTATCTAGATGAGGCCGGATGTTTCCTAGCTGACTACTCTGAGAAGAAACACCGAAACAAACTCAGAGGTCATAGTCTCTTTTGAAGTCCATACAAACGCCAATAACATATGAAAAACATGTAGGTTAACGTCTGAAGTGGCCTTTTGAGGAAAGCACCACGCAGGTTTGAGTGGGCTTGTCCAGACAGTGCAAGCAATTGTCAGTTATCGTGCAGTTCAACTCAGAACTTTGAGGAGCTCAACGAACCGACGAACAATACCAAAGTAAGGACATTTGGGTAAGCCGCATAATATACTCAAAGTGCCAGACAGTCATGAAATCAATCCTTAAAATAACGACCTACATAGTCCTCACACTTACAATACATCATTTTTTTAAGAATCATGCAGATTAGTGTCTGAGATGGTCTTTAGAAGAAATAACCACACAGATTTGAGTGAACCTGTCCAGTCAGTGCAAGCATTTTCAGTAGTCGTGTAGCTCAACTCAGATCCACTTAGGAGCTCAACAACTCGACGAACAATACCAAAGAAAGGACATTTGTGTAGGCCGTACAAAGTGCTCAAACTGCCAGACAAACATTCAAATTACTCAATGAATTAAAAAATAATCCACATAGTCCCCATTCATAAAAAAAAAAAAAAATACTTTACAAAGTCAAAAGAATTATGTCAAATTGTACATGAAAAATTAAAAAAAAAATGTCAAATTGTATATAATAAAAAGAAAAATGTCAAACTGTATAAAAAAATGTATAAAAGTCAAATTGTGTATAATAAAAAAGTCAAAAGTAAAACTAAAAAAAATCATAAAAAATGTCCATGTATAAACCAAGCAAACAAATAAAACAGAAACTGTGTAAGTGTATTTTATTGGAGCAGCTCAATCCCAAGCCTTTTTGTCTTTAAGATAATCTTTTATGGTGTAAAAAGCCTTATGGCAAAGTTTATGCTTTACAAATGCTTTGAATTTATTTATGCTTAGGTCTTGAATGTGACTTGGAAGTTTATTATAAAAGCGTATACATTGGCATCTAAATGAGTCCCCTATTTTTTTAAGCCTGGTTACAGGAACAAGAAATTTGTGTTTATTCCTAGTATTAACATTATGTATATCACTGTATTTTTTAAACATTTTTATATTTTATGGGCATACAAAATATTTTAATAAATAAACTGAGAAGGGACAGTCATTATATTTATATCTTTAAATTTATCTCTGAGGGAGTATCTAGGACTTAATTTATAAATTGAACGAATAGCTCTTTTCTGCAAAACAAAAATTGACTGAATATCGGCAGCATTCCCCCATAATAGAACACCATACGACATGACACTGTGGAAATAACTAAAGTAAACTAAACGAGCTGTTTCTAAATCAGTTAAATTTCATATTTTTCTGACAGCGTATGCAGCAGAGCTAAGTTTTTTCGATAATTTATCTATATATTATGGTCCCCACTGAAGCTTAGCGTCTAAAGTTATGCCTAAGAACACAGTAGTATCTTCAGGACTCAACTCTTTACCCTTTATTAGCACACTGGTATCGACTTGCCTAACCTGAGGCATCGTAAACCTAATACATTTAGTTTTTTTTTTTCATTGAGATTTAAGTTATTAACATTAAACCAGTGTACTATTTTTGAAAGAACGTTATTTATATCGTTAGTAACCGATTGCTGACGTTTAAGTTTAAATAAAAGTGAAATGTCATCTGCAAACAACACTATTTCTTGACTATGTTTTATGAGGTAAGGCAAGTCATTAATATAAACAAGAAACAAAAATGGGCCAAGAATTTAACCCTGGGGGACACCCATTGTTACGGTACATCCAGGAGATCTTTTTCCGTTCACGTCAACTCTCTGGATCCTATCACTCAAATATGAAGTAATAAGATCCAGTGAGGAGTTCCGGATCCCGTAGTGGTTTAGTTTCCTGATCAATGTTTCATGAAAAACACAGTCGAATGCTTTGGGTAGGTCGCAAAAAATTCCCAAGGCATGGCATTTGTATTCCCATGCATTATAAATATGTCTTAAAAGTTCAACACATCAGTTGTTGAACGACCCCTTGTAAAACCAAATTGTTTGGTATGTAGTAGTTTGTGTCTGGTAAAAAAATCTTTGCAACTGCTCTAAAATAAGCTTCTCAAATATCTTACTAAAGGTGGGTAGCACTGAAATAGGTCTATAATTAGTGGGGTCAAATGTACTACCCGCTTTAAATAATGGTATTACTTTACTATGCTTCATTAGGTCAGGAAACTCACCACAATCAATACAATTATTAAAAATAAGTGCTAAAGTAGGAGCCACAATGGAAATAATGGACTTTGCAACGTCCACTGAATTATCCCATAAATCTGCAGTCTTTTTCACATTAAAACTGTTACATGTTTTAATCTGTACCAGTGACATGTTGGAAACTAAATTCTGAATCGCAAACTTTTACATTTTCTTTAAGCAGAGACTCTGCTGCAGTGGGTGATGTGATGAGTTCAGAGATTTTGTTGTTAAAATAGGAATCTCTGAAAAATTTTTTTCAAAAGCCGAGGCAACCTGGGAGTCAGAATTGATTACAATGTCATTAATTACAAGGCTGTAGTCACTACAACGAGGTTTTGACCTTCCTGTTTCACTATTAATAATATTCCAACTATTTTTAATCTTATTACTCAAATAACGCGACTTTGCAATACAACAAACTTTTTTAAATAATTTTTAACATAAGAATTAAATTCTGCCGTATTTACATGGGCTCTTTCATCATACAATTCATAAAGCCGAGTTCTACTTTTATGAATACCTACCGTAGCCCATTCACTGTAAGATACATTACTGATAACCGAGATGGTTTTAGGTATAAAAATGGAATTGAATTGTTTACAGTACATGTGAAAAAAATCCTCATATGACTTATTAGGATTATTTAAAGTAGTCAAAACTGGTAAATTATTGATGATTTTAGTTTTGAAAGTTTCCAAACGAGTTATAGTTCTTGGGTTAACAGTGATATATTTTGTAGCCACTTTGTTGCTTTGGTTTTGGAAAGTAATTATTAGCCCACTATGATCAGAATCTAGTAAATTTATGATTTCTTTGATTTAGATTTTGTACCAAGTCATTGGTACAAAATCTGTATAAATATTATCTATCCATGTGGCACTCGCAGGGGTTATTCTTGAAGGCTCCAAAAAAAAAGTTAACAAGATTGTAGGACTGAATAAGACTAATAATTACTGCTAGAACCTGAGTTTTCTAATAAATTAACATTAAAATCACCGCAAGTGACAAAAGTATTAAGATATCTAGTTTTGAACTCACATTTATCTCCCAGTTTTTCAAATATCTCTGGGTGAGATTTAGTAAATTTACATATTTCTTCAATATAAATACCAGTTAGTGTATTTTAAGTTTCCTAAACAGTGGTTTACAGGATGTAAGTGGGTCTACATTACAAATCGCACGTATACACCTCTTTTGTACGATAAAAGCTCTTCCAACAAATGAGATATCATTAGATTCGTCTGTGAATATTATGCATGTAAGGAAAAATCGACATCTCTTTAGCAAAATTAGTGATAGACATAATTTTAATACTAGAAATAGAAATAAACCATTTTTCAACCATTTTTTAGATTATCCAAAGTACGAACATCTTTCATGGGGTACTGTATTAAATGTTACAACAAAATTCCTTCTGAAATATTAGAATTAAATGAAAGAAAATTTAAAACGTGTGTAAAATACACTCTTTGTGAACAAGCATATTACAAATTATATGATTATATTCAAGATAAGAATGCTTGGAAACATGCTAGTCCTGCTCCATAGGACAATCTAGGGTGTAGTAGACATAGTGAAACTGGTTGATATGTTTGTGTTTATTGTATTAATATTTACTATGTAAAAAGGTGTATTTACTGATTTTTGTATTTAATTTAACTCACACACTGATCATATAAATCAACAGTGGCAAAAATTTGTACGTATGTGAGTATTATGTTCCCTTACTAGCAAACTTATTAATTTTACCTCTGCTGGCATTTCTTTATTGTACCTATTAGTAGTATATAAGTGTTTTTTTGGGAGCATCGTCCTCACATATAATCAACTGATTAATGTATGCAAATATTGTAAAGCTTATTTTTTGAAAAGAGTAACTATGGAGTTTCTTGTCCGTTCTTCTCCATAAGAATCTACCTTTTGCGAACGGACGACTAGAGTCACTATAATATTTTATTTTATTTTAATTTGACGTTCAAAAGTGCCTTTATTGGTCTAGTTGAAATAAATCATTTGACTTTGACTTTGAATGAGATATCATGAGATATCAAGTGCCAAAGTATGAATTTTGAAAGGCAGTATGAATTTGGAACAAAAAAGAAAACAAGAAAAATCATTAAAATTATCTTATCACGCGTTTGTATTCTAATAATAGTTCTTTTATTAGTATATATAGTTCTCTATAAAGTGGTTTTCACGTGTTCTGATTTTTACTTTCTTCCAATAAATGATTAATTCAAGCTGGGAACTATTATTTGAATTAAATTGAATGCATAAAATAACACCTCAATTATATTTATTTATGTACACACTATACTTGAAAAGAAAATTTTGTACAGCGAAAAAACTTTTTACAAAAAAAATTAACCGACTTCCAAACAAAACACTACAAAGTATAAAATAACCTTAATTTCGGAAGTCGGTGTTTTTGGTTTTGTTTCTTTGTTTTCTAACACCGACTTCCGAAATTAAGGACCCATCTGAACTAAAGATAAAAATCAAACCAAGCTAAAGATTCATTATGTACCAGGAGACCCGAAACATGTCGAAGTTTTTGCGGGGCTGGAACTGTGAGCAGTTAGGATTCAAATGTACCAGGAGATCAAAAACATGTCGAAGTATTTTCGCGGCTGGATTATAATAATGATAATACCAAGGCAAGGAGCTTCACGGGCGCTTCTATCGGGCTCTTCATGGGTCCGACGTAGATTTTTCAGCGTCCGTGGCCTGACTACGTTTCAGTGATCTCTTCGGGAACGGCATTGCAATTATGGACGAAGTTAATTTGACGAATAAGTACCGGAGGCATATTATGAAGGCCGGGACGGCGGACGTGTGTCAGGCATGCCACCGTCCGGATGAGTCCATCAGACATATTATCTCTAGTTGTTCTCGTCTGGCTAACGGCGAGTACTTGCACAGGCATCACATTGTACTGGGATCGGTCCATCATCACTATAATAATGAATAAATGTTTATTTTCTTCCACAAATAACACTTATAAACTAATATTTAAGGAGACAATTACAATTATGACTATGACAATGTTCATTTGTGGGAGACTGGTGCCTAAACTAAGTTTTGGCTTGTATTTCAGGACACCAGGGACTTCCCTCTACAGGCAAGATAGACAATGTTTCAAAATTTAGTTTTGATGTCAAAGCAATTTTTTGGAAGAAAAAAAATAAAATAAAAGAAAAATAATAATAAAATCTATTTGTATGAATTGTTGTGGAGTTACAGGTGCGTGTGGGATATGGGTGAGGGTTATGTATATTGTGCTTATCTATGATGTGTGTGTATGTGTGCGTGTGTTTGTGTTATTAGTGTTGAGAGGGTGAGAAGCTATGTGAGTGGGTTACGTCGAACTAGCTGAATAGTTGAAAAAATAAATTAAAAAATGGTATATGTAGAATTCCTTATTTAAAACTTAATTACGTTTTTATTACTAGTAGTTCCTCTGTTTTTGTGTAATTCAATTTTAGTAGCCAATTAGTTAATATTAGTTTACATTTCGATTTATTAAAAATAAATATATCAAAAATACCTAATTCCTTATGTTTATGTATTTAAGGTTCACTTTCTTCGCAATAATGGAACGGTGTTTTAGAAAAAATAACAAACGTCTTTCCTCAAAGCTGATTTATTTGCGACTGTTTCTTTATCTAATTGCATGCACTAATATACGAACTGGACATACCGCCCACCAAAACATAAGTTTTAATCTCTATTATTTGTATACTAACACATGTCATGCAAATCGAACAATAAATGGACTGAAAATATTTTTAACTTAATTTATGCAATACATTTGATTTTATTACTACACTTTACCAACTGTACTTCCTTAATCATTCCTTTAACCGCCCACCATAGCTTACTGACTTATTGGTTCTTTAGGAAGCATCAATTTGTATAGAGGCCTTTTTAACTCCTTGTTCCCCATAGTCTGCACTGTTACCACTCTTACGAGATTGTCCTTTCCGGGATGTATTTGTTTCACCCGTCCCAGCAACCACTTCGTAGGGGGCAGATTTTCTTCCTTTATAATAACGACATCTCCAATAACAGGCTCTGGAACCTTCACTTGCCATTTGTATCTTTGTTGGAGCGTGTTAAGATACTCTGTACGCCATCTATGCCAGAAATCTTGAGTCATTTTCTGAATATTTTGCCACCTAGTTAATAGACTGACAGGTTGGTATTCGTAGCAGGTATCAGGAACTGATATCAAGGGTTCACCAACTAAAAAATGCCCCGGAGTAAGTGGCATCATAGTTTTGTCTATTTGATAGAGGGGGCGAGAGTTAAGACACGCCTCGATTTGTGCTAAGAGCGTAGACATCTCCTCGTAGGTCAGTTTTGTGTCCTTATTTATCCTGTAGAGGTGTCTTTTAGCAGACTGGACTCCAGCCTCCCATAGGCCTCCACATGTGGGCATTCTTGGTGGTATGAAGTGCCATATTATGTTATCATTAGCCAGAAGTTCAGCCGCTTCCTTCGCGATATTATTCTTTCCCTTCCGAAACATGTCCTTCAATTCCTTGGCAGCGCCAACAAAATTGGTACCATTGTCGCTCCATAAGTTCGAACAGTGACCTCGGCGCGCCACAAACCTCCGAAATGCGGCTATAAAGCTTGTGTTGTTAGGTCTGTGACCGCTTCAAGATGGATCGCGCGAGTGGCCATACATATAAACAAACAGATGTAGCCCTTTGTTGCGTGGTGTCCGCGGCCTCTCGATGTCCTTATGAATACCGGTCCAGCATAATCAACCCCACTATTCATAAATGGCCGATGTTGATTGACTCGAACGGCAGGCAATTGACCCATAAACTGGGTTTTTACCTTCGCCTTGTCCAAAATGCAAGTCTTACAGTTGTGAATGCATTTTCTTACGGCCGACTTCAAACCTATCACCCAGTACCTCGTTCTCACAAAAGCCATCATCGCTTGTATCCCACCATGTAGTGTTCTAAGATGAGCTTCTTGAACTAATAATTTAGTTATATGCTGATTACATGGTATCACAATCGGGTGTTTTGTAATTTCATGGATAGAGGCATTTTCCAACCTTCCTCCCACTCTTATTATCCCGTTTTTATCTAAAAAAGGGGAGAGTGTGATAAGAGAACTTCTTTTCTTCACGCTTCCATCCTTCTGTAAGTCTTCAATATCTTTCTGATAAACTAAGTCTTGATAATACTTTATACATAATTCTAATACTTTGTCTAGTTCATTAACGGTTAAATATACTTCCTTTGTTTCTCTGCCTCTTTTTTGAAATCTTCTACAGTAAGCTAATACTCTTTTCATTCTAGATATTGAAGAAAAATGTTCCCAGATTGGTTTGACTTCTAAATTTGTGTGAAATGATGAACCCTTCAATTCTAATTCAGTTTGAGGGATTTCATTTGTTTGAAGATCGAGATATTTATGTTTTAACCATACAGGTCCAGTCCACCATAAGTCAAAAGAAGCCAGGTCGCTTGCTTTTACGCCTCTAGTAGCGATATCGGCTGGGTTGTCGGTAGACTGAACGTGTCTCCATCGGTCATTGTCTAGTACCCGTGTTATGTCCGCAACTCTATTCGCCACAAATGTACGCCAACGACTTGGTTGAGATTGCAACCATGACATCACGACCATGGAATCAGTCCACGCAAAGATTCTGTTTCTAGGTATTTTCAACAGATCTGCCAGATCATTGATTAATTCTGCAAGTAATGCTGCGGCGCATAATTCTAATTTGGGAAATGAGATTTGCTTCAATGGCGCAACTTTGGTTCGAGATGCGATGATTGTGATATGTACTGTGTCCTCTTCAATAATCTTAAGGTAAGTAACTGCAGCATATGCTTGCATAGACGCATCTGCAAACCCATGCAATTCAATGTTTGTATAATTTATCGGTGTAGTTTTAAACCAGCGTGGTATCGTGATGTTTTGAAGGTGTATTAATTCTTCTCTATATCTCATCCACTCATCAATCAACTCTGACGGCAGCTCGTTATCCCATCCCATGCTGCACAGCCACAGTTTTTGTATAAAAACTTTAGCGTTGATGATCACTGGTGACAGCCATCCAAATGGGTCAAACAGCCTTGCTACATCAGACAGAATAGATCTCTTCGTTATGGGACATCGAACTTCAGGTAAGTTAGTTGTGAATTTAAATGTATCATCCCTCCTATCCCATATCAATCCCAGGATTTTTATAACCTTATCTAGCTTTATCTCTATTCCATCCTTCGTACTGTTTGTACTATTTCTCTCTTGTAAATATCTTAGTACTTTTTCGGAATTACTAGACCACTTTTGCATCTTAAAATTTCCTTTACTTAGTATCAATTTTATTTCCTCACACATTTTTATTGTTTTTTCTTCAGTTTCACTTCCCGACATCAAATCATCCATGTAAAATGAATTTTTAATTACAGGTGCTGTATTAGGATACTCAAATGCTTCATCATCGGCGAGTTGTTGTAACGTTCGTACAGCTAAATAGGGTGCTGCAGCTGTACCAAAGGTTACAGTCATCAAGTTGAAGCTTTCTAGTTTTTCTTCAGGGTTATCTCGCCAGACTATGCGTTGTAAATTTGTGTGCTCTGGTGTCATATCAATCATTCTATACATCTTAATTATGTCTCCTACTACACATATTCTATGTGTTCGCCATGTGATAATTAAGCTTCGTAAATCAGGTTGCAATACAGGTCCAACCATCATGGTGTCATTCAAAGAATGACCGTTAGAACCTTTCGCTGACGCATCGTAAACTACTCGAACCTTCGTTGTGTCCTTGTCTTCGCGTATTACAGCGTGGTGAGGAAGATAGACCGATTTGTAGTCATCGTTTGGGTTAGATTTTTTCAAATGACCCATTTCCACATACTCATGAACTACTTTAGAATAATCGGACTTTAAACTCTTCGATTTTTGTAATTTCTTCTCCAATTGCTTGAATCTATAAATAGCTTGTTGTTTCGTATCTCCACATAATTTCAGTGTCTCTTCTATTCCTTGTCGCAAAGGTAAGTGCACTGTGTATTTTCCATTCAGTCTTTTAGTTGTAGTTTTGTAAATCTCTTCACACCTCTCTTCTTCTTTTGTAAGTAATTTTCTTTTATTGTATAAACCTGTTTCGATTTCCCAGAATTTTCTTAATAAATCATTGTCTTCTGATACCATACTTGTCACATGTAGTGTTGTTATTTTGTGTTCGTCGCTAATTGATTGGTCTTCCCTTTGACCTGAAAGTATCCACCCCAAACGTGTTTTCTGAGCCACTATGCCATCAGAACATCTTACTAAACCAACTTCTATAATTTTGCAAAAGATGTCTGCACCGAGTAATATATCAATTTTACCCGGTGTGTTATAAGTAGGGTCAGCCAATAGTAGTTTTTGGAGTTCTGGCCAGTTCATCATGATGTGTTTTGAAGGTAATTTAGCAGATAGTGATTTCAAGACATAAGCCTTCACTTGAATAACTTCCTTTCTGTTATATTGCGATGTAACTGACAGGTCAACTACATGTTTTATTGGAACCAGGTTTCCTTCTCCCACCCCTGAGACTACACCGTTGATGCTTGTCCTCTTCAATCTCAAGAGTTCGACTACTCTTGAAGATACAAATGAAGCCTCTGAGCCTTGGTCAATCAACGCCCGAAGTACATGTGTTTCGCCGTCCCTTGATGTAACATGTACTTGTGCTGTAGCCAATAACACTTGACGACCAGGTTGTTCTTTGGAGAAATGTGCGCTTGTGATCTTCTCTGTTTGTTCTTCTTGTTTGTTACTCTCTTGTGTGTCACTCTCTTGTGTTTTTTCCCTTGCTTCATGTAAGAGAGAATGTTGTTTCCTTCCGCAGACTCGACATTTCCTCTTTTGTTTACATTTGTAGACTATGTGATTCGGTACTAAGCAGTTGAAACAAAGGTTTTTGTTTTTCACAAATTCCCGTCGTTGTTGCACAGTTTGTTTTGCGAATTCTTTACAACTAAAGATGTGATGGTCACCCTTGCAATATACACAACAAGGTGATGAACTGCTATTGGTGTCTGCGGAGTCACCTTTATCATTCTCAGTGTCCTTTGCTACGACATGATACGCTTTGTGACCTTGTGTCTTCTCTTTTGCAACTGTAGTAGTGACGGGAGTAATTAGCTCAAGCGTACGAAACTTAGACTCGAGGAACTTTTTCAAAGCCTCCCACGTAGACAACTCATCGCTATTCTCCTTGTAAGATTCCTCTTCCCAACATCTTAATGTATCTGAATCCAATTTCTGCGCCACTAGAAATACTAGGATAGGATCCCAAGTGGCGGTGTTTATTTCCATATTATTCAGACTGTTGATACATTCTACAGAATTATCGAGCAAGGCTTTAATTTGTGTAGCTGACGGGTTGCTTATCTTTTTTTGATTGCAAAATTTCTTTAAAACTGACGACACAATCATCTTTTTGCTACCAAAACGTCCTTGAAGTAGTTCCCATGCTGTTGCATAATTACTTTCCGTAATTTGAATATGTCGTAATAACATCTCTGCCTCTCCAGCAACACTAGTCTTTAAATAATGCAACTTACGCACATCGCCAATAGAAGTGTTATGTACGAGTGCTGTAAATATATCTTTATACGTGGGCCATTCCTCATATCTGCCCGAAAAGGTAGGTAACTGTATTCTCGGGAGCTTAGCAAACGGTAGCTGGCCATCGTGTGATGAAGTAGACATATTGGACGCTTCTAATGATCTCTGTTGTGACTCCAAGTTTGTTAGGAGATCGGTTAAATCCGCATGTAAACAAAGATAAATTTCTTCGTACGTATAATATTCTTCTTTGAGAAAGTAAGGTAACACGCCCCGCTGTTCTCGTGGTGTACACTTCATAAGGCTGCTATGCGTTTGTTTGAACGAATCCCAATATTCCTCAATGGCTTTTATTCTCGCTTTAACATAACCTGCTGTTAATCGCTGTTTCGGACACTTTTTTATGTTAACTTGCGCTTTCTGTATCATACTAGCCACATCTTCTAACGTAGATAAATATTTTGACTGTTCTGAAGTTGGTGACGTCATTTTGCAGAATTGAAATAAATAGTCCACGTAGTTTTATTGGCACAAACACGTTCAATATGTTGCAATGTCTGAACCACTTTTTTCTATAAGCTTTTTATAAAATAATAGTCTTCACACACTAATTACTTGTAAACAACTTCAATCCTTATCTAAGGAATGCGGTCCTCTATTGTATTCGCGCACCGAGTCCGCAAGCCGTTCCATTCACTAACTAATCCGGTTCGATTTCGACCATATGTTTATGTATTTAAGGTTCACTTTCTTCGCAATAATGGAACGGTGTTTTAGAAAAAATAACAAACGTCTTTCCTCAAAGCTGATTTATTTGCGACTGTTTCTTTATCTAATTGCATGCACTAATATACGAACTGGACACCTTATTTAATTTATTGTAGAGTATAGGTCCTCGGAAAGAATAATTTTCTTGGGCAAAACCCGTTTTACATTTAATGGTGCTGCAAATTGCATAGTGCCTCCTCGTTGTTAATTTGGAAAGTTCGAAAGAATATGCATCTGAATGTTGCCTCAAAATTGTAAAAAGGATGTAAATTTGTCGAACAGTTAAAACCTCAGCCTCCTGATACAATTCGGCAGTGGGGAAGAGTCGTGGTGTTCAAAGGCCAACTTTAAGAATTAACCTTTGGGCTCTCTCTATTTCCAACATTTTAGTTTTACCTTCCCAAGTTGTAATACAATATGACAATATAGATTGAACAAGAGCAAAATATACCATTTTGAGTGTTTTACCATTTGCTGCCTGTCTAAGCTGTTTAAAAATATAAGTTTTCGTACTCTTTTAGATAAGTTGTGAATGTGTTCATCAAAGGACAATCTTTTATCAATAATGACACCCAAATAACGAATAGTTTGTGTCGGTTGTATGTATGTTGGGCAGTTACATTGATTCACAGGAGGAAATGAACACTCATGGAAATATAAGGGAGGCTTATCTTGTAAGAAGGTTTCTGCGCTCCTGATCGCAAAAGGAATGTATTTTGTTTTCAGAACTGATTGAGCTAAGGAATATGCTTCCTCCCAAGAATCCCCCTTGAAAGTAAGAGTAGTGTCATCTGCATAAGATATTATTTTTCAGTTAACAAGATTAAGTTGACACAACTCATTTATACACTAGTCACAAAAATTAAGGGATATAAAAAAAAATCCAAATTTTTGGGTGATTTTCAACAAGCTGTAACTCCAAGGAAAATAGTCGTACAGAAAAAATAAAAAAAGCAAATTGTAGCTCCAAGTGTCTAGTTTTCAGATATGACCATGAAAAATTGTGTTGTTTGTCATGTCCAGGTTTGGAGAAATCCTAAGAAAACTACCGAAAAAAAAATTTTCCAAATTTTTTCCCGTCTAAAAAAATGTCCACGGGCTTCAAAAATTTTTTTTTGATTGTTTCGTTCAAAAGTTCTGTTAGAGAATTTAATACTCTTTAATTTGGTAGTTTTTTCATGGTCATATCTGAAAACTAGACACTTGGAGCTACAATTTGCTTTTTTTATTTTTTCTGTACGACCATTTTCCTCGGAGTTACAGCTTGTTGAAAATCACCCAAAAATTTGGAATTTTTTTTATATCCCTTAATTTTTGTGACTAGTGTATAATATAGAAACAAGGTGGGACCAAGAATACTCCCCTGTGGCACTCCGTATTCGATAGGAAGTTCATCACCCAAGTGGTCCCCGATTCTTACACGCTGCGTGCGATCAGATAAATAGTCAACCATTAATCTCAATTCATTTCCCCGTATTCCCATATTAGTCAATTTACGAATTAGTGTGGGGATACAGACTGTGTCAAAAGCTTTGGCAAGATCGAGGAAGATGGTCAGGCATTTTTTGTTTTCGTCTAGGTTTTATTACCACAAAACCAGAAAAAGTGTGCATAGCCTCATCAGTGGATTTGCGTGCTCGCTCGAACACTTTTGATAGTGAAGAAAGGATCGAGATGGGTCTATAGTTGTTGACACAGCTTGTATCGCCTGCCTTATATATGGGAATTACAATAGTTTTTTTTAGTGCTTTAGGAAAGACACCTGAATCAAAGCAACGATTTATGAGATCAGTAATTACGGGAGCTCCAAAATCTACAACACTTTGCAACAGTTTAGATGAGATGTTGTCCCACCCAGGTGAGCATTCCCTCTTTAAATTTAGGATAGCAGTTTTAACTTCAACAATATCGACTTTGAGAAATACGAATGAGTTGCTAGGGGAAGTGTCTTTGGTTGCAGCAGTGTGGTGTGGTGTGTGTGAACTGAGGGATATTTGAGGGTATGCGTTGAGCTAGTACCTTTCCGATTGCAGAAAAGAAGATATTGACTTTATTAATAGATGATTGAGGGGTTTGATCTGTATATAGTAGGTCTTCAGGAAATTCATAACTTTTATTATAATTTGTTATAGTTTTAATGGAATCCCATAACAATTTGAAGTTACCTTTAGCCATATTTAGTTGGTTTTCTCATATTGTGGTTTTAATTTTTTAAGAAGTTTGTTGCAATAGTTCCGATGACGTTTATTTGTCACACTTAAGATTTCATTTCTCGTTTCTTTTTTAGTTTTAAAATACATACTGTCTCTATTTTGAATGCACCGTAGTAGTCCTGGCGTTATCCAGGGTTTTAATGTAGTTTTATTTCGTGTCATCCTAACGATCGACATATTGATGACATATGATTATGTTTAGTGTTAGATTAGACAATAATTCAACAAATTTATTAAATCCACATTCAATATATTTACATTAAGGTCACCCACAATTATAATATTTTGAAATGATTATGCTTTGCAGCTTCATTCTTTGCGATTTACGTTTAACATGGTGTAGTAGCGCCATCTACCGTAGGCCCTGCACGATGGTTTATAGTCTATGATTTTTTTTTTTGACATTTGCTCCACCACTGCGCACCGCTGTCGTAGCGGACCGTTCCGACATTAATCCTCATTCTGTGTTATCGTGCTGTAGCCTTCGCACGCATTCAGTTACCCTGTCACTGCGTTCTTATTTTTTTTTTAATAGTTAGTGAGGTAGTGAATATAGCAAGATGGGAAACAAAAGGAAGCAGCGAGAAGAGGAAGAATATAGGATCACAAAGAAGATTAAAAAACTCGAACGGAAATTACAGCGCCGAAGGCGCGTTATTTCATCGGATGATAGCAGTAAGTAAAAACAATATTATTATAATCGTCGTTGACGTCTACTGATTTTAAAATAACAAAATTATTATACCGTCGTTGGCGGATAATATTTGAAGTACTTAATTACCGTCGTTGGCGGTTAATATTTGAACCTATTACCGTCGTTGGCGGTTAATATTTGAACTTATTACCGTCGTTGGCGGTCAATATTTGAACTTATTACCGTCGTTGGCGGTTAATATTTGAGCTAATTACCGTCGTTGGCGGTTAATTTTTCACAGTATAACGCCGTCGTTGGCGGTTAATGTTTGAATGTACTAGATACCGTCGTTGACGGTTACGTGTTGAAATAACATAGTATTTTTGATTTTTCACACAGATTCTGAAATCGATGCGCAAGTTTTGCCCGTGATGTCACCAAGACAGTCACCAACCGATCTTGGAGCTTCACCACTTAACCACAGGAATGAATCCTTGGATATGCCTGGTCTGATTTCTGCTATTCCACAAACTTCACTGTATGAATCTACTAGTTTGGAACAGACCAATGCAGAAGCTGTAATTCGGGAGCCAGGACCGTCCTCTGCTCCCGATCCAGGTTTGTCAAACGTATAAGAGGAGGATACTCAGCTAGAAGAAGATATTCTTCAGATCTTAGGGGAACCACCATAGCCAGATATTGCGCTGGGTAAAAATATTCATAAAGATATCGCATTCCGTTGGCAAGATATCTTAGTTAAAGGCTTACCTAGAGAACAAAAAGAACCACTTCTCAAAAAGTACCTTATACCGGCTAACTGTAATTTTCTTGTAGCCCCGTTGTTAAATCCCGAAGCTAAAGCAGCTACCCCAGATATTCTATCCAGGAGAGACGCTAGTTTGTTGCAAAAGCAAAATCAAATTGGCATCGCATTAGCCGCGTTATCTCAGCTTACTGAAATGATTATACGTAATGAAACCTCCAAGCAAACGCTTCTTCAGCCTCTTAGTGATGCTTGCCGCATTCTATGCGACAGCCACTGTATTGAAAGTAGAACCAGACGTAGCATAATTATGAGTTCTATTAATACCAGCTTACGTGATGCTCTTGCTAACACAAATCGTGACAAGTACTTGTTTGGAGAAGATTTGACCGAGAAACTAAAAGCCGCTAAGTTTGTCCAAAAAACAGGAGAATCACTGCAGAAAATTAATCCTACACCGTCCACTAACAAAAGTAGTTCGAACTTCAGGGGCACGCCAACGAACCGGAATTTAAACTTCAGGGGCCCAATACAAAAGAAACCACCGAACAAGACAAGCGAGGCTTCGAGAGGACGACAGCCGGCGCGTCAGACGCGCGGCTCCAACTATTCGCGTCAGCCACCACCTCCGCCGAAGACGTTTTCGCCGACCAGGAGGAACTATCGCAGATAAATACTCAGTAATAAAATACGCTGGACGTTTGCAATATTTCTATTTACAGTGGTCTCAAATTACGGATGATCCAACCTTACGATCTTGGATAAAGGGATATAAAATCCCATTTATATCCACTCCAATCCGATTTGATAGTCCATGTTCTATGCCTAAATCAGAACAAGAGCATCACGATTATGTTAAAATAATTAAAAAGTTAATTGAAGTCAATGCTATTTCACAATGTTCACATGAGGAGGGCGAATTCATATCAAGTATCTTTCTTGTACCTAAGCCAAACGGTGAAAAACGCTTTATCCTAAATTTAAAACTTTTAAATACGTTTATAGAAACTAATCATTTTAAAATGGAGGATTACAGAACAGCCATTAAGTTAATAACTAAAAAACGTTGCATGGCTTCGATTGACCTAATAGATGCATATTTTTTTATTAATGTCGCTAAATGTCACAGAAAATATTTGCGTTTTAATTATAATGGAACTCTTTTTGAGTTTAATTGTCTACCTTTT
The DNA here is from genome assembly GCA_947578705.1 of Lacanobia wlatinum. Lineage (NCBI taxonomy): Eukaryota > Metazoa > Arthropoda > Insecta > Lepidoptera > Noctuidae > Lacanobia > Lacanobia wlatinum. The sequence continues at coordinate 28,013,698 of OX388032.1, forward strand.
GGATTATGCACCGCCCCGTATGTCTTTACAAAAATTTTGAAGCCTGTGCTGGAGTATTTGCGGTCAAGGAATATGATTTCAGTTGTTTATTTAGATGATATATTTTGTATAAGAAAAGACTCAAAAGACTGTTCTTTTAATGTTAAACATACTTGTGCATTTTTAGAAAACTTAGGGTTTATTATAAACAAAGATAAAAGTAGTTTTATACCAAGTACTCGGTGTGAGTTCCTAGGTTTTGTTTTCGACTCCCAAAAATTGATCATGGAATTGCCCTCTGATAAGAAAGATAAAATAAAAAGTACCGTTCAGACTCATTTAGACGTTCGTAAATGTAAATTACGCGATTTTGCTAGAACAATTGGTCTTCTGGTATCTGCGTGTCCTGCGATACAATATTCTTGGATGCGTACAAAGTTATTTGGACAATTCAAATTTAATTCTTTGTTAAAAAATGATTGTTACAATCAAACACTTTTATTGCCTAACTTTATTAGGGAAGATCTTAAGGGGTGGTTAAATAATGTGGCTTTTGGTTATTCTAATATTAAAACCAATAAATACATAAAAGAAAATTTAAGCGATGCTTCATCCACCGGGTGGGGTGCATATTGTGATGGTGATGAATCATACGGTCATTGGAAAAAAAATGAAATGAAATTACACATTAACCAGTTAGAGTTAAAAGCCGCCTTTTTCGGATTAAAAGTCTTTGCCAGTGATTGTTTTGATTGTGAGCTGTTATTAAGAATCGATTATGTTACAGCCATTTCGGCCATTACAGCCATTACAGCCTGAAAAATAATTGCGTCAACCACACACATGAACTCGTCATATTTTATAGTAGCCCACACATGTTCCGAACAAAATATATATAATTGCACCTGCACCACTCGCATTCAGAAAACAGATAGTGTAAAGTACCTAGGAGTAATAATAGATAGCAACCTAAACTTCAAAAAGCATATCAATACCCTTAGCAGTAGGTTACGCAAACTTATATATGTCTTCAAGACCCTAAGACACGTGGCAGACGAGAAGCTAAGGAAATCGGTTTACTTGGCTCTCGCCCAGTCCCTACTAACCTACTGCATAACGTCCTGGGGTGGTGCTACAAAAAACAATATGTTAGAGGTTGAACGAGCACAGAGAGCCATTCTGAAAGTATCTCTATTCCGACCTTTCCGATACCCAACGGTTATGCTGTACACGGAAGCAAAAGTGTTAACTGTTCGTCAGCTGTTCATATTGCAAACGGTTATAAAACAGCATGGCCTCACTACCTTCAACCACTCACTCTCCCACAGAAGTAGACGATTCGATCCCATAGTCCACCATCACATCCGGTTCTCGACAACTTCCTCCCATCGATTCTTTTGCTACCTGGGTTGCTTTCTTTATAATAAAATAAATAAGAAACTCCCAATTTATAATCTCGCCAAAACCAAATGCAAAATTAAACTAGGCAGCTGGCTCCAGGAATTAAATTACGAAGAAACAGAAAAACTACTTGATGTCCCAAAATAAACAATTTAGCACATTCTATTACAACCCCCCCCCCCCCCCAACACACACTACTCCGACACATACATCCTAAACCAACAACCAACAATATTACCTACTAAACCTACTAACACCAATAAATTCTAGTTTCTCTTTTTTTATATTTTATTAGTAATCATATAAACCTTTGTTTTGTTATAAATTCTTACTGCACTTGTTATTGTACTGTACAACACATAAAAATGAAAACATTACCCAAGGGGTGGAGACCTGGTGTCCTGAAATACAGACCTCAAGTCTAGTTTAGGTACCAGTCTCCCACAGTATATTGTTGCTGTAACGTATTTTTGTATTGATACCTCTCTAATGTACCTGTAGGCGTATTGTCAGGATTGGATATTTTAAAGTAAAAAGTAGGTAGTTTACTTATTAATCAATTTTATTCGATTAACTCACTTAATTTATAATAACTGTGAACTCAATTAATTATCATATCATAATTATTAACTGAAAGGTTTTAACACGATATTAGCAAATCTAGGCGCTATGACAACACGTGTATCGGACCGAGGTCTAGAATAGAATGCCCCGATCGCTCCGCGCGGTCTCCTTTTACGTCCGAGCACAAACAAGTCGAGTAGTGGGGGAGGTGGGGATGGCGACATCGCCTGATCGGTCCGGTGCACGTGCCGTGCACAACCGTACGATGACGTAGCGCCGTCACGGCCATTCTGACGTGCGTACGTCCTCGGACGCGCACTTTAGAAGCACTTAGGTATCTTTAATGAGAACCACAATTTTACTGTTCGTTCATCCTGACATTAAAATCTTATCTCATGGTCTGGTCCGGTCCTACGACCCTTCAGAGTAATAATCTTCTGGTCCGGTCCTAAGACCCTTCAGAGTAACATCTTCTGGTCCGGTCCTAAGACCCTTCAGAGTAATATCTTCTGGTCCGGTCCTATGACCCTTCAGAATTATACTACTGGTCCAGTCTTATGACCCTTCCAATGATGTACCTACATGATCTATTAAGTTAATCAAATCAAATCGTATATTTCAAATAAACCATTTACAGGCACTTTTGAATTGTCAAAGTCGGTCAGTCAAAAACATGAAGCTATTTGCACGTTCCAAAGCGTAGATCTCTATGGAGAAGAACGTGCAAGAAACTCCACGGACACTCTTTTAAACCATGTGATGTGTTACAAAAATCTTGTTAACATTAACATTGATTGCTTCTATATGTGAGGACAATGCAAAGAACAAGAAAACATATAAACAATTCAAAATGCAGGTACAGATTAAAATAAGCCAGTGGCAGGTAAGAGATGACCAGTTTCAACTGACGGCGCCCGTTCACGAACATGAGGCGTGCATCAGCACCATCTAACTCAACCATTTTGAAGGGAATCAAATGATCCAAAACACGCGCCACCATCAGCAAAACATTTGTGTGAGCATGACAAGCTCTCAACTGCCACGCTCGTTCATGTCAAACTAATTTAATAACGAAATCTATAATTACATATGTAAGTGGCTCCATAGTGCTCACATTTACAAAAAATTTAAAATATGCTTCTACGTTATACAAAACTATGGTTTCAAGTAACTAAGAAAAGAAAAAAAGAAGGCTGCTTTATTGTGTATACTTTGCTAATACAATAATGCAAAGAAATGATAAATAAATGATTGTATAGGAGAACAAAAAAAGGGTAAGCATTTCTTCCAATTATCGAAAACCTAAAAAGTGGACCCATGCTGCTGTAGCTGTGGAGCAGGATTTAGCCAAGCATTTTTATCAAGGACATAATCTTCCAGTTTATAATATGATTGTCTACATAATGTGCGTTTAATACATGTTTTAAATTTTCTCTCATTCAGTTCGAGAATATTAAGTGGTATTTTATTATAAAATTTAACACAGTACCCCATACGTTAACTACTGCTACTGGCTTTTTAAGTACGAGAGTCGGCAATTTTTTTTTAAAGTGTGAGCCCTAAAATAGTACCACTTAAAACTTTATTTTTATGGGAAGTTTCATGAACAAGTTCTTCATTATTATTCGCCGTCACGTCATCACTGATATTTTCTGCATCTAACGTTCATGTAAGCACTCACGAATTACTTTACGTTAATCTAAAATCATCAAAATCATCGCTGCACTGTGCGGTTCGAATCAATCAATGTTATTATAATCTCACCCGTATTAAATTGCACAAAATGGAAAATCTATTTAGAACTTGTAATAGCTCAGAATTCTCTGTACCTTTAAAGCTTTTATCAATGTCATTAAAATCAAATTGCTATTCATGATAGTTTTGATACTATCAAATTTACTAACTGATGTTAGGCAAACTGCCTCCGTACGTTAATACGAAAGCCTAGATCCAAATTTTCACTAAAAAAAACGTCTAAGTTGAAACATGACCTTGTGGTACTTGCTATGCGATAACTAAACCTAAAGCTCACACTGAATAAAATTTTGACACTATTACCGCCAATGGGAAACTCTTTTAAGTACTCGCTTTGTGCTAACTATGTCAAAATTACCTAGCACTATCAATGCAACCACCGAATTGGTATCAACCCCTTTAAAGCTTCGTTTGCTATTCAAATAAAACTTGAGCGACTCACCAAGTATTCCAGTCGGCCTTGAACGCTCTTAACCCCACAGATGTTGACATGATACTTGGCTACTGCAGTTTGCCAACCTTCGGTCTGCCACGCTCAGAACCGTTCAGAAGTTGCAGCTGCTCAGCAGTTGTTGCAACTGCTCAGCAGTTATGGCAGCATGCCAACCGCTAGCCTCCTGCTGGCTTTATACACGATGTCTGAAACCGAAAAATGCTACGACAGTACAAGTCCAATAAAAGCTGTGGTGGGCCAAAAGGTTTCAGGTAAGTGTAGTAGTCACAGTATCAAAGTAAATAAAAATCTAAATTTTATCGGACCATTGGCACAAGAAAGCGGCCTATGCCTATGAATGGTGATATAAAATCAAAATATTCAAAATAAAGTGTTAGGTAACTAAATCGCTCTTATGTCCAAAAAAATAAAAGCTCTCTGGTATTTCACTTCATGACTCGATCAGCGATAGCAGAATAATATCGCTTCATCAGCATTATTTGACCAATGACCAAGGCTTTGTGCCCATTTCAAGCGAACTCCTGTGCAACCGCCACTTCCAGGTATGTGCTTCCAATTCACCAAGAGTAGATAGCGACAGCAAAAGAATGGTCTCCCTTAGGGCAGTGTGTTGGCGCCGACGCTTTTTTTTAACATCTACGCGAACGAACCGCCTTCCACCTAACACACGGAGCGGTTCTTGTACGCGGATTACCTGGCCCTAGCAAACCAAGCAGCGACTTTTATGGACGTGGAGCATAAACGTACAATGGCACTCAGTGTACTGAGAGATTAGTGTGACCGCAACGCTCTACGGCCGAACCCATCTAAGAGACAGTCGTGCGCCTTCCATCTCTGCTATAGGCCCGCAAATCGAATGCTTAACATCACATGGCGTAGAGCCAAGGTCCAACACTGCTCGAATCCAAAATATCTCGGTGTGACGTTAGATATGGCCTAAGCGTAAAAGTCAAACTGTTACAATATTTAGCTCCGTCGAACCCGGAATAACTTGCTCAGTCACCTAATTTCCATCAATTGGGGAGCGGCACCCGATGTTCTCCGTACAACCGGCATGTCCCTATTTTTTTCTGCTGGCGTGTTTGCTTGCACAGTGTGGCACCGACCTGCTCTTTCTCGTAAAGTAGACATTGCCCTAAACGAAACGTGTCAGATAATATCAGGCTGATTAAAATAGACTCCACAAAACAAACTATCCGCTTGCAGGCATCGCACCTCCTGCTGTTCGAAGGATCTGAAAACCGATTCCCGACATCCCTGTATGGCCACATGCCAACTTCGGGAAGACTAAAAAGTCGCAAGAGCTTCCTTATTTCTACACAGGCGATCCTGGATATGCCATCTAAAGGGAGAAGCAGACTGTGGGAAGAGAAGTATCCACCACCTCACGACTTCATAAAACCCAAAGAGCAATTGCCCCTGGTCGTGAATCGCAATGGCCTTTGGAAAGCGTTAAATCGCGCGCCAGCGCAATTTGCGCACCCAGGTAGGCCGCTGCAAACACAACTTGGCGAAATGAGGATGTAATGATCTGTTGTATACCCAACGTGAGTGCAGTGCCCGTTTTCAGAGCACGAGCCATATGTTACAGTGCCCCAAGTGCCCATTCTCCTGTAATTTGGAGTATCTAATGAATGCCACTGTTGCTGCAATTAACGTAACTACCTACTGGTCCAAAACAATAAAAAAGTTAACGATTGAATCGAAAAGAAGAAGTATTATTGAAAATGCTATCGCTTAATCTGCAACACTTATGCTATTAATAATAGCTTCACTTTAAGATAAAGCGACAGGCCAATTATCAAACATCGATAATTGCCATCCATAAAGGCGTTGCCTTTTGTAAGTCAGTCTCCACATCATAAAAATGAACACTCTTAAACGAAATAAAAAGCAGCTCTACAGCAATTAAAAAGTTTAAACGACTCACCAGATTGGCGTAGAAATCTTCATATAAATTCACACTCCTCTCCTTGACCTGACCAGCTGTTGTGAAGTTGCTTGCCTCCGGACGGAACTGGTTTAGTTCAGGTTGATGAGGGTAGCCGCATAAAACTCGTCGAAAAGGAATTCGGCGAAAAGCTCTTCAGCGCCATATGGTAAAACAATAAACTGCTCTGCACATCACTGTATCCTCGACAAAACATACCACCACGGTGACACACTATGATCGTGTGTCGAACTTCGGCCTATCGGATTTAACTTCACGACACTTCACGGCACACATCAAGTTTTTAGCTGTTTTTAAGTTTTTTCTGGATAAACGCATGCGTTTTAAAAACAAACCGCAATTTTCACTATCACTGTCATTACATTTCAAAACGTAACCGCCACATATTTCACTAGCATTGTCACGAATCTCCATGTGGGCCCTTTGAGTTACGTCCCAATTCTGATGTAGGCGTATTGTCAGGATTGGATATTTTAAAGTAAAAAGTAGGTAGTTTACTTATTAATCAATTTTATTCGATTAACTCACTTAATTTATAATAACTGTGAACTCAATTAATTATCATATCATAATTATTAACTGAAAGGTTTTAACACGATATTAGCAAATCTAGGCGCTATGACAACACGTGTATCGGACCGAGGTCTAGAATAGAATGCCCCGATCGCTCCGCGCGGTCTCCTTTTACGTCCGAGCACAAACAAGTCGAGTAGTGGGGGAGGTGGGGATGGCGACATCGCCTGATCGGTCCGGTGCACGTGCCGTGCACAACCGTACGATGACGTAGCGCCGTCATACCTATATTGTGGTGAGAAATAAATCATTTATTATTATTATTATTATTTCATGCATTAACAGGATGGGCAGTGTACAATACCCACATCTCAATGATGAGACTCGTAATATTTGGAAATGGTGTGAAAGGCGACGTGTTTCGATTTTTGCATCATACATTAACACTAAAGATAATCAAGAAGCTGATATGTTGTCTCGGAAAAAGTTTCAGGATACAGAATGGGAATTAGGAAATTACGCATACGAGCAAATAAAACACAAGTTAGGATCACCAAATATAGATTTATTTGCCAGCCGTTGTAATTCTAAATGTAATACATACGTTACCTGGAAGAATGATCCTGGTGCGTGGGCTATTGATGCGTTCACCATTTCTTGGAAAAATTTACACTTTTACGCCTTTCCACCATTTTGAATTATACTAAAACGATTCAAAAAATTATATCCGATAAAGCGGAGGGCATAGTTGTCATCCCATACTGGCCAACCCAACCTTGGTTTCCATTATTTAATAAAATATGTAAATCTGAAATTATTTACTTTCCACCTGATTGTAATTTGTTAAAATCTCCTTACAGATCAACCCACAGTCTGCATCGAACATTAATATTGGCTGCCGCGAAATTATCCGGCAGGCTCTATTAAACAAATTTCTGTCACCAAGGTCGGTGGAAATAATATTAGCATCCTTGTCAAGTAACACTTATAAACAATACGACGGCTGCATAAAAGCCTGGATTATTTACTGTCAAAAACATGATTATGATCACACTTACGCTTCAATACCGATAGTTATTCATTTTTTAACAGAGGTATTTGACAAGGGTGCGAAATATGGGACAATCAACTCTTACAAATCTGCTTTATCCTTATTATTAGGTCATAATTTAGATGATGAAAGACTTAAACGATTCATGAAGGGTGTTTTCAAATTAAGGCCACATAATCCAAAGTACAATATAACTTGGGATCCTGCCATTGTTTTAAACTTCTTAGCCCTCAAATGGCCTAATGAAAACCTAGATTTGAAAACCCTCTCCAAGAAAACTGTTACGTTAATTGCTCTTGTGACCGCACATCGTGTACAAACCTTATCTCTAATTAAAATTAACAATATAATAACTAATTCCAATGAAATCATTATTAAAATTCCCGATACAATAAAGACAACCAAATTAAATTCATTTCAACCAATTTTAAGACTTCCGTTTTATAATACACGTCCAGAAATCTGTCCAGCTAGATGTTTACGAGCATATATGAATAAAACCAAGACATTGCGTAAGAATAATAATAATAGTTTATTTATCAGTTTCAAAAAACCACACTCAAACATTACTTCTCAAACTATTAGTCATTGGTTAAAGAATACGCTACTAGAAAGCGGCGTAGACACTTCAATATTTTGCGCTCACAGTACACGACATGCAGCCACATCAAAGGCAAATAAATTAGGAGTAAACATAGATGTTATTAAAAAGACTGCTGGATGGACTGATTCATCTTCTGCTTTTGCTCGATTCTACAATAAAGAAATTGTAAATCATAATCAATTCGCTGAATCATTGCTTAATTCTTCTCAAATATAATGTAATATGTAGTACAAATTATAATACAGATGTATGTATACTACAATAAATCAAGAATTGATTTTGAATGATTGCGTGTACTACTACCTCTTTACTTTAATACTTACATTGGTATTAATATACCTACCCGAAGCAAAAACAATGTTCAAACCTACAAGTATTGAACATTGGATTTTGTACAATGGCATTCTCTGGAATATCATTGGTTTTTTTTCTTATATTTATTTTTAAACCGTTGCTATAAACATCCTACACCATGTTAAACGTAAATCGCAAAGAATGAAGCTGCAAAGCATAATTGAAGATCAAACGAACTTACCAAGTGAAGTTCGATCCCAATTATGCGAGCAGCTTCATTCGACGCGATTTACCAACTCCCACCCTAATTTTATGTTAATTATTATCAATTCAGTAATTAACCCCATCCCGATATGTTCTAATGGTTCTAAAATAAATATTCTTTACCTTTAAACAAAATGGGGATTAATGTCGGAACGGTCCGCTACGACAGCGGTGCGCAGTGGTGGAGAAAATGTCAAAAAAAAAAAACAGGGCCTACGGTAGATGGCGATACTACACCATGTTAAACGTAAATCGCGTCGAATGAAGCTGCTCGCATAATTGGGATCGAACTTCACTACAAATAAAATAAATTGCAGTTGTTCAAGAATGTTGTGGAGTGACTGCAGAAAGGTATCCAAATTTTTAAAAGATGGTGACCTGTATATTGCCACAATAACTATGTTAGTTCCAAATTTAATTAGCAAGCAGTTGCGTTCACATAGAATTGGTTCTTCTATTATGTAATAATGTTCATTGCTAACCATGACTACCACTCCATCATTCTGATTAAAGGTTCGGTTAGTTTTGTAAGATTTAGGTATATCTATTTAAAACAGGGAGATCCGATACCTGACGGAACCAGCACTCTGACAACATTATAACGTCACATTTGAAGCTTAATCTAGACAGAAGTACTGTAAGTTCATTAAAATTACATTTGATAAAAGAAATTACTACGTATATTTTGTTGTAAAATTTTCAGGTAGTTGGTAACAGTTGTTATGAATTTGGAACAATTCTCTGGGGTACAACTCAAAGAGACAGAAGCATTAAATTGATCTAAGTCATTTAATAAATCATTTGCCATAGCGAATTTTGTGACATATTAATCTTGTATGACAATTTGAAAAGGACAAGGAAAGTTTTAAACTATTTCAGTTTTGTATTTTATTAAGACTAGGATGCAAGTTGAACAGACATCGGAACTAATGCACCACTACAGCAAACAAGAACATTAATTCAACCTAACTGTTGTACATAGAACATAGCAGGTGACCCTTTGTAATATTTGTGTAACTCCAAAGAACGAGAACATGATTTTATATAAGAACAGGTGTGTGTGTTGTTTTTTTACATTTGTATACGTAATTTTAATTGATGAGAATAGGAAAAAAGAGGTGGTGTGTATGATGTGCAGTGTATTAACATAAATTCTAGGACATATTTTAAAAACAATAACAAACGCTTTAACCGAAAACATGTACAGTCATATAATATTATCTAATTCTTCAGTATATTTAATGTGAATGTGTGCGTTACCCTCATTCTTCCGTATGAATATTTTTCCGAAAGAAATCCAGCATCCATGAAATTGTATGTTGTCTTGACAAGTAGAACAGTTGATGTGTCTTTACTGTCAGAGAATCAAATACATAAATATTCCGGGGGGCTCCTTGAATCTTAATGTCGTTGGTATTTAATGGCAGACCTTTTTTTACTTTTTGTGCCTTATTGTATTTGATCACTGAACCAATAATTTCAGTTTTTCTGGCGACAGTTGTAAAGTCAACTACAATGGCCTCAGTCTTAGATTTTGTTCTGTAAATGTCACGTATTTCCGTTTTGTTTACATTTAAGTAAAGTTGAATCGCTGATCCCATTCCTATGAGTTGTTGCTTTGTCTAAGGTTCAGTCTCCGGAACATTGCATATTTCGAGTGTCGATGCTTTAGAGGCTTTTTCATAATATTCCAATTTTTGCTCTCGGAAAGTGATTTGTTTTTTAGTGGTTTTGTCCTCTTGTTGGTTGTTGTTGGTTGGCTAACGATTCATCATATTTTGCGGTATGCAATTCTTTGATTACGTTTAATGACTGATTGAGAACGTCAAATTTCATTTGTGACGTGAAGTTCTCGAGACATTCCGAGTGATCGTCATGAAGTCTTCGTTTGTATCTTCTCGTAACATTTACCTGTCCTTCAATACTATCAGGAATATTTAATGCCGAATCCGAATATGATTGTGACATATTTAATTCGACGAAGTTTGGAGGTGTACGCTGCATTTTGGTACTATTTTATGAACCCCGAATCAACAATTTAAAGATACACAAAACGCGATGTAGAAAACCTGAGGCTCGAACCACCGCACTACCGCGTAGCGGTCAATGTATCAGGCCACTGCACCAGTTGGTAACGTACTAATCAATGTGAAATAATGATACACTTGCTAAGCGACGTACGTCACTGAGTGTTCGTAAGGTCTAAAGGTCAGTTCTTTGTTTCACTGACTATCACACTCACACGTGTTTTGTCACTTTAGCAAAAGCATTTTTAATTTTTGTTTTTGATAATGTTCACTATTTAGCAAATATTAGATTAACGTACTATTTTTAAAAGACCTTTTCCGTGGATTTTACTGTAGATATTATAGTTAACATGCAATGCTTCGGTCCAATTAAGCACTTTTTTAAACAGTGCCTAAGCACTGTTTAAAAAAGTTTAGTTTATGTCCATCACTTCACAAATTAGCTTTTACCCACACTTGCACCGTTTCCTTGATGATTTATGAGAATGTTTGTCCTTTTCCACTATAAATTATTGCCGCTTTGATTTATTTCTGACTGACAGGACTATTGTTGCCAATAAGCCTGATATAGTGGTGGTGGACCGAATAGTGAGGCGTGCAATGATTGTAGACATAACCGTCCCGCATGACGAGAACCTCGTGAAAGCCGAGAAAGATAAACAAATCAAGTATATGGCTCGCGAGGTTGTCGACATGTGGGATGTGGATTCCGCAATCAATGTACCAATAGTCATATCAGCCAATGGCTTAATAGCCACGAGCCTTGACCAACACCTCAGGAGGCTCTCGTTAGGCAGCTGGATCAAGGGCTTGATTCAGAAAGCGGTACTTCTGGACACGGCTCGTATTGTTAGGAGGCGCCTCTCTCTAGAGCCCTGACCGCCGGTTGCTTGGACCTTGTTCTTGTTTTTTTTTTATTGATATATTTAAAAATGTAATGAAAATGTAACAAAAATAAATAAACGAGAATAATAATAATAACCCTCTCAGTACATTGCTGGATGGTTCGGGCCAAGGCTACCGGTTGAGAAGAGGTGGTCAGGTCATATCGCACCTCCTTTACATGGATGACTTGAAACTTTGCTCCTAATAACTAATTGCAACTGATGAAGCTACTGAAGGTAACAGAAACCTTCAGTAGCGCCATCAGGATGGAATTTGGTTTGGACAAATGTGCGGGCATGCATGTAAAGCGACGGTAAATTAAGGAATCCGTGGGAACCCAACTCTCGGATTCCATACACCTTAGGTCCCTCTCCTCAACCGAAACTTACAAGTATTTGGCTATATCGGAAGCGTTAGGCATCAGTGCTGTTGACGTGAAACAATCGTTGAAGGAGCGCTTCTTTAGCCGCCTGAACAAAGTAATTAGAAAGAAAGAAAGAAAAAGCGTTTATTTGCGCCAAGCATGACGCACGCATACCAAAAAAATTAAAATTAAATGAAACAAAATTACAATTTTATAACAGTTGGGAAGATATGCGTCACATTCGCGCAAAACGGCCATCGCTCAGCATGATGCTAGGACCCGTGTGCGAGACAGAGCCACAGCGCTGGTTTTCAGCGACAGCCGGCGTTGAGTATGACGTCGATCGGAGCAGCATAAAAAGTAATTAAACGGGACAAATAAACAGAAAAATAAAGTCGTAAGGGTAAAATAATAAATAAGACGGTAAAGAGATGGCAAGTCTATTGTGCAGACGGTGGAATGAGGCCGACTAACAGTGGCGCGCACAACTCTAAAAAAATAGCTATGTTATCTGTGCGCACCAAAGACAACAAAAACTAAAAACCAATAATCCATGCAATGCGCACGCCCACAATATGGCTGCCAAACGAAGGAATGCGTAATTAACATTATTATGCAATAATGTTCTTGACTTGCGCAATACACGTAATATTGTTTCCGCTATCACAGAGTAAGAGTATATTGTATTTAAAGTGAGTTTTGTTATGTGTTCAGTGTTGTTAGATTGTGTGTTGGATAGTGTTATTTGTGAGTCATTTTGGTGTGTATTATGTGATAGGGGCGTAAATAACTATGTTCATAGATGACAAACACGCTCAGAAGAGAACCCAAACCGAGCAAAAGGGGAATATCGTTATTAAGTCAAGTAGTACCTAACGAGTATCCTCTGCTAATAAGTTTAAACTATCATGGATGTGTAGGTTAGTAATTATTTTATTAATCATATTGGATCATCATAAGTGAACAATTGAAATTGCAAACGTGTAAATAAAAGATTAAAATAGTGTAAATAAGTCAATGTAGTTATTGTATATTTATGTCAGATCAATTCAAATAAATTTACTAAACTATTACAGGTGTGAGGTAAATACCATTCAAAGAGAAAGTAAATCCAAGCACAGAAACAAGGAACGAAACGAATCAAAGGAAAGGATAGTGGAACCTCAGGATTTAAATAGCCCGCACCGTTGGAGATCCCAGCCCAAGTGTGATAGCCATGACCCCGAGGTACAGTACAGTGTAGCAACACAAAAAAAAAGAAAACTCAAGATGACAGTTGTTGAAGCATAAGTAACTTCTTAAATTGGTACTTGAAACACTGTAATGTTTTCAGGCGTCTCATTGGTGGTGGGAGATCATTCCAACAATGAGTGGCTGCAAACCTGAAGCACCCTCTGAAAGAAGCAGTTTTGTGCATTGGCACAGTCAGCGGATTAACCATGGATCGAAGATTGTTCTTTAAGTAGCTTTGTTTCCAAGTTAGCTTCTCATACAAATAGTGTGGTTTCATGGACGTAGTTATACCAAACATTAAGTTGGCTAAATGAAGCTTCCTCCTGGCAGCCATCTTTAGCAACCCAACCTGATTTATGTAAGGAGTTACGTGGCTCCTACGTGGTACAGTAACACAGAAACGCACACAAGCATTTTGAATTCGTTGAATCACTCTTTCCGTTCTGCTGAGTAGGCATGGGCCATACACTATGTCGCAGTAGTTTAGTTTAGAAAGTATGAGACTATCAACGAGTTGTTCCCGCACAGGTAGGCTCAGGTATTTACGAATCCCGTATAAAACCTTCAACCTGTAAAAACAATTTCTCAGGACATTGGTTATATGGGCTTCAAAGTGCAACTCTGGATCCATAAGCAGCCCAAGGTTGCATGCATGCTCCACTCTGTCAATAATCTCGCCCTTGATCATTATTTCTGGTTTGGCTGATATTATTGCAGAGATCTGCTTCTTAGTGCCTAGCACTATGAATTTAGATTTAAGAGGGTTCAGAACCAGAGAGTTTTCCTCTGACCATGAGACCACTCTTTGCAAGTCTTCATTCATCTTCTTCACTGCCGAGGATGTGTCATGAGCCTTAAATGAAACATACAACTGGATATCATCAGCGTACATGTGGTACCTGCAGTGCAAAAATGATTTTATGATATCAGCACTGTATAATATGTACAATAAAGGGCCCAAAATTGATCCCTGTGGCACTCCTCGTGACACGTGGAGGGGGGAAGAAAACAAAGTGGATCCATCCTCCCTACTGATTTCAACGTATTGCGATCTTCCAGTCAAATAACTTCGAAACCACTCCACAGTGCTACCATCAAAGCCGTAGTAAGCTAACTTTGACAGTAGCAAAGTAGTATCAATAGCGTCAAAAGCCCGGGAAAAATCCAGTAGGGCTAGAATTGTTCCCTCACCCCTGTCACGTGCCTCCAGGATATTTCCCACAACGTCAGCTAGAGCTGTCGCAGTACCCCTTCCCTTTCGAAAACCAGACTGAAGGTCTGGGAGAATGCCATTACTTTCCAAGTGTTCAATAACTTGCGAGTATATTACACGTTCCAGGATCTTTGATAGGCAGGGTAAAATACTAATTGGCCTCAGACCCTTCGTGTCAACCGGGTTATTATTTTTAGGAATAGGGCGCACAACCGCGCATCGCCAGATTTCAGGGAATGTGCTTGTAAGGATAGACTGGTTGATAATGTCTGTGATAGCTTGCAGTGTTTGAGGCAATGTGAGTGATATCATGTCAAGACTTATCCCGTCCACACCCTGCGCATTAGACCCTAAACTCCTAATAACCTTCAACACTGACTCCTGATTGGTTGTTGAAAGGGAGAATAATTAATATAATAATTAACAGTCTTTTATCAGGCGGAAACAAGGTGCGCGCCTTCAACGGTTGGGTCATGCCATTTTTGATGTACTCTTTCGAAATACTCAAATGGACTCAGACGGAACTTGACGCCCTGGATAGAAGGGTACGCTCACTGCTTACCGATGCATCACCCACGGTCATCGGTGATGGGGCTGTATATCCCGCGGAAGTGCGGGGGTCGTGGCTTCTTAAATGCTAAGACCCTACACAACCGCGGGGTATGCAGCCTTAGGGAGTACTTCCTAGATGCCGACGTGGGTATGCATCGAGATGTGGTAGCGGTGGATAAAGGCCTTACCGCGCTCTCCTTGGCTAACGAGAACTGGCGCAATCCTGTGGTATTAGATACTAATGCCCGCTGGGAGGTATGGGTGTTATGTACGCTTTTATCGGGTCCTACATGGGCCGATGTAGACTTCTTAGCATCCGTAGCCTGGCTGCATTTTGGTGACCTCTTCGGGGAAACCGAAAGTTTTGTCTATGTCTACCCGTCCTACGGTACCCTTCACCCACCTGTCACGGACACCATACTCACGAGCCCAAACTGAATCACCCTCCCTGAAACTGCGGTCTGTTCCCCCCGCAAACTCGGGCTCGTGAGTATGGTGTCAGTGACAGGTGGATGAAGGGTACCGTAGAACGGGTAGACAGTGCCCGTAGATACTCCGTGGTAAAGGATAATGGTCAATCACTAAAAAGACATGTGGATCAAATGCGCCGCAGATCACGCTTATCTGATGTTACCGTCCTTCTTGACGACCGGCACGATGGGTGTTGCCCAGTCAGAGCGCTCCACAGGAGAGAGAAAGCCGTCCCGCTGCAGCTGGTCCAGCGCGTACGCCAGCGGGCGCGCGCGCATGGACACCGGCCGCGCTCCTTTGCGCACGCGCACGATCACTGTGCCGCCGGTGAACCGCCCCAGCCCGTCTGCGAACACTTCACAGTATTTAGAACTGAAAGCAGCCACATCAAATACATTGTTTTTGTACATTACAACATCATTGTTATTACACTCATAGGTTACTGTAGGTAGTTGTATTTTTAGTTCTGCCGTCCACTGACGGCCTAATAACAGTGTTTTGCCATTCTCAACAACATATAAATCTAATTGCTTCTCCTTCTTCATTCTTATATTTTACTAATTGCTGTATAACTCCAAGGGGTTTTACTAACTCGCCGGTATAATACTTTAGTGTTCAATTAATAGACTTAAGTGGTACACAGCTCGGGCTCGTGAGTATGGTGTCAGTGACAGGTGGATGAAGGGTACTGTAGAACGGGTAGACAGTGCCCGTAGATACTCCGTGGTAAAGGATAATGGTCAATCACTAAAAAGACATGTGGATCAAATGCGCCGCAGATCACGCTTATCTGATGTTACCTGTCCAGAGACGGTGGACAGTACAGATCATGGGGGAGAGAGTGTGATCGAGCCAATTAGCGAGAATTTAGAACGTGTGGTTAAGGTAGCCTCGCCAGAGACGACCACCAAGAATAAAGGGGATAGTCCAAATACAGACATTGACACTCCTGAAGATTCTCAGGTTAACTTACAACTACAATCTCCGCCGCTAGAGAATCGTCACCCTAAGCGAATACATAAACCAGTAGACAGGTAAATTGTTTAACTGGTTAAGAATTATTATAATTTAAGTTGTTCAAATTAAGTTGACATTATTGTTAATATAATCTTGATTATCGTGTCACTAGCTTTTGCCCGCGACTTCGTACGCGCATATCCCGTTTTTTCCCGTTCCCGTAGGAATTTCCCATTCCCGTACAGCCTATAGCCTAAATCTACGGGCCAACATATTGCTACGGAACGCTAGAGCCCTGTGCTCCCTCTCAATGTCTTCATCGTTCCTGAGGTCAGCGGCAAGACAGTGCCCTAGGTATTTAAAAGTTGACACCCTATTAATTGGTGACCCGTTCACCAGCAACTCAGGTCCTTCTCCACGGCGTTTGCAGCTGACCTCAAAAACCATGTATTCACATTTTATTTTAATCCATGTGCGGCAGCGTAGGCCGCACACGTCTTAAGCATCTCTCTGATTGCTCCCGCCGACGGACCCAGCAGCACCATGTCATCTGCATAGCTGATGTTGTTACGACGATGATGATGAGACATCAGACCACTTCACCTGATTGACTTGATTACCATATCAATACTGGAATAGCCCACATATTTCCGCGGGTATACCCCTGTCTCCCATCTTTCTCAAGAGCACATCGTATGAGACAAAGTCGAAAGCCTTGAAGAGATCAAGGAAACAGGCGTACACCAGCGTACCGCGATCTTTATAATATTGGACGGTATGATTGAGACTTAAAATGGCACTTTCAGTTGATAGTCCGGGGCGAAACCCGAACTGTGTATCATGAAGTTTGAAATTACTTAAGCAAGCATCAAGCACACCGTCCAAAACCTTGACTATTATAATCGCAAGAGAAATGGGACGATAGTTACCTTTGTCTGAGATGTCACCGGTCCTGTTCTTCACAATGGGAACTATGATGGTCTTCATTAGGTTAGCAGGTAGGTACAAGTGACTAATACACATTGTGAAAAACATAGACAAGACTCGCGGTAGATGGATACCTGCATGCCTCAGGTGCTCATTGCTGAGCCCATCATGTCCCGCAGATTTGTCTCGTTTCATGTTGTTAATGATGCGCCAGGACGGATGGGCTCATTCACCATGGCTGAGGAACCGAGAGGGGACTGAACTTTGAAATGGTCCATGAACACATTCGCAATTCCCTTCTTATCACTTATCCCTTCCACACACGCAGAGAGGCCAGGTTTCGCATCCAAATTACCAGTGGACTTCCAAAATTTACCAAATTTTTACTAGCTCGTTGTTCTGCTAGCCTAACCAATACAATTTGCTCAGCATGGCTTTGACAAAATGTCAGTCGACTTTTAAAAACTTTTCGCTTCTCATACATTTCATCATAAACCAGGCTCGACGAGGGACGATTGTTCGGTATCCAGTTCTGAAAGCGATTGCCTCGCCGCCGCACATTGGATTTCCACAATCTGTTCGTACAAATCGTCCAGAACAACTCTATGTTCAGCCAAACTGCACGATCCAACGCTGCACCTTTCAAACTCCTGGGGGAAATCAACGTCTCGCAATTTACTGATACATAAATTATGAGCGGATACCAGGAGATCAGAAACATGTCAAAGTATATTTCGGCAGAATTGTAAGCGCTATACATTCACCTGTACATGTAGAAATATTTCCAGGGCTGAACAGCTAAGACTCAACTATCAGGGTAACAGAATCATGAAGATGTATTTCCGATGATGAGAATATGAGGAAAAGAAAGTTATGCGCCAGCTCTAAAGTCTACGCAGACGAAGTCGCGGGAAGAAGCTAGTATACATATACAGCGTTCACAATTCCAGCCCGGAAAAAACTTGGACATGCTTCTGTACCCTGGTAAAAAAAAATCTAGGCCAAAAATACTTTCACATAAAGGCATGTTAACATAAGAGTCTTTGGCGCTCATAATTTCAGCGCGGAAAAATAATAATAATAAGTTGGCGTTACGCGGTTGGGTAAAAGGCCCGATACAGAAGGCAATACTCCTCGATACGACTCGTATTGTGAGGAGGTTCCTTTCTCTGGAGTAGGTGACCAACGGTAGCTTGGACCCTGCTCCCGACACCGGCGGACTACTATTTTTATATTTTAAACGTTTCTTTATGTGTTTTTAAAGAAATACCGTAAAATACTACAATTTTGCAACCATGCCCAATTTTGCTTATTTCGTTTAAATTACGATATGTCCGGTTTTTTCTCGTTTTCTACGATTTGGTATGAACTATTTGTTATTAGGGCAACAAACTTTTCATTTTTTTCCATGATAATTTCATTGATACTCTGTCAGTTGAACGACAAAAACCGTTGTGAGTAAGTGGATTTTTTTGGCCTCCTATAACTTTTGCTATCGTGGCTACAGTAACGGTGTTTTCGTGAAGGAATAGCATCCCAAGTTAAGAAAATTCTGTCTATTTCCGTATTATTTGATATTTTTAATGAAAAGGACTAGATTAAATCAAAATAACAAAGTAGGCAATGTTGCGCACTGTTTTGGAAACTTGAGGGACACAACTTTGCCTAGGTCTAGGGTTGTCACTAGTTGGATTTTAGCAGTAATATATTTAAATATGATTTGATTCAGTCTGTATGTGCTCACGGATGTGTAAAAGCTTCTCTGACAGTTATATAGAATACAAGTAATTAGTACCCATCACACACGTGATGGGTACTATTTTTTTTTCTAAATTCCTCCTAGCGAGATTAAACTTTTAATTTTTGCTGGTCCTGCTCCACAGCCACTAGGGCGCACAAAATAAACTGTTAGCATTTGGAAACATTTTTGGACCGGCTGAAGATTGTAAGAAACCAATATTTGCATTGTATAGACTCGATTTATTTAGCATTGTATAATTCCATCCATTTTAACGGCACATGTGTGAGTACTGTGTATCTTAAACTTAAGCTATAGCTATCAGTTTTAGGTTTGTTTTTGACTTTAATGTACCCTGGCGTTTGGGAGTGTCATGCTCACTCAAAAGTCTAGCTGATGGTGGCGTATGCGTTGGATCATTTGGCTCCCTTCAAAATGGTTGAGATGAATGGTGCTAGCGCATGCGTCATGTTCGTGAACGGGCGCTGTCTGTTGGGACTGGTAATTTCTCAGCTGCCATGGTTTATTTTAAATATTTCTTTGAATTGTTCCTTTTTTTCCGGACGCTAGTATCCTACTCGTCTTTTACATTGTTCTCACATTATATTTATAATTTCAACATGATGTTAACAAAACTTTGTAACAATTTATTATTTTTAAAAATGTCCGTGGAGTTTCTTGCACGTTCTTCTCCATAGATATATACGCTTTGGAACATGCAAAACGCTTTTTTATTGGACCGACCGACCTTGACAATTCAAAAGTGCCTGTAAATGGTTTATCTATACATATACATATAATAAAATAGTAAATCTTGAGGTGTATGTTCCCGATTGGCGCGAAAACTACTGAACAGATTTTGTTCAAATTTTACATAAATAATCCTTATAGGTACGGTCAGGCTATAGGCTATATATTATCACGCTATGTGCTATGGAGGATGAGCTCATATTCAAAAATGTCTGTTTTGAACGAGAAGTAGCCCATGGTTCGATCCCGAGCAACAGATATTATTTTTGTATTTATTTTCTCTTTTGAACTGTATTTTTGCATCATAATATTGTCAAAATAAAAATAAAATGGGATTCTGCGTACTTAAAATAACTTTTAAATGTTTATTCCACATTTTTCCAAACTGTTAAGTGAGGAATTGTTATAAGAACAGATACAATATTGCAGATACTTATGGCTCTAACCTTAGCAATGTTTATCATCACTCTATACTTTCAAGGAGCTTGGCAGCGAAAACCCATGACATAAATAAGATCGGCTATTTCAAGTAATTTTCAACAGTAGTAATAGACCATCGGTTTAAAGACTGCCTGCCGAAAGAGTTGATGTGAGTTTGAATCTCAACAGTCGTAATTTTTTTTTAGATTTTATTTCACTTATGCTTTTCCTTACTTTTATGATTCCTATTTTACCTAATATTTTCAAATATTCATAACATGTTATTGTTGTATTTCTGATATTTTTTAGCATTTATCCAAGTATGCCAAGTATAATAGCCAGACTGTTAAAGTATAATTAACAGAACCTATTTCATCTTTATCAATATTCTGTTTTGTTTGCAACACGTTTAACAAAAAAAAAAAGTTTTACACATAAAGCTGATAGGAATTGTAGCAATTTTCTAGAAGAAATCAACATATTATTATTTTACGTAATGCCACACGCTGTGCCATCTATTGACCGTCATATTACTATCGACAGCTTGAAAATCACACTAGAAAATATTTTGTTATTTATTACTTTTACGTCTTAAGAAAGTAATTATTTTAATACCTTAATAAAATATCGGTCTGTATAATGCACGTAATATTCCTAGGTATTAATAAAAATTAAAACAAACTCCAAACTTGTATTTTAAGAGTTCAACTACATATTCCATAGATGGCGATATGCATATGATCTCATTTCAATGGCCGCTTTGCCAGTGTAAGAACGATGCATAACAACCTTCTTTTATTTTAATCGCATACTACGAATGATCCTGTTCTTATTAATTGGAGTCGTTTTTTTTTGTCTAATTTTTTTGTTAATAAATTTATTCACTTTTTTGGATTGAGTTTTTAACAAATATTTATGCGTCAAGTATTGTAATTTAGTTTTTAATTGTGTTCCAAAAGGAGAAGAGGTCATTGATTTCACGGTTTTTTATGTTCGTAAATATTATATAAAAAAAAAAGAAAATACTTTTAATTCCGCCAGAAATGACGCACAAAATCACCAAATTACCGGCAATCTGGTTAATCCGGTATTCTATAGAATACCTAGGCAATGTATAGCCTAATACCTAAAACATTCAGGTAATATATAAAATATTATTCATTTTATACTTTGCCTAGGTATTCTATACAATACCGAATACGCAGCCGGCAATGTGTGTAAAAGACTGTAATAACTTAAAATAAACATTTTAATTGTTTTTTTCTTTTCTTTTCGCCTACATGTTGAGAATTAAGCGGCAGGGCGTTCTTAAGGGGGGCAAATTTTTCATTAATTTTGCGATAGGACACACGGTTTTCGGAACACCCAAATACTGCGAAATATTTTATTCCGAATTTCAATATTCCGATTTTCAAAAGTCCGAATTTCATAATACCTACGAATTATAAATCACGAAACTTATTTGACCGAAAGTCATAAATGCGATTTCTTTGTTTTCCGATTTTCATACTTCCGAAGAATCAAATGCTCGATGGGTTTTCGGTCCAAAAAACGTCATTCCGATTTTCAATACTTCGAATAAACTGTTAAAATTAAGATTTTCATTTAGGTTCGATCAGTATAATATTCAGTTAGTTTCATATTATATTATATTAGTATTTTCGAAATAACTACGGTCAAAAGACCTACTGTTTAATATACGTAACGAATGTTTTCTAGCAATTAGAACCTTAAATTAAAATATTGTCTTAAACAGTTAATAAGTTTTGCTACAAAAGCAAGTGACAGAAACGAATCGCTGTAACACTGACTCCACGTGGTCTTGTCTGCCCAACCCCTAGAGTGTAATTTAAGCCCGCGAAGGCGCGGAGGGGCGAGGCGGCCCGCGAGCTGAGGAGCAGGTGAGCGTTAAAACCATCTGCGACGATAAGTTCGCGAGGGACCGCCGGAGCCCCGCAGCGCCGGAGCCGTGACAAAGGATACAAATTAAAAACTTGAATTCTATCAAAAAGAGCAGCTCGATTGTGTTGTTGTGTGATTGTTGAGTGTGCGTGCGTGCATGTTTGTGTATATGGTATGTGAGCGTGTGTGTATGTTATGGATTCCATTTTAGTAAGGTCTGATTAAAATTTGTTCGATTTCCTTTTCATATGTTAACGTTTTTAGCCAATCAGTAATAATCTTCTTGCATTTATGTTTAGACTCTGGATTGAATTTTAATTTAGCGTTTATTTTATTGTAGACGTAGGCAGATTGAGCGCTATACTGACGCTTTGCAAAAGCCGTACGAACCCGCGAGGAGTGAGCCACAATATGATTGCGTCTTTTATCCTTGTCTGCTGGGGTATATGGGGTAGATTTATGTAGGTATAAAGTCATCTATACTAATATAATAAAGAGGAAAGATTTGTTTGTTTGTTTGTTTGAAATGAATAGGCTACTGGACCGATTTGAAAAATTCTTTCAGCATTGGATAGCTACATTATCAGGGAGTAACATAGGCTATATTTTATCCCCGTACTCCCACGGGAACGGGAATTACGCGGGTGAAACCGCGTGACGTCCACTAGTGTTTAATAAATATAGCTGCCTGACTGTTAGTAAACCACAAACTATATAGACTGCTAGTCGGATATCTGTATGGTTTAAAATACATCACTTTTAAAAGTGACCTCTGGGCTCTTTCGAGCTCAAGCAATTTAGTTTTGGAGGCTCCTCCCCATACCGGGAAAAAATGCATGTGTGTACTAAATTTCAACAGTGGATCCGGAGAAAAATGGCAGTGACAGACGGATAGACAGACCCGAGTGATCCTATAAGGGTTCCGTTTTTTGTTCGGAACCCTAAAAATAATCTAAAATATATAAACATACACATAAACAATCCATCGAATAGAGATGTTCGCAACGGTAGCGTCAAAATAGCATTATATAACTCGCATACATACGAGCTTATGTAAAACATAGGATAATTTATAGTTTAGATACTTTGTAACCGAAAATTAAATTCATAATTTTGTTGTCGTTTCCCCAGGCGCGTGAGACGTTCTTGGGGAGCTTAATTTAGCTGAATATAGTTAGGTAGGGTTACACACTCCCCTACACATTCCTGGTAAACCCCTGAAAGGTATCTGGTAAAGTTAAAGGTAAAGGAGGTACACAGGTATCGGACATTTCACACATACCGACACAGGACAGCTACTGAAAAGGTAGTAGGGTGGACAGACAAGCCACCATTCACAGACACCTCACTTTACTAAACATACAGAAAATCTAGATATTTAGGCTTTAGACAATAGGCATTGAAGAGCTGGCATCAACCCCTATCCAGACCTAGAATAAGTCTAGATATAACCAGGAATGTACTCTAGTCAAAGTTAAACCGATAGTTAAAAATAAACTAAAACAGTGGTTTTTGGGCCTCGTTACGGTAAAGTCGTAAAATAAATTGCCGTATGGTATCGGCCGGTGCCGTACGGTGCCGTAAAAGAATAATACCATCCCATCACATCCCTTGGGTGTCGTAAGAGGCGACTAAGGAACTTGCCAGAGAATGGGCAGCAGCGTTCTCTGTAAAACTCAACACCATACACTGCGATCGCCAACCCGCCTGCCAAGCGTGGCGATTATGGCAAACCCCCCCCAAATGAACAGCACAACCAAAAAATGGCCCCTAGTGCCCGGCAGCCCGTCTACCCTTGACTCCGGTAGCGGTCAAGGTCACGGCGAGGCAAGGGGTGCGAAGAATCCCCGGAGTGGACCCGGCTAACAAAACAAACACCGACGACTGGACCTGGCAACACTGAACACGAGAACACTCCGGACCGACGAGAAGATCACCGAACTTGAGGAGGAATTGAGTAGGTTGCGATGGAGTATTGTAGGATTGTCTGAAGTCCGAAGAGAGGGGGAGGACACGATAATTCTCAAATCCGGCAATCTGCTCTATTTCCGGGAGGGTGACCAGAAGTCCCAGGGTGGTGTCGGGTTCATCGTTCACAGGTCCCTTGTGTCCAATGTGGTGAGCATCGAGAGTGTGTCGACCAGGGTGGCGTACCTGATACTTAGAATATCGTCAAGATATTCGTTGAAGGTCGTACAGGTTTACGCCCCAACCTCGACACACCCCGACGACGAAATAGAGACCATGTATGAGGATATATCCAGAGCCATACATGGTCATAAAACTCACTTCACCGTGGTCATGGGGGACTTCAACGCGAAACTGGGCAAACGAGACGGTGACGAGCTGCGAGTGGGGCAATTTGGATTTGGACGTCGGAACCACCGGGGACACTTACTGGCTAGTTTTATGGAGAAGGAGGGCCTCTATATGATGAACTCCTTCTTCAGAAAGCGTGAGCACAGGAAGTGGACCTGGCAGAGCCCAGACGGTGTAACCAAAAATGAGATTGACTTCATCATGTCGACGAAGAAGCAAATATTCAATGATGTCTCTGTGATTAACGCGGTGAAAACCGGAAGTGATCACCGCATGGTAAGAGGCACATTGAATCTGAATATCAAGCTTGAAAGGTCCCGACTGATGATGTCTACGCTCCGCCCAGCACAGATCCAGATCCAAAACTCCGAGAGCTTTCAGCTCGAACTTCAGAACCTTTTCGAGTGCCTAGGGAGCTCCGTGGACGAATGTAACGATGGGTTCGTGGAAACTGTCCATACGATTGGGTCTAAGTTTTTCAAGACTCGCCGTACAGATAGGAACAAGAGGGTCTCTGATCCTACATTGAAGCTCATGAAGGAGAGGCGGGATATGATTCTGCAGTCTTCAGAAGATGCGTGCAGATACCGGCGGCTCAATGGACGGATCTCCAAGTCCTTGAAAAGAGACCTCCGCTGCTTTAATACTGCAAAGATTAAAGTCGCGATAGAGCGGAATAAGGGCTCCAAGGTCTTTGCTAGAGATCTGTCTATTGGGCAGAGCCAGCTCACAAAACTGAAGACCGCTGATGGCAGAACCATATCCGCCAAATCGGAGCTTCTGAGAGAGATCGAGACGTTCTACGGACAGTTATACACGTCAATGACTAAACCCGATACGAATCCAGCTAACGACCCAAGAGCTAGATTGACCCGGCACTATACCGAGGACATCCCGGACGTCAGCCTGTATGAGATTAGGATGGCTCTGAAGCAGCTAAAAAACAACAGGGCCTTGGGTGAGGACGGAATTACGGCCGAGCTCCTGAAGGCGGGTGGAAGACCGGTCCTTAAGGCCCTTCAGGAACTGTTCAATTCCGTCATACTTGAAGGAAAAACGCCACAGGCATGGAGCAGAGGTGTGGTGGTACTCTTAAGAAGGGCGACAATGCCCTGCTTAAGAACTATAGGCCCATCTCACTTCTGAGCCATGTCTACAAGCTGTTTTCCAGAGTCATCACGAACCGTCTCGCACGCAGGTTTGACGACTTCCAGCCTCCCGAACAAGCCGGATTCCGAAAAGGCTTCAGCACCGTAGACCACATACATACGCTCCGGCAGGTTATACAGAAGACCGAAGAGTATAATCTGCCCCTCTGCTTAGCGTTTGTGGACTACGAGAAAGCCTTTGATTCGATCGAGACTTGGGCTGTGCTGCAGTCTCTCCAACGGTGCCAGATCGACTATCGGTATATCGAGGTGCTGAAATCGTTGTACAAAAACGCCACCATGTCAGTCCGACTTCAGGATCAGACCTCGAAACCTATCCTCCTGCAGCGGGGTGTGAGGCAGGGAGACGTCATTTCTCCGAAACTGTTTACAGCCGCAAATCCACAATGGAGGATGTCTTCAAGGTTTTGGACTGGAGAAAGCTAGGCATAAATGTCAATGGCGAGTACATCAGTCACCTTCGATTTGCCGACGATATAGTCGTCTTGGCTGAGACTACGGAGGGCCTCAGTACAATGCTCGATGACCTCAGTAGAGCTTCCGAAAGGGTGGGTCTCAAAATGAACATGGACAAAACCAAGATCATGGTAAATACCCATGTGGCACCCACTCGCATCAAGATCGGAAACTCTACACTCGAAGTTGTAGACGAGTACGTCTACCTAGGACAAACGGTCCAGCTAGGCAGGGCCAACTTCGAGAAAGAGGTCAACCGTCGAATCCGACTCGGCTGGGCAGCGTTCGGGAAGTTGCGCGGTATCTTCTCGTCCCACATACCACAGTGTCTCAAGACGAAAGTGTATGATCAGTGCGTGTTGCCAGTGATGACATACGGAACTGAAACGTGGTCGCTTACAATGGGCCTCATCAGAAGGCTCAAAGTCACTCAAAGGGCAATGGAGAGGGCAATGCTTGGAGTTTCCTTGCGTGATCGAATCAGGAATGATGATATCCGCAAGAGAACCAAGGTTACCGACATAGCCCGAAGGATCGCCAAGCTAAGGTGGCAGTGGGCAGGGCATATTGCTCGCAGAACAGATGGTCGATGGGGCCGAAAAGTTCTGGAGTGGCGACCGCGCACCGGAAGACGTAACGTTGGAAGGCCTCCCACAAGGTGGACCGATGACCTGGTGAAGGTCGCGGGTAGCCGATGGATGCGAGACGCACAGGACCGGTCGTTGTGGCGACGCTTGGGGGAGGCCTATGTCCAGCAGTGGACGTCTTTCGGCTGATATGATGATGATGATGATGACGGTAAAGTAACATAGTAGGTTAGTAAATAGACCAAAAAATGGAATTTGTAGTCATTGGCAAGAAAATGTTAGAACTTTTAACTAGAAAGTAAAGTAGTCGCGAATTCATCCCTTAAACCGCTAGCTGCAGTGTTAAACAATAATTTCTGCATCTTCATTAATTCCCTGGTAAGCAAACATCCCTAACCCCAATCTATCCCGAAGACAGCAAGTACGAATATCAAGAAAGAAGAACGGTACACGTGCGGTGCAGAGACCTTCGTATATAGGTACAGGACGTCAGCGCGGCTGGACGCAGTTGGGTGGTCGCAGTTCACATCGAAGGAATAGAAGAAGGATAGACCTACCCCAAACACACCCCCGTTCCAGCCGATCACGCCCGTCTGGAGAGAGAGAACTTCTACCTTTGTTGCGGAAGGTGGTAAAGAACTGATGATTTATCTAATAGTAATACTAAAGCGAGAGACACACTGGTCCTATACGCAACGTAAGCAACGCATCATAATATCTCGACTCATGTTTTTTATGTGAAAAACTATGCAATAGAAACACATTTATCGTATGCTTTGTTGCATATGATAAGTGTGTTTCTATTGCATAGTTTTTCATATACAATCAAGAATTCAGATATACTTAAGACCAGTGTGTGTGTGTCTCTCGTTTGTCCAGGAAAAAACCGCCGAAAATTAGGGTAACTGTAATAATTCTTAACTCTGATTGTTTGCCGTTAACATGTACAGTATAGGCAGGCAAGTATGTAATGTGTACTGTAAAAAGTTAAACCCCGGCTGTTCGTTTTTTTTTTAAGAAGCAACTAATTTCCATAATAACTCGATAGGAAAAACATTACTATCCTAATTTATTACATAATGTTTTTAGGGTTCCGAACATACGTAAAAAACGGAACCTTTATAGGATCACTCGGATGTCTGTCTGTCTGTTCGTCTGTCACAGCCAGTTTTCTCCATTGTAGGTATTTGTTTTTCTAACGACATTCCTGAGGACAAAAATGTTACGTTTTACAAATAATAAAAATAATTAGAGGTAACTTGATTTCCCTAGCTTTTATTGAAATTAACGCGGTTTTTTTTTAGTATGACCCAGTTAAAGGAAATACACGATGCAAGAAAAATATCAAAGTTAGGAATTTTTGCTAGGTTAAAGATAAATGTCTGACCATAACATTCACTGAGTATCGAGTCTAACATTATACACGCATAAAACCGGTTTGGCCGAGCGCGAAAAAGTGTACAAGTAGTCAACAGTAATGAGTTATCCATATAATTATAGTGCCTAAAAATAAACTAAAACTAAGATATTATTATAGGTGCAAGTAATGGTTGTTCGGAATTTTATTGCAATGTTAGGTAGCGACCAGCCCGATCTAGGTTAATTTAAACCTGTGTTTCAGGCCATCACTTTACAATCCAACTACTTTGGTCTAGTACAATTTTAAATTAAACTATATAAAAAAAAAAAAAAAAACTCTTTTAAGAACTACGAGACAAAGCTTTATAGTACCTTAATATCTAAAACTAAGCCTATGTAATTATACAAAAGTAAACAATTACGAGGGGATCAAATATCATCATGCCAAGATTTCTAGAAGTTGTTCTGTGTCAGTGTAATGTAGTGTCTCTAAATATTCAGATAACATTTTACTACATTTGTTATACCTTACGCTATAGAAACTTAGTACCTTGTTGAGCTTATTATAAACAAAAGGTCCCAAGAACAGATAAAAGCGATTAGCAAACGCATGTCTAGTTTGAGGCTTTGTGCAAACCAAGTCCTTTCTTCTTTTGTCAGAAGGAACAGGCTCAAAAGAAAGTGCAGTGTGCTGGAGTAGTACTATGTTTAAAATAAATAATTGCCGTACTGTAAGTACCTTACATTCTGTGTAGAGCCGGTGCGTAGGGAATCTAAATGGGCGAAAGGTAGCAACCTTCAGAATTGCTCTTTGAGCACGCTCTAGTGGGAGTAAAATTGTTTTTGCCGCACCACCCCAAGAAGTTACGCAATATGTAAGAATGGATTGACACAAAGCTAAATAGACCTGTTTTATCAATTTAAAGTCGGCTACGTTCCGTAAATTCTTAAAAACATATATTAATTTGCGAACTCTCGTACACAGTAAATCGATATGTTTACGGAAATTTAGATTTGTGTCAATGGTGACACCTAGATATTTTAAATGGTCAGCTTTAGCTAAAGTGGGGCAAGAACATGCGATGTCAGCATACGTACAACAATTATGTGCGCGAATATTTAGATTAGTAAGCGGTATGTTAGTATTTCTCATTGTAAATAAAATGTAATTAGTTTTATCTGCATTTAATGTTAGGAGATTATTACGGAGCCAATTAGACACAATGTTAAAACCATTTTGAGCATATTCATAGACCTCAACTCTAGATTTAGCTGAAAATAATAGAGCGGTGTCATCCGCATATGATATTGTAACACCATTTTGAAGTGACAGGCTGCATAGCTCATTAATATAGATTAAAAATAAAGTAGGGCCCAAAATGCTACCTTGTGGAATACCAAAACTACTATTTTTAAGCTCAGAGCTTGTATGCTGACCAATTTTAACACACTGATGACGATCGCTGAGACAATCAGAAAACAGTTGAAGTTGTTCTCCTCTTATCCCTAGTGTTTCAAGCTTGTGCAAAAGTAAAGTACAAGAAATAGTGTCGAAAGCTTTGGCAAGGTCTAGAAAGATCCCAATTGTGTGCATACCATTATCTAGGTTGGTAGTAACATAGTTAGTCAATTCGTGGACTGCATGGCTAGTTGATCTTTTAGCCCTAAAACCAAATTGACTATCTGATAGTAGTCTGTTATCTTCTAGATATTTTATTAATCTACTGTTTATAATTTTTTCTAAAAGTTTTGAGATCCCTGTTAACACTGAAATAGGTCTGTAGTTATTCACACAGTTTTTGTCTCCAGATTTAAATACAGGTGTGACCACAGCCTTTTTAAGCAATTTTGGGAAAATTCCTTTAGATAAGCACAGTTGAAAAATATGGGTTATAGGAGGGGCAAGTAGGTATTTAAATCGCTTAACAATATTATTAGGTATGTCATCCCACCCGGTGGCACAAACATCCTTTAACCCGTTTATCATTCTAACAACTTCGTTAACGTCGGTATCTAATAAAACAAAAGAATTAAGTGTAGAGGATGTCGTGGTCGGGTGTTGTTGGGAAATAATACTTGAGTTTAATGATTTTTCGGCCAAGTTTTTGCCAACGTTAACAAAAAAGTGGTTTACTTTATTGATTGCTTCGGATGGGTTTATATCTGTGGGCAGTATATCAAGCGGAGGTTCGGGATTTTTGATCTAAATGTATGAGTTTTTACAAATTTCCATACAAGTTTACTATTTTTTCCCGCCTTCTGCAATTCATTTTTATCATGTTGATTTTTTAGTTTTTTCAAAAGATTATTACAGAAGTTCCGATACCTTTTGTAAGTTACAGAGAGAACTCCGTCATCAGGAGCAAGTCTTAATTTTAAGTGAAGTTTGTCTCTATGCCTTATACAACGAACGAGACCGGGTGTGATCCAGGGTTTAATAC
Source organism: Lacanobia wlatinum (assembly GCA_947578705.1). NCBI lineage: Eukaryota > Metazoa > Arthropoda > Insecta > Lepidoptera > Noctuidae > Lacanobia > Lacanobia wlatinum. The sequence continues at coordinate 28,044,298 of OX388032.1, forward strand.
AACTATACTTTCTAGGCATTGTTTTAGTGAACGTGTTTATCCTTAGTGCAGATTGTAGTGAGTTTATAAAATATTTTAAAGAACTATTTGCATCGTCTGAATTATAAACAGGGTCAAAATTAATACCGCGTATGTCCTTTTCAAGATTTGTTATATTGACTTTAGTGTAGCTACGCATGCAGTTTTTTCTAGGTGAATTTATTTGCAATGTTAGTAAAACAGCTTGATGATCAGTAAGCGTTGAATTAGTAACCAATGTTTTCGATGGATTTTTTGATTTTAGGATGATATGGTCTAAACATGAGCCGCTCTGATGCGTGGGGTGATAATGAGCTGGTAGAAGTCCATGAAATGCGCAAATATTCAGATAATTATGTACATGGGTATCTGTTTTCCCGGAAGCAATGTTTATGTTAATATCGCCCAAAAGTATTATGTTTTTAAAAGATGTTATGTTTTTTAAGTTAGTGTCGAGCGAGTCTAAAAATCTGTCCATATTTTGAGATGGAGGCCTATAAATAGCCACGACTACCGTGTCGGGAATAATTTTAATAATTATACAATTACTATCGAGGGACACAGGTTCTTCTTTTTCTGTTCTTAAATTATTTTTTATATAAACTACTACTCCATCGTTCTGGTTTATGTTTCTGTCAGTTTTGTAGGAATAATAACCGTCAAGAGATGGTAAATTGGCCGTCTGTTTTGACAACCAACATTCTGTTAAGACAATAATATCACAGGTTATGTCTAGATTCTGTAATAACACTTCAAAACCGTTCATGTTTCGGTTTATGCTGCGAATATTCTGTGTGAGCAGAGTTAAAGTTTTGTTACCAGAAGGGAGAAGGTGTTTACAGTCCTCAACATTGCAGACTTTAGACTCCGACACAGAAAAACTATCTAGATCGCAAATTAGATGATTTGTCATGACACTTAAGACAAAAGAAGAGGAAAAAAATACAAGCTACCTGTTTATCTGCTTAACTTAACTTCCGCGATAGGAACTTGCGCTAATCTCATAGTTTAAGCTCACGCCTTTATTCCCCGAAGGGTTCGGCACACGTAAAGCTCACGTTCACGTTGTAATTGATGTTCTTTTGCTGTTACTTTTTCTTTAATTCTATTGTATATTTCTTAGAAAGAATACTTAGTATTTTGTCAATTTGAATTTATTTACCAATTTTCAAAACCAAAACCCAAGACGACGGCAACGATGACGGTCCCTAATTAAATATTGTATAGACTTTTAGGGCGCCTTCAAATTTAATAAAAGCAAAGTGCCGCGCGGCGGCCGCGCTGCAGCCGCACTGCGGCCGCGTGTCTATTATTTGTATGAAATAACAAAGCATCGCGACAGCCGCGCTGCTGTCGCGCAGCACTTTGCAACAAATTTGCTTGATTATAATACCTACCATTACCTACCCATCATTTTATATTTAAAAAGCTGACGTAATATTGCATTAGACGACCTTACTATACCGTATATATATTGATACATTTATAGTTGACAGAACACTTCATACTTTCAGATGAAAGTATGAAGCGAACGTACAGACATATGAGACGTATGTGTAGATACACATACGTCTCATATGTCTGTACGTTCGCTAGACAATCGACAAAAGGCGGGGCGCTTGGCGCTCGGCCAAACCGGTTTTATGCGTGTATAATGTTAGACTCGATACTCAGTGAATGTTATGGTCAGACATTTATCTTTAACCTAGCAAAAATTCCTAACTTTGATATTTTTCTTGCATCGTGTATTTCCTTTAACTGGGTCATACTAAAAAAAAACCGCGTTAATTTCAATAAAAGCTAGGGAAATCAAGTTACCTCTAATTATTTTTATTATTTGTAAAACGTAACATTTTTGTCCTCAGGAATGTCGTTAGAAAAACAAATACCTACAATGGAGAAAACTGGCTGTGACAGACGAACAGATAGACAGACATCCGAGTGATCCTATAAAGGTTCCGTTTTTTACGTATGTTCGGAACCCTAAAAACATTATGTAATAAATTAGGATAGTAATGTTTTTCCTATCGAGTTATTATGGAAATTAGTTGCTTCTTAAAAAAAATATGTTTCTATTGCATAGTTTTTCACATAAAAAACATGAGTCGAGATATTATGATGCGTTGCTTACGTTGCGTATAGGACCAGTGTGTCTCTCGCTTTAATATTACTATTAGATATTTCTAACTGTGCCGCAGCTCTAGTATCTCCTTTACTCATAATATATAATGCATCGCTGACTTCGGGAACTTTTCCGTCAGAATGGAAAAGAGCCAAGGTAGTCCCAGTGCATAAGTCAGATAAAAAAGACACCGTAAGCAACTACAGGCCAATGTCAATCTTATCCACATTCGCAAAGATCTTTGAACCTATTATATGTCCGCACATTCAGCAACATTTAAGATTGTACCTTAATGACAACCAACACGGTTTTGTGGCATGTAGATCTACAGCCACAAATAGAGTGCCATTCACGGATTCCCTAATACAGGCTGTAGATTCAGGCAAACAATTTGACGTAGTTGACGTAGTATATACTGATTTCAGCAAGGCATTTGATAAAATGTCCCATTCTATTCTGATTTATAAACTAGCAGCCTATGGTATAACAGGCCCTTTATTGAGTTGGTTTGAGTCCTATCTCACTGAACGCGAATTCTTTGTCGTTGTAAACAGTTTTCGATCGGCTACACACAAAATAACATCGGGCGCCTCCCAGGGATCGCACTTAGCTCCAATACTATTTATTATGTTCATTAATGACCTTCCTGTTTTCGATTTTCCGAACCTTTTCTGTGTGCTGATGACTTAAAATTTTCTCGGGTAATAGAGTCAAAAAGAGACTGCGAATTTTCGCAACACGATCTCAACCAAGTCATCAAATGGTGCCACAATAATAAAATGCAAATAAATCCAAGAAAAAGGAAAGAAATGTCACCATGTCAAATATACGCGAAAACTTAACTGTAAGCGAGTCCAAGAAGTAGAAACAATAAGGGATCTAGGAGTATATTTTGACAAAAAGGTCACTTTTGTGCCCCATATCGAAAATATTATTAAAAAGTCATCGAAAATGTTTGGCTTCCTACTTCGTAACAACAGCGGCAGCACGCCCTCTCGCATAAAGTGCACCTCTCAAACATACGAGGTCTGCACTCAAATCTCGCCGCAGTCCATCACCACCTAGAGACTGAGAAACCAGCGCTCTTGTTTCTGTCGGAGACGCAGATCGGATGTCCGTCAAACGTGTCTTACCTTTTATACCCAGGGTTTACCCTGGAGCACCATTTCAAACCACGCGCGGGCGTATGTATGTACGCCCGTGACGACATCTGCTATCGGCGTCTCCGCAATCTTGAGGACTCCAGGTTCTCAACGCTGTGGGTTTTAGTGGACACAGGCCTGGACAAAATTGTCTACGCCTGTGTCTACCGTTCGCACAGCGGTGATTTGGAGGCGACTGGGCTTACACAGCACCTCAGTGAGGCGGCGGATGCGGCTCAGCAGCGGTACCCTTCTGCCCAATCAGGGGGACTTCAACGCCCACCATCAGGAGTGGCTCTTCCCATACCAGTGCACAGACCATGCTGGGCAAGAGATGCGAAAGCTAGCGCTAGCGTTAAATCTTACCCAGCTGGTCCAGGGGGCAACGAGGGTTCCAGACGTTGATTCGCACACTGCCAATTGCTTGGACCTTCTGCTGACAACAGATTCAGACCGCTACTCGGTGTCGATTTCTTCACCACTGGGTAGTTCCGACCACTGTCTGGTGAAGTCAGTGTCCGTCTACTCCCCGCCCGATCCCAGCCCAAGAGGCACCCGGCGGGTATGGCGATACAGGTCAGCAGATTGGCATGCGATCTTTCTTCGCATGTTATCCTTGGCAGCCTACTTGCTTTTCTTCGACTGATGCTTCGTCGTGCGCGGACGCCGTGACGGATGTGTTGCGGAGGGGAATGGAGTACTACATTCCGTTTTCTGATGTAACAATGTCTGGCGAAGCTCGTCCATGGTTTGGTGCCGAGTGCAATCGCGTTGATGCTTTTAACACGCGGCATACCTAGCATGGGTCGACGCTCGTACGCGCAAAGCAAATGACGTGAGTCAGAAGAAGAGAGCCTTCAACAGGGCTGCCAAGTCCTGCAAGAAGGTGTTGCGGAGGGCTCGGTTTGACCACATTAGCCGAATAGGGAACAAACTTGCTTCATACCCAGCAGGTAGTTAAGCTTTTTGGTCTCTGGCTAAGTCGGTCGAATCGAACTTCTGCCGCCCCTCACTACCACCACTGATGAGACCCGACGGGACGCTGGCCCACTCCGCTGAGGAGAAAGCGAACTTGTTTGCTTCTTTGTTTGCGGAATCTTCACGTCTGGATCCTGGTGGCGCGAGGCCCCCTGCTTCTCCTGGTGGATGCGAGTCGAGTATGTCTGTACTGCGTAACCTAGACGTGAACAAGGCTAGTGGCCCCGACGGGATACCAGCAATTGTTTTGAGGACTTGTGCGCCTGAGTTGTCTCCAATCTTGACACGCCTATTTCGCCTTTCGTTTGAGACTGGATAAGTGCCGAAGGCTTGGAAGCAAGCTAACGTGCAGCCTGTGCCCAAGAAAGGTAGTCGAGCTGACCCGTCGAATTATAGACCTATCTCAGTAACGTCCATACTCTGTAAGAGTATGGAACGCGTGCTGAATCATAAACTCCTGGCATACCTAGAAGCGAGTGATCTCCTTAGTGACCGACAATACGGGTTCCGCCGAAATCGGTCAACTGGGGATCTTCTTGCGTATGCCATTCACATCTGGAGTGAGGCCATAGAGAAGCACGGGGAGGCACTAGCGGTCTCCCTTGACATCTCGAAGGCCTTCGACAGGGTCTGGCACGAAAGCCTTATTAGTAAGCTTCCTTCCTTCGGTCTGCCTGCCGGATTGTGTGATTGGATCGCGGTTTTCCTGAGGGATCGGTCTATCCGAGTGGTCATAGATGGCTGCTCGTCTGGACTGCTGGATATTAATGCCAGGGTTCCTCAGGGGTCGGTGCTTTCGGCAACACTGTTCTTGCTGCATATTAATGATCTGCTTAAACCCGGTACCTTTGGGTATGCAGATGACAGCACTGTTGCTGAGAGATACGTGTCCAACGCACGAGCTGGTGGGTCGCAGATCCGGTCTCTTCGGGAGGCTATGGTTGAGCGCTTGAACGTGTCCTTACAGGCTGTCTCTGAATGGGGCGATGCCAATCTGGTCAAGTTCAATGCTGCTAAGACCCAAGCGTGTCTGTTATCCGCTAAAAGGAGCCAATTCCACCCAGCTCCATCTTTCCGAGGTGCAACCGTGCCGATAACCGACCAACTTGAGCTTCTTGGGGTTACGTTGACATCTACCCTGAATTTTGGCCCTTTCATAGAGACAAAAGCTCAAGTGGCTGCAAAGAAGTTGGGGATCCAAGCAAAGGTGAGACGGTACTTCACGCCGGCACAGCTGCTCAAACTCTACCAAGCGCAAGTTCGATCATGTATGGAGTACTCTCATCTTTGGGACGGATCTGCCAGATACCAGCTTGATGCCCTTGAGTCAATTGAGAAACGAGCCAAGAGGATCATCGGCAATGATAGGCTCGTCGCTACGAAGCTCCAAAGTCTTGAGCATCGACGACGAGTTGCTAGCCAGTCGGTTTTCTACCAGTTGCATTTTGGGGAATGTGCGACGGAATTGCATAATTTAATTCCATCAAGCCCGTTGTATCATAGGACCACAAGACGAACGGCGATGCGCCACCGGTACATGGTGGACATCCCACCCACGCGCACAAAACGTTTTGGGAACACATTCATAGTGCGTACAGCTAAGGAGTGGAATTCCCTGCCGGAGTCTGTGTTTCCTGATAGCTTCAGCCTGGGAGTCTTTAAGTCAAGAGTGAATAGGTTACTTCTAGGCAAGCGTGCTCCATCTTCGACCTCATCATCGCTTACCATCAGGTGAGATAGTGGTCAAACGCGTGCCTATCAATAGTAAAAAAAAGACATAAAAGTTGCGCGCCAACTCTAAAGTCTACGCAGACGAAGTCGCGGACAAAAGCTAGTCTTTTAATCATTTTTGCCACAGCAAGTTGTACGACACCAGATCAAACGCTTTGGATAGGTCCAGAAAACAATTATTAACTGGCGTCTTCCTGTTCGTAAAGTACTGGACAGTGTGCTTGAGAGATAGTATGGCACTTTCCGTGGAAGACCAGGTCTGAACCCAAACTGTGCATCATGCAGATCGATGCGCGTTGCCATATTGTAGGCTCCAAGTCCGCACAGCTCCAACACCGCTCCGCACAGAAACTCACCAGTTCATTACCGAATAACTGACCTGGATGAGCGTTAAAAGCACCGAGAATGATCACAGATTGCATATTTTGACTTTCGCATTAATTTCACTGAGGCAGTCCGTAAACTCAGTAACGTTATCGTTTGAGTCTTTAGGCATGTATACCTCAGGCGTTAAGTCCCCTCTTTGAGGAGTGGCTAGAGCGGTGCCACGGCGACTGCCGAATTGCCAGCAAACGCGAAACCATCATCGATTTGTCCAAGAAAAGAGATATCATGCGGCAAAAGCCATGTTTCTTGCAACGCGATAACGTCTGCCGCTACACACAGACTTCTCACACAGTCAACAGATCTAAAATTTAAATGGATACAAAGTATAAAAAATACTTTGTATCCATTTAAATTTTGTAATTATGAATTCTCAGAGTATTTTCTCTGTCTGTTTTTCTTTTGGGGAAGTCTATAAATTTGCGATACCTTCGGGCCAAAAATCATCCTTCATGAAAATGTCACACTTGTGTTTTGGGCAATCATAACTGTTGGGGGCACTTTCATCATCATTTTCTCAACGGCCACTCGTATTTTGGCTTTTTCTTCAACATACTCTGTGATGTCACTCTGTGTCACTTGTTTATCTATTCGATAGATATAAAAGACGATTTTTTCATTTACAGGCATAAATTTGTCCTTGGGTTCTATGATAGCAATTTCTATATTCCCGACAAGTCGATTTCTCAGCTTCTTCTTGTTAGTCGATTGAACGACTGCCGTGTGTCCCTTATTGGTCGCACTACAACCGGTCTGTTCTGTCGACATCTCACCGTGTACACTTAGGTGGAGTGAATGATAAGTGAGTTGTCATTCCAACTTCTTTGTATGGTTTGACAGCTCACGTGTCGTTCATTTCGCCTACGTGTTCACTTCGTCATGATTACAGAATCGCACTGCTGTTGTTATCAGTTTATGACGCCGCCTCCTCCAGGCTGGTGTTGTTGTCCAAGCACAGCTGTGAGCCTAAACCAGTTTCGCATTCCTTACAATCATCTTCATTCAGGTCAGCTGATTTTGACGAGTAGTGGGTAGGCAGAGATATGGTTACACTTTGTATTTTTGTAATCTAAGCTGCTGTATGTTTGGTAGTTGTAGTCCCATCGGCCCACTGTTATAATCTCAGCTGTCCATCATATGAGTTCCACCTCCTCGATTGTCTTTACATACGAGTAACAAGGACTTTTTACTCGACAACTTTTTCAAATCTGTTATGTCACGCTTGATCGGTTCAAGTTGATTAACAGCATACTGCGATTTCATTTCTTCAATTTTACTTCTCATCCTTGTTAAATCTTTTAGCAGCTTAGTCACATCTAACACTTCGTTTATAACGACATTACAGCTGGCACAATTTAAAATATTAGAGGAACTCATCCTGCACTAATTAGACATGCATGTCACGTCCGATTGGTAACGCGCGAGTTAAGGAACCCCAATCTACCAATATTAGCTTTGTCAGCCATTAAGTATTTATTAGAAATATTATTTCCAAATATTCCATCGCTTGATCAGCACTCAGAATAATCTAGGACGTGCGTCATCTCTGATCACGTTATGCATGTACTACGTTAGCAATAAAGTTAGTATATAAGATGAATATTTTATTAGATTGGGAGATCACTGTTTAGCTGTAACTCTGTCGGAATAAAGTTATTTTTTAAATACTTCCGTTGTCGCTTACTTAATTGGCGCAGCCGGTAGGATCTCTGTAGTCAGTCTGCCGTGTATACAATTCTACGTGGAGCAGCCGACGTCCGTATCTACGGTTTAGCAGAGATCGCCGAACAAATAAATTCATTAAGTAGCCACTTCGAGTTACGGAAGAGGACCAGCCACAGCAGTAATCCAGGGAGCATGAAGCTGGCTGCGGAATTGTGAGTAAACCTTTTTCACCTTCCTCTCAGCTCTTTCATTGATATCCCAACCTTGTAATAAGTCTATGTGTGTGTATTATTAGGGATTGGACAACGCCGTAATAATATTTGCATAGATTTTAATTGTATTAATATTTTAGAGTAGTGATAGTTTAGTAGCACATTAGTGTGATTTTTTTTCCTTCTCTCTTTTCCTGTGTTACTTTCATAACTTTTTCATAATGGAAAACGTAACCCGTGTCCCACAGGAATTGGTTAACATCATACAAATATTCAGTGGCGACACTAGAACGTTACCCTTATATATAAAAAAATGTGAATACATACTGTCTACGTTCTAAGGGACCGTGGGCCTTAATGAATATTTATTTCATGTGGTAACAAGTAGGTTATCAGGCGAAGCAGCCAGTTTAGTAGGTGAAAGAGACTCTATAGATACGTGGGATGAACTGAAGAAGTTGTTAAACCAACACTTCGGTGATCCACGCACAGAGGATTGTTTAGCAATGGAGTTAGAATCTTGTAGAATAAATAAGGGCGAAAGTTATTTAGATTTCTGTCATAGAATACAGCGGATGAGAAGTGTTTTATTCGCCAAAATATCAGAAACAATAATTGATGACGTAAGGCGAAGCAAATAATTTATAGTAACAGAGCGATGAATGTTTTCTTGTTTAATTTGCCACCATTCCTAGTTAGATTAGTTCGGTTGCGCAACGTTACAACGCTAGAGGATGCGTTAAAAATAGTCTTAGAAGAACAAAACTTCCAGGCAGTCTATGATTCTAAAACAAACGATAGGCGTAATCTTAGTAGAACTAACAGACCCAATTTGCCTAATTATCAAAATGCATCTGAACCTAATAATCAAAAGAAAGATTCGCATAGCGTATCATGTACACATGTACCGAATAATGCAACAAACAGCACTTCTACATCGAACAATTCATATCAGTCCAGGCATTATAAGCAACATAATAATATTCAAAGAAATCAAGATAGTTTTAATCGTACAATCAATAATAATTCGCCACCGCAGTCAAATAGGTCATCTTTGCCGGTTGCACAACAGAGCCAACAGTTCACGGCACATGCACCGGGCACATCGACTTTTGCAGCGCAAGCATCTACGTCAGGTGCGAATAGTGACGTCACCATGCGTACTGTGAGTTCGCGACGTGTTAATTACATAGATAACTCTAGTAATAATGAACAGAGTTCAAGTAATTCATACAACGAGGGTCAGGAATTTTCTCCTGAAGATCCCGGGGCGGGAAATTTTTGCATAATGGCCTCTACCATAGAGAACGAATAAAAATAAATTGCAACAAACGCTTAAATTTACCACATATAGTTTTACCAGAATTAAAAGCAGTTTTCATGATAGATACGGGGAGTGTTAGGTCGTTTATTAGTCCTTATTTAGCGAATAAATATTTTAAAAACTATTTACAGTATGAACCCTTCGAAATTTTTAGCACTCACGCATCGAGCGTTCATAGTGAAACGGCAGTTATTCCATTACCGGTTACCTTTGGAAGTAAAGAGTTCCATAAGTTTTATGTCTACAGCGTTGACGATAGATATGACGGATTAATAGGTAGCAATTTGCTGAAGCAATTACAGGCAAAGATTAATATGGAAAGTCAGATATTACATTTAAAAAATACTGAGCTTCCCATCGTGTATACACCACCTATGCGAGAGGTATATAATCTACCATCTCGTAGTGAACTTAGAGTAAGACTCCCGGTTAATTTATTGGACGGGGAAGCTGTGCTAGGTTTTAAACAGTTTACGGAAGGGATTCGAATACCCGCCGCATTAGTTACGTGTGTTAAAGGCTATGCAACAACTGTTATTCAGAATTACAGTCATCAAAATAGAATTTTAGTAGTTACGGGACCTTTTCAAGTAGATCCATATATACAGAACCCATCTGTTAGTGTTAATTTCATGGATAATAATATAGAAGTGGACAGATTGCAAATAATTTAGAAAAATTACAGTTAAATCATATGAACTCAGAAGAACGTAGGGTTATTGAGGGACTTTGTAGAGAATACAAAGATATATTTTATTGTGAAAATATTCCATTAAACTTCACAAATCAGGTAAACATAGAATAAGAACGAAAAATGAAGACCCAATAAACATTAAGGCACATAGATTACCCCCTATTCAAACAAAAGAAATCAAGAATCAAGTTGAGAAAATGTTAAGGGATAACATTATCCAGGAATCGCATTCTCCGTGGAGTGCTCCGTGCATTTGGTGCCGAAAAAGTTAGACGCATCAGGCCAACAAAAATGGAGGATGGTAGTTGACTATAGGCGGCTCAATGAAATTACAATTGATGACAAATATCTCTTGCCCAACATTAACGATTTATTTGACATGCTAGGTAAAAGTACCTACTTTACAACCCTCGATTTAGCTAGCGGGTACCATCAATTAGAGGTCCAGGAACAGGATAGAGCTAAAACCGCATTTAGCACACCTTCAGGTCATTACGAATTTAACAGAATGCCGTTTGGGTTAAAGACAGCACCTGCAACCTTTCAGCGAGCGATGGATAACGTCCTACGAGGCCTTCAAGGCTTACATTGCCTAGTATACCTCGATGACGTCATCATTTTTTCAAAAAGTTTGCCTGAACATGTAGAAAAACTTACAGCAGTTTTTGACCGCTTCCGTCAAACAAATTTGAAAGTTCAATTAGAAATGTCACATTTTCTTAGAAAGGAAGTACTTTACTTAGGGCATACTATTACGAGTGAAGGTTTGAAGCCAAATAATGATAAAATAGATGCTGTTCTTAGGTATCCCATACCAGAAACGGTTACACAGATTAAAAGCTTTTTAGGACTTATCGGATATTATAGGAAATTCATCAAAGATTTTGCCAAAATAAGTAGACCATTAACAGCTTGTTTAAAGAAAGGTCGCAAAATTATATATTATTAATGAAGAATATAAAGAATCCTTTGAGACTTGTAAAAAGCTTTTAACAAATGCACCTTTGTTACAGTTTCCAGACTTTAGCAAAACTTTTATCCTAACCACTGATGCATCCAATTTTGCAATCGGGGCTGTTATCACAAGGAACAATAGGCTCAGATAAGCCTATAGCATATGCTAGTAGAACTTTGAGCGACACTGAAGTAAAATATAGCACTATCGAGAAGGAACTATTAGCCATAATATGGGCAGTTAAGCACTTTCGACCGTATCTGTATGGTAACAAATTTACCATATTTACAGACCATAGACCATTAGCATGGCTGTATTCATTGAAAGAGCCCAATAGTAAAGTCACACGATGGCGGTTAAGGTTAGAAGAGTACGATTTCGAAATAAAATATAAGAAAGGCCCTCAAAACACGAATGCAGATGCTTTATCTAGGATTAAGATAAATGCAATTGATGGTGATTTAGATTCAATATTCGTAAATGTAGGGGATAGGCAAGAACGAATACAAAAAATAATAGATAACGAATTGCAAGACCTCGAAGCTCCAATAGAAACGATAGAACTTTCGGATTCTGATGATGGGGTCACTGCCAATTCAGTTTCAAATAGAGAACACGAAAGCATTCCTATTTTAAACGAAGCTGTCGATACTAAACCAAGAAAGATTTTAGTTCATTCATGGTTTAAAAATAACTTAGCCGTAAAAGATATTTCTAATAAGAAACAAAAAATTCTTGAAGTTCACTTACCGGCAAATAACGATAAATTAGTTAAAGACTTTTTAAAAGAGTATATAGAACCAAAACATAAGTATTTTATATACTTTGAACACTCATCTTTTAGAAAAACTTTTTCAAACATGGCAATAAAGTTATTTAAAAAGGATTCTATTAAGCTAACAGAATGTACAGAAAGAGTTATAAATTTTACAGAATTTGAAGAAGATCAAAAAGAAGTTATTTTTAAATACCACGACGGGAAAACGTGCCATAGAGGTATTAAAGAAACTTTAACCAAACTTAAAAGACATTATTGGTGGGCAAACATGAAAGAGACAGTTACGGCAATCATAAACGCTTGCGAAACATGTAAACGCATGAAATACGACAGAAAGCCGATCAAACCTCATATTCAATTAACACAAACGCGGGATGGCCCTTTTCAGGAAGCTTTTATGGATTTATTATATATCGAGGGGAAATATTATTTAACTATAGTAGATGCATTTAGTAAGATAGCACAAGCCATAGAGATACCAAATAGGAGTACACCAGAGATAGTAAGGGCATTGATTAAGTACTTTAGCATGTATGGCCTTCCTAGGAAAATTAGTTGTGATTCCGGTACAGAATTCAATAACGCTTTGGTTAAGGAAATGTTAAGCTTGTACAAAATTGAACTTCATATCGGGACTTCAAACAATCCCAGTTCAATGGTAATAGTAGAAAGGTTTCATTCTACTATTATAGAGATTTACCGTATAGCAAAATACGATAAAAGCGATTTAGATGCAGCATCTGTTATGACTTACGCCATCATGGCCTATAACAACACCATTCACTCAGCAACAGACCTTACGCCTTTTGAATTAGTATTTGGTCACACTTATTCAGATAATGTATTTAACGTGGATAGAGAAAAGAATTTAACTCAGAAACTATTGTTAGATCAAAGAAAACGCCTTAAAATACTTTATGAATTCATAACAGAAAAATTAGAATCCGATAAAATTAAAGTGATAAATAAAAAATGTGGTGAAACGACACCGGTACTTGAGCCAGACGATAGTATTTATATGAAAGATACTAGGATTAGAAAAGCTAAAGAAAAACCGCGTTTTGAAAAAGCTAAAGTAATTGGTGAAGTTGAAAGAAATATAGTACCAGTAGAAGTAAAGAAAAGGAAATCTAGAGTAGCGTTAAAAAATGTAAAACGTCCTCCACAGATCGTGCCTGGTACTTCTGGTACTAGTGGTGTCAACATTCACGCTGGACCTTCAAAACCTCGGTCAGAACCCGGGGATAGCAGCGATCAAGCGGGGAGTAGCAGTGAAGGGGAATAGTTATTGGACAATATAAAAAACTGTAGATTTAGAGTCAATAGGCGTGCAAATAGATAATAATATTCGGGATTTTAGTAATTTAAAAATAAATATTAAGGAAAGTAGAGTTAGTAACGAAACCGTAGGAATAGAAAGTCAAATCGAATATCTAATTAAACTAACTAAGAGTAGATTTTTTCAAATCTTACCTTTTCATTATAGGAGTAAACGAGCCTTATTCAATCCATTAGGTTCACTGGTAAAAGCTATTTCGGGAAATTTAGATGAAGATGATGCAATTAAATATGATAGAGAAATTCAAATGATACAGAACAAAGAGCATGTAGTCGAACGTAAAGTATCATCAATGCAAAAGGCTTTTGATAAATTAGTAAATGACTCTGAAATAATAAATTCAAATATAAAAAACTTGGGTTTACATACCAATGAAATGGAAAAATTAGTTGAACATGAGTTCAGGTTTAACAAACTTTTCCAAATATTGAATACTTATGTATCAAATTTTAAATAACTTTCGAACTTGTTACGAAACCATACAAGAGATTGAGACGGCAATAGCCTTTAGCAAATTAAATACATTGCACCAATCCATTATAAATAGTACAGAATTATATTACACGTTAGAAATCATTTCTAAACATGCTAGAACAATATATCCAGTAAGCAAACGTAATTTAATAAAATTAGAACGTAATATCATACATAAGTAACAACAAGTTAGTTTTTGTTTTAGAAGTCCCCCTAATAGATAACGAAACATATAATTATTACAAGGTTATACCCATTCCTATATTCCATTCTCCAAATACCTTTACTATTATACCCAAATACCCTTACCTGATGGTGAATAGGTTGAAATACATGGCCGTGGTAAGCCCATGTGCTGAGATTGAAAAGGATAAATTTCTATGCGCTGAAACTAACTTAGCCCAGTATCCTACTGTGACCTGCATTGAGCAAATAATGTTGATGAAGAATAACTACAAAAACTGCATACAGAACCATATTGAAATAGAGAAAACTAAGATACAAGAAGTACCCGACAACCAATGGTTGGTTTACTCAGAAGAAAATCTCATCATCACCGAGAATTGCAATACAGAAATTCTGAAATACACTGTTCTTGGGACCTACATCGTGACTCCAGGCCAACAATGTGAGACACAAATAGGCGAAGTCATCGTTGCCGCTACCACAAACACTACAGTTTCTAGTCTTCAGCTACCATTGATCCTGATGCCAGAGCTACAACAGGACATCCAGAGAATGTCAAAGAAAGTGGATCTGAGAAATGTGGACTTCAGTGATGTGAAAAAAGTGTTACAAAGTGCAAAATTAAGTGAAATAGACGATTCGACCCAAACAGTGACAATAGAAATTAGTATATGGACCATCTTCGATTATGCGATTATTGTAATAGCAGTAGTTATCTTTATAATGTATAAATTTCAGTTTACAAATTTTTGTCGAAATTCTCCGAAACCGTCTGCGACACCTTCGGATAATTTCTCTCTTGGGGAGGGAGGAGTTAAGGAACCCCAATCTACCAATATTAGCTTTGTCAGCCATTAAGTATTAATAGGTTGCTTCTAGGCAAACGTGCTCCATCTTCGACCGCATCATCGCTTACCATCAGGTGAGATTGTGGTCAAACGTATGCCTACATATAGTAAAAAAAAAAAAAAGTATTTATTAGAAATATTATTTCCAAATATTCCATCGCTTGATCAGCACTCAGAATAATCTAGGACGTGCGTCATCTCTGACCACGTTATGCCTGTACTACGTTAGCAATAAAGTTAGTATATAAGATGAATATTTTATTAGATTGGGAGATCACTGTTTAGCTGTAACTCTGTCGGAATAAAGTTATTTTTTAAATACTTCCGTTGTCGCTTACTAAATTCGCGCGACACGGGACTGATTTTAAAACGCTGGACTTTCTCTTAAACCAGCTAAGTGCTTTTCTTTAAACGCGCAGTAGATTACTTAAGGTTTGAAGTATCGGAACATCGTATTCGGCTGGGTTTTTGTTTTGCACATAACCACTGTTACCTTTCCTAAGGAAATGATGTGGAAATTTACGGGAATAATGTGCGAAGCACATCAAGCACTGCGTATTTATTCACACACAAGATTATCGAGTGATACATAATACGAGGCACGATTCTCGATGGTCAGTGAATGTGTTAATTTGTAAGCGCGTGATCGTGACTGGATCAAGAGTTGTCTCCCAGAACGATTAAACGGAACGTGTTATCACGAATTTCAGAGTACAATCTACCAGCAAATAATCGATGAGATTTAACTCCGTTCAGAGGTATGGTAAGACGGCGCTTCACCACACGTGAATCTTCCTGTCAGGCGCTGGCTGACCGAATCTTTTGGAAACCTGTGTGTGGCTCCGGAGCCATGGCTAGCTAGTGCACCAAATTTGACACAATCAGACTTTGTTTTTCGGGTTACGTCTAGATAAGGTAAATGATGTAGTAATGAAGGATGTGTTTTTTTTATCAACCGGTTCGATTCCTTGCCAGGAATACCAACCTAAAAAAAATTGGACTCGCGACTCCTTTCAATGTTTTTCGCTAATCCTCATCGCTCACGCACACTTAAAAAATCGCCCTGGATACAGGTAGATAGATAGATAGATATATTTATTTTGTAAAACATGAGTACAGCATACAGGTCTTATAAATTATGATGAGGTTGCTACATGTTTTGCCATTTAAGACGTACAAAATCTATCAAAGTATTCAATGTCAAAATTTAAATTAAATTGAAATTATAATATAAAAAATAAAGTTACCTTCAAAATTGCCATGTCAAAACACATAACCCTTCTTCTGCGCTTCGCCTCAGTCGGGTAAAAATAAAGCGTGACCAAAAAGCAGAAAACAAAATCCCCAGCCGGATTTATCTATTTGCTGAGTCTTTTCAACACTATGTTGGATTTGGCTTCCAGTCAAAGTGGATACTGCTGCATACCAGGGATGTAGAGCGACTGCCTGTCTGGCTTCTGAATAACCTTAACGACTGTCAAACACCTATAAAATCAAATGTCAGTCGGAACCAACGGCTTAACGTACTCGGTGCACGGAGGAATCTCGGTCTGTTACAAGCCCGCTGCTTAACCTTGAAGATCAGATCGTGCGGCTATTATTTATCACTTATACATGAACTAAAATTCAGATTTATGCAAAAAAAAACATGACCTAATAATATTCTAGAAAAAAACATGATTCTATATCATCGATTTCACCAGATGGCCCAAATTGGTTTATCGCAAACAAATAATCATCACTAGGGGCGTACTGCAGTACGCCCCCTAAGATAACACAAGTCATAGTGAAAGCTGCAACACCAGTGCAGCGCACAGTCCGAATACAACCGTCCGCTAGACACATGGATCATGTCCAGCACACTCGGAAAATGTCTCTTCTGGCTAGGCGTACTTTGTTTCGTTCCTCTTGATTGTGAAATCTACCAAGACCGTCCAAAAATCAAGACCTCTGGAGGTGATCTAATTCTAGAACCAGCGTTTGATAAAAATATTTACCTGCGCCCTAATGGACCGAAATCGAGCATCTTTGTTGGTGACTTCAATGTACTCCACCCAAACCTCCCGAGTGAGGGAACGCAGTCCCAGCCGTCGAGTAATGACAACGCTGACAGGAACATAAACGGCATATTAGAAAGACTTGAGCGATTGGAGAACAAAGATTCTGCGCTTCCAAATGACTTACTTTTCAATATATCAATGCTTTGGCGGAAAGTCAACAATATCCACAGGAAAGTACTGAATCTACAAATTCAATTAAATAACAGAGGAAAAGACGAATGTGAATCCAATCCGTGCGAGCATGGCGGAACCTGTCTCAACTTAGTGAACGGCTACCATTGTCTGTGCCCTTCCAACTGGGAAGGCAGAGATTGTGACGTCGATGTCAACGAATGCCGGAACTTTGCTGGAACCGACCTCGGCTGCCAAAATGGAGCCACGTGCATAAACAGACCAGGATCGTATGAGTGTTTGTGCAAATCTGGCTGGTTTGGTTTTCATTGTACTAGGAAGGCTAAGGATTGCTCCGGTGGTGACTTCGAAATGTGCGGCCATGGAACCTGTGTGCAAGTAACTTCAGGAGAGGGGGTTCAATGCATATGCCACCAGGGATGGACAACGAATGGTACTGGTGTTGCTTGCTTAACCGATATTAACGAATGCGAATCTTATCAGGGTCCTCGGTGCTCAGTGAACCCCAAGGTTGACTGTATCAATCTGCCCGGCTCGTTCCGATGTGGACAGTGTCCTGCCGGTTATGAAGGTGATGGCTACAGTTGTTACGATATCGACGAATGCACAACTACTCCCAACGGAGGCTGCAGTCCTTTAGTGACATGTCACAATACCATCGGTTCTCGAATATGTGGTTCATGTCCACCCGGCTATCAAGGTGACGGAGTTACGTGTTCCTGGAGAGGCACGTGCAACATCGGTCATGGAGGGTGCCACCCATCCGCGCAGTGCATAGAAAGTGCCTCGCCAACTGGCCAATCAGCACAATGTATATGCCCCGACGGCATGGAAGGCGATGGAGTAGGAATCAGCGGCTGCTACGTTGCAACCGGCGGCGGAAACTTCACCGATGGTTGTGACTTCAATCCGTGTGGCATCCACGGACAGTGCCACTCTCTTCGTACCGGCTACACCTGTATCTGCTTCAAGGGCTACGGCGGTGCTCACTGTGAAATGGCCACCGACGCTTGCAGAGTGAATCCCTGCCAGAACGGTGGGATCTGTAGAGCAGACGACAGTGCAATCGGAGGCTTCCGCTGTGAGTGCGCGGCGCAGTACTCGGGCACCTTGTGTCAGGTAAGAACAAAGTCTTGTGGCGGTGTTCTAGATCACGAAGAAGGCAGCATTGTTTATCCTTTGACTAATACCACGTACAGACATAATTCTCAATGCGCTTGGGTTATACACACGGCGCCTGATAAAGTAATTAATGTAACGTTCAGTAAATTTAATTTAGAAGGTAGTCCCGAATGTATGTACGATTTTCTACAAATTCACGATGGTCGAAAATCTTCAAGCCAACTTCTAGGAAGATTTTGTGGAAACAATTTTCCTAAAGGCGGTAACATTGTATCAAGTCATAACAATTTGTATTTCTGGTTCCATTCAGACAAAACAGTAGCTAAAGACGGGTTTGCGTTACACTGGACTAGTATAAAACCAGTGTGCGGGGGCGAGGTCGACGCCACCACGCACGGTCACATCAGCTCCCCGGGCTCTCCTGGGCCGTACCCTCCTAACCGCGATTGCTATTGGCACTTAACGACTTCTCTCGGTAAAAGGATTAGCTTACATTTCTTTGCTCTGGATATTGAAACACATTCAAACTGTAGTTTCGACTATTTAGCTATTTATGACGGTGAGCACGTGACGGATCCTCTCATCAATAGGTACTGTAACACGACCCAGCCCGCGCCCGTCCAGTCGGCGGGCTCCGATATGTTGATACACTTTCACTCTGACGCTTACGGCTCGGGACACGGATTCCAAATTGCGTATGCGCCTGTCGAAGGCATTCCTGGCTGTGGAGGTTACTATACAACTGAAAAGGGGGAACTTGTTTCGCCCACTTACGATGGGCAGTATCTAAGTAATTTATTATGCGAGTACAAAATTAAAACTAGCTTGGATACCAAGATCAAAATTGACTTCAAAATGTTCAATCTCGAACGATCCTTTAGATGTCAATACGATTATCTAAAAATTTATGACGGTCCGTCTCCTGATTCTCGTCTCGTCGGGAAATTTTGTGGAACTACTTTTCCGAAATCATATACATCATCGTCGAATGAGCTTTATATTAAATTCAAAACTGATAGGAGTGCGCCCGCTGACGGCTTTCGAATCACGTACGAGGCCATCTGTGAGAAAACTTTGGAAGGCGATAGCGGAGTCATAAAATCACCCGGATATCCGTTCAGTTATCCAGAGAATAAAGTGTGTGTTTATATCATCAAAACTGTTCCCGGCAAAGCAATTCAATTAACATTTCAAGATTTCGATATCGAAGACAACCGGTACTACGACTGCCGGTACGATAGCGTTGAGGTCAGGGATGGTCACGACCAGAATTCTACTTTACTAGGTAGATACTGTGGTGGTGCCGTGCACACGCCTCCTGTACAAACATCCACTCTTAATTATATGTACATAAAATTCACATCCGATTTAAGCATTTCGGGCACGGGATTCTACGCTAATTATACCACTATCGATACAGAGTGTGGGGGTATACATAGAGATACTACCGGGTTAATAAATCATCCATCCGGAGACGCTGCTACGTACAAAAACTATCAGACGTGCAAATGGTTACTAATTGCTCCAGAAGGAATGCACATAAAGTTGACTTGGAACAGATTTGAAATTGAGCACATGCCCAGCTGTGGCAGCGATTACTTAGAGTTGGTTGAGATAGATGAAAATAATGAAAATAGTGTTTTGGGCAAGTTCTGTGGCAATCGATCGCCGCCCGCCTTGACCACATCGACTAACCGGCTCATGCTAAATTTTGAGTCTGACGGTAGTATTCGTTATGCAGGTTTTTCAGTTACATATACGTTCTTGGATGAAAAATCACATTGCGGTGGAGCGTATATAAAAACCCATGGCTTCATATACTCTCCTGGTTGGCCTCGCTCGTATGAAGCCAATCGCGATTGCACGTGGATTATCACGGTCCCGGTCGGCCAACAGATCATGCTTAACATTACACAGTTTAATCTGGAACGACCTATACGAGACAAATGTAATCTAGGTGACTTTTTAGAAATAAGAAACGGCGGCAATGAACATTCCCCATTGATTGGGCAGTATTGTGGAAAGTTCCAATCAAAACAAATTGTGTCATTATCCAATGCTATACACCTTCATTTTCATTCTGATTTCTATCTAACCGGGACTGGGTTCAAAATTGAATGGGACGGTACTATAACAGGGTGCGGAGGCACACTGACGAGCCCGTCTGGCTCTGTAACATCGCCGAACTATCCGAATGATTACAACGAAAACGCTGAATGTTTCTATAGAATAGTTACCAGTGAAGGTTCACGGATCCGTATTACATTTACAGAGCTAGATCTTGAAAGAACGCCTAATTGTAGAGACGATTATGTCGAAATTTTTGACGGTCGCGATACGAGTGCCACCGTTTTAGGAAAACACTGTTACATGTCACCGGACCTGGCCAGTATCGAAACAACTACTAATTATGCTTACGTCAAATTCAGGTCTGATATATACCAGGAAGGAAAAGGATTCCTGTTTAATTATCAAACAATATGTAATATTAACATTACTGGAAGATACGGAGTGATCGAGAGTCCAGGTTATCCAAGTAATTATCCACTGAATCTAAATTGTATATGGAGTATAACAGTTCCCAAAGGTAATAAAATTAATGTGACGTTCACATACTTTGATATTTACAAAACATATCGATTCTATCCTCGTAGGTTGAGGTTCCGTAATCCTAATTTATATAACGATGATTGTGGTCTAGACTATTTGCAAACCAAAGAGTTACCTGATCCAAATTATTCTAGTAAACTCTGTGGCAGCACAATTCCGCTTCCAATTACTACAAAGAGCAATACATTCCAAATAAAATTTTCCTCTGGTATTACTATGCCCCGCACTGGTTTCCGTTTAGAATGGATCACGTACGGTTGTGGAGGACACATTAAAAAATCTATGGGCACCATAACCCTTGACAAAAGTAAAACTAACGACCAGGAACTTGACTGTGAGTGGCTGATAGAAACTCAAGTAGGTAAGAGTATTAATATCACTTTTACAGAGGTTTATATGACAGATACCGCCAATTGTACTGACGATGCTATTGAAATATATAACGGTGAAAACACGTTGGCTCCATTGCTTACAAAAATTTGCCATCGTGGTTACGTATCTGCGCAGTCTGACAGCAATTTCATGCTGGTGCGTTTTTCCAAGCGCTCTACACTCAGGGATGTTCATTTTTCATCACAATTTAGGTCTTCAAATTCGAAATGCGGTGGTGCTATGAATTCCAAATCAGGGCTCATACACTCCCAAAACTATCCAAAGAATTATGACAATAACATGGATTGTCTTTGGTATATTTTCGTACCCGCAAATCACCGCATCGAACTTAACTTTATAGATCTAGATCTGTATTCTGTTTCTGAATCCGTTGATGAGAAACATGACTGTGACGACTCGATTCAAATTTATGATTATGAAAGCAACTTCCGACCTTCATCAAATTACACCTACCGTATATGTCCAAATTCAAATCGAACACAGTTTGTGAGCAAATTCAATAGCGTAGTTGTGCAATTCAAAACCGATGGTTACGGAACGGCCAAAGGTTTCAAAGCTAACTTTACTGTCACGTGTGGTGCTATTATAACGGCGGAACATGAGGGTATCATAGAGAGCGATAACTTTGTTCAACATACCAACAAAAGCTGTATTTGGACCATTCTTGCGGGTTCGCCCGATCAGAAAATATATTTAACACTGACCTTAATGTCGTTGCCAAAAGACAGTAATGTAATCACAAATAGATCGTGCCCCTCCTCTTTCCTACGAGTACTCGACGGAGATGACGATAATGCTCCACTAATCGGGGAATACTGTGGACGCAAAATTCCACCTATGATCGTCAGCCGCGGAAGCGCCTTGACGATAGAGTTTGGTAGTTACTCTGGTAGAGTTACGGGAATGTTTGCAGCTCACTATTCCCCACTTAGTAACGCTTGCGGAGGCGCATTAACTTCAGAAGAAGGAACCATAGCGTCCCCGAACTACCCTGGCCCGTACCCTGTAAATACTGATTGTGAATGGGTACTAAAATCATCCCCTGGAAACACTGCGTATGTCCAATTCGAGCGATTTGACTTAGAGTTCTCTGAAGGTTGCAACGACGACTACGTAGAAGTTCGCGAAACTGACGGTGCCGGTCGGCTATTGGGTGTATATTGTAGCAGTGAAACTCCTAGCAATCATAGCACAGCCTCACAAATATATGTTAAGTTCCATAGTAACTCCAAAACCAGCGGTCAAGGCTTTCTCTTGCATTATGGATTTCAACGAGAAAATGATATTACAGGAGATAGCGGTGAGATATCTTCTCCGTTGTACCCAACTCGATATTTAGGATCTGGCGAATACAGCTGGCGCGTGCTCGTTACCGATTCGGATACTATATCTATGACTATTGATGTCTTAGACATTTATTCTCACACCGTGGTAAACTATAATAAATTGACCATCTACGATGGATATGATTCAACAGCTCCAATTTTAGAGGAACTAAATGGTGTACTGGCTGATACGAAAGTCATCCAGAGCTCCTCTAGCGTTGTTTACATGACACTTACGACGGATGAATCAAACACGGGTTCGAAGTTTCATATGAGTTGGACAAAAGCTTCTCGGAATGTTGAACCTGAAGATGGAGATAACATAAACTGTGGTTCGAATGAGATTGTAACGGTTTTACCTGAAAACGGAACGATTACTTTTACATCACCGAATTATCCAAAGGAATATTCAAGCAATTTGAATTGTGAATGGGTTTACAAATCACAAATGGGAAGACATTTAAGTTTAAATTTCGTAGATTTTAATATCGAAGACATTTACTCTTGTTACGCAGATTCAGTTTCGATTTATTCCTCTAACGTTCCTGGAAATTGGAAGCCTGTCCAGGAAAATATATGTAAATCAGAACCAGCCAAAATAGGCTTTAATGCATCTACTTACATGAAAATCAAATTCAAAACAGACTCAACAATTACTAGGACAGGATTTCTTGGTCAAGTCAAATCGAAATGCGGTGGACTAGTGACTGGTTCGTCTGGTGAAATCGGTCCGACTTGGTGGGACATGCAACCGCGATATCGTTACCCGACCAAAATCCAATGCAACTGGATCATCAAAGTGCGCCCCGGCAGGACTATTAAATTAGAGTTAAGTCATTTCAATATAACAAATAAAAATGGCGACTGTGCAACATACGTTATTTTACGAAATGGTGATTCTGAGGAAGCGCCCCTTTTGGCAAGTGGGAAGTATTGCGGTTACGGACACGAACAAAAAGCAGATATAATAACTTCTAGTAACGCGTTATTTGTGAGTTATACAAAAGGATCGTACGCGTATCAATCCTTTGTGGTTAATTACGAAGAGAACAACTTTGAATGTGGTGCAACGTCATCTCTTACAGCTGACCACAACTGGGAAGTAATAAATTCGCCAAATTATCCATCGGTACCAGTTCCGTATTCAGAATGTGAGTGGGTATTTAGCGGCCCACCTGGAGAAATCCTAAGAATAGATTTCATTGATAGATTTGACTTAGATCATGAAGATGATTGCGCAACTGAAGCTGTCGAAATACGGTTTGGATCATCGAAATTATCTCCCCTATACGGCCGATTATGTGGCAATGATAAACATGAAACCATTAAGAGTACTGGCAATACTATGTATATTAAATATATAACTCTGATACAAAATCCGCGAAATGGATTCAGGGCCAACGTGTCCATTGACACGTGCGGTGGTACAATTGTCACTGACACCGGAGAACTCAAATCGCCTGGATACCCGCACTTGCAAAAGCTTGATCCGGGAACAATCTGTGATTGGCGCATTATTGGGCCTCCAGGACACGTTTTTCGAATTAAACCAGAAGATATTGATTTACCTCGATCTGAGTTATCATGTGGAACCAAAGTAACGATTGAAGAATCTATGCTTACCAATAACACTGTAATTCTAGTAAAAAGCATATGCGATAACGATAGAGATCGCTCCCATGAGCCGATTGAAACTTCAACAAACGAGTTTAGTATTAAACTTTATATCGGTAAGACGGATGCATGGGATCAAATATCGAACCATAGAGGATTTCGAATTAGTTTTAATTCTTCTCGGCCTATATGTGGAAGTGACATAACAAGTTCAGACGGTTACTTAACTTCTCCAAGTTACCCGCAAGAGACCACATTAAGGTACTGCAGCTGGCAAATAAAACTTCCTAATAAGTCTCGAAGAGTTCATTTAGAGTTAATAGATATGGACAGAGACAAGCATAGAATTGATATTTTCAACGACTTTGGCTTCCGTAATATAATTGAATCAATCCCTAGCGACGATTATACTGCTGAAACGACCGTTTTTGAATCCTCTGGAAACAAATTGGCACTTTATATTTCACTCAACCCTACAGCCTCCTCACACCGCTTCAAAGCTAGGTTTAGCTCCGATCAATCCGCGCTATGCGGCGGTGACTTATCTGACACCAACCAGGTTCTCCTGTCACCGGATTTAAATCGATCTTATACTTGTGAATGGCATTATAATAGCCAAGAAAGCACAATCAATAATTATAATAGTCTCACAGCCAATCTTACTTACAATTCAATATTTTTATCAGCCAAGATCAATTCGTCCGTAACCAGAACACGTTGTAGATTCTTTGATCCTCAAGTCGTTATTAAGTCAGCTCTAAGAAATCGGTTTACTCGGAAAATTTGTGGGCAAACCGAAGTATCATACAGAATTCCATCGACAATAATTGATATTACTGCAAGAAAAGGTAAATCTAGTTCGCTTTACTTCCACTTACAATGGAAACTTCAACCATGTGGTGGTGTTATTGAAGCAGGAGAAAATCCAGTTAATTTGTTTAACATACCTGATTCCTATAATGATACCATTGACTGCGCTTGGATTCTTACTGGCTCGTCTAACAGAGTTGAAATTAAAACGGAAGGATATTTTACGTTGAATTGTGATGACGAGTATTTTATAATAAATCCAAACTTAAGGCAAAGCACACTTTCAGTTGGGGAAAAATATTGCGCTGCAACGCCTTTAAATAGTCCGTTACTTATGCATTTCAGTTCCATGTACATTGAGTATCACTCGAATGTGAAAAACAACACAAACATAAAGCTTATGGTAAGATCAGTTACTGACCAATGCGGCGGATATCTTAGTTCATATCAAACCACATTTGAATCGCCAAATTATCCTAAAAATTATCTACCCAACCAGGAATGCTCCTGGGAGATACAGGCTGATCTAGGCTTCAGAGTATCTCTTAAATTTGTAGAACGATTTTTTATTGAGGATACGATTAATTGCACTAAAGATGCTGTCATAGTTTATGACTGGAAGGATGACGATTATACAGAAATAGCAAAGGTATGTGGACGAAACGTACCACCTATATATAATTCAACTTTTAATCGCATGAAAGTGGTCTTACGTACAGATGCGGACAAAAATCTAGATGGGTTCAAAGCTCAATGGGATTCCATATGCGGTGGAAAATATGTAGCCACTCAAAAGGAACAATATTTATACAGTCCAGGTTTTCCATATAACTACCATCCACGTATAAGTTGCGAATATGAAATATCTGCTCCAAACAACAAAGTCGCACTGAGATTCCTTGATTTTGAACTACAAGGAGTAGCTCCGGACTGTTTGTCTGATAATTTAACAGTATCAGCCCAGTCAGATTATACTTATCTGTATGAAGTTTACTGCGGTAGAAAAATTCCACCCGTCACGACTCAGCCTGAAAAAATATCATTAATATTTAAAAGTGATGGATATTTACAAAGGAAAGGGTTTAGAATTGCTTATTTCATATATTCATGTGGAGGCAGAGTCAACGAGAGTACTGTACTCACATCGTCGCTCTCGGAAAATTACGAAATAAATATGAACTGCACGTGGTTTATTGAAGCACCACCTAACAAGATAGTTGTACTTAAATTCCAGTATATTGACTTAGAAAGCCAATCAGATTGTTATAACGATTATATCGCATTGTACGACGGACACCAAATTGATGCTGACAAGCGCTTAGCGCTAATGTGTGGTAATGTCAACTCAACAACTACACTAAGAAGTAAAGGCACCACGGCGCTGTTACAGTTCGTTTCAGACTCTAGTGTGAGCTTGAAAGGCTTCAAAGTTCAAGTTTACTTTAGCTATTCTGAAGCAGCTAATTGTGGTGGACTTATTAATTTAACAACCACTTCATCGCATGTTCTAAAATCACCTTTCATGGGTCATTCTGTATACGAAGACTTCTTAGATTGTCATTGGTCAATAGTATCACCGCCTGACACCGTAATTAAAATAGAGTTCACCTCGTTCCATGTAGCCCCCTGCCAAGATGTCAACCAAACTGCTTTAGGATACAGTAAATGCGATTGCGACTTAGTTGAAATAAAAGATGGCTTAAATCCTAATAGCTTAGTAATAGGAACCTATTGTGGTCACAGTCTCCCGCCACAGTTACTTTCATCTGGAAATGTGATGAGCGTCCGGCTTTCTACGGATGGCGAAATAGGAAGTCAAGGCTTCGTTTCCACTTTAACAGCTCAGCGGTCAGTATGCGGGACCTCCGTCATTTCAGTGAGCAATACGCCTCAAGTCCTGAAATCTCCCGGTTATGAAACCGGATCCATTCCTCGTGGGCTACATTGCGTATATCACTTGGATGTAAGTTCCTCTCCATACATTTTACTACGTATCACTGTTAAGGACTTAGACTTACAGCCCCCTGTCGCTGATAGTGCAGGCGTGAAGCACTGCAACAAAGACAAGCTCATTATATCTAGCAATCCGACCGTTCCGAACGCTACAATTGGAAAAGATTATATCTTGAACCAACGTACGGATGACTTCTATAGTCGTTATTCCTTTTACGACAGCTCTTTGCGCTTTCCCGATAGGTTTGAGTTATGCGGGCATAAGGAGCCTACGGACTTTTATGTCTATGGAACCACGTCTATAAACTTAATCATATCGGCAGAGTCCGATTCCAAAGTATACAAAGGTGTAGAAATAGAAGCAGTGTTCACAGGATTTTGTGGCAGAAATTACACGGAGCCGCACGGACGTGTACAGGCTACTTATGTGAGTGACTTTGACGGTAACACCGGTCATGACTGCTACACGCTGATCACTGCTCCAGTGAACTACACGATATCCGCGTATTTCTTGAGCGCCGTTCCAAGATACTGGAACGCAGAGTGTTATCTCGAAATTTTCGACGGAAATAACGCTACTGCACCCAGACTTTCTAAAATTCACACAGAATATGAGAATAATAACCCAATCTTTTCCACTGGTAGATATTTATTACTTCACAATCATGAAAATTCTGGAGATCGCGTTATGTTTGATTTGGTTTACGTGATGTCCGATAAAGGTCGCGGCTGTGGTGGAAAACTGCAAAGTATCGTGGGTAAGGTCACCAGCCCCTTGTATCCTAAAGTCTACAGGCAGGTATCGACCTGCGAGTGGGAGCTAGAAACTCCCTTAGAAACTCGTTTATTGCTACATTTCGCTACGTTCGACTTGGGAAACACTTGCGATCAGAATTACGTGCAGCTAGTGGACAGTAAAGGTATAGTAGTGCGGACTTTCTGTGAGGACACGCCCGCAGACTATACGAGTGAAGACAACTTTGTGAAGATAGTATTTGTTACCACCATGAATAATGGTGGCACGGGGTGGGTTGCTGAGTTTGTAGGAATTCTGTAGAGGCAGACAGATTGATTTATGTGTCTGATTGGCGCAAAGAACTGAAACAATTAACCAATAGAGTTCCACTAAATTCAGAGGACTATTTTATGAATGATAATATTTCTCAGGCGCTTTTTGAGATGCAACGGCTTCGGACACGATGATCTCCGATAATATAAGCATATTAGCGCTAATTTTTCAGCCAAAGAACGAACCATGCAGACGCCCAGGAGGTTCGTTTTGTGGTCATTTTAAGCGTTGCCACTAAACGAAGCAACGCTGCCTCTGATTAAGTTTGGCAGGAGTACTTTGATGATAAGATTTTTTTATAATTATTATGTTCCTTATTACCTAATTATGTAATTGTAAAAGATCGAAAGCTAGACTACAAGCGTACAACCCGTTAAAGTGAAATCTTCACCCGTTCAAAAAATATTTATTGTAAAAGATAAATCGATAGCAAGCCTGCGTTTGGGAATGTTCTCGTATATTTTTAAAACTATCTTCTGATCGCGCTTTCGCCCGCGACAGAGAGAGAGCTGTTTTTGCACGGAACGCTAAACCTTTTTCAAAAATAAAGCTTTTCCTAATAACATCAGTTATCTGCCAGTGAATTTCCCGCCCAAATCAGTCCAGCCGTTCTGGAGATTAGCCGGAACAAACAGATAGAATCATATGCATTTATTAAAAGCTTTTATTTTGATATTACAAACAGACACTTCAATTTTATTTATTTGTATGAGTAGATTATTGATTACATTACGTATTTACTCAGGTTACGCTACGCCCCACGATTTTATTTTTTTGTCTGATCAGAGTGGTGTGATGGTACTACCGAATCATTTTTATTTTGTTTTAGTACGTTATGAAACCGTTTAATCTATTTTTTTTACTTATTTTATAAGTATTATTTATAAAGGCTATTTTGCAAGGTTCATGAAATTTTATTACTCAAGAAATGCTTTTGATATTATTTTTTGCGATTCATTTCGAGTTATGATCGCCGCTGCTGTAACTAAAACTGCACCTATTGCAGGTTCTTTATATATATTAAGAGTCAAGTCATCAAAACAATGAAATTGTTTGATATTTTTATTTTTCTGTGTTTAAATAAAGGTGTAAGAAACTGAGTACCTATGACATTTTCAAGTAAAACATACCTACTTATAAGTAGGTTTTGGGTCCTGGGACGTGTTATGTCTCGTAGTCTTGTGACTGGTTTAATAGGTACTTAGTTATCTCGTGTTGCGAGATTTTCGGTTTGCGACTCGCGGCACTAATGTTTGAATTGTATTGTAATAATAATTTTAGTTTTGAAAGGTTATTTTATTTTTAAAGTAAACTATAATTAGCTTCCAGCACTGTCATTGAAAGCGCCATCCATACATAATAATTTTAAATAATAATAACTACGAACATTAGAAATAGATTAATTATAGGTCAAAGTTGTTAACTCGCAGATGTAAAATGCTTATTTTAATATTAACAAGTACATGGCACATGGGTAATATGGGAGTACATGTTACTCCCATATTTACAAATATTGGAACCATTATTTAGCAGTGTGTGAATGAACAGTAAAATAAAAACACAAAAATGAAACAGTAGGTCTATGAAGTTAATACATAAACCAACCAGTTTGATTTTGTCTACACCCTTGTATGGAGCAGGACCAGCATGTTTCTAAGCATTCTTATCCTGAATGTAAACTTCTAATTTGTAATATGTATGTTTACAAAGTGTGCTTTTAATTTTATTGTAACATTTAACACAGTACTCCATGAAAGATGTGTGTGCTGATCTATAAAATGGTTGATCTAATTTATCTTTTATTTCTAGTATTAATATTATGTATATCGCTAATTTGACTAAAAAGATGATTTTGTGACCGTCGTACTATTTAAAATATCAATGATGTGTCATCCGCGAATAACACCATCTTTGGGTGATTTTGAAGTAATTGGGGCAAATCATTTATGTAAACTAGAAAAAGGAATGGACCTAATTTTGAGCCTTGAGGAACGTCCATCGTCAGTTCAGACCCTAGTGAGTTTACACCGTTTACCTAAACTTTAACCTGTCTGTTCATCAAGCATGACCTAAGTAACTCAAGGGCTGTATTTCTAATCCCATAGTGCTCAAGTTTCAACAAAAGTGTCTCATGATTAAAGCAATCGAACGCCTTCGAGAGGTCAAATCATATTCCAATGGCATCTTGCGATTCTTCACAGGTGGTAAAAATGTTCTTTATAAGGGTAACACAGTTA
Organism: Lacanobia wlatinum; assembly: GCA_947578705.1. Lineage (NCBI taxonomy): Eukaryota > Metazoa > Arthropoda > Insecta > Lepidoptera > Noctuidae > Lacanobia > Lacanobia wlatinum. The sequence goes on from OX388032.1 coordinate 28,074,473, forward strand.
CGCCCTTTGGTGAAACCGTTCATGAAAGATGGAGTTTTTATTAAAGTGTGCATTTGATTAAGCATTAACTTTTCAAACACCTTACTGAGGACTGGCAGAATTGACACAGCTTTATAATATCAGCATAGAAGTATAATTGCTAGTTCATTATTTTATTTATGTGACTGCTGAATAGAGACTAGGTGAAGATAATTTAATGATTGCAATATTACTATGAGTATGATACCTAATTGCATTTCAAACAAACTGTGATTGTTGAGTTCCTTTACGTCGAGTCTTAAAGGCTATTGTTCTGCAAGGATACTGATGTTTACGTTTACTATAGATATCCTTTACATCGAGTTTGGAAAGGTACAGTCAAAACAAAGATGAAAACCACACAAGTTTACTAAGTCACATTTATTTCACAGAGCATATTTCAATTTGTAAGAGGTGTTGTATATAAATTTTACCTGACTTGTCATAGAACAAAATACATTTAGGTCGTACTGACTTAACGAAATGTGCTACTAGTTTCTTATGTGGCAGGGTACACAGTATGTAGGAATATTTCGTACTTTGAATAAATCATTAACAGTATTGCACTTATATTTCTGACTGTACTTGCGGCACTCGACGTAAAGGGAATAATTAAAAACGAGAATGAAATCATATGCTCGACGTAGAAGGAATAAAAACGAGATGACCCTCACCGCTCGACGTACAAAGAAGGAATCGACGTAAAGGGAACATGTGAGAATTGATAATAATGACCATTAGTAGCTCTAATATTTTAGTGCAGACAAACTGAATCTGTGATTATAAGAATGAAACATTCGAATTGTTTAGAATAAAACTAATGTTATAAATTTCATGTTCAATAAATGTTGTTAATACAAAAATTGATTTTTATTGATTCATCTGGCCAAAAAATTACCCGAAACTTATTTTAGTCGGAAGTCTTGAATTCCTAGGACATCCTGAGCCTTTCCCTTTCCTCATAGGTTGTCTCGCGATCTGGGACTCCGAGAATGTCGAGAATTCCCAAACCGTTTGCACAAAACCTTTTTGTGTTCATTGTAAGTATAATCCAAAATAGTGCCAGAATTAGGCACTTGTCTCACCACCGGCGAAGAAGCGATTAGCTATCAATTATTTGCTTGCTGAGGAAAGGGACAAAAGATCTCGTATGAGTAAAAGAGACACACATTCATAGTCGATAGCTGGCTGTTCACACTGTCAGCGAGCGGCTCTTACCTCTAGTTGATCGCAGCGACAAGAGCTATCAAAGATTGTACTCGCTCAGCGACACTCGCTTGGCGGTCAGAACTTACCAAACAGCGGTAATTTCTACCTACAATGCCGGCCCGAGCGAGTTTTGCGTGTAAAAGCCCGTCGCACAAAAGCACTCGCTGAAAGACGAGCGTCAAAACTATTGCTCGCTACTCGCTGCTCGCCAACTTGTTTTGAGTTTGAAAACGAAATTCACAACCGTTAATGCACAGTTAACGGTTGTGAACGGTTGAGATTAATCGAATGCAATATTTTACATTAGTTGAAATGCGAACTTTTTTACGATTTCTTAGAGTCGATATCGGAATAGCCGCGAGCACGTCGCACTAATCAAAAACGTCTGGTAAACGTCGCCTATGGTCGACCCTTACGAGAATGAAGAGACAAGAAAAGCAAAAGTGTTTTGGAAGTTTCTAGAAAGTAGCCAAGACAGCTGCTATCTTGGAACAACGATTTGGAAAAGACGGGGGGTTAAGCTTTAGCCTCGCTAGGAAACGGACAATTGTTTTAGGTTAGGGGACTCAGTCAATGCCAAATGGCGAGTTTGTGTTGTTGTGTCGAGTATTATTACAATGTTTTCTTTTCTGCATTACATTACACCAATTGAATATTCGATAAAATACATGTTATACCATCTGAACATTACATCAAATGAAAATTATACCTTTTGATCATTAGCACAAATGTTGTTATAGCAAATAAATATTCGACGAACTGAAAATTCTTTCAAACGATATTATACTAAGTGATGATTTTCTTAAACGTTGTTCGATTTAGTAATATTGTATCAAACGTTGTTCGACCAAACAAGGGTGAACCTCTACAGCCAGGCAGAAGGCCAGGGGCCTGGCTCTCCCATTTATAAATGGGTCCGACCTTAAAACTTAAGTTAATCTAGGTAAAACTAAAATTTTATCAGCCTAGGGTAATTTAGGAACAGTCACATTTGATGCTGCGTGATCAGGATTCTTGTCATTAAATGTACTGTTTCGCGTCAGTGCAAACGAGAAAGAACATTTATGGGGTACTACAAAAACGAGATAACGTACTTTTATGTTAGAGACAACAATAGTTATAACGGCTGAGACATTAACTTTAACATAACATATTCATTTATTGTTTGATAAATCTATACAAACGAACTAAGTTGCAATAGCTATAATAAAAGTTTACAACAAAATTTACACAACGTATTAATTTATGGCTTTCTCTCAAAGACAACATAGGTTACAACGCGGCTATATCAACTAGTATTAATCAGTTAACGGTTGATTATGTTAGTTGAATGAGTCGACTACATTTAGCGGGTTCATATCTCGAATGATTAATTTGTTTAAATATGTACTAGGATTATCAAGCTTGAAAATTAATACGTTAACTATTATCAAGCGAGTTCAAGTCTCGTATGATTTATCTGTTTAAGTATGTGCTAGGATTATCAAGCGCGAAAATTAACATGTCAACTGTTATCGAGCGAGTTCAAATCTTGTATGATTTATCTGTCTACGTATGTGCTGTGATTAACAAGCAATATAGGTTATAGGTATAGGTGGGTTTAGCTGGTTTTGATGGCCGAAGAGTGATAGGATTCCTATATCACGGCGTGTGGGTTAATTTCCCACACTAATAATAAGGTTTTGTGTTCTGTGCTACTCTTTTAATTATAAGTAGTTTAGGGCTTGTATGTCTGTCTGTTTGAATTACTGTGTTGATAATAGAGGATTCGATTCCCATATACACGCAGATATGGTATTGTGATTACAGGGGAATGTGACCGTCTGTCACTTATTAGCTATATATATTGTAATAACAGAATATCATATTTATTTCCAATTATGCGAATAGCATCGGGTTACTTAGAACAGACACCAGACACGTTACCGTAATTAACAACTAAACATTCTATTCATTTAAAATCCTTTCGTAATTCGAGGAACAATGGAACACATGTGTTTGTTGAAAATAATATTGTACAAATACGAAGAAACTTATCTAAAAGGGCCGGCCTGGCAATAAAAAAATAATCGTAAAAAAACCAGACCCATAGAACAATCAGATAGCTACACAACAGCGGCATATAACTGATACCCTGCATGGAATTTTATAATTGTATACCTAATAATGGAACAACTGATTTTATGCTTAAGTTACTGCACAGCTAAATAAGAGATTAAGTTCCTAATCGATGTAGATAATGGGTTAATTGATAGAATCCAGAGCTAATGTGATAATGGGTTCGACTACCAATAGTGATTTGTGTGTCTGACAGTTCGAGACACTGGTCTGAGAATTATATAGCTATATAAAGTGTTGCGTGGTTAAGTTATGTATGACTGTGTGATAATACCATAACCAGTACTTTCATAATAGCAATTAAATCACCAAGAACAGATTCTCGGTACGGTACTCGTAACTACATTAGCTATACATTAGTCATAGTAGGATAATCTTAATATCAAACACTTGGCAGTATGTCAGTATTATGTTGTAAATATTGGAATAGATACTTGTGTGGTCTTATTTCAAATTCTAGGATATGTAATTAATCACTAGGCTGCGACAGCGGGATACCTTAACCTACGGATCGTGTGTTGCGCTTGGCCCATAGTTTCATCTTATTGGCTGACACCTGCTTCAGGAGCTGTGGCGTGACTCCGTTTGCGAAGCTAAGTGTTTCTATTATACTCTACAGTCATGTTATGTAAAATTTTTAGGTCTATGACAAGCTATGACTTCAAATTAATATACCAATGAGCTATCTTATCACTGGTGATACAATCTGAGGGGAACATTATTCTGATTGCCTAAGCCCTTGTTGAGAAAGCTAACATTTACTTTAGAAAATCTAGAGTATCTATAGATTCTTACATAATATTACAAGTCTTAATGGATTACAAACTGCTATGTTCTCATGGTATTGATCTAACATAACTCTGTAAAACCTATTCGATTTCAGAACCTCTCAGGGCTATTTCATCTTATTGGAATAAATCCTAATACGTTTCTGTGCGAACTATTTCAGTTGTACCTGGATACGAGTACAAGCAGCTGTTGAAGCTGATTCAGCGTCGGGGCGCTTCAGGAAGGGCCTCTGTCCAGCGACACTGCGGTAGGCAGAGTTTGGAACGAGTGAGTACCGTAGGTAGTGTCGACGATAACACAAATACTCTTAAATGAGACTCTGGTATGTAAACTTAAACTATAAGCGTGCACAGTCTTCTCCTATAGGAAAAAGAAGAAAATTTCAAAATAAATAAGTTCGTTTGTAACAATTACGCACCGACTGGATTGAAAATTGCATGGAATTGATGTGTAAAACTAAACTATAAACACACAATTTTCCTGAAACTTGTTATTACAAAGTTATCAGGAGTAGGCATTATTCAAGAGAATAAGTTCAAATAGAACAGTTCGATAACGAAAGCAGAATAGTTCAGACTTTGCTGTGTCTAACTAAACTAAAAACACAGAAGTCTTCTGAGATTTTATATCAAAGTTACATGAATAGTTATTATTCAAGAAGATAAGTTTAATCGTAGCGTTTTATGCATTGAATACAGGTTAAATAAGAAAACTAAAAACAAAACCAAATCACACATAGGTCTTCGAAAAATTTATTATTTCAATATGTAAAGAGTACCTAGTTATTACGGAAGGAAATCTGTTGAAATATAAAGCTATGTGTGGATTCAAGATTAGATGAGATTCTGGTGTGTATACCTAAACCATAAGCAACCAGGTCTTTTGAATTTATTATTAAAATGCACCGAGAGTTTAGGGAGGTAGCGACGATATCGGAATAGCCGCCAGCAGGTGGCACTTATCAAAAACGTCTGGGTACCTGCTTATGGTTGACTCTTACGAAAATGAAGAGACAAGAAAAACAAATGTGTTTTGGAAGTTCCTAGAAAGTAGCCAAGACAGCTGCTATCTTGGAACAACGATTTGGAAAAGGCGGGGACTCTAGCGTAGACGACGCAAGAGTCCCCGCGACGATGTCTTTGTATAGGCTAGAGGACTCAGTCAATGCCAAATGGCGACTTTGTGTGGTCCGTTGTTTGTAACCCTTAAGATAGCCATTATTATGTATTAAGTTAAATATAAGTTAGATCAATTTAGTGTTTAATACGTGTGTGTGAGAGTGTGTGTTGGAGCAGTTGGGGTGTTTCTTTATTGTTCTCACTTATATGTTCTGGCTGATACTGTGCTTAATTATACAGTTTCATAACAAAACACAGATACGTGTTGTAGTATGTATGTAGTGACGTCAGTGTATGTTGTACCTATGTGTATGTATTCTATCCTATATAACCATGTGTATCCTAAAATAAAGGGAGAGTATTACTTGGGCAGTCGTGACTATCATTTCTCTCCACAAATACCTTCGACTTTACATGGCGACCCTGCCAGCGGACATCGCCGCGCTGAAGTGGATAAATGTACTTAGTACGAGTATTAAGCAACATGTTAATTTAAGAAGTAGTTCGTAATAAACGCTTGTCGTGACCAGACGTGTTTTAATCTCCCTCCACACTTCATGGCGACCCTGCCATACACGTTCCGGGAACTGAGCTCGCGAGCTATCGGATAGCGGGCGAAAAGTGCAGACAAGGCGGATTCCTGTGTGCCTCGGTGCACAGAGTTATAATGTTTTACAAAGTGAATAATAAAGCCACGACTGTGATTGACTGTAGCTGTATCGAACAAGACGCTAAAAGAAAGAAAAATGGGGAAAAGTTACTCCAAAACTGAAGAAAAAGAAATTGTTATCGCACAAAACGCTTCGGGAGGCAATAATAGCGCGAGTGATTCCGAACAAGAGTACCATATCAAGTTTAATAACATCCTAATTGCTACGTTCCTGGTGCTGATGGCTATTGTCATACTCGTAGTAATTTACCAGAAAGTTATAAAAAGACATAAGAAGTGGATAGACCAGCAAGTGGATTCTGCATTTGTGAGAAGGATGCGGCAGCGTTTATCTGGAAGGAGAGACCAAGCTCATGGTGAAGAAGCAGTTTGAGTGCAGAAAATTCAACTAGAGAGAAGATTCGTGAGTGTATAAGTGTTAAAAAGTGAGTTATGGTAATAAATAAAGGAAGGTGCGTTTGTGTGAAAGTGATTTTACGCGTAAGATTATTGACAATTTAAACTTTAAAAGTATATTTAGTTTAGCAATTATAAGTTCTAAAAATAGATTGTGAACCGCAGTACTGCAGTAAGTAGAATTCAGACTCAGCATTTTGTTATCGGCGCTTCGAATGATCGTGCCTCGAGTTAGAATAAACAAAATTGTAATGAATGAAATAAGATAGGTACGGCGCAACAGCATATTTTTTTTTATAATGTACTAGTATTATGGCTGACGAAATTATAGAATTATATGAAGATTTATTAGAGATTCGGAAATATCTTATAAAAAAAGGCCAAAGTAGATATAAAGGTTCAGTCTCTTCAGATAAGTTGCAAGAGGCCGAGATATTGTTAAATAAAAGTAAGACATTATTTTCTACTTTAGGCAAAACAACAAAGGAATCGGAAATTGAGTTAATTAATAACACGTACAAAAAGAATTGTGCTTTATTTTCAGAAATAACAAAATTGTGTTCTTTGCCTAGCGTAGAAATAAAATCAGAAACGATGGAATTTGATATGAAAACTGCTTGTATGTTAATACCTATTTTAGATGATAAGGAAAATACAACGAAGCGATTGATTGATGCGGTAGAAATGTATGCTGATATGCTTAATGATGTGGGTCAACAGTTATTAATTAAGTTTATACTAAAGGGAAGGTTATCAGAAAATGGCAAGTTACGAGTAGCAGACACTTATTCGACAATAAGTGACATGATAAAGGATTTTAGGAGTAAACTGTTAGTAAAAAAATCATTCACAGCAATTCAAAATCAAATTCAATCTTTGAACCAAGGTTATAGGACTATTGAGGAATACGGATCGGAACTTGAAAGATTATTAACAGATTTGAATATTTCTCAGGCTGAGGGCGACGCTACCAAATGCGCGATTCTGAAGCCTATTAATGAAAAAATGGTTTTAAAAAAGTTTACAGATGGTCTTAAGAGTGAAAGGTTGGGCACAATCATCGCTGCACGCAACTACACATCGCTGAAAGACGCCGTCCAGGCAGCCAAGGACGAGTCACCGTCATCTTCGTCTTCTTCCAGGCCTGCTGAGGTTATGGAAATGACCTCAACCTTTCGAGGTAGGCAAAATTATCGTTTTCCAAGGTTTCGAGGACAAAACAGGGGACGTGGACGTCCGAATTTCCATAGTAATAACAGGGGTAGTTTTCAAAATAATTTTAATAATTATGGTAATTCTTCGAACAGATATCACGGCTACTCCAGATCTTTTAGGAACGCTCCCCGCGGCAAGGTTCAGTATAACAAACAAGACCGGTATTATAACAGGCGCGGTGGACAAGGATTTTACAAAGTAGCGATCTCAGCACAAAGTGACAATACTCAAGTACGTAATACAAATAGTTTGGAACAGAAGCCAGATAAGACAGGAAATCAGTTTTTTCGTGATTAATAATTTTGTTTATAACACTTGTAGTGGTAAATTTAAATATATCAATTACTATACTAACGGCATAAAGTTAATATTATTATTAGATACAGGAGCATCCATTTCAATTATTAAGGAAGAAGTACTTCCAAGGAAAACACAGGTGTTTCAAGACACTTTAGTGGTAAATGGAATCGGAGGTAAGGTTTATTCCTCTGGTTATACAATGCTCGACTTAGATGTTTCTGAAACTGAAACGTTTCAAAATAATTTTCATATTTTTAAAAGATTACCAATCATCGTTGATGGAATATTAGGATTACACTTCATGAGTAGGTATAAAGCAAAAATTGATTTAGATAAAAATTTGTTAACGCTACAAATAGGAGAAAAGTATTGTATATTACCAATTTATGACAAACTGGATTACAGCAATTCACTGCTGATCCCGCCTCGGAGTGAAACCATCCACTACAAATATTTAGAATCGGAAGTGGAAGGTGATTGTTTTGTTAGTGCTAGAGAGTTAGAAAAAGATGTGTTTCTAGCAGGTACTATAGTTAGACCTAAAAATAAAAAAGTTCCTGTAAAAATTTTAAATACTCGAGATGAAGAAACAAACAAAACAAACAAACAATTTAGAATTAAACGTAGAGGCTTTAGAGGACTACCACATTTTAGAATTTAGCAAACATGAAAGTAGTTTAAAAAGAGCCCATATATTATTACCCTTATTAGAGTTACAACATTTAAACAAAGAAGAAAAGGACTCCATTGAGAAGATTTGTACTAAATATTGTGATACTTTCTTTTTACCCGGTGATAAGTTAGAAACTACAAACATTTGTGAACAATCTATAACAATGAAGAGTAACATTAATCCTGTTTATACAAAACCATATAGATTACCACAAGCCTTAAAACCGGAAGTAAATAAACAAATAGATAGTATGCTGAAAGATGATATTATAGAAGAATCATCTAGTGAATGGTCCAGTCCAATCTTGCTAGTTCCGAAAAAATCAGACGGTTCTAAGAAGTGGCGTCTAGTAGTAGACTTCAGGAAATTAAATGAAAATATTGTAAATGATAAGTTCCCTTTGCCTAACATTACTGATATTTTAGATTCATTGTCTGGCTCAATATATTTTACTCATTTAGACCTTCAACAAGGATATTACCAAGTGAAACTGGCACCTGAAAGCCGAAAATATACTGCATTCTCGACTAGTACAGGACATTATCAATTAAAACGACTACCGATGGGTCTTAAGACTTCATGTAGCGCTTTTAGTAGAGTTATGTCAATTGCGATGTCAGGATTAGCTTTTGAAAAGTGTTTTATTTATTTAGATGACTTAATTGTTTTTGGAAGATCTTTAACTATTCATAACCAAAATCTCATTGCTGTTTTTGAAAGACTGAGGAAGGTAAATTTAAAGTTGAATCCTACAAAGTGTCAATTCTTAAAGAAAGAAATTTTATATCTAGGTCATTTAGTTTCTGCTAACGGTGTTTCGCCTGACCCTGATAAAACTAAGGTTTTAGAAAATTATCCCATACCTAAAAACGTGGATGATGTGAGACGGTTTGTTGCCTTCTGCAACTACTACAGAAAATTTGTGCCATCCTTTGCAACAATTACTATGCCTTTAAATCGTTTACTAAAGAAAGATGAACCTTTTGTTTGGAGCTCGGAGTGTCAAAATGCATTTAATTATCTAAAAACCTCATTAATGACACCTCCTATACTACAATATCCAGATTTTTCTGAAACCAATGAATTTATATTACAAACTGACGCTTCTGATTTGGCAGTAGGAGCTGTATTGTGTAATAACGACATGAAACCAGTGGCATATGCCAGCAGACCTCTAAATAAGGCAGAAAAAAATTATCCAGTAATACAGAAAGAATTAACAGCAATAGTATGGGCAGTAAAATATTTCAGACCGTATTTATTTGGCAGAACTTTTACTATTATGGCAGACCACAAACCTTTAGTCTATTTATTTGGCATGAAAGATCCATCTAGTAGGCTAATAAAATTTCGGTTAATACTTGAAGAATATGATTTTAAGATAGTATATGTGAAAGGTAAAGACAATGTTATCGCAGATGCTTTGTCTAGGGTGTGCATAACATCGAGTGAATTGAAAGATATGAAAGAGCAAATTTTAGCCATAACAACTAGGGGACAAAAGAGAAAGTTAGAAGAGAATACTAAGAATCAACAAACTGTACCTAGTAAAACCCCCGACAACTGGCCTGATCAACCAAGAGTCGTGGAATTACTAAGACAGCCGTGTGATTCTATTGAAATAAAGTTAGTAGAAGAAAAAACTATAAGAAAGTTTAAAAGAGAAAATAGAATAAAGGAACAAAAGGACTGTTTTGTTTATATACCAAGCAAAATGTTATTGTGTATTAACCTTGACTTTAGATTGCATTTCTCGCGAGCCGAATTTGCGACTAAGTTAAAGGAGTTTTGTGAAAAAATAGAAGTAAAGGAACTATGCATAGTGAAGGATGATAGAAATAATGAATTTATAAAAGGCTTATGTAGTGAAGTTAAATCCATAAAAGAATGGAGCGGACCCCGAATATGTATTTTGAAAGGAATTAAAAGAATATATGACGATGAAGAAAAAGAATTTATTTTAAATAACTATCATTTGTTACCCACCAGTGGTCATGCGGGTATGAATAGAATGGCAAATAACATTAAAAGAAAATATTACTGGCCAGGGTTAGATAAGGATATTCGAAATTATATAAGTAAATGTGAGTTGTGTCAAAAAATGAAACAAAGTAAATATACGAGACAACCCATGACTATAACTACTACAGCATCAGCTGCTTTTGATAAAGTTTTCCTCGACTTAGTTGGACCTTTAGACAGGGATGAGTCAGGAAATTGTTATATTTTAACCCTACAATGCGAGTTGACAAAATACATAGAGGCGTACACATTACCCAATAAGGAAACGGTAACTGTAGCCAAAGCATTCGTTAATAATTTTATTTTACGATTTGGCATCCCTAAATCTATAGCTACGGATAGGGGGACAGAATTTATTTCTCGAATTATGGAACAGGTATGTAGACTATTAAAAATAGAGAAGTTAACATCCACTGCATATCACCATCAATCAATTGGTTCTTTGGAGATAGCCCATAAACATTTAGGAGCATTTTTAAGAACTTATTGTAATAATGTGTATCATTCATGGTCGGATTGGTTACCCTTTTGGTGTTTTAGTTTTAATACTAGTGTTAACACGCAAACAAAATATACACCTTATGAACTTGTGTTTGGAAGACAATGTCGTTTGCCAAACAGTTTAGAACATGATGTAGAACCACTTTATAATATTGATGATTATTGTTTAGAATTAAAATATAAAATGCAAGTAGCCTTAAGAGATGCAAGAAATAATTTGCTAGCTTGTAAGGAAAAAAGGAAAGACAAATATGACAAATCATGTAATCCTGTATTTTATAAGAAAAATTATCTTATTTTAGTTAAGAATGAATGTGGTCGAAAATTAGATTGTGTTTTTGATGTACCGTTTGAAGTGCTGGAAGATTTAGGCGTTAATGTAAAGATAATTAAAAACGGTAAGGTAGATGTAATACATAAAGATAGAACAAAAAAAAATTAGTAAGTAAGTACTTTAAGAAAAGGTACCTTTGTTTTTTTTTGGTTAGTTTGTCTTAAATTTTTTTTTTCTTTCACCCCCGGAGGTGAAGTGGATAAATGTACTTAGTACGAGTATTAAGCAACATGTTAATTTAAGAAGTAGTTCGTAATAAACGCTTGTCGTGACCAGACGTGTTTTAATCTCCCTCCACACTTCAGCGCGATCGCGTTACCGATGCCGCCGCCGTGCCATTTATTTATTTATTTTTCGGAAGACTTACAGACTAATATCATTATAATGACAATAATAATAACTAAATTGCTAATAAAAAGTCTCCACAGATAAATACAAAATTGTTACTCCTTCATAGTCCAAGTTACATCTTACATTTTCTATTTAATTTAAATTGTTCCCTCAAAGTTGGTTAATTTAGTTTAATTTTATGTTAATTTGCTCTAATCTGAAACTTATCTGTATAGCAAACGGTTCAAGTGGAGGTAGGTGCCTCTTGTACAAAAAATGGCTTTGCTAAGAGCCTCCTTAGCGTGCGTGCATTGGTGCAGAAAAGGTCTATGCCTTGTTCACAACAAATTTCATTAAAACTGCGACTGGCTCTCTGAAAATATGCATTACGCCTATAATTAGTGTTTGCATAAGGTACGTGCAGAAGTGGTCGCTGTCGTAGCCCCATCTGATTAGTGCGTATCTTTAATTTTGAAACAAGTTCAGGACAGTCAATTGAACCATTTGCGATATTTAACAAGTAGCATATATCATTAATATGGCGTCTACGTTCAAGCGGTAGAAAATGGTATCTTCTGCATCGGTAAGTGTAATCAACAGATATTTGTTTCGCCCTGTAATCTAAATACTTAAGAAATTTTTTCTGAATGCCCTCAATACGAGACTTGTAGATCCCATACTGAGGGTTCCAGACCTGTGATGCATACTCAAGGTGGCTGCGTACGAATGAACAATACAAGACTTTGATCGGTTTTAGTGATCGGAAATATGCCGAGGTTCTCATTATGAAACCAAGTGCTCTCGACGCCTTATTCACTATGCTATCAATATGCTGATCGAAGAGCAGCTTGCTGTCTTGTATAACCCCAAGGTCCCTAATACTATTGACTTTGCCAATATTAATATCGTTCAGTGTGTAGGTGGAATCAATTACAGTCTTCTGTCGCGTAAAAGTCATGTGAAAACACTTTGAAACATTCAACTCGAGCCTGTTACGTCTACAGTAATCTTCAAATCTATTCAAATCAGCTTGTAACAGGTGTGTATCATATATGTTTCGGATTATTTTATGAACCTTCATATCGTCAGCATAAAGCAAAATATAACAAGTTTTAAAGCAATGCTTCACGTCAGCAATAAAGAGAGTAAACAATAGGGACCCTAAAATGGAACCCTGAGGCACTCCAGAGGGGACAGAATACCATCCAGATGTGTATCCCTGAAGCACCACAGCCTGCGTTCTGTTATCAATATAAGAGGAGAACCATCGATACAAATCTCCATGTATTCCGGCCTTTAATAGCTTATCCATGAGCAGTCTATGGTCAATACGGTCAAAACATTTACTGTAATCAGTATAAATAACGTCAACTTGTGCACGCTGTTCCATACCCTCAGATATAAATTCATTGGACAAGATTAAGTTAGATGTAGTGGAACGCTTTCCGAGAAAACCGTGCTGCTCATCACCAAAGTTGCACTTCATAGCATCATATACGTCAGTAAATACTATACGTTCAAGGATTTTGGAGAACAGACATATCTTAGATATTGATCGGTAATTAGAGATATCCGACTTATTCCCTTTTTTGAAAACTGGAGTAACGAATGCCGATTTCCAGATTTTCGGAACTAAACCTTCAGAAAGTGACCGCTTGAATAAAATACACAGTGGCTCAACTAGGCTGTCGGCACAATTTACTATAAAGACTGGAGGTAAAAGATCGGGACCGCCAGATTTTGAAAGGTCCAAGGCCTTTAATAACTTTAAAACTTGAGAATGAGACACACAAATCGAGCCGATGCACGACGCGTTATGTTGAACACTAATGCCACCGGAATTAGTGGGCACAGGACCGGGTTCCTGAAAAGTTGAGTGGAAATAGGATGCAAACAAATTGCTGATCTCCTCACCTGTACTCGCGGTTTTATCACCATAATGCATTACCTTAGGAAAAGTACCGGAGTTTCTTTTACTCTTGACATACGACCAAAAAGATTTTGGGTTCTCAATGATCGACGACTCAATTTTGTCCATGTATGTATCGAAACAAGTTTTCTCCAAGATAACTGCTCTATTCCGTAAAATAGAAAAAGAGTGAAAGTCTGACATATTTCCGTACGTTTTGAACTTACGATGATATTTATATTTCTCTTTAAGTACTTTGATCAATGCCGAATCATACCAAGGTGGATATGATGATTTTCTAACCGGTTTAATTGGTATATACATGTCTCTAAGTTCATACAATTTACTATAAAAGAATTCAACCGCATTATCCAACGAATCATCAAGTAAAAACTCATTCCAATTGATTTGGTCGAGTTCAGATTTAATAGCCGCGTAGTCACCCTTAGAAAACACATACTTTGGAGTCAATTTATCAGTCAACTTATGAATTTCAACAAACCCTGCAGTAATCGTTAATGGTTTATGATGCAGGTCCACAGGCAACGCTAAAGGATCGTGACATTCAGTAACATTGACAGAGTCGTTAGAAAAAACCAAGTCTAATAACCTACCATTGCTGTTTCTTTCACCGTTATATTGGGACATGTTAGAAGTGAGAACTCCATCAAAAAACTCCCGCAAGTGATGACATGATATATTTTGTGGGACTAGTTCATTACCGTCAGAATTTATCCAGTCTACATTATGTCCAAAATTAAAATCACCCATAATAATGAATTTATCTAATGGGTGGGTCAAGATCAAGTGATTAACATTAGTACCAAAATTATGTAACTGATTATAATATGAATTGCCACAGTTTTCTTTACAAAGATATAAGGCGCAAATGTGCAATTTATAATTTACCTTAGGCCTAGATCTTTTTAGAATAAGTGAGACCCAAATGTCTTCGGCAGAACTTCGCCAATCATGTCGTTCTACAACAGTAAGCTCACTTCTTACCGCTATCAAAACGCCACCGCCCCGCTTTTGAGAGGCTCTGGAGTAATCGCGATCACGCCTATACACCAAATACCGACCATCAAACATCTCACCACTAAAGATATCATCCACAAGCCACGTCTCAGTAAATACAATAACATCATATGCACTAAAAGATATTTTACGAAATATATCGTTCGTCTTCGTACGCAGACCACGCACATTCTGATAATAAACATTGAGATTAGCCATCACTAGTAATAACTATAGCAGGATAAAATAAATATTTAAAAAGGGCGAACCAAATTAAGTTATGAGCTAAAAATTGTAAGTACAATTCATTATTTCGATAAAGTGATATTACGGAGGTAGAAGGCAATAATTTACAATAATCTATTAGGCACAGTATAGCACAGTGATCAAAAATAAATAACTTCAAAACGCATAAACCAAATGAGCTTTGAATACAAACAAAAGGTGACGAACGGTAGCAAGATAAGAATTGTTTACAGCTTATAAAGGGAATAACACACATAACAGAGTATTCGAAATTAGACCATAACCCAAAAGAAATTAGGTCGGTATTACAAGGACATAATAGTTCCATAGAAGTGTTATTTTTAAGAAACTTACTCAAGAGCACCGTGCAATAACACAGAACAATTAGGAAAACGCAAGTAGCACACAACGGCTTGCGGTTCCCAAACTGTTTATAGGCACAGCTGATAAAATATTTAGGCACTCTTGTATTAAAGTTAATAGTTATTATTAGATAATTTTTGAGAGATCCTTTTCTGATTTCACTATCATAACTGGGGTGGTGTCCGTTTTTCTCACATGAATTTTTGCATGTTTGACCCATACATATTGAAAATCCGTTTCGGACGCCAGTTTTTTAGTTTTAGACAACAGTATTTTATTTTTAGTCGTAAGGTGGTCATTTATATATATTCTATGATTTCCTGTTAATCCAATTTGGTAAGTTGTTAGTGGCGGAGTCTTGGAAATATATCTGGCTGCAGCAACAAAATCTTCTTTAACATAGCGATTGCAAAACGAAACAATTATTGGTTTTATGTGATCTTTTTCACGCGTAGGTACTCTAGTAATAAAGTTGATCTGGTTTTTGGCAATGGGATGGTTAATTTTGGCACCAATATTGGAGATAATTTGGAATAAGTTTTCATTATTCGATTGCGATAAACCTTTCACTTCCACATTGTTCATTCGCGACCATTGATCCTTGCTGTCCGAGTCTTCTTCCAGTTTTTCCAGACGCACCTGAAGCTGATCCATCTGACCCTGAACTTTTTCTAGCTGAACAACACGCTGCTCCATGTCACCTATTCTTCCATTAATCTCCTTAACAACTTCATTGAATTGCTGGTTTATAGAGGATTTCATGTCAGCGAACTCACTCTTAAGTGCCAGAATTTCATCCTTCAGACCTTCCAATGGAGCCAATTTTGCAGCCAGTGCTCGGAACTCCAGTAACAACTCAGATTCCGGTACCAACTTCGGCGACAGCGGTGAACTAGTTGGCTGAAGAGCACCCGTCTGTTTGCATTTCATGCATCGCCATGAATGCTTCCTGTCTCCAAGCTTACGGTGGCCAGCTTCAGTGATGCCTGCACATTGGAAATGCAACTCGTTCCCGCATAATGAACAACGCACTCCATCAGTCAGCTGATCATCACAGACACCACACTTCTTTGATCCATCCATTATTTAAGTTTAAGTTTTTTTTTTTAAATTATTACGATTTTGAAAACTTTGAGGAACACTGGTTTGTTATTACAAATCGACAGCAGGTCAAGTTAAACGCGACCGTAGACAATAGGGCCTATGACGAGACTGCTAACTGAGAGTTATGGGTAGTAAGTCTTAAACAGTTGGACTAAGTAAAGCCGAGCTAAGATGGATTATAATATTTTATTTACTAGCGGCTGTGACAAGTCGAATTCGGTTCGTTGCTCTCGTAAATACTGGGTTTATTAAAAATGGGAAGTACCCAGACTAAAGAAGAAACCGTAGTGATGCAAAATGCAGCCGGAGGAACAAATAATACACATTTATTTATTTATTTAAACTTTATGTACAGTAGTGATACATGGGCGGACTTAATGCAACAAGGCATTCTCTACCAATCAACCTTTGGGTTAAAAAGACTACACTGTGGTAGGTGTACACCAAAAAAATAAAAATAAATGGAATCTTTTGGAGGAAGACACATCTGGGGGAAGTAAAATTTCATATTTCCACCATCACCTTACCGATGACCATAGTGGTGCTGGTTCTGGGACTCGGCGTGCTGTATTTTCTACTGCAATTGTATCGGCGTTGTCATGTACGCTGGATAAATCTAGAGATCTACAGGAGTGCGATATCACGAAGGTCTGGTGCGAGGCAATCTGGACATCCCCCGGAGAAAGGACGGTCGATGGGTGACATAGTGTGAAAACAAAGATAGCGGTCACCAGTTTACGCATCTGCAGTCTTAGTGGAAGTGCTAAAAGTAAAATGTGTTAAGTGATGAATGTTTACGAGGTGAATTCGGTGAATTCAAACCGGACATAAAATATAATCTGTGTGGCTATGCTTAAGGGATCTTGTATCCAGAAAACAACAGGCATCGTAAAATGGACTTAGAACTTCATTTGTTAAATGCATAATCGTAATAACTACTTATAATTGTAGTAAATATGTTACATTGTACTAGTAATCAATAAAAAGTTTAATCAGGTAATTATGGTAAGTAATGCTAAAGGCAGATGTCTTGGAACTTTTATATAAAGAATTGAAATGTATTAAAACATATTTAATTAAAATAGGCCCAAAACATAGGCGAGGAAATGTATTAGAGAAAAAGTTGAGTGAATCAAAGGAAATTTATGATAAATATACTGATATAATAAAAGAGATATCAGACGATATAAAGTAGGACAAAGCGAAAAGATATTAATATATAAATTTTGTATTGATTTTAAGTCATTGTATAACCCAATTTTAGATTTTTGTACTATGTCAAGTACGAGTAGTAGCAGTGAGGATACAAAAATGGGGTCTTTTAATTTGAAAGTAGCTCTCAGTTTGTTATCAATAATGACAACTGATTATGAATGCTCGCTTAAGCAATTAATTGATAATGTAGAATACTATAGCTCGCTATTGGCAAGTGATGATTGTAACAAGAAATTAGTACAGTTTGTTTTGAAGAGCAGGTTGTCTCAGCACGCTAAATTGCAGGTACAGTCGGACTATACTAATGTTGACGATTTGATAAATGATATGCGTAGAGTATTACTGCCTCAAAATTTACCGTTTGCTATCCAAAATCAAATTAATCCACTAAAGCAAAATATACTGTCAGTTCAAGACTATGGTAACAAACTTTCGGAATTTTTCGTGGATCTGACGGTGTCTCAAGCCAAAGGTAATTTAGAGACGTATAAAACTATTAAACCCTTGAATGAAGAGCTAGTTATCAAAAGATTTGCCGATGGCCTGCGAAACCGCCGTCTTTCAACTATCATTGCAGCTAGGAACTACGAATCAAAGAAGGACGCTATACAAGGAGCGAAGGATGAAGAAACATCCATAGTTGGCCCGTGTTCGGGTTCCGGCGAGATCCTAGGTAAGTATTCTTCTAGAAGAAGACAACTGAAGAACCGCGGAGGTTGTCAAAATAATAATAATTATAACAGGACATATTATAATAGAGGACGAAACAATGATTTCAGTGCTTGTCGAGGCTACCACAACTCTCGTGGGGGCCAGCAGACGCATCAGCAGAACCGCGGGGCAGCACAGCGAGGCCGAGGATCACCATGGCAGGGTAGAGGTAGCCCACCACACATTCCCAACCACTGCAACTCTTGAAAGCCAGAATCAACAGTGGCGACCACCAGAAAAACGCCGAGCCAATGAAGCCCGACGAGTCCCGGAGAAACGATTTAACTGTCTTGGATCCTGCAACGAATTTAATCAGAAAAGTACAGCGGAGGAGTAGGAAAAAAATATACATATAATTTCCACTTCCCTCCTTATCAAGCAGGAGACAGAATAGAACTAGGCCAATAGGCACCAAGGGACATATACAACTGAGTTAAGCCCGGTTGTCAAGCACCACGGATTATATATTAACACTAAAAACTAATGGGTCCTAAATTGTGAGCTACTTTTGATTCCAGTAATAGGTATGGCAAAATCGCCTGAAAGCACGGAAATTTGTTCTGGTTTCTACAAGGTCCGTGTAGTAAACTACTCCAGATGTAACCTGAATACTATCTAACATAATATTGCGTTCAGTTTGCCAAAGAATACACTCCCATAAGATGTGGTGTGCGGATTGTTCGTATTCATGGTCGGCTGTTGAACATTGACATAAAGGCGAGGCCACAAGCCTAAAGGAAAATAATTCACTCTTAAAGTTGCCATGACCTGTGAGAAATTGGGCAACACAATGATCCACCTCCAGCCATGTCCTATCCAGCCGCTCACGAACGGATGGAAAAAAACTGGTGGAAGTAACGGCCTTTAATGGAATTTTCCCACCTATATTGCCATTCGGATAAAAGTTCATCCCAGACGTTAGTCTGGGGTTTTAGTAATCTACAGATCTTAGCACGGTCGCGTTGCAGTAAAAACTCTGGGTCCGAGATCTTTCTAGCGTAGTAGTACATTGCAGCACGCCGCTGCACCTCTAGATCGACTGGGAGAACACCCGCCAACACCGGTAAGGCTTCAGTGCTAACCGTTCTATACGCCTTGCATAAGAATATCAATGCCAAACGCAGGCTTTGCAGCAATTTACGGCGTACCGCCCCTATGGTGGCCCAGTCAGCCCAGACAGGTGCCCCGTCGCACATACAACCCAAGTAAGTAGCACCATAAATAGTTTTTAAGGTGTGAAATGATAGACCCCAAGTAGCTTTGGATATTCTCGTTAAGGCGTAGAAGTGATTTTTTGTTTTTTCACCTACTGTTTTAATATGATCAACAAATTAAAAGTTCCTTTCTAGTAGCATACCGAGGTAGCACACGGATTATTTTCTTTTAACGGGTTCGTTATTAAATTTAATACCAGGCCAGGATTTTAGATTTCCTTTAATAAGTTGATAGGTTTTATGCGGTGCAAAGGTCAGACCGTTTCGATCGCCCCACTGAGATATTAAACGTAGACATGTGTCAGCCAAGTTCTTGAGTCCAGCCCGAGTGCTTGCCTCAATGAGCAGTAAGCCATCGTCCGCGTAACCGGTTAATGAACAGCCGCTTGGGAGCGGAAGCGCGAGGAAATCATCGTAGTCAAAATTCCATATACATGGACCGATAACTGAGCCTTGAGGACATCCCATGGTTAGAGACTTAGAAATGGAATGATGTCCAAGTTTGAGTTTCGCGGAGCCGTTTAGAAAATACGAAAGATTCAGATTATAGATATTTTTTTAGCAACCACGGGTTTTCATTTTAAGTAGTAGCATCGGCCACCATGCGTTAACAAAAGCGCCAAATATGTCGAGAAAGATGCCAACCACGTATTTATGTTCCGATAAGTTAACAATTTTACGGATAGAGAGAGCCGCGTCAACTGTGGATTTACCAATAGTTAAACCAAATTGATTATGAAATTTAGGTCCATTCGGTAGCAAGCGCGGAACGATTAGTCGCTCTAAGAGTTTTCCCAAAGATGGAAGTAGTGTTATGGGCCGGTGGGACTTAGGGTCATCCGGGGGCTTATCGCCACTCTTCGGAATAATGCGTATAAAGCCTTGTCGCCATATTCGAGGAAAAATACCTTCTGTAATGCATCGGTTACATACGGATAAGATCGCGTCGCCCGCTGTTTTACACGCTTCTATAATCATTCTATTAGATATTTTATCTTCATCGGATGATTTTTTGAGAGGTAGTCTCTTGAGAACGTTTATGAATTCGTCAGTGGATGGAAGGTCTGACTCCGGTGATTCAGATGGCACCGCGGCCCACGCTCTAATCTGTTGGTGGTATTCGTTATCATTTACTGATGAATCGTCTGGTATAAGAGAATCAAGCAAAACATCAGTTGTTTCTTCAATGCCGGTGGTATGTTTATTATTTACTTTAATGTTCTGAACGTACGCAAGGTCGACAGATCTATTAGCCTTGACCTCGTGGTACAAAGGAGACCACAGACCCTCCTTATCAAGTTTATCAACAATTTTCCGGAGTAAATTACCCTTATATTTTTCAACCGATGCTCTGTAGCGTGACTTGGCAACTCTCAAAGTACTCAAAGCAAGATTAAGGGGGTCCCCGATAACCCTACTTTTTTTTAAGCTTATTAAGTGGTAGAGGTAGGTTTTATTATAGGAATCGCAGTAACCAAGGGATAAGCCAACCACCCAGACACAAATAAACACACGGCTTATGTTCTAACGGGACCAGGAAATCATGTCTTTGCAAACGAGTTTTTTCGTGAATAATAGAGTTATTTTCGCAACAGATACTATTATATTAATTTATCTTCTAATAGCAAAACATATTCATGGTTGGTTGACACCGGTGCAACAATTTCGTCTATAAAATATAAAAATGTTCTAGAACAAAACATTCCAGTCCAAAAAGAGGACATTGTCATAAATGGAATTGGTGGCAAAGTCCATGCAGTAGGATATGTTTAAAGTTTTATGTTTTCGATACTCTGCCATGTCGGGCAAATGGCATCATCGGTTAAGATTTTATTAATAAACACAATTCCATATTAGATTTCAGTAATGATACCTTAACATTGTTGACTCAAAGTAATTCTAAAATAGTTTTACCATTACTGACTTAAGGAAAATGGACAATGGAAATTTTCCCAAGATGTGAATCCATTAATTACTTTAAGACTGATTTTACAAAAGAGTGTGTAGTACATTCTAAGGAGTTTAGGGATGGAATATTTTTGGCCAGTTGTATAGCAACACCAGTTAATGGGCTAATACCGATTAAGATATTAAATACAACGGATAAGTCGAGTACAGTCGGTGATAGTGTGACGGTCCATCAGTCCTAATAATACAAAATATTTATTTTATTTCGAAACGCTTCACATGTTATCAGACACTTAGAAAAATCATAAATTCTCCCTCTAATAGGCGTCAACCATATAAAAGAGTTATATATCTGATTTCTGAAGGCGCTCTCACTCATCTGTTTGCGATAAATCACCTTAGCAAAAACCCAAGCGAATTCTTAAAACAATTAAGCAATTACACAAAAAAAGGGTCCGACTGTGAGTCGCCTAAAATATTGGGGTTCCGTGCTCGGTGAGTGAAGCGCGTAGTCTGGCACTGGACCTCGGCCGTCCGTCAAGGTACAAATTGAAGTTTATGGTGCGGAACCCATCGTGTGCGGGACCGACTCGTGCTCGGTTGAGGTCTTACCAGGTAACCATATCTGTTAGAAATTCGCGAGGCTCGACGCTTAAGGCGTTGGCGTCACTCGGTATTAGGGCTCGGGAGTGGACGGAACTGATTAACCGAGTTAGGTTTGAATTAGGCCGGAGGCTATGTCTCGGAGATGGCTATACTCCATAAGCTATAGGCTGGTGTTAGATAAACTAGCAGACGTGTGATCCGTTGTAACCCTTAGGACAGCCATTATTATTTGTTAAGTTAGATTAATTTAGTGTTTAATACGTGTGTGCGTAAGAGTGTGTGTTGGAGCAGTTGGGGTGAGTTCTTTATTGTTCTGACTTATCCTAGGCTGATAATGTGCTTAATTATACTCAGTGACACTAACGTCTATATTTTCATAACAAAACAGACAGATACGTGTTGCTGGGGAGTTTGTTCCGCTACTTCTTCTCATCTAGCTCAAACACTAGGAAGTAGTGACGGGTGAGCGCTTTAAGGGCTGTCTATAGGTTTTGAAAGAGTTGAAGTTCTCAGCTCTATTTACTTCTTGAGTATATAACTCTCGATTGGAGTATCTATTAGTATTTGTACTAATTCTTGAATTTATATTCTCTACCTGCGACCACTGAATTGGTCTGATACGACCACTGATTCGGTCAGATACGACTACTGATTCGGTCAGATACGAACACTGTGCCTTACAGATGTACTTGTTGTACGAGAAGTGCGCTTCCTGGGGTTGGGTTGACCATACCTATCTATATTATACAGTCTATGGACTGTTAGGGTACAAGTCTCCATTATGAGCTTGATGCCGACGCTCTGCCGCTATAATGCCGCCTCGTCAGGGTTTTCAGTTCGAGAGGACTGCTAGGGACTACGTTCCATAAGAACGTGTTGTCGACGCTTTGCCGCTGAAAAGCCGCTTGTGTCACTTAAGGAAGTGTTGCTCTAAAGTGCCATGGGTGCAGACGTGAGGTATCGTGTGAGTAAATGTTCACCTTAAACCGGTTACGCTAGCGTAACGGTTTGTCACATGATTTATTATTAATGTGACCGAAATTTACAATTAGGATAATTCTAGGAAAGGCGAAAATTTTATCAGCCTTTTTTTTTTTTACGGGGGGAAATCCTCATGGATGTCCTCCGCCCTGGGGCGGGCGGAGGGGTCTGTCAGACTCTTACTGACTAAAACCACCCCGGTGTTCCATCTCTCACTACGCCGGGGATCGCGAGAACTTGCGACTTCCGTGATCCCCGGCTGGTGCTGGCCCGCCTCTGCGGGCCACCTCGGGTCAGCGGGGGGAGTGAGGTGTTTGACTCCCCCCGCGACGTCAAAGAGGGGCGCACGGGAACACCACGCGCCGCCACCTCGGGTCCAGATGAATGGGGGGCGACGGACGTCCCCAAGTCCGCCGCCCCTGGACCCAGTTAGGGGGGCCGGAAGAGGGCAGCGTATGCCCTCCTCCGACGCCCGGTGCGTCTGCTGCGGGCCGGGACGGAGGTCGAGATCTCCCTCTCCCTTTCCGCAGCCTCCTTCTGCGCGATAACTGTTTCGCAGAAGGAGACCACCGCGTCCCAGGACTCCTCGCCGTCGACCATAGCACGGACTACGGCCGGCAGCGAGAGGTCACTGCCTACCACAGAGGTGAGGGCACGGCGCGGCTCCTCCCAAGCGGCACACTCTGCCAGCGTATGCCGCGCCGTGTCCTCCCGACAGTCGACGCAGTGGTGACACCGAGCGTCCGGCTCCCTGCCTATGCGACACAGGAACCTCCCGAAGCAGCCATGCCCCGAGAGGACCTGCGTCACACGAAATGACAGAGAGCCGTGCCTTCTCCCGAGCCACCGGTCGAGCACTGGCCGGATTGCCTCGATAGTGACGAGGCCGGCGGAAGGGCGTGAGAGCCTGTCCCGCCATTCCGCCACCAGGACCTCGCGCAGCTGCGACCGACGCAGCTCGATGTGTCGCTGCATCAGTCGCTCGCCACGTGCCCGCGCGTCCTCACGCCACCGATGCAGTGACGCGAGGACTTTCGCCTCCAGGTCCCAGGGCGGAGATCCGGCCAGTGCGCAAGCCGCCTCGTAGGAGATCGTGCGATAACCCCTGATGACTCTGACGGCCATCACCCTCTGCGGTTTCCGCAAAATAGTGATGGTGCTGGCCGTCAGGTCAGCCGCCCAGATCGGGGCCCCATACAGGGCCATCGATCGCACGATCCCCACGTACAACCGCCTGCAGGCGGTGCTCGGGTCCCCCAGATTGGGAAGCAGCGTTGACAGCGCCCCAGCCGCGCCCAACAACTTGGGCGCCAGCCGCCGGAAGTGGGGGCCGAAATCCCAACGGCTGTCGAGCACCAATCCCAGGTACTTCATGGTGGACTCGACAGCGATACGGGCCCCCCCAACAACAATGTGCGATCCCGGCGGCGGCGCCCGTCGGGGGCCATGAAAGGCTATGGCCTCCGACTTGTTGAGGGCCACCTCCAGGCCAAGGCGCCGTATACGGCTCACTACCTGTGAGACCGCGGCCGTCGCCAGCAACGCTGCCTCCCTGTACGAGCTCCCCCGGGCAGTGACCAGCGTGTCGTCAGCGTAACACGTCAGGTCCACTCCCGGTGGGAGCTCGCCTCTCAACACCCAGTCGTACCCGATGTTCCACAGGAGCGGGCCCACGACCGAACCCTGTGGAACACCGCACGACATGGGGTGCTGGTGTCTGCCATCACGTCCCAGATAGGTGACTGACCTCTCCGAAAGATAAGCCCCAATGACGCGGCGGAGGTAGGGAGGCACTCGATGATAGCGCAGTGCCTCCCGAATACAACTCCAGGGCAGTGTGTTGAAGGCGTTGGAGATGTCCAAAGACACCGCCAACATCACCCCACCCTGGGACACCGCTTCCTCCGCCAGGACTCTCACCCGCGATATCGCCGTGATGGTGGAGCGCCCATGCCGAAACCCGAACTGGCAATCGGCCAGGTCCGGCCCCTCTCCGCACAAGTGGCTGACGAGGCGGGCTGCGATTATCCGCTCGAACAGCTTCCCCACCTCGTCCAGCAGCACTATGGGCCGGTACGCGGACGGCGAGTCCGCAGGGCGCCCCACCTTCCTGAGCAGGACCAAACGACCAGATTTCCACTGAACGGGAAACTGGCCCTGCTCCAGGCACGCTGAGTAGAGTCCTCTCAGTTGGGGCTCCAGCTCCTTCAGAGCGAGGGCCAACACGCAGCCGTGAATACCATCAGGCCCCGGGGCAGTGTTCTTCGCCCGGAGCCTCATCACGGCCGCTCTCAGCTCGGCTTCTGTCACCTCTGGGACGCTGGCGTTCTCTTCAGGCTCTGCGGCTGTGGGCAGAGCCATCGGCGGCGGAGTATGCTCCGCTCGTGCCGGAAAGAGGGCTGCGACCACGTCCTCCAGCAGCTCGGGTTGGAGACTCTCCGTAAGCGGAGGCGCCCAAGGCCCGAGTTTCCCTCGGACCGAGCGATAAGGACGCCCCCACGGATCCCCATTTAGAGTCTCCAACATCTCCTCCCTGGCACGCGTCTTCGCCTCGCCGATGGCCAGCCGCAGAGCCTCCTTAGCCGCGCGGTACACCTCATACAGCGCGGCTTCTTCGTCAGGGACCCGACGACGTCTTCTTCGGTATCGGGTGTACTGGCGCCTGACTCGTACGCACGAGACGCGCAACTGCGCGATCTCGGCGGACCACCAGTACACCTGGCGCCTTCTGGGTTGTGTGTGGACCCGGGGCATGGACGCGTCACTGATTTGCGTCATCGCCCCGTGGAACCACTGCGCCTCCACTTCGACGTCGACGGGTCCAGTCGTCGCCGACTCCCGGATCCAGGCCTGCACAATAGCGGCCTCCTCGAGTAGCTCCCTGTCGAGGCGCTTGCGCGCCCAGCGCGGACCGTTCGTTCGCGGGGCCGATGGACTGCGGCCGCCCGCGGTCTGGGGGGAGACGTCGAAACGGATGTATCGGTGATCTGACAACGTCTCCACCTCCACGGCGACACGCCAGTCGCGGACACGGCTAGCGACAGCAGGGCTAGCGAACGAGACGTCCACTATGGAACCGCCCCGCTGCCGCACGCACGTGTAAACCGAGCCCCGATTCAGGACGGTCAAGCCGGTCGTGACCGCCCACTCCTCCAACGCCTCACCCTTGGCATCGGTGACCGGAGATCCCCACGTCGCAGACTTGGCGTTGAGATCCCCGAGCAACAGCACTGGGCGTGGGTGGTACCGGTTCACGACGGCACCCAACTCGACAAGGA